>OX381704.1:87852002-88452002 GCA_947462335.1 Harmothoe impar | reverse complement strand
CGCCGCCATTGGTCCCGGAGGAAGTGCGCGTGCGCAGACTCTACAATGGCGGCTGGGGGCTGCAGAGGGCGGCAGACGTTAGTGCGCATGACGACGCGGCTGATGAAATGCGTGATTACAGTGATAGATGTAGGGAGGGGAGGCAGCGGTCCGGGCAGGGTGCAAGGCCAGCTCCTCCTCCTGTAGGCTCCCATACCGCCCAGCCACACTAACCCTCCCCCACCCCAGCCGCCCACCTCCTCCTGGGCTGTCCCCAGCCACACAACCTGTCCTCCCAGCCCCCTCACCCTGCCCGTCCTATCGGCGCGCCTCCTCGCGGCCGATTGGCTCACCATCTCACCCCGACGCAGCCGCTTGGAACCGATTAATAGCGCTAAAACGATGAAGAATTGGTGCCAGAATTGCGGCGACATGCGCGGTAAATGGATTACGGCAGCTCCTCCCCTGGAGGTGACTGGAGGTTGGCTGGAGGCGGCGGGAGGCGGGGCCAGCCGCCAGATAATGTGCCGCCAGGAGGCGCGCGCACGGTGCTGCTGACCAGGGGGCAGTGGTGGCGGTCAGTGTAGCCGAGCTACCTGACACGTCTGGGGTACGGCTGCTGCCGTGTGTATGGGGGCGGAGGGGGGGGGGGACCGGTTGGGTTCGCCCATTGACGCTTGAGAATTTGTAAATGACCATCTCTCGATCGTCCCCAAGAATATCCTGCCCCTAATGGCCAGATATATTAGGACTGATGTTACCAGGTTTCCCACTTTTCTATACTACTTACATGCAACCAAGAACCAACCGAACCAACCTATGAGATTCCCCAATGTGTCCTCTATGCCTATAATGCTGCTCTCAGTAATTGGGTCAGTTGACCCGGTCAGTTAATTACTTTTCATATACTACTACTACGACCCATGCCAATACACTACTTTCATATACTACTTCCCTATGAACGCGCTAGCTAGGATATAACGAAACGCTCGCTTCTCCTTCAGTAACAGTAGGAACTGAGGGAGGACCGGCACTCTGGGCCTTTATAGAGGAGGTGGAGGTTTAAATAACAGGCAAACCATGAAGTACGTGGGTCCGCCATGTCACTGTGTTACGTATGTTACTGCTAGATATCCTGACAGATGGGTGGGAGTTAAATATTTCCTGTACTAACTACATGTTATGTACTCTTTGCAATAAACCTGAACTCCTCTAGCTGGAAACAGGATATGAAACATACTGTGAGATTACACCCTTGCTTGGCGTAACCCCTAATTGTAGTTATCTTATATTCACACACATCATTACAAGTTGGAAACGATCGAGTGTTCCTGTTATTCATATGCACTCCTCATATAATCAATAAATCTGAGGCGAATCTCTTACTGCCAATTATTCTGAGGTTTGAGATAATCTTTAGCTTTGTATGAGACATGTTAAATAACTTTAATTGATCACGGCAGGTGATATTCCTCTGAGCCCTATCCATCTAATGCATCAAGAAACCTGCGTCGGAGGCCGAGACTCCCTTAAAAAGCACACAACAGCCTGCGTCTCACACATCTACGGCATGGCCCACTAGGAGCAACATGTGCAGGCTACCCTTCATTTAACCCTGTAAGGGCCGCACATTGCTTTAGTTTATGAACTATATACCCTTTGTTATCCAGGTGTATGAATGCAGCTCTGGCGAATAACTCGCCAATGCTGCAATCAAACTTTATGATCATGATGACCGTAGCGGATATATACACTTCCGAAGCGTTGATATGAAGCACGGATGCAGCACTGGCTAATCGCTAGGTCTGCATTAATGCATCATGACTAGAGTAGGCATATTGTATTAAATCGCTATGCGGCTTTTACAGGGTTAAAAGACAGGGCCGCTAAAATATGTGCGTGGAGCGGCAGGTGGCATGGCCATAGGGGCTGGGAGGAGGGGGCTGGTCATGGAGGAGAATGGCCGACTTTTCTTGTCTTTTACAGGCAAACCGAGCACCCGCCCACAGTGTTGTCTCTCCTGAGACAATTGGAGCAATTGCCGAGCAGCTCAGTGAGCAGCTCATGTGAGCTGGTGGGGAGCTGCTCATGGTGGTAATTTGGGACTGGTTGTGAAGACAACAGGTGCTGGGAGTCCAGTAACACTGCTCACTACACAGCCTCCCCTCCCTCTCCTCTCCGCTGGGAATTCCTACAGCCTATCACGCCTTCTTCCTCCTCCAGACGCCGTTTTATGACAAGCTGCTCGTTTTTAGACCATTCCCTTCCTGGTCACCAACATCTCAAAAGCTGGCTTGTTGTAAGTCTGCTCTGTATACATGTTATAAGGCAGGGGAGGCAGGTTTCTGACTGGGGGCTTTGTATACAACATTGTTACCTTCTTGTTACGTCATTTCTATGGACATGTCCCTTTTTGCTGGGCTATATGGTGGGGCGTGCGCGCGCACCTGTTGGCCGGAAATTGCTCTCATGGAAATTTGGCGGGAAACGGCCGGGGACTTGCATAGGCGCCCAGTGGGGCGGGCAGGAACTGGGCGGCCATACCAGGAGTGTGTAGAGGGACGACGTTAGGGGTGTCTTCTTTGTTTTCTTCCTGTGGTGTTAATGAGGAACGCCGGCGGAGAACTAATGAGTACACTGCCTCCGGGATTAGGCTGACATGGCAGACGACATCCCACTGCCTCCGACAAGACGTCCCATTTCCGGCCTGTTTGTGTAGGTTCTGGACAGGCTCCGTGTACGATATTAGCGGTCTCTTCGGGGACATGTTTTACTAAGTCCGCCGCCAGGCGCCGACACGGACGCAATCCTGGTGGCGCCCCCACGGGGCCGGATCGATTAAACCTCGGGGATTAGCCGGCGCTGGGTCAGAGCCTCCATTCCGGCCACCCACCGCGCAATGCTGCGTGATGCAGACCGAGCCGCCACCAATAGAACCCACCAGCGTCCCCTGCCTATCCCCCACCCCATCTCCATAACCCCTCTCCCATTTCCAGCAGCACACCAAGCAGGGTCCCCATCCCTCACCCTCGCCCCTACCCCCACGAGATCTCGGTGGTTCTCGCGCGTGTGCACTGGTAGTGCGGACAGCGCGGACAATGACACTTTAATTACCGGAACCGGTAGGGCGCTACCGGAAGCCGCGGATTGCGTTTGATCCCCTGCTGATCCCGCTCCATGCCGTAACGGCGCTTGTTGGTGGAGGGGGGGGGGGTGATATGCCGGCTGTGGTCTCTATGGGGTGATCCCAGGGGGGAGGGTTGAGGGGGAGGGGAGGGGAACACCACGATGGGGCTGCGCTGTCCACACCCATCGGACATTCCATCCATCCTGGGCCGCGCCCGACGTCATAGCCGGCGCACCTAGATTAATGGCGCGGCCGATCCCCCCTCTCGCCACCATAAACAGATCACTTCGGACAATGTGTCGTCCACGTCGGCTTTAATTACCGGCCACTGCCGCAAGGTGGCAGCACGAGGTGGGCGATATTAGGGGTACATGCAGCCCTGCCAGCCAACCACCAACCTTCCCATGGGTCACAGCAATCTGGATCCGCTTCCTGTAGAGACTGCGCATCCAGCCCAGTCCCCAAGCCCCTCCCACCACCCTATACCCCCTCCCCCTACGCGGCTGCCCGCCGCATTTCGCTTCAGATTACGGCCGTGAAATCCCACGGTATCAGGGCCGCGGGCTCGCACGCGCCTGGATCGAAAGTTCCAGGCCAGAAGGTCCCGGATGATCATATCCAAAACGAGGTCCGACCGGCGGGAGATGACCCCGGCGTCTGACATAGCTGTCGTAACTCATTCCGCCTGGTGGCGCCACCGCACCTCCCGACGTGAAAATAGAAATGGGGACCGACAGCAAGGTCCAAAGTTGGCTTCCAGGAAAGAAAAGTCGACTGGGCTTCTTTTGTGAACTTTGCGACCTCTTCTTTTAAGGCACACTCCTGTGGGGGATCCTCTTCACAGTGGGCCATGAATTGTAGACCTAATCGATAAACACACCCCTTTAATACCACTCTACTGGAGGTACCCCCTTCACAATTATCTGCATTTCGGTAGATTCTACGTACATAGCCATGCCAGGTGCTGGAACCACCTGTCTTGTTCTATATGTATACTTGTGGGCCTATAATATAGGGAGACCCATTTACAATTTCAATCCATTGATTGATCATATAAGCCTGATACAGACGTCTACTCTCTATATACTACTAATGTGCTTGACCTGTTGGTCATTGCATGTATTGGCGGCTTCAACAGTGCCCCTGTCCACTCAGAAATTCTAAACCATTCAATCCCATGATAACACATACAGTATATGCCATAGTTATGATCCTTTTAAATTTAAAATAGGTCCCCTTAAATAGGTCCTCTTAATCTCCCTCCGAATATCTGAGAATCGCTCGCATTTTAAGCCAGAAACTTTTAAAACTTGTACAAGTCAGACTGAAATACGAATACAAAACCAGCATCTTGAAGCTTGTTCATGCGAAGGGCTTCTAACTTTTTCCGCCCCTCTATGTGTTTTTCCTCACAATTTGAAACTGGAAGTGAGAGGAGGAGGAGGAGGAGGAGCAGACGACATTTCCTGCGGAGAACTGACTGTGTGTGGAGACCTGAGCCTGTTCTCTGCAGGCCCCCTGATTAACGCCGCCAGCCAACCTCCAGCGTACAGCGACAGGCCCACCTAGCCCAACGCCAACCTCCAATAATTATTGGATTTCAATTTAATCACCTGCGGGGCTGGGGCCACAACACCGGCTCTGCCAGTCTCTTGTAGGAGAGGACGTAGGGAGTGGGGGTGACTTCGATTGGTTTGGTGGGTAAATTGAAGAATGCTTCATCACAGTAATAATCCAACCCAACTGGCGGTGTGAGCTGCTCACCACTGCTCGCCGCCAGCTGATGCCAACACCCTACACTGATTGGTCTTGGTTAAGTTGGTGCCGCCTCCCACCACCCCTCAGGTATTGGATTATTTCATCAAGTCGCTTCGAGTTGAAATCTGCCTCTGGTTTTAGTGAGCAAGTTGAGCGTACGTCTCCTGGCGAGCTGCTCAGTGGTGCTGGTGTGGCCGGGCATTTTGACGTGTGTGTGGGGAGGGAGGGGGGTGGTAATGTTGTCTCTTATTGTGTATGGCGCTTTTATAAAGAAGGATTATCAGGATGACTTCAGAATTGTTACGCAGTCAAAGTGCTTCTACATCTATCCATATCACAACCAATCCCAGGTCTAATCATATTAATGCCTTATTAATTACCCTGAGGTCATACTATATCATGTTTATGATAAGTCCATTTGTAGCGCACCTACCCATACGGTGTGCCTTACACTATATATATCAGCACGTTCTAACACAGCTTGTGACAAAGGTAACAGCTGGCCAACACAACATATGGTTTAATATATAGCAGCCATGCGTGAGCCTGTGCTCTAAATCACCTTACTATAGGGGTGGATACAAACTGGTCTATCTCCAGTAGTTAGAAGGCACACGAAGAAGAGGATTATAGAAGGGAGGTAACTTTAATGGGGACGACTAGACAGGTATATGAGTACTCCCTGGATTCACTTAATCACCTCCTACAAACATTACCCATGCACCTAGCAGCGACCGCCAGGCATGAGAACCCAATCTGACCGAGAGGCCCCATACAGTATAATGTCACCCAATTAAATCTATACGACACAGGCTGTGCCCCTTCCCTCCTTAATGGTGACCCTAGGGCAAATTAGTCCACAGGTACACCTGCAGTGGGGGCATATATTAAAGGCAGTCAAATAGGGTCCTGCACGCTAAGGCCTCCTTGTTAGAGGCAAGGCCAGAAATGGAGGTCAGTTAAAGAACCTTAACAATTTGACCAGTTTCTCTAAACCGTTGTAGGTGTGTGTGTACACATGCTCTAACCTAGCCAGGTGTTTCAGGTAGGGCAGTGTGTGTGTCGGGGGTGGGGGGATGGGGGAGGCTGAGACGTACAGTTAATAGTGATGTGGCCGACCCACCTGTGGACTTATCTTCCTCCCATCACTGCCTCAGTATACATCCCCCAGTGAGGTGTTATCAGTTACACTTTACTTATGGCTGAATGTGATGGTCACACGTGTCGAAGCAGCATTGTCCTGCTGGTGACTTCTCTGACAGGTCTGCCTTGACAGCCCCCCAGTTTCAATATGCCCACCTCGTCTTGTCTTTCCACCACCATTTGTGTGACGACCAGAAGGCTGTCATCTGTCAAAGAGCAGACAGTACGGACCCCCATTGGTTTGGGATTGTAATGATTTATTACTACTGTCTAATTCCAAAGGCCATTGACCAGGGGTTTATTCCATCTTGTGTCGGTGTCAATAACTGTTCTTCTGTGGTTGACACACAATTAATTTTATATTTCTGATCCTTTGTTTATCTGCTTGGTAGCAGTATCTTTACATAGATGACAATTATTTAACACATGAGTGTTGGCGGGTTTTACCATCATTGTGATGTCACGAGAAGAGGGGATAGATTGGTTATAATCTAATCAACCCATAACCATGGAAGATGCTAAGGAATATACAGCTCAGGGACGTTTTCTATACCTTCTTATACAAGATCCACTGCCATTAACATGGTTTGGTAAACATGTCAGTATTGCAATTATCCCCAATATAATATAATAATCAATTAATTAATTAACATTCATTCAAATGATTATGGAATTATATACTCTTGTCATCATTGAGACTTATACGACAGGTTATAAGGTCTTCTATATCCTTCCAAAATCGGTATATCTTACCTATACCGGATAACTATTTTATTACATATTCACTCTATATATTGAGACAGGTTTAAATACGGGTGTAAATTATGCTCACCAGAATATATTCTTGGTATGCCAACTTACTGAATACTCATTTCATGATTGTAAACCACAAAATGTATGTTTTTATTTTCAGAGATGTGTGATTAACGTTGATGAATCCCCATCTATTTGGAAATCATGGTGGCTTCCTTCTTCCTGCCAGCCACCGAAAGGTCAAGCCTCCAGGCCAGACAGGTCTGCGGAGGAGGCGCTGGAGGTCCGTCCGGGGTGGAGGTCATCACCTAAGAGGTGGTCATGTCAAACGTGTCCTCCTGCTGACAGGCGGTGTCATCTCTCCCGGCGTTGGCATGGCAATCAGCAGTAAGCCGCCAGTCGTGTTATTGCCTCCAAGACACACCGGTCTCCAGGCGGGGCTCCCGACCATGCAAAACACCACGCCAAGAGAGCGACTTGCAATTTGAATTTGGTATATAATTTGATGTTTTTGAGTTGTTTATTTTCGACTTAATTCCTATTAGGGACAGACGCAAGAATGCTGTAATAATATCATTCCGATTTGCTACAGATAGTGTGAAAATTAATGTGGAATTGAAAAACCGTGGCCAGTTGCAAGATGGGAACTAGCAGGGGATTAAGCAGATATATGACTGCATTACTGCTGAATCCGCTCCCTCTGGAGCCCCGCGGTAGGGACGGTCGGTCCACGACAGGGCGGTGTCCTGTATTGGCCATTAGGCTGCCGGCAGGTGTCGTGGCGATCGTTACGGCGGCCATGGCGGCCGGAGGTGGACAGGTTGCCCCTGACAGCCCGCGGGCACCCAATAAGGTTCTGCTGATCACCGCCCAGCGCCCAGCTAACTGTCAATACTGATGGTCTCTCCCACTCCTCCTGCAGCTCCTGCAGGCCGTTAAGCCCCACCCACGCCCTCCTACCTCCTGCCTCAATGGATCCACCCATTGCTGCCCTCTCCCTACCTACCTCGCCCATCCCAACTGCCAAGGTATTTTACTCCTGTTCCAATTCTAAACTGTCTACATTCATGGTTTCCAGGCAGTTGCAGCAGCAGGACCCTTCACAGCCTCAATGAACGTTGCGGGTTGGGGAAAAACATTAAGGTATAATCGATGGAACTAGGAATGTAATGTAACTATGTCTATGATATGTGTAGGCATCTATTTTGAATTCAGTTCATCAGCACCAGTAGAAGGTACTGTGTAGATTCTATGTAAGAACAGTCAGTATATATAATTATATATGTGATGTCGATTCTGATGCAACAGGGTTTATACGTATAACATAATACATAGTTTTTTCTACATTTGTTAGTACTATGAATGGAATTTAGTCTGCATAAACATTTACATTCCCCTTATAGGATTTTTATTCTGCATTCGCATGTGATAGTCAGCAGCAGTAATTAACACATTTCATTAAACTTATTGAAGAATGCCGTTTGATATCACCAACCAATCGAATGATGTGTGCTATAATGGTTTTATGTTCTCATATCAACGTACCCGGTACATAGAGAGAATATATCTGCCACATATATCCACATATATATGTACATGTGTACAATTCTACTTTTTTGTTATGTACATATTACTGTACTTGCATGTAGGCATATGCATCTCTGTTTGTAAACATTTATGCAAACATCATAGTAAAACGCCCATGCTTCGAATATGAAAGTACACACATTGTTGGATATGTCAGGCATTGTCTGAGTCTGGTGAAGGTATAAGCCAATACAAGATGTATAGCAAGGATGCAGCCCTGAAGCTTATACAAAGGAGCGCAGTCTGCTGCTTGTATTTGATGTTCCCTACTGAATGGACGTGCAGGTGCTGCAGCAATGCTGGTTTACCCACATTGAAATCCTGAATACCGTATTTATTTACGATGCTCTGGGGTCATAATTTTGTCATCCCACGGACACTGTGATATTTACTGACATACATCATTGTAACAATACTCGACAAGCATACATCTTTGATGGTTGTTTAAATACAGATGATGCTATCACTACAAAGTTCTCCCTGACCCCCTTTAGTATGTTTTAGGTAGAGTAGACTGTATGGTAACAGATGATTCTTGCTGGCACGCAGCCTGAAGTGCATGTTTTATAGTCCCTTGCCCTACATAGAAACCCACCCACTATGATTTCATATTGTAAAACAAAAATGAACAATCCATTGGAGATTTAACCTCATAAACCCGCAGGCTCTGGAGGATACTGGGTTTGTTAAAACCAAACATGAGTGACTCAAAGATGAGGGTGGGAGGGTGAGTCATTGAGGTGATATTGGTAGGCCACTAGGAAGGAAGGAAGAAGCAGCGGCCAAGATGTCCCCCAAACTGTAGAACGTGTGGTTAGGATATAGTTGGAAGGGCAGAGATGGAGGACGGTGGGGGGGGGGGGGGTGTTACGAGTTGGGCTGCTATTCTACATGGTGAGGGGTGACTATACCCCTGACACGGCACGTACACGCCCGCCCCCTGGTGGCCAGGGGCCGGTGTCATGGCCGATGGGGGCTGAACCTACCCGACAGCCCACGATGGATGACTCCACGGGGGAGGGCGCCAACTGAGGTGGGGAAGTAGTTAAAGACTGAGCTTGGTCTCTACTAAGCCTCGAGTGGTCGTGAGATATCTAAGGTGAATGCCATTAACCTTTTTGTTTTTGTTATAGTTTTCTTTCAATGCAGGTATACAATGGCGAGGGGAGGAGGGTTTTGTGACTAAAACATAACATTACTCATCTTCAGATAACATGAACATGAACATAAGGAAGCGTATGTACGATCCACAACATTATATACACACACTTAGGCAACTCCCCAATATCATCGCATGTATGTAACATCCTAAGTGGGCAAACAAAGACAAGAAGAAAGCAGCAGATGTGAGGCTACAATTACATCAGTCCAATTACATGTACATCAGTCACACATGGTTGATACCTCGTTGTTATAGTATGGAGAACATGAGGCTTGTGGATCTCGTTAGTATAATATACAATCTGACTCTACCCTGCTGTAGGCCGGCTCCTCTTTGTATAAGGGGGCCTGTGACAGGTCACGACCTGGGTCTCCAGATGGGGTGTCATGAACCCATGCCACGTAACGCGCCACATGAACCCACATGGTCTATCATATCTCCCCTACATGCACGTGTAGCCTGTCGCTTTGTTTAAGGAGCATGTATACCATGCTGACATTATGACATGCCTTTCTTCTGACAAAGAAAATGTCAAAATACATGTATGTATATGTGGACTATGCATGTACACTGATGTGTTCCTGGGGTAAAATTTACATGGTGACATTTGACAAGTATCTGCTGATACAAGTGCATGCATGTCCTCCCACTCCACAAACAGATAAGGACCCTATCTTTACTATCAGTTACACAAAGATTCACGTGAGTACACAGGGGTGACTGACTGTTTTGTCTTTTTCCCCCTTAACCACCCACCCCACCCCTTCCATCTGTAAACCACCCCCCAACAATCATACGTAAGTTTATGTATCTGGGACAAGGGAATCACTTTATAGCACGAGACCACACCAGGAAAAGATCCCTATGCTAAATGGCCTTATCTAATTAATATACACCCCAGGCCATTAGTGAATACCTGAAGGCAGGTGGAAGGAACTTATACAGGTGTATAGTTATACAGGTGTATTTGGTTCTGTGTCACCTGAAATCATGACACAACGGTGCTACACTGTAAAAAGTTGGTTGCCATTTCTGTAGGTGTACAATAGATTCTACTGTAGGTCCACATTAAATTGAATGTAAACAGCAGAATCTATACTGTAAATCTACATTTGATTATGCTGTTAATCCATTCTACAGTAGATTCTACCGTAGATTTACAGTAGATTCTACTGTGTACCTACACCAATTGTTTACAGTGTATGCATGGCATACAATCAATTTATACATACAAGCCATCACTGCAGTATAAACTGATAACAGACAACCGAATACTATTACTGACAAGCATGCCATATATTGATTTGATTCCTTAATATAAAGTATACCAAAGCGTTTCTATTATGCATTGACTCCATACTATAGTTGGCTGTTTAGAGGCCATAAAAATAACCAAGACGTTCTAGTCCGTTGCCATCGGGATGCTGTGTGTCCACAGGGGCTGATCCACTGGTCAGAGGTGACCAACGGTCAGGTGTGGGAGAGGCCTGTTTGTCAGGTAGTTAGCAGGACGACCGACCATGCTCCCAGCATGTAAAGAATGGCAGGGCGGTCAGCAAAGTTCATGTGATGACCTGGTCACCCCTGTACCCCTGTTCTCTCTGTAACCCCCTTGAACCCCCCATGGGGAGTGGGGACGGGTTTGTTTGGTGTCCAGATCGGACTCTGACAGTGTTCCGGATCCGGGCTGTGAGGGGGTCGGGGTTAGTGAGGGGGTTGGCGTGGCTGGGTGACCCCAGTACGGACAGATTACCGAGCTATTTCACCATCCATGATCATCAGCTGGACAGCCTCGACACCAAGATAGAGAGGGGAAAAGGCAATGGATCTTATTTCAATTAATTGCAGGTCTAAGGGGCGCAGATCTTATCTGGGTGGCGCTGGTCCAAGGGAGGCGGGGTGGGGAGGGTGGGATTGAGGGGATGGAGGTGAGAGGCTTTGTGGGGGAGGCGTTGATCAAAGCCCTGGTTCAGGTGGGGTGGGGGTGGGATAAGGGGAGTGTCTGTGCCCAGGTCGGGGGGTCATCCTGCCCGTCCCTCGGCCCCCAGCCCTGTTTCCTACCCCCGTCCTCCCCTCTCCCTGATCCTGTCACTGACCCTTCCGGTGGGCCCCGGTTCCGGCCGCCTGCACGCGCCGGCCGAGCGTGACGTGTCGGCAGGCGACCGCCGGTCACCCCTTGTGTCCGGCCCTAATGACCATATGGACACAAATGGCCACCGAAAGGGCCTGTCACAGCAGCATTGTGCCGCCCATCAGGCGACAAGCATCGCCATCGTTGATTGCCGGACGCTGCCACCCGCCCTAGTCAACCAGACCCCACCCACACACCCTACACCCCACCCTGCTGCCACCATACTCTACTCTCTCTCCCTCTCTTGCACAACGTCGCATAACCCCAATGTCATACCCCCTCTTCCATTTGATTCCTCCCATAAAACGCCAGGGCTATTCCACAGGAAAGGGAGAAAAATGTCGTCTGCTCTCATTAAATCTTCTTGGGATTCCCCTCACGTGACCGGCAGCAGACTATTTGATTGGCTGGCGGAAGCTGTTATTATATCAGGGATGCTGGGAGCTGTCGGAAGAGGATGGCAATGGCTGCGGACGCTGACTTGTCCGTGCTGGGCACACACTCCCCCCTCCCCCTTCCACTCCCCCTCCTCGCCATTCAGCCCCACCCGACCCCAGCACGGCCATAACCTGTCCCCTCGCCATGATCTACGACCACCGTTAGCGCGCTGTCCGATATGGCTTTTAACTCCTTTAAATGTTTACATCAGCGGCCGGACCCTCATTTCCGGTGCAGTCCATCACCGTCGGCGCAGACGACATTTGGGTCAGCGCGCTTCTTGGCGCGCTCCTTTTGTCACACTTGACCGTCTTTGTCATTATGGCCGACACCAGCCTCTCCCAGTGGCCGCCATCTTGGCAGTTACGTCTGGTGGCGTCACCCCTCCCCCGGCAGCACCTGTATATCATGACATGTCTCTGGAGGTAAAAGGGTCATAGGGATGATACAGGCTACGTGTTCGATCCAGTTCCAGTCATTTCTAATGGGCATCTAATTGCCATAAGAAAGCTTTGAAATTCTATGCGTGTTCAGTATTGGGAAGCCCACCTTCCTTGGTGTTAATGTGTCCTGAATCGGTAGATCACTTGTGGGAACTGCACCAGTCGACAGTTTGAAGTTTTTATATCAGGCCCCACAAGTATCTGGTTTCAATCTCTAGAAAGTAGCTTAACTGTATGGGTGTTAAACCCCCACCTGGAATATATAAGCTGCAGGCCACAATGTGAGACGTGGTCTCTGGCCTGAAAAAAAGTTTGGCAAATAGACCTTTACAAAGTATGTTAATTTATGTACTATAATTGCTGCCACTTAATAATTAGCCATATATATCAAAGTATACATGACATGACACATATGGACAGTCAGACAGGCAATGTCATACTTGACGTCAGAAATGTACTTTAAAAAAACTTTTCAGTTATATGTAAATCATTTATCATCAGAGATTTGGGAAATGCTTAAGATGCAGGGTTAGCCCCCCCTCCCCCTAATTCAATTAAGTCCAACATTTTGGCTAGGTAGCTGTAATATTGATCATATATTTAGGAATTAAACACTTTCATTCTAAATACCTAAACGGTTATGCTAAACATGAGTGTTTAGATGTTGAGCATTTAAGCAGTCTAAATGGTATATGCTTAGGATGTAAACATGTCATGCTAAGGTGTTAAGGTTTTTTAAAACACATACCAGGTGGTAGCTCTGTTTGAATGTACAGTCATACTTTATTATCGTCCCAAATGTGCTACAAAAACCTTTGTAAATCAATATAACATGATTTCATGTAATAAGAGAGTCATAGAATATATACACCATAGATAATTGACAACTTGGATCTTACATCATTATGAATTCTGTGGGAAATCAATCAGCTCCTAGATAGAAACCCTTTTTTCTCTCTAGGATTGAATATGGCTGCCTTCCCTAACCTTCTAGTGTATGTTCTAAAGGGTGTTTCACCCTATAGATGTCTAATCTATGTGAATGAGACACTGCATATGGAAATTATACTGTCTCATTTTGCTGATCCATATCAGGAACTGGACTTGGACCAGGGGTATTGATAAATTATGAACAACATCCCTTTATATGAAAATGCCTAAACATAACACTGCAACTCTAAATACAAAACCTATAATCTAAACACTTGAAAATAAGAATATTTTCTACACCTAAGCACCTACCCTTTTAATCACTTTAGCTAATCACATTAATGTGCTAAACGTAGTGTGCTTACGAATACGTGGCAGGATTATGTCTAGCATTATATTTAGGAACTGAACACCTCTTTTACAGTGTATTGATTCATACTTCTAGCAATCAAAACAATCACAATATGCGCCTAGTCTATATGGTGTCATTCAAATCAGAATATAATATTCCAGAATAACTTACAACCTGTCACCCTTGGAATCTGTACAGAAAACATCTCAAATACCTCCATACTTTCCCACAGCATCCATGTTCAGGAACCCCTGGGTCACAGGGACATCCAGTAAAAAGAAAAACAGCCTCCAGTGGTCACTCCTTATGCGCTGAAAGAGAGCCAATTTGGAGTGCGTTCACCGAGGGGTTAAGTCTGTCATGGGAAACATGCTCACGGATCATTGGTCAGCATCTCGATCTGTGTCAGACGAGTACTGACCGGAAGGGAGTTATTAAGGTATGACACCTCTGAATCCCGCCCACTCCATTGCCGGCATGGGGCTGGAGGGTCAATGTAGCGACGTGGATTGTGTGGAGGGCTCCAACCCCTGCCTACAGCCCTTCCCACCCCACAATAGGCTGCATGCTATACATGCTTCCTGCTGGATGCCAGGAGGGTCATGCCTCACTGCCCACCTAGACCTCCTCCAATGTCACCTCTCCCCCTGCCTTGGACCATGTCGCGACCTGGAGACCCTGACCCTGCCCAAAAGCCACCCTTCTACACCCTCTGCCCAGCAACTGGCACCTCCTGCGTGGCTGACGCTATCTAGCGTCAGGGCAGTGACGCTTAAAGTTAAATCTCCACTCCCTGACAACAAGGCCTTCCGTGTCTGCCTGCCTACCACCCCTCAGGTGCTGGGACGGCGACCTGTAGCTGCGGCCGGCCACTTGGCCATGGCCCCTGGACAGATTTGAGCCGGGAGTTTTTAAGTGGCCATGTGATTTATTGGAGGAGGGTATAGTTCATGTGGCTAAGGGAGCCGAGGTTCTGGTAAGGGGGTAGGAGGGGGCAGGGATTACTGATGGACCTCTACACGAATGGTGGATCTGTGCACGATAGGAGATGGTTACAAGGGGGATAGAGGGAGGTGTAGAAAGAAGAAGGCTGTGTGTCTGTGAATGTATGTGAGTTGGGTGAGGGTGGTCTGGTGTAGGGGGGCTTCATTTGTCAGGGGCTACAGGATGCCCTGAGTGGGACTTCCATACAAAAGCTCTCATCCTGATAGATCAGCCAGAGAAGAGGTCCATTGCTTCACGCCGCCTATAGCCCAACCCCCAGCTCCCTACTCCCAACCAATGCCTCCTTCCTCCTGCCCCTCCCCCCTAAACCCACCTCAATACACCAAACCCTGCAGTCACCCCTACGACCCAGGAGGACGCTCATGATCGATGTCGTCGTCCACCGCCAGGGGGACGGTCGTCGACGGCCTCCATGCGACCGGCTGCAATAAGTATAGCAGGCCATAATACCCGTTACCACGCTGCACACCTGCACACCCTGTGTCCATTGCCCCCTCAGCAGGCCCACAAGGGCGCCGCCTGGTGGAGAGGTGGCGGGGTTGACGGGGGCCGAGCTGAGTTACGACCAGGCCTTAGGCCCGCGTTATATTCCGTTATTGCTTCTTGTGCCGAGCTAATAGCGGCGTCAGCGCAGGAAGGGCCAGGCCCCACCCTATAAATTTGACATCGGACCGGTCCTTGGGCTCTGGCCCCTAGTGTGTAGAACAACAGATAACTGTAACCCCGCGCTGGCCTCTCTCTCGCCGCCCGGCCCGTCGCCCAAGATATACTCCGGCCATAACGCGCGCCGCGCCCCGGCAACATGTCACTAAAAGTGATCTAAGTCGCAATCGGGCCGGACATAAAGGGGCCTGGAGGTACCTCGCCTGGCGGCCTAATGGTCAGACGCGGCAGGCAGGGCGCGGCCCGGCGGGCGGCACGATGACCGTAGCTCAGGCCGACGGCACGTGGTTAGCATTCCGCCCATTCCCGGCCGGATCAACCCCAGGCCCCCCGCTGGATCAATTAGCACGGGATCACTATTAGTTAGGGCAGTGGCCTGACACGGGCCCGACGTTAGGACCCTGCAGGGATCTGACAGGGATCAGCAGGTTGTGCCCCCACGCACTGCCAAACCTGCACCATACAGACACCACTGCTATAACAGCGCTGTATTCAGTGTAGGATAGTTGGATCCTCAGGTTCTTTCATTCACCGGCATAACTGCATACTGCCCCAATTGCTCTAGACGTTTTATAGATTGCCCTTGCGAAAGACATTTACTTTCAGACAATGTAACCTATATATACACCAAATGATGAATAATGAAGTACATGTACAGTTTCTTTTTATTCAACTATAATGTTACAATTATACCATCCCACTTTGTTTCTATAGGCGTTCTATAGATTGTCCTAAGTTGTGAAAGACATTTACTTTCAGACAGTGTAACCTATATACACCAAATGATGAATAATGAATTACATGTACAGTTTCTTTTTATTCAACTATAATGTTACAATTATACCATCCTAATTAGGTCTGTTTACATCGAGGTATAATTACCCATTAAATCTGCTTTATACTTGTATATGCACCCCACCCATTACTAAGACATCTATAACATTTAACCTTTGGTGGGGGATGGATCTCCATACATGTACTAGACATACCGTATTCGACGTAATAAGCGCACAGTGCGCTTAAAAAATTATTATAGACACATTTTAGTAGTTAAGAGTTTAATTGGGGTCAAAATTTGAGAATTTTTTGGTTATTTGTAGTATAAAAATCGGCCAAAAACGGGGTGTGTGCGCTTATTAGGGGGTGTGCGCTTATTACGTCGAATACGGTATGTACTATTGGCAATATACCAAGACATCTCCGACTCTGTAAGATATCATTAGTGATAATAGGCTATGCTAAATGTAAGTTGATTGGACCCGGCCAGGCCTATATGACTAGTGTGCATGACGTACACCCATTGACAGCATGTGGATAATTATTATTATAATGTAATTAATTTGCTGGAATATTTCCTTCT
Source organism: Harmothoe impar (assembly GCA_947462335.1). Classification (NCBI taxonomy): domain Eukaryota; kingdom Metazoa; phylum Annelida; class Polychaeta; order Phyllodocida; family Polynoidae; genus Harmothoe; species Harmothoe impar. The sequence goes on along the minus strand of OX381704.1, from coordinate 88,435,171 downwards.
CTCTAAAGAGGTGGTATATATTGGCTTTAGTAAATCTATTAACCCATCGTCAGAAGCCTGTAATTATACACTATTAGTGAACTATGTTGATTAGATGTGTATAATTCAGTGGAGATATCTGAAAAACACAGTAGTTAAAAAATAGAATTATCAGCAAAAGAATTATCAGCAGGGGCAAGATCTGCGTTTTAGCCCAAAGTGCATCGTTTAAACTCTGGTGAATATAATATATGATAGATTGCAGAAACATACAATCAAAGCACTTATAGATAACTGGTGAAACTCTGAATACATATAAAAAATATTGCACTTTTATTACACTTTTTCTTATTTCCACAGCTGGTCTGTCTGCGTTAAGCTGTTCATGCTGAATTGCACTGTCCCAACTCCTCCTCCCTAATATGCTGACCATAATACTTGTGGTTCAGAGTTGTGTATGGGCTGCACACCTATAGACACAGGTAAAGAAACACCTGCAGCTATAGACACAAGAATGTTAACGTTGGTAGTCAGGACAGGCATGTCCTTGTCAGGTTTCATCCTCCCCACTCCCCTGCATACACCCACACCTGTAGCTAGCCGCCCATTACCTGGGTCACAGGTGGGAGGGGAAGGTGGGAGGGGTAGGGGGTAGAAAGGTGAGAAGAATGCCATGTCCACAAGGAGCCTCACACAGACAATGTCTGGTTTGTCTGGATCTTGCCCGGAGATCACATGCTTAATTAATGCCCTGTCGGCCTACATGCCCACTCAAGCTGGAGAGCCAGCTTGGCCAGTCGCCAACCCCTGCCCCGGCCCCGACAGGCCATTGCCTCTGGCCCCTAGGATGTCATTGGTATGCAATTGCCTGCAATTGGTGGCCATTATGGGGGCTTGATATTACGGCATGGGTCAGTGACGGTCTGATCTATGGACAATTAAGGGGGTGGTGGGTGATAACGACAGGTAGGGTCGGGCCCAGCATGTAGGGCTGATGACCCAGGTGTCCGTGCTGTGATCTGGTGCCCCATACAGCCTCCAGGGTGTAGACACTGCATGCGAATTGGCAGGTACACTGAATTGTTCGGAACGATATTGAATAAGGCTACACATTGTTGTACATAAACCACATCACACAAGCATATTGGGCACAGAATATCCCATAGTGTTCCATTTCAAATCAAGGGTGTCTGTGTATAGAAAAGTTTTCTCCCATAGTCACTTATTTGCCAAGAATGGCATTATGCATGAAATCTTTGCCTTGATATATCCCGTAAGCCCCACATGACCCTGGCGAGATGCATATACCGTGGAGGACATGGCTAACAGTTTAGGTCAGTCCAAGTCTCTACCAACTGACATAACAGCCGTCAGGTGCTTCCTACTGACGCCAACTTCATTTCACGGTCACTTTCACCCCCCCCCCCCTATGGCCGACAAAGGCTTCTCCATGTGTCTGGACGCGTCGTGGTGTAACAGCTGGCCTCTGGTGGGGGTAACTATGACCTACAAGTAACATGTCCATGTAATCAAAATGTATACATGCTAGATTGTACTGGCCTCCGTCTCTGAGCTCAGGAGAAGTAGATGACACAAAATGTGCGTTTTCGTTGGGTTTATTTAGTAGCAAAGAGTTGACCAAGAATACCTATCCTGTGCTGCACCCTGAACAGCCCCATTGCATCCAGTAATAGTCCTTTACCAATGCTATACATTGTTATTACATTTGCGGTGCCCTTACAATTGTTTACAATAAAAAAGTAAATAAAATTAATGGATTATTTTGCAGGAATCGACTGCAGTTCATTGGTTATTGCCTAGGACACATCATCATCGGTTATTACAAATTGGGTCAGGTAAACAACTACTCGTATGCATTAACTATGTACATGCCTAGGTGCATACATAGATATGCATTGTTCTACATCAATAGGAATCAGCATGAAGAAGGCTTTCATATTCGTTTTTTTATATATTTGAAAGTCGTGCACTCAAGTTATCATACTGACCCTAGTGTAACGTCGCAGCAGCCCCTCATCAGCAGACCAAATACTCTGTTGACTACAACATAGTCCAATAAAAAATGCAAAACAACTCAAGACAGATGGCGCGATAGTGCTGTGATGGGGACACTCACAGTCAAGCCCATTAAATAGAAGTGCACTCGTAAAGTCATCATTAGATTATTAAGAGAATGGTATCACATGCACTTCAATTGTATCTGCTAACCACATGCTGTTACTATATTGTATCATGATAAAAATAAAATGCAAACGAGTTGTGGTGTCAGCTTGTTTATACATGTACAACTTTTTGATATTTGTAATGCTTAATGAAAACTTATTTTCCTTAAAGAGTTTAGTATTCTCAGTGATTCTATAGCCTCATGTAAATTTCATCACATGCAGATTCACGTGCCCAATGAGTGGTATACGATAGATACTCATTGATATGGCCATCTTGGAAGACGATGCACTTCTTATAATAGAGAAAAGTTAATCCGGCTGACATGCCTTCTGACGTAGGGTGTCCTAAAATCTTCCTTGGTGTGTGTCTTCCTTGGTGTGGTGACCTGAGAAGAGTTTACCCTATCCCTCCCGACCTCATAACACCTGCCACAATAACCGTCCCCTCCTGTTGGGGCTAATTGTCCATCTGGGAGGACTGTTTGAGTAACAGTTGACATGCACACGTAAGGCAGACTCACCCATCCCTTCAACCGTCCAGCCCTAGTTTACACACTGTGCATGAATAAAGTACCCTTCGGTTATATTTCTTCTTCCTTTCCCCAGAGGTCAAGATCCCGCCTATATATATTGCCGAGCCATATGCATGCGTGCCATGGCCCCTGAATTGCCAAGTGCGGTGGATAAATATGAGGACAAAGGAGGAGGCATACAAGATTACCTCCACGATGCACCTGGTGGGGCCGATCTGTGACATGACTGATAAATAATTGTCACTGCCCCTCGTAGTAACCATATGCAATGTAAAACACCACTAATATAACTGTACACAGGCGAGTCGGCAGGGAGGAGCAGCGGTGGACATGCGAGGCCCTAATTCACACAAGGATCTCATTATGGTCAAGCCAGGCAGGCAGCAATGGGGGTCTGTGCAGGTCATGGGCGTGGTAATAGGGACGGGAGGCGTGCGGCGCCAGCAGGCGTTACCGCGCCAGTTATGATGGATAAGTTGGTCATCGGGCCCAACGAAGACAAAGCTGGCGGGGGGACGGATGTCCTTGTCAGGGACAATTAGCAGCCATGTATACCCATTAGTGTTGTCAGCCCCTCGGTGGGCTAATGAGAACAGGTTGGGGCCCACACCAAGGAGCACCGCCAGGCAATCACCGACTTATGTAATTCCTGATTCGGGATCAGCCCCAGCCCCACAGTGTTGATGGTCACCCGCCGCCGGCTGCCTTCATTAGAAATTAAGATTATTTCGGTGCTGGAGGTGCGGGCTGGACCGCACAGGATGGGGTCATTAAACGCTTGATCGTTATGTATGGAAGAGGGCGGGTAGAGGGGTAGCCGTGTCGCTGGAGGGAGGGGGCATTGTTATTAGCATTTGCCAGAAGTTAAAGGGAGCCCAGAATCCCTGTGTACTGCATTGGGAATGGTCGTATGTTGGGAGCAGTTGGGAGCAGAGAAAGTAATGAGACAGAACAATGCTATACATGATATTGTATTCATGCTGAGGCAATTGAAATGTTGTACATGATAAATGCAGGATGAGTTCCAGATATTATGCATATCTTTATACATACACATAAAGCTGGGTTGTCGCCCTATCTCACCACCATACATAGGGGCTCAGTACCTATACGGTTAGCAGGAATAACATCAAAAGTTAAACATGAGATAAATGTCAAGATTACGAGCGGCCATAATGGTGCAATAATCAAGTTTATGTTGGGTGCTAATTGTCGCCAAAATGTCACGCAATGATCGGCAGTACGACGACTTTGCCACGCTAGATTACATGATTAAGGCGTGGCCTGCTGGAGAAACGGTGGGTTAATAGTGTGTTCCGTATAAAACACCCCCATACTGATTAGTGGGCGTAGACTCACAGATAATTGCCAGAGATGACATGATTCGGGGAGGGGGTGGAGTGGAGGGAATATTTTTAATTGATAACTGTATAATGCTGAGTGTAAGCCGAGGTATTAATAAAGCCTTCGCTCCTCGATATGAACTTTATCTCCGATTAATGGGCCATAACGACCATGATCCTGCATCCTTAGATGCATGGGGGTGGGGATGAGTAGGTGATATTGCATTGGGTGGGGGCGATGCTGCATGCATGACAGTCCAGTTTGTATCAGCATATCAATGTGCACTAAAGGTAGCAGTAATAAAAGGGGAGGCATCGGCACATAGGGGATTACACATGGACATTCAAGTGTATGCTGTATGATTCCCCACCCCCTCAAACCTCACTAAAACACACGAACACTCTAGACAGCGGACAGGACATGCATGGTGAGCACTCGGTGGTCTCTGTTCAGTGTACTAAAGCCAACAGGAACACGATCGCCCTCCCTGGAGCCCTCTCCAGCGGCCAGGAGAGGGATGGGGCGTGCTTTATCCGCCAGGGCGAAATTAAAACCCAAATGTGTTAACGTCGACGTGACCGCCCGCACCCATGACGCCATTACCGCGATGACCGCGACACCTCGTGGCCATCGAGGAAACACCGCCTCCATGTCACGGTGAATGTTGGCCGGCGATATATTTTAATTTCACATGGAAGTGGGCGCGCCCTGGGGAGGGCCCGGCTTGTTGATGCTCGATAAATAGAGAAGGCAAATAAGGACGAGCCGAGAGGGGCCCGGTCTCCCCACCCAAGGCAGCTCCCTGGTCAGAGACAGTGCATGCTGGAGTCCACCTTTGGCCTTGGTGCTTGGGTTACGCCATCCCCAACAGCTGCACTGTACAAATGACTTGGGCAAACCTTAGTCCGTCCTAGATTAAACTTCCATCACAAACACTCCCCCAGGCCGCACCCACGGCTATATTTCACCAATTTCCATTGGAGGCGAACAGAATGACAAGCAGTCCCCCACCCCTTTTTGTCCCTTGTGTAGGTACCGGTAGGTGGGTTATACAGTACTGGCGACCTCCAGTCCCTTCTTGCATACTCATGTCCTGTACACACTGCATTCATACTTTGATATACATATGAGTATGGACTATGACACAGCTGCATGTATGTATATGTGGTATGGACGTTCATTTATGATAATACAAATATATATACTGAATAGATAACACATTATTTCAAAACTCAACCGACACCTGCAGATTCCACCTGGAAAAATAAATTACCTTTGTCCACACCATCTCACAAGACATCCCTCACAGTCACATGAATAATAAGCTTAAGTATATATTTTTCTTGACATATTAAAGATAAGCATGACTGATAGGGAATTCCCACTTAAACTCCCCTCTAGTGTGCATTATCCGGATCACGACCATCTCATCCCTCCGTGATATATTAGACCCATACCCCATTGGCCCTAGATGATCACATACCCAAATCGTTTGATTAAATCTTAATGGGGACGTGTGAAATACGTGGGGCATCGATTACGCCTGCACGGAGAGCACGCCCGGGTGTGTCTTCCAGGAAATGGCCTATTTGTAAATTTGCTAAGTTCAGCCCCCACAGAGGGAGGTAGCAGGAGGAGGGTGGGACTCAGGGTAGGTGGCTTCAGGCTTGGGAGGGATGGGGATGGAGGGGGTAGGGGAGGGGAAGGGGTATGGAGCAGGGAGGACGCAAGGGCCATGAACGGCACACCGGTCGATCAGCCAATCCTGGCACTGATTAGCTCTAATAGAAAGAGGTATCTCTAAACAAGCCTGTCGGTGCTGGGAGACTGTGTCCATGTGGGGCTAGCTAGTCCTTGTCCAGTTTTAGTTGCTGTGGTCGTAAATCGTGTCTGAAAAATTTGGTCCATTGATCTTGTACATGCATATATTGATAGAAGACCATACAGTGCTATAAATATAGTCACTTATATTATAGTTATTGTACCAGCTAAAGGTTATTGATATCTTTTTACCTATTTCAGTTAGCATTATGTCGGGGACTATGTATCATCTGTGTCCATTTGGCTGGAGTTTCATGTCAATCGCTGCGACATAAATGTACGCAGTACACAGTACACATATACCCTATAAGAACTGAACAGCGTATAGCTTCCGAATGTGCTGAGTCGAGCTGTTTCTCATGTTCTTCACCAGAGCCATGATTGGGACTGACCAATATAGGAACTAAACAGAGTATAGCATCCTCGGGAATGTGCTATTAAGGTCAAGCTGTTTCCCATGTCCTTCATCAGAACCCTGATTGGGACTGACCAATATAAGCTAATATAGAAAATGGACAAAGTATAGTCCCCTTTTCCCAACACAACATTCCCACCCCTCGAGCCCCCCCCCCCCCCCCCCCGCCACCCCAACACTCCTCCTCCCCCACCACCCCAACCATTCGAGTCATCCCCACCCCCGTGGAAGTGGAACTGAGAAGGGTTGGGGGTGGGGGAAGGGGAGTAGGTGCATCAGAGTGGGTGCCAGAGAAAGGGGTGGGGGAGGAGGGGGTATAGAGAAGAGGTGGGGGGTAGGTAGGGTGGGGGACCGAGAGGACGTAGCTCAATTATGGCCAGTTGGATCCCTGGGGCGACCCTGGGAATGGAGAAGCCGTTGGGTACAGGAGGACAACGTCCTCCACGGTGTAGCTGAACCTGGATGAAGGCCGCGGGTGGACCCTTCCCACCACCAGGGTCAAGGTGAACACACCACATGTCGGAAAAACATAAGGAGATAGATTCATGGGAGAGATGTGCAGGAGGATAGGGTAGAGGAGTGGGAGGGATATGGGGCTGATCTGTGGGGTGCTCCTTGATTCCTCTTCAGTATTATGGTATAGCCAGCCACCTGTATTGTTTGACCATACAAGGAACAAGGTAGCCACTTTATGATATACACACATGGATATCTTAACTATTTTCTTCTATTAAGGATGCCATGTATAGGCCTATACATCCACACATAGCAATATTGAATCAAACTGACATTAATGCTGTGCATGTAATAAGGGGTACCGGGGGTTACTGACAAGTTGACTACACTCAAATACATGTATATCTAAGCAGTCGGCCTGATTGGTAGATGTGAATGAGCAGCTCACAATACCAGCTTACAGGAGCAGCTCGGTGAGCAGATAGCCGGCGGCCAGCGATCAGGCAGCAAGACATTCTCTGATTGCTTTGCCATGCCGGACGCCCTGACGGACGTATTGCTGGGCGACGCGGAGGGAGGCTATATTAATATTGGCAGGAGCATCCCGTCACCCAACACCCACGGCGTGGTGCGTTGCTGGGCGAGGAGGGTGAGAGGCAGTGGAGAGCAGTGGGCTAGGGTGGAAGGTGGAGGGTGGCGGAGAGGTAGGATAGGGAGAAGGGGGAAGGATGAGTGGGTAAGGGTCTCTCCCCTGGTACACTATAGGAGCACTGTCCACACCATCTCACATTAAACCCCTCCTCCTCCAGCTCCCCCACCCCCACCCCTCATGCCAACCTCCTCCTGTGGCTGTTGCCGGCCGTCTCCTGATGGAATGCGTGCCCCGCAACGGACACTGTTAAATCAACACGGCCCCACACAGCCAGCCCCTGCTCGGATGTATGCTATAAATGAGAAAGCTTGATGACCTTATTGATTTTTCACTCACGTCGAGCAAGCACTCCGGGGTGCTCGTGCTGTGAAAAAATTAGGTCACGCTGTATTGTGTCCAGAGTAGCTCTCAGGGATGGCATATCAGCCTGGAGGTGCTGGTAAGGGGATGTATAGGTGGGTGGGCAGTTGGAGGGGGAAAGGGCGGGCGGATGTCTCCAGTGTGGTGTAGTGCTGCTTCAAGGCTTGTTTGCAACATACTGACATCGGTTTGGGAGAGCACACATACTGTTCTGGAATGGGATTGACCATGGGAATGAGCATTCCTGATCCCTGCTCTGATTCAACATTATATGTGTAGAAAAAATTCTCTGGAGATGCTGGGAAAGCCACCCATTCGATCTACTCCTCTAGGACGGTTATCATTACACATAATGGTCATGGACAACTCTGCATCATGGTCTTTGTTGCAAGTGACGTTGATGAATGAGCTTTTGAAAGATGATGTTGAACTTACTACACATTTATAATTCCTATCCATATTTCGTTATTAATGAGGATGTCGACAATATGGGCAATGCATCAACAATAAATGGGCAGTGGTGAGCTCCTTGATTCGCGCTGCATATTTCATTTTATTATAAATCTCCTTGTTGCTGGAATTCCTTTCTCATATATAGCATTGGACCAGAATAATCACATTTCTTTATTACCTTGGAATGTCATGATGTTTCCTCACCAAAGATGAGATACAAGAGATAGAGCTCTCTATTTGGGTCAAGGGATGGGCGGGGAGATCTACTTGCCATGTTTGTTTATTAGGAAGTATTGCCGCATGCGTTGTTTATTTATTTACATGTGGCTTGAACTTGACGCGTTATAATGACCCCATCAGGGCCGGATGACGCGGGAGGCCCCCACGACAGGGATGTCTCTGATTGACTACACTCAGAGACAGAGCCTCTCTCACAACTCAGCGATGACAAACGTTAGGGTGCATGGGTGCTGGGGAGGGGGTACTAGTAGTGAGAGCGGGTGGGTGGGTGGTAGGGATGGCTTCCCACGGTCATGTCAAACATACATTATGGCGGCTAGTCCCGTTGTCCTTCTACCTCTGCACCTCCTCCAAACCTACCCTGGATGGAGCTAGAGAAAGGGTGATGACGTCACAAGCTTAGAGTTGAATGTAGTGGGTGTAGGTGGAAGGGGGTGCATGGGCTGTAGATCGACCAAGCCTGGTCTTGGTGGAAGGTGGGTGTTAAAATTGGGCGGGGGTGGGGGGGGGGGATAGAAAGGGAGGGGTGATGAGATGGAGAGACAATGGTAGAAAATTTAATCCCTTTGATGCTATTACCACTGGGTTTGGATGTAGGGTGACACAGTGCAACATCAGACTCTGCCTATTAAAAAACAACACAAAGTAATGGAATGAAAAGCAACACTGCCTGCCTTCAATGTTGAGCCATTCATTATTCTACATAAGCCGTGAGCTGCTCGTCAGGGTGAGGCTTAAAGTCGTGACTCATTTCGTCCACCACCGTGAGCTGTTGATATAGACTCATCTTATTGGGTTTAATGCCAACAGGACTGTTTGGAGCCCGAGTGCACTAAACATGGCCAGCCCCCATCCCTGGACATTTCCGTACCCAGGGAGCCTCTCAGCCAGAGTGCTTCTGGGCTTTAGGGAACGTCTAGGTCAGATATGTTAGGACAGTTATATTGATTTTTTACTCTTTATATTGACCTGAATAAAATAGGGGCATTGCAGATTAAACACAAGAGCAAGGCATTGCAACAAACATGTTTTTCCCATCTTCAGGTTTCTAAGGAGATACATTGAAGCTCAGTGATTAGCTATAACATTCCTCTTTCATTAACTTGCCAGTTTAAAAAAGCTGTTACGAATTTACAAACACTTTTCTTTCGAACAATTCAAAGTTGGACATCAAAGCCTAAAACTTCACTTCTAAGAAAGGCTCCACCCATATATGCGACACCAGGGCGGTGGCCTAACGCCCAGGTAACAATTGGAACCTCTGCTTCCCTGGAGAAAATGAATAAAAACATCTGGAGTCGATAGCACAAAAGAAGCGGACAAAAGCTAAATGTCACTCCGAATTGAGCTGCTGTGTTGTAGCGCCGTTTGACCTGTCAAACAGTGGTGGGTGGGCCTCCTCTGATCTATCCTCCAGGTGAGACAAGAACGTCTCCAGGTGCAGATGGGGTGCTCAGGTAATACCTTGTGAACTGACGCCGCTGCCAGCTACACAAGGCCCAGTCTGAAGGTGCAAAAGGCCAGGGAGGGGCCGACAGGTGCCAAAGGTGGGCTCACAGGTGCCAACCTGCCACCTCCACAACCCCCTCCCACCCCCAACTCCCTCCAGCGCCACTGACATGGTATGGGCGTGGTAAAATGCACATGGCTGCAGGGGCCTGCCATGGCATCTCTGTGTGCAGCCCAGCGTGAACATTTATAATATATACATGATATTTACATACAATATATAAATAGGCTATTAGATGAAGGCAAGGGATGCGCCTCTTTGAGTTGGCTATGACTGGAAGCATTGTGCCATTTTGGCACGAATTCAAAGTCAAAATTGCTCAGTCAATGTTGGCAAATACTCCATGGTCAAAGGCTGCTGTCACATGATGCATACATGAGATATAATGCATAAAGGGGTCGTCAACACGTCCTGTGAGGTTGTATATCTCATGCCAACCCATGTTTGTATTGGTTATATGGTCACCTTACGTTTTCATGTGATTATGGCCATAACTGTATTGTACTGTGCTTCCTAAACCCTTTGTAGTTCGAATCAATGTACCAGTGAATAACCCCATGATACTATTTTACCACCCCCTATATTATGAGGAACCCAGTTTATAACAAATACATTCATACATGTGACATCTAGGCAGATTCAACATAGGATTAACACAGGCGACACGAAGGAAACAATTGTGGACCATGTAAAACAGACCCACTTGGCCAACAGTTGTACTCCATGTGGCCAAATGTTTTCGTTCTTGATGAGATAACTTTCACAATGGCTGCTAATCTTACCCCAACACAATCAGTCCCCAGCGAACGTAATCAGTTTGGACAATGGACCTGCAACGCCGTAAGGATTTCACTGTTTTCCTTCGTGTCGTGGCCATGCTGGGAAAATCGTTATCTTTTTGAAAACTTTACTGGCAGTGGCCTCTGTGGGTCGGCAGGGACAGTTGTCAAAATACAGCATTCTGCAGGAGGTGAGGGGAGAGAGGGGTTATAGAATGGGGAGCCCTGGTCTGCTGCTGACAAACTTTCATAATAAGCATCTCAAGAAGGTGGCAGAGGCGACCCGCCCTGGTAGCCTTCATTCAGCCTGCTTTGTGGAGGCTGAGAGCAGCTGGCCAAAGGGGGGTGAGGGGTGGGCGGCCCTTGGAGGTGCCGGGCACTCCTGTGAGGTGTGGCTGGGTGACGGTGGGGTGACCGGGGGGCTGACATGTCTCACAATACACGTTACACAGCTCCCAGGTCACATGCGCTGACATGGCACCCCCACGCATCATTTCCCTCTACATGTTAGCACTGGGGGTCGGGGAGGTGCAGGGGGTAGGGGGCAAGGATGCATGGGGGTGGGAGGGGACAAGGGGTTATGGAGGAAGACTTTCTAAGAGGTTACTCACGGTGAAAGAAAATGGACATATATACCTTCTTCAAAAGTAAAATTGCCAAAAGGAAAATGGTTGATGCTGGTACATGTTATCAAGTCGCATTAAGCACGTGCTTTGGAATCAGCATCCTTTAAAATGTACTGCCCAGAACTCTTACTTTAACTGCGGTACTGCATTATGCATATACATTGTTCTTTATTCGACATGCCTCGGTCCCTGCCGCTTCAGGTGTGAATACAGTATAACTATTTCTACTCATCTTCTGGGGGGAGTCAACTGATGGACATTCTTGACATATTATCTCAAAGCTAAATGAAAGTTTTGGGATTATCTTAATATACAGTTACTTATGAAGGGATATATTGGAAGTATATACATGTACTAAGTATGCGATTCTACTGATCATCACCATTGGCATCATGAATGGGCGCGTTAAGGTATTTATTGACCTCCTTTAAATCACAACTTCAATGCCTCTCAGTGCAAATACAGGAGGCATTGTAGGGGGCATTCCAACTGGGTCCACGAAAAGTATTGAATAAATCATCACTTTTGAGTTGCAGTGTTTTCATAGGGAATCCGGTTTAATTGTATAGATCACAGCCGGTTGTACCTTCATTATTCATCAGCCGAATACGGCCAGGGGCTCAGCTCACCTTTACGCCGTGTTTTCACTTTGTAGAAGAATGGGGGACAAAAAACGAACTGACGGTAGAGGATCTCTCAGAGGAAGTCCGTGCCACGTAGGTCAGGAGTTAAAAGGCCTTAAATCCTACAAGGGAAGTATACCTCCATTAAGGGCCAATGGACGTCGGGTGTTTTATTATGGCGGTCCATCCGAGTGCTTCTGCTTATCTTGTGCCCAAGCCAGATAAAAATGATTTTAGCCTCTGGGTGGCGTTGGCCAGGGCCCCTACGTACATTTATGTAGCGCGGCTAATTATAACTATTATCCTGATATGCAATGGACTGATTGGCTTCTTTCGCCGTGTAGTTGATCTAATAGCCCCGGCTGGGGTAACGTCCGCTGGCAGTCACTGGGCGTTGACAGCTCTCTCAACATAATGGATCCCCGACAAAAGCTTTTTGCCCGGGGTTAATCTCGGCCGTAGAGGGTCGACCATCATTTTACAGCGTCCTCTGCATATACAGGCTCCCCCATCCCTACAGACACCCACCCTCCTCCTCCTCCTCCCTGGACCTTTATATTATTCCCCTCCCTATTCCATTTACATCAGAGGTGGGCGGACTTTTAAAGGTTACGGCCCTGTGGTAATCGGTCCACGACTTGGGCTAGCAGAAATGAATTAATGGACGAACGGCTTACATAGACTTTTTCCCGCGGGTGGTCTGATGAAAGGGCGACTGGGCGATAAATGGGGTCGGAGGCGCTACAATGCCATGCCGCCATGTTTTGGGCTTGGGGAAGCTAAAAGGCGGACGCCCGGGCTCCCGGACCGAGGTTGCCATACGCGGGCCTAATCCCCGTAGGCGCCCACAATTAAGGCTAAAAACGCCGACCATAATTCGAAGCCATCGCCTTCCTCCGAGCGAACAGTGCACGAAAAGGAACTTTGTGAGTTGCGTAAAGCAGAAAGGGCGCACTCGGTGAGAACAATAAGCTTGGGTCTCTCTCGAGTCGGATCGCGGCGGTCGCCTTGGCGCACTTTTTATCACTCTCTGAAAGTCGTCTGCTCACTCTCACTGACGTCGCACTGCAGTGGGCGATATTGGGTGGATTGGCGTTAGTCGCCAGCCGCAGAGGAGTAGATGGTGTAGAACCAAAAACGGTAATATTGCCTTCTGCTGAGAGTCTCGGTTGGAATTTCGAATTGTTTACAGTTCAAATCACTGGGTGCCTTCAGGAATGTATCAGAGCACCAGAGCCACATCAACTCGCCAGGGGCGCTATTATTTTCTTTCTTGTGGGCAAAAGTGGCAATGGCGGCTCAATTCTCGCGTTCCTCTTCTATAGACGTAGCTTACGACTAAGTACCCCAGCCCTCAACACCCCCTGCCGCACATCCATAGCCACGTGCGCAGCACCCCCAATAATACAACATTCAAGAAGATAATGGTTTGAAAAAATTGATTCGCTGTGGCACTCTGTGCCCGTGCTTTTTGCAGTGGGTATAATGCATAACAAAACGAACACTGTCGGCTGCTGCCTGCCCCTTGTAGCCGACAAAAGCCGAGGACGTCTTTGAAAGCATCGGGAGGTGGTGAGGAGAGAGGACGAGTCCAGGACCGTAGAACGTAAGCACCGTCCTGGGTGTTAGGTGCACATGCGTTACTCATCAGTCTCCAACAAGTCCAGACTCACTCTCACCTTTGTGAGGAAATCAGGGCCTCACCCCCCCCCCCCCGCGCGCCACAACCAGTTTCTCTCTGCAGCCCCTCTCAAACTCACCAGCCCCCCCCCCCCCCCCATTACCTCACACTCTCCCCGACACCCCCTTCTGGTTCAACCACCCTCCACAGTGTGATGTAATCAACTCTTATTATTAAGCTAGGACGTTTTTCAACAATATAAAATCCTACTCAATCCCAACAATGATTCTAGCTTTTTAATGCCTTTTATTACCATTCCCCTTTTTTTTCCTGTCATTCCAATCACAAAATCCTGCATGCCGTTCATGCCCAGAATGGACGACAAAGTAGAAGGTGCCATGGTACATTGTACAAGAGTGGCATCTGTTAGTAAAAGCTTGCATGCTGACATTGGTTTCCTTGCACGGCTGATTGGCTTTGTTGTGACACGGGTGGCGACACCGTCTCGGGCTGCTGACCCGGGAGACCCATGTCAGCCAGGGGAGAGCCCCTTGGTTACCATGGTTATTCCTCTTGTCCAGCGATCCCATGCCACAGTGTGCTCCTTCCGGTCAGAGGCTAAACCAATAGATCACCTCCTAGTGTCATAGGGCAGGACAATAGATAACTCCCGTGTCATGAGGTTGTGAAGGCGTCACCAAGTGTCTTTTATAGTGTGAGTTATGGTTTCTTAGACCTTCCTTTCATGGTCAATCTTGGTCTGGCAGCTCTTACCTTATGAATGGCCAATATATCTGGTGAGGTATTGCCCTTGAATATCTTTCAATATCTTCACAGATATTGCAATAATTAAAAATGAATCTCACCGCGCAAGAAAGGGAGGGGGATAGTTCAGGTATCCAAAATATATCCCAAGTACTTTCTAATCCTGGAATGACTGTATTAAACATTGTTGCACTTAGTGCACAGGAAGAGTCTGGGTGACGTTCACTTTTTTCTCTATGTGTAGTGCTCCATTGTATATTGTATCTATACAGTAGACAAGACCTGGCCATCGCAATACTCGATGGGGTATCACTTTGAGGATATGGTCAAAAGGCTTCCAGGGGTGTAGAGCCGGACAGGGTTGACCCTCCCATCCCAAGTTGGCTTTTATGGATCCACCCACAATCATGCTTCCCATTCTAGCATTCAATAGCATTTTCAATGCACATCCCCAGATGAGACCTGTGTCGAGTTATGTGGATTTATAATAGACTTTTGAGCAATGAATTTAGAATGAAAGAGTGATACTTTAATTGAATAAGTATATCAATCAAAGAAACAGACTTGAATTGTGCATTTATAAGTGTTAGGGTTAGACCTAGAATTTTTATATGGTAGAGTCTTGTGTAGAGTCACTCGCCAGGTTGGACATGGGAGGAAGGTGCTGAAGAAGAGGTCAGCTGGTGGGCATCTTTTTGCCAAGAGGTACACATGGCAATGGCCGTTGTTCCTCTGCCGTTATCCAAGTTACTATCCATTTATATCTACGCTTAACTCTCTGCAGATGTCCATAGAATAGCCTATAACACTAACATCAGGACTGTCTTGATACCTAAAAACAAGTCATCTGAAGCTTAGATAGCGATATTGGCAAGGGGCTATATACATGTAGGGGTTCCCATAGTATCAGATGTCTGATAGCCGTGACTGGTTCCCACTCTATCTGACCATGACCTTTGTAGATCTTTAAGTCGCCGTCGACCACCCATCACCAAGGCCGGGCTGAGTGGTCCCCTCCAGCAGCTGGAGGACGCCGGAGAGACTGGAGACATTGCCAGAGTGCTGGCCAATACGCTTGATGTTTGGTCTCTAGTCCCTCTCAGAGGATGAGGATCCTGCCCCCCTCCTCCCTCCTGCCCTTCATACTCCTGTCCACCCGCTGATTGCCTTGAGGGGCTGCAATCCTCACAAGGTTCCTGGTGGGTGGTGGGTGCTTAACCCTTCAAGGGCTGCATGGTGGATTAATGAGCTATGCCCTTTGTCGTCATGATGCATGAATGCAGCCATGGTGAGTCTACTCGCCAGGGCTGCATTCATGCATCATGTCCACCCTTCGGGAGTGTATCAACGCCATGGGATTGGCATGATGCTTGGTGTTGATTCATAATGACGATAAAGGGCATAATAGGGCTGCAGCAGACCCTCCAAAAGAGCCATATTTCTGGAGTTTAATTCTGGGAATTACTAAAAGCTATGGCATGTTTTTTTATGTTCTCCAAGTCATCTGGATGGAGAAAAGTGATGTTGTCATGATGAAAGCTCGTGCAGGCACCAACAAATTCAAGATGGCCGCCAAAATGTCATAAATTATTGAAAATAATATATCTTTAGTTGTAATCAACATAGAGACATAATTTTAAGTTCAAAATATACATTTCTAAGGTCAAGGAGTTCAAATTCATCATTTATGAGAACTTAAGTGGCAGCCATCTTGAATTTTTAATGAGGTTGGGCACCAGAATACATGAATTTCTTTTTAGAAAGTGATTTCTAGTTCATATCAGCATGCAGAACCAATTCTTAGATCAAGAAACATTATTTCTGATGGTAAGGAGTTGAGAGTCAACACTTGGCATAATGCATAATGGCAGCCATTTTGAATATTTAATGAGATCAGCCAAATAGTGAGGGAACAGCCAGAATTCCGACTTTCAGATTCTTAATCAAACCTCACCATGCCTTTATCAAAATGGTCATAAACCTTCATATGGGACCCAAAGAGACCAATCAAAGTCATATATTTGTAATATAAGGGTGTAGAGGGTAAGAGGGTTAGTGCTTGGTAAAATACCGATACATCAGCCATTTCGAAGGCCATACAATCAAGTCCCTATACTGCCAACAAAATATGAGACCTAACCAGGCAGATTAAACCGTTCTGGAGGGCCCCCTTTTTCTGTTATTTACTCCCTTAGACCCCCCCCCCCCCCGACACACACTCCCTCAGCATGCACCAATACCCATCAAATACCCCTCCCCTTCATCTCCATATTGTACTGTATGCAGAATGAGGAGTCAGGATCTTTTAACATCAATAGGCATTCAAATACACATTGGCTTGGAGTAAGACAGTTGTGTGTTTAACCCCTTCCACGGGGCAAGCCAATATATTGCACAAAATTGCACTGAGTTACAAGAAATCCAGTTGTCAGGGGTTAAAGGAGGGGTAGGGGATATGAAGGGGCGTCCAGATCCTCCCCCCCTCCACACAATAAGAAAACATTTCATGAGAAGGTCTACCTGAGCACATCTAGCCACTTCAACCATCAGACCTCTTATAATGTATGGCTTTAGCACCTCACCACAAATTTGATATGGAACCCAAAGAGACCACTAAAGTTTATATTCTTGTGATTCTATGAATATAACCCCTTTGGGAAAGACATCATCATTGATAGAATAAAGATACATGAGCTTTTTGGAAACCTTTGCCAAGATAGATATTACTATTTTCCAACGTCTCTATAATTCTTTTTCACTTATCCCACCAATGGTTACAACCCCCCCCCCCCCCACTTCCATTATATGCCTAGTACCCCACCCCAAGTTTATTCATAGGCCAGAAGACCGCTTAATATTACACTAATTATACATTGTAGTTCTATAATATTTATAGCTGATGTTACAATATTCAGGTGTATGCAAATACAACATAGGCCTGGCAGATCTATGCCATCCCCCATATGGGATAAAGAGCAGATCGGTAGAAATCAAACTTTGGTGACAGATGAATACATATTTCAATGTAAGACCAATTATTGAAGCCAGATTTGACTTGAAGTGCAGTATCCCTCTACCAGCTGTAGTATATATATGTATACACCTGCCAGGGTGATCAAAAGGACCCAGCTCACTCATTCTGAGGCATTGGAGAAGGATGGGGGTGGCTGTGAGCTTTAACCACACCACTGTCCCACTCACAGGTATGATACATATTATGAGAGGTAAAGCTGTGCCCTGGGAAATATGGAGGGAGGGGTTGTCTGATAGTTGGAGTGACACCCCCCTCTTGGTTAAGGGTTGGTGTTGGGCATGGGGGGCTCTTGGCCTCTTCATACCCCATACACATCTTTTAACCACAGCACTGTCTTACTCCCGCACTGTCTTACTCCCAAGACATGTCAGGCTTGAGAATGTTGGAAGATCCCGTCATTCTGTCGTACTATGTAATATGGAGGCAGGGGGGAGGCTTATTCCATAGCTTTTAGTGGGGTGAGGTGGGGGTAGTTAACAGAAACTACTATGTCCCTTACCCTCTAGAAGGGTTCACACTGTGCCTGATAGGTCTCATGTTAATGTTAAGGAGTATAGGGACTTGATTGTATGGAGCAAACACCTTCAAAATAGCTGATTTATCGTTATTTTACCAACGATGAACCATCTCCCCAGAGGGACTAACACCCCTATAATCATAACAATATGACTTAAAATGGTCTCTTTGGGTCTCATTATATATGAAGGTATCTGACTATTTTGATGAAGGCATGGTGAGGTTTGAGTATGAATCTTATGGCCGGAATCTTGCCTGTTTTCTTACTATTGGGCGCATCTGACCCCAAAACGGCATGTATTTACAAAAAGCAGATCTTCCAGCACCCAACCTCATTTAAAATCCAAGATGGCTACCACTTATATAGCTTCTAATGAATAATGAATCTCAATGTCTTGACCCAAGAAATGCAGCATTTCAACATTAATTGTGTTCCTATTTTGAGGATCAGATAATTCATAACTGTCAGTCTGATTTGGTACATTATGCCACCAATGTCATTGATTATTCAAAATGGCTCTCGCATACATCATGCTAAGTTTCAAGTTTTATCACTTCATTATATCAAACATAGGTTTCCTGAACCATAAAATGGTCCTGCATGATGATAACAATTGGAAACCACATTTTAAAAAAGATTCAGATATTCACTGCCCGACCTCATTAAAAATTCAAGATGGCTGCCACCTACGTTCTCATAAATCATATATCTGAATTCCCTGACTTCAGGAACACATGTAGAACTTCAAATTATGTTTCTATGTTCTTTATAGCGGGTGTGGAATCTTTCTCATTGAGTGGAAGACAAAATTAATATTATTTTGCTTTTACCAGCATAACAGAAAATGTGTATAATCAATGGCCATTTTCATATAGCCTGCACGAGATATCACGACCACAACGTCACTTTTCATGGTCCCTAGGGTCCCATCAACATAAAAAAACATGCTGTAGCTTTTAGTAATCATTCGAATTAAATCACATCTGATGGCCAAGCTGCTGCAGCCCTATAATAGGGAAAACACTATGCAGTCCTTATATGGTTGAGGCAGGGGTATAACGTGGGTGGGTGGTGCATGGCCACACTTCCCTTCAGCCCCAGTAACCCTCTCTGCATGCTACTCCCCGCACCAGGTAAAGAACTGAATGAAGGTAAGGCGCTATCAACTTGATTACATGACCATGGACATGTTCTCTGTAGTAGCCCTTGAGCAGGATGTGCTGGCAGTAGGGTATTACCCCATGCCGACTCAGCCTGGCTCTTTGATACGGTGGTCCTGCCATTAGCCCAGCGCCACGTGACCTTTTTCCTACCCATATTGCAATGCGTAGGCCATGGGTAGAGTACCCGGATCCGGATCTCCGAGTGTTCTGCAGGGTGGCAGGAGCCTTATTTCCTCTCCTGTATTATGGCTGATGGCATCTGAGGGCTCTCGCCACAGGGGTGGGGCTCGCCGCCAGGTCCTTTACTTGTTTAACTAGCCAGCGACGTAGGGGGTAGAAGGGTGGCTGCTCTTCTATGAATCTAAACGCCATCCCGACGCCATCCATGGGCAGTGTGCATGGGAAGTTAAGGACAGCTACGTGGAGTGGTTGGCAGTTGATAGGTTGCAGATGGAATAAGCCTGATGACTTGTAGCAATGGGCATAATAAGCAATGTGGCAAATAATAAACTGTGATCAACAACCATCAATTTGCATAACAAATGGTTGGGGACTGGACATATACCTGTCACTAGTCACTGGACATTAAGAAGTATAATCGGCACTGGTCAGACGTATTATCTGGCATGTAAGTAGTATAATGGACACTGGTCAGACGTTTCTATGTGACATATAAGTAGTGTATCGCTTGTTGAATGTTATGAACGGTTTAATAAAATAAATGTAAGTAGTATATGGACACTGGCCAGGAGTACGCGTATGTTGGATATTAGTAGTATGATGGAGAATGGGCAGGAGTGTGCCCACCCGCCCAATCATCTTTCCTTTCAGCTACCCTCCCATCCTCCTCCTCCTTCTACTGCAGTAGTATATGGACAGTGGTCAGAATAAATGTATATAGGATGTAAGTAGTTTATGGACACTGGTCAGACATATATGTAGGATGTAAGTAGTATATTGAAACTGGTCAGAAGTCTGTATGTGGTATGTTAGTAGTATATGGGCACTGGTCAAAAGTATCCATGCAACCGGATGTAAGTAGTATATGGACACTGGCCAGAAGTAGGGGAGGTTCACCCTAAGTCAAACTCATACCTTGAGTCAACCACTTTTGACATGAAAGTACAAGTTTAGTATGCATCTGGTGACAATAAACTCTCACTGATTTAAGAATTGAAGTGTTTTCCAAATATAAACTGCACATTGCATCCACATCATCACTCTTTTTCATACTGTAGAATCTGTCAGAAGTACCTCTGTTTGACCTGGTTTGACAAACAGAGAATGAAAATCTCTCCACTGTTCGTACTCTTTGATAGTTGATTTGAAGTATTTGTCCCTTTCATACACAGAGTTTATCGCTTTTGTTGGCTGGATATGTATCTAAATTACACAAATCATGACTTTATTGAGCAAAATTAATTTCCTAAATTATATTTAGGACTGATTTCGTAAGGTGTACCCATTTCACCTTAAGTCAGCCATGAATTCACCCTAAGTCAGCCACCTCATACCCTAAGTCAACCATGCAATTTTCTTCTCTGGAATCGCCCCTGGAATTCTGTCACCCTGAATTTTTGTCTAAGAACTCTCCCCCTACCCTTGTGAATACTTCCTCCTCCCAGAATACCCTCTTCTTCTAGAGGGTTAAGGATAGCAGGACTACTTGTGTAGTGTATAGAGGGCAAGGGTGAAACGCAAAAAGAGGGGGGAAAAGGGGGTGAGAGGGCAGAGCCCCTGATTATATTGAAAAGAACTCTATACTGCATGTCTATAATGTTATATTTAGTCCTCGTTGCTCATACAAGTAATATTTGCTTGTATTGATAGCTCATAATGCAGTTGTATTCACCTGAGGTACAGTACTGACTTTGTCTTGATTATTCCATATTCAATAAATCGTTTTCTTCTCTATTGTTAGTTGTAATATATTGATGCATTCATGTCAGCCAATCCCTTGATGAAAATCTGGAGATAACTGGTTTATTCCACATATTTCTGGTGGTTGTAATATGGCTGACTCAAGGTGCATTTTGGCTGACTTAGGGTGAAATGGGGCAATTCTGAATACTCTGATAAATCATGGAATTAAATACTGTAAACTGATATGAGGCTTTGTAAGACATCATGAATGTTATTCTCGAGAGCAATACCTAAAGTTTGGTCCAATCCTGAAGGATATGCACAAAATACTCTAGGAGCAATTAGACCTGAAAGGTAGCTCATGAAAAAACATGGATCAGACCGGTTGAAAATGGTGAACCTACCCTACATGTTGGATGTACATAGTATGGACATAGAAAAGATTGTCAAAGGTATCAAGTGGGATGAAGGATGGATGTACATGTGTTTGGCTGTGGCTAATAGATGGGGATGACAGGGTTCGAAATCCAACGTACTACCAATGTCTTCTAAATGCTACATATATGTATCAGAAACATGTTAAACTCTAAAACTCCTTTAGCAGGTGGGAATAGGGAGCGTAGTTGAGAGTGTGACCAAAGAAGGTTGGAGTGAAGAGGATAAGGAGGGACCCCCGTAGGGAACAGAAGGGAATCGCGGACACAAGATGGAGTTGAGGGAGGGTGTGGGGTGGTCTGGGTGGCCTGTATGAGGGCCTGGGGCCGGACACCAAGGCTACCCACCAGTAGGGACTAGGAGACCCGGGGGCAGCGTCAGAGGTCAGCCGACCCGTCGGCAGAAGGAGGAGGATGGGGAGGGTGACTGAAAGGAAAGATGGGTGGGCGGGTGGGCATCGCCGATGGGACGTGAGGCCGGGCGCAGAGAGAATCCATCATATCTCTAAGCCTAACACCTCCTAACACCTCCTGCCTTCCTCCACGTTGAATGGCCGGCCGACGCCCTCCCACCCCGAACCCCTCATCCTCCCGCCGGCCCTACCGCTGGCGCATTGATACACCCACAACGGGGGCCTCATTAACGGCGGCGTAACGTTACACCATGAGGTGTGAATGGGCCAGCGTTCTGTTTTAATTAGTCCGCGCGCACAGGGCGGCCGAGAAGCCGACACCTTCGGACGACACCCCGTGAGCGAACCCGATTAATTTGATTCTTAGCGGAATAAAGGCTGACCTTTCGGGCTGTGGTCGCTCGTCGGGCGGCGAGCAGCTCCGACCTGAGCGATAATGAGAGCAGACCGGAACAGACCGTGTGTGGCCAGATTGAACAGGCTGAAGGGCACAACTAGAACCATTTATATCACATTCAGCGCTTCTTCATCTGCTTTTACGCCTCTCTCCGTCCTGATGAAATTGTAATTAAAAATGAATTACCGCTTTTTATCGTCCTGCAGGGGCGGTGTTTTAGGTGCGCGATCACACAGGTTTCTTTATAATAGGTGTCTGCTAAGAAGAACAAATATTGAACGACAAAAGCAGTTTCTTATTTTACTGGCTGAGTTAAATGGTCGTTGAACTTGCATTGAACCAATCATGATGTGTAGGCCATTTTCCCCATTGAAGGGTTACTGATCAAATGAATAAGTAATATAGGAACCGTGGACAGCCAATGGGGCGTGTGTAGTATATGGACACTGGTGAAATATATGTAAGTAGTATATGGACACTGGTGAAATGAATGTAAGTAGTATATGGACACTGGTGAAATGAATGTAAGTAGTATATGGACACTGGTGAAATGAATGTAAGTAGTATATGGACACTGGTAAAATGATAAGTAGTAAGTAGTATATGGACACTGGTCCGGCTATTCTAAGTACACACACAGAAAAGTGAGAGTCATTGTCGCTAAAACTACCCTCAGCTGAGGGTCAAGCACTGCCTGACTCTCAGGTGAGGGTAGTTTTAGCGACAATGACTCTCACTTTTCTGAGGGTGTAGGTATGATATATCGAGCCAACAAAATAACGTCAAAATATAATAAGGAGCCATTGAGAAACGTATATGGCCTCTGGTCATGGACTGTAAGTACATTCATATGGACACAGGTCAGGAGACTCAAAGACTGTTAGTATGGAGACACTGGCCAGAGGATTGTATGTACTGGAATATATGTAGCACTGGCTGGTTGTATTCATAGTTGTTTATTTAATAGTTTTATTAATGAAAATCAAGTATAGAATGTAAATACATACAACCTGATACCAGGCTACAGATAAAAGCCGATCCACTAACTGGGTGAGAAAGGTGTTAGTATTATCTACTACGTGTTTA
Source organism: Harmothoe impar (assembly GCA_947462335.1). Taxonomy (NCBI): domain Eukaryota; kingdom Metazoa; phylum Annelida; class Polychaeta; order Phyllodocida; family Polynoidae; genus Harmothoe; species Harmothoe impar. The sequence continues at coordinate 88,411,901 of OX381704.1, read as the reverse complement.
CTGGTCGATGGCCACTGTAATACATATGGACAATGGCAATGACATAATACCATGGGTGATGAGAAGAGTGTACTGGTCAGAAGCATATATAAGTAGTATATGGACACTGGTTTGGTTATGTAGGTAGTATGTGGGCATTCGTCAGTGGACTGCAAGTAGTAGGCCCAGATGGACACTGGCTAGGGGGTTGTGTAGGAACACAAGCCAGAAATAATACATGTGATATAGAGAAAGACTAGTCAGAAGGGTCACTAGGCTGTACGTATTGTATTGGCACTGGCCACTGGACCATAAGTATGATATAGACACTGAGAGCCTTTTCATAAGTTTTGGAGTTTTTACGATAGCTATAAAAAATAACGATAGCAGAGTTACGATATCGTAAAAAGGTAAAAGGGAGTCCATTTCATAAGCTGAATGCATTTCAGCTCTCTTAGAATTAAAATAACGATAGCAGATGTCATTTTAACGATAGCAGATGTAATTTTAACGATAGCAGATTATGAAACACTCTATATTTTTAGCCAATTCGCTATCTTAATTCCACAACTTTATTAAAGATATAATTTTAAATTTCTATATGATTAAGGACCATATCAGCCTCCTGGACATGAATTTTTTTTGTAGATATTGCAACCAAGAGTGCACTTTAATGGCATTTTTATATGTCACTATAATCTTGATTTTCTTATACAAAAGCATTAGGGAATTACTAGGACAGACAAATGATAATGATACATAAAGTTATAAACCAATTATGAATTAATACGATGCAGAAAAAACATATTTTCATTCATCTTATTAGGCATATTTTGGGATTTACGATAGCGAAAAAACGACAGAGTCCAAAATGTGTGGTAAAACTTGAATAAAAAGTTTTCTTTTCAATTTATCTCCACAATATCTGAAGTGCAATCTCATTGATACATGAATCACATGGTCCCCTCATCTATATAAAAAAAGTCAAATATTTTTCCATTTATCAGCAGGGGTCAAGGTCTAGATAAATATAGGTTATGAAACACTAAAACGCTATCGTTATCTGTATTCCGCTATCGTTACTTTTATTACGATATCGTTAACTGCTATCGTTATTCCTTTATGAAATACTCCCATTTTGCCTGTTTAACTATACCAAACCCTTTTAACGATAGCAAAGGTTACGATATCGTTAAATAGAAAAAAAGTAACGATAGCACCTTATGAAATACACACATTTAACGATATCGTAAATGGTCATTATGAAAAGACTCTCTGGTCAGAGGAATGTTATGAGATATGTGAACAGTTGTCATGGACTGTAAGTAACATAGGGACACTGGTGATGGACTATAAGTAGTATATGGGCACTGGTCATGGACTGTAAGTAGTATCTGGACACTGTTAATGGATAATAAGTAGTAATGGTCATGGACTATACGACTTAGTACTATATGGACACTGGTCAGGAGACTAAAGTATTATATGTCCCCGACCATGGTATTTAAGTACCGGTAGTACATCATGGACATTGGTTCTGGACTGTAAGTAGCATAGGAACAAAAGCATTTGCTCTGTAAGTAGTATGGACAATGGTAGTGGATTGTAAGGAGTATGGGAACAATGGTGATTGTACTGTAAGTAGTTGTAAGGAGTATATGGAAACCAGAAAATGAATGGTCATATAACTGAAGACTGGTATTAAAGGGGACTTTAAGTAGTGTATCAATACTGCATGAGGAACTGTTTATCGCCTGATTGTGTTCAAATGAGTTTACATTATATACCGTTACATATAGTGTGAAGTAAGGTGGAAACCTTTAAATGTCATAGATCTACACATATTATGCAATTGACGAATGTTACTCTAATATCCCATAATAGACGGGCCTCCCGGACACAGTGAATCGCTTTACTGCTCGGGTCGTGAAGGGCACTAAAACACAGATAACAAAGTACATTGGTCTCTGTTACAGGCCTCTCAGAGAGAGCTGTTTAAAACTTTTTTGTTAGTTTTGATATTAATTAAATGTATCTGCTCTGAGCTTTCGGTATCGGCACTGCCCACGCCCATAGATAAGGACGCTACCATCTGATAAGAGGGGAGGACTGGGGCCAGGCGCTGGCCCGAGAGGCGATCTTGCAGGGACCTACAAAAAGACATTCGCCCACCAGTCGATAACGTATATCTTTGCGCACCAGATGAATACAAATGAAATTTGTCCGGCGATAGATGTAGTCCCGGCTGCCGATGGATGTCGCCGCGGACATTGATCACGCTAGATTACCTCCGCAGAGGAAAAAGAGTCCGTGTCACTTCGGGAAATCTATTTTCGACCGCGTCCTGTGCGTTATATGGCCGTAATTTGGCGGGAAGTCCCCCCGCCCTACCTTACTGCTCCCGGGAGCTGAGCTGGGGTGTTTAGGGCTCCCTTCGACCGTGTGATGTATGTCAACGAAGGCAGCCAGGTCGCGTGGCCCCAGCCGGCAAATCACATCACTTCACGCCGACTTTGCGCCCACTTCCTGTAGGTCCGTCGCCTACCCCTCTATAAGGTGGCGGCGGACTGGCGGCCTCCGGGGAAGACGGTCTCAGAGAGGGGAGAATGACCCCTGCAATCCCCTATATCCACACACAGTCACTACCACCGCCCTGGAGGCGGGAATGTCCTGAGGACGCTAGTGGCGAGCAGGGGCGACGGAGATGGGGCTACGAAGTGCGGGTCGCGAGGGGGCGGTAGGAGCGACAGTGAATGAGAGAGGAAGTGGGGGATGTGTGGTTACTCCAGGACGTGGGGCCCTCTGGATCCCACCCACCCACCGCCCCTCGCCGGCCGGACTCCGGGGCTATTAGGCGGGGCGGCTGGGGCTAATTGGGCGCCCGCCGCGACGCGGACGGCCAATCTGGGCGGACGCACCAGGCTCAATGATCGGGGCAGGCCGAGCAGAAAATTCCCATTTGGCGCACGCCGTGCTCGCGACCAGGTGACAAAGCCCGACGCGAATTAATCCGAACGGGGCCGAAATAATCCGAAACCGGCATGAGGTGAGAGGAAGAACGCGCAGAGCCGCGAGATGGCGTCATGGGTGTGGGGTGGAGTTGGGTGGCTCGGTGTAGTGCAGTCGGGTGGCTGGGTGTTGCAGTTTGGGTGGCTGGGTTGTGGAGTGGATGGCTGAGTTATATGTACCAGCTTGGATGAATGCAAAATGACGCTTTTGGTAGTTGAAAGGAGGGTCACCGATGATGAAACAAGAGAACAACGTATTTTATGTGTCCGGAAATTGGTACATGAGAAGTTTGATACATTGTTGAACGGTTTGACACTGTTAAGGGATGGGTAGAAAAGGTGGTTGGTCGATTCGGTGAAAGATATCCCGATCAGAGGAGTTTATGATTGGTTAATAACTGTAATATGTGTATGCATATGATAGGTGAGTGGATGGGTGTGTCCCTTCGCATAATCCGTATACAGTGAATAAGTATACGGTAAAGACAATAGGACTGGAAGATATAATAACTGAGATGCAAGCTTTTGCATTGTACATTTCCCTCCTCCAGAGGCATTTGAATCAGATACATCGGTACCAGGTTTAAGTCATCTATTTGAAATAAAGGCCTTAGCATGTCTACTCGGTGTATAGATGGATGGTTGCTACCCACACCTAGACAACTGCGGGCGTTGAGGAAGGAACGCTAGATGTACGCGTGTTGGTGTAAATATGCTGGGTCTAATGCAACGCACCAGGACCCAGTGCTCATTCATTCAGCCCGAGCTGCTCGTCCTTAGCCTGGTGGCGCCAGTTGTGCAAGGGAGCAGCTCAGGGTCGGGGGAATAGAAGGGACAGATTGGCTCGGGGTGCTAAACTGAGAACATAATTAGGCCAGGAGCAGCTCTCGGGTGGTCGCGAGCTGCTCGCTCCCTGAGGACCCTGAGCTGTTCCACATACCCACGGCACAAGCAGTAGGGACGTCCTATCCGGCCTTCAATCTGTCCCCCCTTATCTGTCCAGATTGAGTCGCTCACGAGCGGGTCCAGCAATCAGAGGACAGCTCTGAATGGGTAGGGAGGGTACCGGAAGCGGGGTGTTGGGGGGGTGGTGGACGTTGGGGGGAGGGGTGTAGGAGATGGGTTCCCCAATTGACATGTGCTTGGGTGACACCGTGAGGAAGCGACAAACTTGTATAATTGATGGACGACATCTGACTTGGGTAAGGAATCAATCAAGATTTGCACACCCTCCGAGGGGCAGGAGACGGCCCCATGGGAGTCCCTCCGGCCTAACCTGACCCGACCCCGGGGTCCTGATTCCCCTGTCGGTCCATGAGACAGCAGCAGTGGATCGTATACCCCTGCTACTGTAATGACCAAACAAACTTTTGTCCTGTGGCGGTGTCCCGTGTCAGGCCATGGATGGCTGATGGACGTGTCCGCCCTGAGCAGCTCGCGATGCGACCAGGCGTCCATTCCCAAGGCCACAGTTGGGAGTAAGTAGTATACAGAAAGTAGGATTCGGACCGGGCTATTCCCGTGTACTAGTAGTGGAATTTGAAGCGAAAACAGATTACCAAGCCACTAGCTAGAGAAAGTATTCAGGTTGGGGAATCGTCCCTACTTTCAGTATGTTACCCATATATAGAATGGCGAGGGAATGGTTACTTTAGTCCACTTTTGGTAGTGAGAACGGACTAAGAGAATGCAGTACAAATAAGGAATTGCATGAGGTGGAATGCAAACTTTGCCATTAACGATGCAACAACAAACTCAAGAAACTATCAAACTAAGAAACTAAGGTCAATATCATTATGCCAGGTGAAAAAGACCGAACTAACACCAGGCAGCAGTGACCTTTCTTGCTGGACGGTTGGTAAACAGTGATGGGTCAACTTTCTGGAATATAAGGAGGACAGATTAGAAAAAGGCGACACGGATAAATAGCGCCACTCTAAAACAAGACGATTCATTAGGCGCTACTGGCCTCTAGCCGTAGCAAAAGCGGGTCATTAGTGACATTTGACCTTCACAAAATCTAACCTAAAGTTTGGGGAGGTCTGTCTGACTGGGTGGCCATGGTCTCCATGGTCTGTTACTGTGCACCTGCCCCCTCCCTTCTCCTCACTAAGGCAGCCCCTGGAGGAAACCATGGAGGATCGGTCAGCAGTGGAGCTGGAAGGAGGGATGACGCGTGTTCTCAAACGCATCCGTCATTATGAGACTAATTATCCACCAAGCAACTTATCCCAGGCGAAGCCCATCCTATTAGCATAATAAATGCTATTTGAGGACCATCTTTATCTGATCCCCTCCTTATTACGTAAGACGCCATTGCCCAGGGCAACCACCCCACTCGTGGACTACTTTCTTGGGGTTCGCGCAGCTCCCAAGAGCGGACAGGGAGCCGCTCCTCTTTTTCCCAGGCCTACGCGGGCGCGGACGTCTCATATAATATTCACGCCTTGGGCAAAGCTGATTAAAGTAGATAATTATAAGGAATCGGCTGTTAATTGCATTTTGCGTTAGACCATATTCGTCGGCTATTTAGAACTCGCCGAGCGGCAGCGAACCTTTTCATGTCCGACGCTATTTTCTTAGACAAAAGGACACGTGATTAAAATCTAATTTGGGTTCGTTTTTCCCAAAGTAGCACAGATTTAGCGAGAGTTAAGGCAAAGGACCCGCGTCAAAGCCAAGCGACTGCGAAGATTCGAGTTTCCTGACAAATATGGTTAGAAAAGTTAGTCTATACTTCACCGAGTTCAAAGCAACCTGATTCCCTCAGTTATATTGCCTTATAATGTCTCTTTAAACATCTTTTATCATGACCATTTTAACTTTGAAACAGGAGCTATGCTTAGTGTGTGCACTTATCGAAATGACTAAATCTCACTTTCTAGAGGTTATTCAATGCATGTGTCCACTTGGATCACTGGGGAAATACAACGATGGAGACGTCGGTGGATTTCAAACTTGGTCTCATGAATACTCGATGTCCTGAGCATTTGAGGCCAATCCCACGGCCGTGCCGCTCTGGCCGCTATAATACCGAGAGGAAATGGACGCAGACTCCGCCATGTGCATTCAAATTGTCCTCCCGGACGTGACCTAGTTAAATATTGAAATCCATTCTGCTGAGAAGAGAGCAGGGCATCGCCCCCCCCCCCCACAGACACACCCTCCTCTCCCTACCCACCCACAACCCACCCTCTGTATGCAGATGGCTTGCGGTTGTGGGTGGGTGGGCGGGCGGTTTGGGCGCGGTGTGGGCGAGGAAAAATCATATATCTGCATTCCATCCTAATGTCCCCTGCATCTATCAGGCTTCCTGGGCAAATTAGTGTCATATTCAGGGAGGGCTTTTTATCAGGCGGGCGTAGCATGCCCTAACAGGCGGAGGGGACAGGCGCGCCCGGCCAGCCGCTCTTATTAGTGTCTATTGGGCTGGCCGCCTGAGTTAAACCACGTTTTAAAGTAATTTTTCAAACTTAATGAAATCGTGACGCAATTTAAGGTGATGGATGGCACGCAGGTCCGCGGACCGCTCGCCCGCCGCGGCCGCTACTGGCCTGCTGGGTCTAGACGTTGGAGGTGGTCGGGTTGGGGTGGGGGTGGGGGTGTTAGGGGTGGTCGTTCATGGATGTGGTGTTGGGGAAGAGAGGGTGCAGGGTGTGAGGGGCATGTGGAGGGTTGAGTTAGGTCTGCTTTTGGTTAAGCTGCATACTGATTCTTGTATTACAATCTCTACTGGACACTGCGTCATAATTGATTACATGAACAATTTGGTATTAGTAGTGTCACAAAGGGTATTCACCTATAGTCGACCACGTGTATTAAGTCGGACAACATAATTTGTAACTATGCATTCACTCTAGTTGTCCTCAGCTGATAAGATGTGTTGTTATGCACAAATAAAGGGCTTAGAATACTTGACTAGATTTCAATCCAAGTGTCCGACTCAAGTGAATCTACCCTACCTATGAGTGAGAGTGCGTTATGTATCTTCTCTACCCCAGCTCTTCTTACATTCAAATTCTTGTGTTACACTATTGCAGGGTCATTGATTGATCCACTATATGGTAAGTACTGGTTCTGACCTTCTGATATAAAAATGCAGCAATACACCTTCGACCATAGTCAGATATGAAATAGGCGTTAATGAAGCCTAGTTTTCATCCAGTTAGGCTATCATGCATTTGAATTGGGGTTGAGTCTTGTTGTCATTCTTAACATACTGATTGGTAAGCTCCATGCAGACTATAGGTGAAAAAACATACACATATCTTGTTTATTAAGCCGTCCGGCCATTCGAATTCATATCTATCCTTGGTGTAAACAGTAATTACTGCTTCTGCTGTTACTGTTGTCGTTAAATCAATCGTGTTTCTGGGATATACATTTACATTATATGCCATTTTGAAATTACCCATATGACATTAGTACAGTTCCCCATCAACGCACAGATGCTATCAATCGCTGCCGCCCTTCTATACAAATTCAGTGATCTGACACCAAGTTCTCTGTCCACTCAGGAATAGCAGAGGGTGCCATCGGGGGCCGACCCCACCCCCTCCCCCTGATTCACAGGCCTGATCAATTTCGCCCGGGCACGCGGGGCCAAATAGTGTTATTTCTGGGCGTTTAGGGTGTCCACTCGCCTGTGTAATTCGCGCCGGCCAGAGATGAGGCAACTCTGAGTAAGGCATCATCCACCAAGCCCCGGCCTGTGGTCTCTCTCCAGCTCGCTAACAGCATGGGGACACATTGTGACAGTATGAATCATCTACATGTTACCTCCCCACCCCTTCTCTACAGCCTGATCCATGCTGCACCCCTTCCTATACACCCTACTACTACCCCCCCCCCCCCCCCCCACACACACACCATGGGTGAGGGACGGCTGTGGGTGTAGGGAGGGGGTAGTGGGATGTGAGACTTTTCTTTCTAGCCCCTCGATGTCTGTCTTGAGTTACATGTAGGCGTGGATGGCCCTGAGCTTTTTGTCTACTCACATAAAGTTGCATGTTAGTCATGTTTGTCTCCTCGCTCAAAGTTCATCAGTGACATAATTGAAGGCACGATCCCCTACCGCAACCGAAAATTGTTAACTGCCTTCGTGATACTGTTCCTTGGACATCATGCTAGCTTCATTCAGTAATGAGTTATTTTCAACTGTTGACCGGGGGGTCAAATTGCATGTGCAGACAATGAACTCGGGTACTATTGTAACCGTTTACTAAATGACATGCATGTTGATCTCATGCAAGGGTAAAAGGAGACACCCATACCAATCGGCAGAAATAAGTGAAAGGAAATAAAAATGATGTATGGGCATAGATAAAGTATGGTGCACCATCTTTCCAACAATGTATCCTTCTAGAAATGCCAGCTTGTAAGAGGGCAAGACTATGGCAATGCTATACCCAATGCTAGACATACCTAGATCTAGTCTAACATTTGGGTGGTTTGCATTAATGATACCTGAGGGCGCGTCGGTCGGCGACTCCTCCAGGCGCCATAGACGGTGCTGCCTCCGCCATAACGTCGGCCACACCCGGAGACCAGCTGCTCCTGCCCCCTGCTGAGCTGCTCCAGCCGAGCTGCTCTTCTGTTGGGGCCTGCATGGGTGCAGATTGAGCAGCTTACCGCTCTAATAAGCACTGGCATGTACTGTATACATGCACATTGGCTGAGCTATTGGTAGTGCTATACAATGCGACCACTCAACGTCTCATCTATATAATCACATCTAACACATCTAACAGTTGCCATGGAATCATGGAGCTCATTTTGTGGCATTTAGGTATTACATTCTCACCCAGTGTAGCTACAAACGTCAACCACGCTTATGTATTGAAGACGATTACTTGTTTCTAAAGCATTGAATCAGCATTTCTAACTTGGTAGTCCGTTCTAATAATTCACGAAGAAATGCAAGTGATTGTCAGCCATGCTCTATATCTATTACAATTGATTACTTATGTCATTGCCCCGTCTAACAGCTATAACAGTCCCGGTAGAGGTCTAGGTCCACCTTCTGTGATATGGGGGACACATTATAATCCTCTTTACACCTGAATTTGAATATGGATGAGACGTGTCCATAATCTTACTTGAACTTGTCGTGTGGCAACTATATTATAAAATGTTTATCTTTTACACATTTTCTAATGATCAGGCAGTAGTGTCCTCTCGTATTTGGAATTTACATTTGCTACTACGGAATCGACTTGAACTTCCCAATTTCTTAGGATCATCTGAATACGACAGTATCATGCACATGATGTGGATGCCCGATAATAAGATAAAGACTACTACTGATAGCCCCAGCAGGAAAGTACTAAAGGTACCTGTCCGCTTATAGCTGGGAGTGCGTGAATAACACCAACACAATGAAACCCACTCGTCATGGAATTGATCTGAAAGCCAGTGCCTTTTTCTCCCTTGTCTCCTCACCAGTTTTGAACTCACCTGACTTCAGTGGCCCTGTAACCCACTTTTGGTAATTACTTTACGCTGGCGGGGTCCCTACTTTAGTCTGGCTAATGGTGACATAATGGGCAGGTAGCACTGCTCCCACACAAAGCCATGTTTGCACTGGAGACTGGCCGTTGACTTAACAGTTGTGTGGCGCTGGGCGTGGTGTTCTGTGTGACTATTATGTGCCTATTAGGCCGTCTCATCGCGCTACAATTAGATCAGCTGTCGGCAGTTACAGGCCTGGAGACAAGAGCCACGACCCCCCCCCCCCTCCCCCTCCCACAGTGTTACACACCTCCCTGTGTCCGCTGACCTCTCTAGCATCCCTATCTAACCCCTAGCATGTCCCACCCCGTCTGGTCAGTCACTGTGAGTAGTATAGGAAAAGGTGCATGTTTCTCTGGTACCTCTGGCCCTGGATCGTGTCCATGGGGACAATGTAAGGGCTGCATTGCATATGCATGCAATGATAAAAAAAAGTTATTTCTACATTTATATAAGATGAACCATTGTAAAAACTGCATGTGTTGTTATAAAGGCATGATCTATTCATAACATGAAACAGAGAAATATAGAGAATGTCAGAGTACAATTGGTGAACTTGGAGCAGTGTGTGAGTGTGGGCGGAGAAGGGGATATTATAAATGGGATTGGGTATTGTCGGGTGCGCCGGTCTGGAAACGAGGATTTCATTGATCTGCGCCTTTGCCTGCATGGCCTAGGTCGGCGAACCCGGGCCCTGGCCGGGTGTGGCCGGGTGCAGCCGCCGGCCGCGGCCCCGTGCCCTCCCAGGGGCGCGGGGTGGGGAGGTGGCGGCTGGGGGTAGTGGGGGTGGATCATTGCGTGCCGCACCATCAAAGTGTCACCCCCTCCCCCCTAGACGTAAGATGACCGCACAGCCGTGTGGCCGCGTGTCGCCAGGCGTGACCCCAGGCCCCAGCCACCCCCGCCTCATGACTGACCACGGGCTGCATGCATGGCCAGCCGTGCAGGAGCCGCCTGCCCCAGGGCTCTAGTACACTGCCCCTCCCCCTGCTCCACACCCTGAGCGCCGGTCGGCTGGCCGACTGACCACCGGTCACCGTGCCGTCGGCACCAGGGCACGCGGCCCTCGGACACTGGTCACGCGGCAGGCGGGAGCACGCGAGCCGCCGCCCGGCCTGGTCAGTGGCCGTGAGTAGTATAGCAAAATGAGGCTTTGTGTCGGGCTCCCATTACCTGTACCCTTCTCATGTTAAGTACTACAGGAGGTGAGTAAATGGGTGGCAGGGTCGGCGGATCAGAATGCATGGCACGCATTTATAGCTGTCCGCTCGGCCCCTCTGACCTTCTCTGTAACCCCAATTACATGCACGAAAGCAGCCAGAAACATGGAGGCTAAATAGTCACCAATCTGTCTAGTCTGCACATTGTAGTTGTAAGTAGTATGTGCAAATTGCCAGCTTCCTCAGGAACTATGGATATGCACTTTAGGAAACTCCAGTTAAGCAACATTTAACAGTCATACGTTAGTTTGTCACTGCAATTAGCAGGTTTCCTTAGTTAATTCATAATTTATGATAATTTTACCCGCCCATTTCCTTGTGATTAAATGCATAATTACAGGCAATAACGATTAGAAATCCCTCAATTGGGGAATTGCACTTGAACACCACAATTCAGCACTCAATGGGTTAATACCAAAACATGTTTCACAGACACCTATTATAGCAATATGATGAGTAAATGCCATTCTATGGCAAAAGTTTGCATACACCAGACAGTCGAGTGGTGGTACATTGACTTCACTTGTATCATTCTCACACCTGCGTATAATGGCACACTTGTATCATTCTCACACCTGCGTATAATGGCACACTTGTATCATTCTCACACCTGTGTATAACGGTCACCTGTGTTTACACACAGTCACATGCAGCAAGTAAACACAAACCAGTATAATGTATTAATACCCCTGGGTACACCCCACCCAGTCCCCACCCAAGGCCTCTGTCTCCTGACCCACAACACTGTCCGCCCTGCGACCTTCCCCCATTGACTGATCTATCAATTATTGGGGTGGCCAGTCCTCCTGTCCCCTCCAATGTCGACCAGAGCGGAGAGGTTGAGGCTTGGGGCTATGGCTATTCGGCTAGTGTCGCCACCCACCACTGCCCTTCACACAAGGTCTCCGATAACAATCCCACCGCTAACAATGGTCATTACCCGGTAATGACATATGGAAGATCCATAACGTGACTGCCCTGACCTCTAAGGGGGTACTTACCCCTGTACTCTTTCTCCAGGCAGATCCATTGGTTCTCCATTACCGACACTCCCCTGTTGATATTGTCTTTATAGGTGAACTACATCCTATGTTATTCATATGTTCTGCTTCTATTTTCTAAATGACAGCTACACATGATGCACGTATTGCTGCATTTCCAACTCAATCATCACAATTATCGACATGTAAATCTAGTAGTTCTCCGAATATCATTTTCTCCTTGAAAATACTCCCAGGGCTCCATATACCAATATAACCAGTGTGGAACCACTACATGTATTCACTTATTAACATTATTTCAACAGCTTAGTCTAATACAGTGCATGCATATTGTAATAGATAGTATTCATATTCCTATTCCGAGTTGACCAGCTGGAGAATATACAAGAAGCTAAACGTTTAAATCAAGCATGCCCTCAGTATCATGACTGACCCAGCACAACAGGCGCCCAACAGAGCATCCAATGACATCTCGCCATCCGGGCGTGTAAGGGTGGGGGAAGTCTGCCCTCCAGGGCGCGAGATGAAAGTGGACGCGAGCAATGATCCGGACGGGGCGTGGCCAGGGCCAAGGGCCAACAAGGGCCGGAAAGGGGCCACTTAAGGCCCGCCGGGTCGCATTGATCACTGGGTCCATATCAGTAGTGGGGTGGGAGGGTGGGATAGGGATGAGAGCAGGAAGAAGTGAGGAGTGGGAGGGAGCTTTCAGAGACCTGCCCTCACTGTCCTACATGACCATTACCCTGTCCCCACCTTCTGACCCCCTATTCGCCCATAGCTACCCCACTCACTCATACCATCAGTGGTCAGAGGGGATTTACCCACGGGTTATGGAGGAGACGAGCAGAGGGTGATGAAGGTCCATCAAGGTCCACCACCCCTGGAGTGCTGATGCGACCACATGATATGGGAGCAGGGGGTGGGGGTTACTGCCCCCACTCTCAGATGTCTCAGTACAAGGCTCGTCTCCAGGGCTTGACCCTTGCCTGGAGGAACCATAACTTCACACGTGCTCTTATCGATGAACCCTGTGGCTGCTGGCAGTGGACCATGTTTTTCTTGCCACTTCTCCTTATCCTCATATCAGACTAGGACATGTCTGAACTTAGTAAATGAATTGATGATCTGATGGCTGTCCACGTAAAGTGCGAAGTGTTTATTGATTGACATCTAGATCAATACTATAGTAGTAGACAATTATTGATAACTATACATGTGTACTTGTATAAGATCACAACTAGAAGGGCAAAAGTTAGTATGATAATGATCACAATGTATCACCTTGGATTCACCTTCACCAACTGATTAATAACTAAAGCATGGTTCACTTTCTGCGAAATGCCCTTATGGCAGATATCATGTAAATAATATTTAAATAAAGGCATATAAATTAGTCAACGTATTCCTGATATTTATATATATATGTCGGCATTTTCACACACAAAATACCCATCATGTTTGAGTGGAATGAAATATTGGCCTTTAAAAGGGGGTTATCCTCCAGAGTTAGACTGTGCAGCAGTTACTCTGGGGAGTGGGTGGTCAATACGTCCAATTTGGGAAGCTATTCCCCTGCTGGCCCTAGGGGGTCATCAGGGGATCATTTGGCCACGATTCCCAATGTTTGCTAATGCTGTGATACACTTGCACGTGTCAGCGTGTCATATTTCTTGCTTTAACCCTGCCATGTGGCGCCACTGGTGGCCGTCATTGTAGCCCTATGGGTCCACTGGGGGATGGCCCCCGCCCCAGCACTGAGCGCTCACTTATTGACCACTCAGCATAAATCGTTTACTGCCCGACCCGCTCTAACCCCCATCCCCTACCCCCATGTTGCCGCTGCTGCAACATCCACAACCTCCCCATCCCCAGCTCACCCAGCCTCTGACACCACTACTACCACTACCAGTGTATGGTCACTGATGCCAGGCGTGCCCTGGAGGCCCCGGTCAGCTAATGTAGGCGTGGGACCGGCGACTTAAGGCTGCTGGAGGCGGCACTGACATGACCATTAAGTGCTGGAGCATGTCGCCGGGTGCGCCTTAAGCCGCTCTGATGTCCACACCTAGCCCCCAGCGCCATAAATACCATCATTACTGACATCTGCCGGCCTCCCCCATCACCCCCTACGACAAGCATGGCCACGTAATTGCGCTTGTCATTCCAACCCATAACCTCCTTGTGCACGGCCATCGGCGGGCCATCAGTCCCATCGTTTAGGGGCTCAGTGGATTACATAGGCTCAGCCCCGTCAATTGAGGGAAGAGGGAGGAAGGTGGAGGGGGTCAATGGACAGAACCATTACGCAGGGCCGCACAGGGCCAGTCACCTAATGACAAGCTCTAAGGACACGAGAACAGGGGCGGTGAGCAGCTCAACGAGCAACTCAGAGCAGAGGTCAAACCGTCTCCTTCACCCCAAGCCTGCAGGGGTGGGGATCTGAGAAGGGAGTGCTCCTCAGGGATAGTAGGGTGCTCTGCTTAGGGCACCCTCTTTGATCTGGTATATTTCTGGACGGCTCCAAGGGTCACCGCGCTCTTGTTAAGATTGGCCGATGGACGATCCAAAGACGTAGCCTCCAACCATATGGGGATCTTGGGGACAAAGTGTCTGTTTGTTCTGTAGCACATCTAACCTTTCCTAGAGCTAGACCCCCTTGTTGTATGGTTTCAATGTCAAGCGTACTCCTGTATCATGCTAACCTTTGCACAGTCCATAGGGATTCCATATGTAACAATACGTTGGCATCTTGGGGTTATTGACAGCAGCAGCCAAATATATACTCATATACCCCAGTGGTTTGAATATGCACAGGGGTCTCAAAAAATCACAGGTCTGATAAAAGCGCAGGGTAAATGAAGGTAGCGTAATGGTCTAAACTTTTTTGTTCAATAAGCGCAAACTTGTATTGTATAACCACAGGGTATATGGCATCTTCGAAATGTGTGCAGGTGTGCTTATTTAAGCCAATACAGGATGTCTATCAATTTGTTTGAGCCTGTGGAGCCTGCTCTAGCATGAACACAGATGATGTCACTCTATCATAGATGGATTCAATCATAAGCGCATTTATCAATTATATAAACCTAAATAACCTAAATCCATAAATCACAGAGCTTGACCACATAATACTATAAAAGCTAGTAATGGGCATGCAGCAGCAATTATTCTGACGTTGGGGAGAGGGGGCAGAGAAATATGCACATTAGTGCGTCGATAAATAAGCAGTAGAGATTTGAGTGCTGCCAGTTGACCTGCCACTTGCCGCTGACCTTTGATTATCCGGCCGGCATTTGGCTGGGGTGTCACGTCCAGCAGCCTCCCACTGCCCACTCTCCCTGGGCGCCTGGCCTTTAAGTGCGAGCAGCTCGTGGAGCAGGTCCCTAGCGGCCACTACCAACGAGCAGCTCCCTCTCTCCCTCCCTGCGCCCAGCACGACCCCTAGCTACCTTAAGTGGGATCAGGCAGGCTCCTTGAGACGCCGCGGGGCGTCGTCTGAATTGACCACACAGGCGCAACACGCTGGTCATTCGCAGGAAATGTCACGGTGCGCCCCACACTGGTATCTACGCCGCCAATTGCCCTACGCCAATTACTGACCGCTTGGTGGGGCTATAGAGTGAGGAGGGGGGAGGGGGAGGGGGCAGTGGCGCTGGCCCATTGGTGGCGCCCTGGCAGGCAGTTAGCTAGGCTCTCTATTACATTGCCCCCTTAACAAATTGGTATTGACCACAGCAGGAAACCGGGCAGTTTGTCCAGCGACGACGCTAACTGCATTAGGCTGACACGCGTCCGTGTAAGTGAATGCCCAGAGGGCCTGCCTTTTGCCGACTAATGACCACTGGGATCCAGCCATCGTTACGGCTGCCCCGGCCGGCCCCTGCTCCCTACCTGGGCCGTGTAGAGTCAGCAGGGGGCATCCACCTTAAGGCTATGGACTAACAAGACTCCCAGCCTTAACCTCTCCCCACATAAACCCAACACAGCCTTTTCTTGGCTTAAATTCACATCAGAGGCAGAAGCATGGCTGGCTTTTAAGCAGACAGGTAAACGCCGTGGTATGACACACGCAATTAAAGCATTTGAAGATCAACACTGGTTTCCGGCGCCACTGCAAGTGGAGGTCGTCGTGCAAAAACAACAGCGGAAACACAAATAGGCGGCATTAAAGCTGACCTGGGCGGGAGGAGGTCGACACGCATTAAGGAGCGGGTATACCCGATACAGACAAGGCCGGATGCCCTGGAGTGGAAGAGGAGTGCAATCATGAGATATAAAGTGAGTCATTGGGTAAAACAACAGCACACAGAGAGGGGCCGACCTCTCAACGTCTTGTCCCATGCAGGGCGGATACAGGGGGAGGAGGAGGTTATCACGCACAGACCATTAGGAAGTCCGGCATCCCAGCTCCTCCAGGGTCTAGCGTTACCTGCCTGTGGGCCCTACCTGTGGCTGCAGAGGCCAGCTGCTGGGCTATAGTTACAGGTGTCAATGGGAACCGGTTAAACATGAGAGCCGACAGGGGCGGGGTACACACACGCCACAGATAGACACATGTGACCAATACCTGCCCCCTGCACCCCTGGCCATGGCCTCCACAAGGCTGCAAGGTTAAGGGGTGCCTGTGCGTGAGACATGGCAAGGTTCTAAGCCAGAGCAATGCAGATTGCCTTTCGATGGGAGACAGGCGCTCGCGTGAGCATATGAGGTTGGGGACAGGCAGAAGAGCAACTCTTAGACAATACATTGGATTCTCTAGCAGTGGTAAGGATAACTTATTGACCGGGAGACAAACATGGCATTGTCACAGAGGGGCATGGTCGGTGGATGATAATGGAGAATGCAGACATGAGATGCTGCAAGAAACTTCTCGTCTCGCCTGTCACTTAGCAGCCTGACGCCCTAACCCAGAGAGATATACAATGACTCACAATAGCCAATGTGGATGTAGTATATACAAAACACGACAACTTGAATACAGGTGCATGTATATGGACAACCCCAAAAACATCACCCAAAGTCATACCATGATATGTACCGCATATTCCCAGTATGGCGTGATATGTACATACCCTTTGTGCATAGCATAGTTTTAAAATATACAGTACATAGAAATCCAGCAAGATCTTAAATAAATTTCAATAAACAAATGGAGCTCAGAAAAAATAACATATTACTATATATTACATATATATATAAGAAGGTTGGCGATACCATGTGGAGAACTTTAATCGAAGGGTTCCTGTTGTGGTGAAAATGATCCAAACCTGAAATTCTAAATCCCAGTGCGTCTATAGAATACATTTACACCTAGCATTTTTGGAATTCGACTTAGTCACAGGGGACGTAGGGAAAGGTCAACACCCATCCATTTCCGGTTCATGCTATATGCATGACGTTCAATCTGGAATCAAAACGTCAAGTGACACAGCGAAATCTCGCTGACCCGTCCGAGATCTCACCCAGCCCGAGATCTGGCCTGGCCCTTTCCATTAGGGCCTGGCACAGGCCGGAAGTACCTTCGATCATCGATCATTTCCCTTCTCACGAGAGTTGGTGTAAACGTCCCTGGGAAAAACTCAGGGTCAGCAGAGGCAGGGGGAGGGTGTCCATGGCAACCAACGGAGGAGGCCTTCAAAAGTGTTTTGATGACCTTCAGCACCTTGGTCAACGTGTCCACTCAGCTGACCAGATTACGTCTTTGTCCTGCCGCATTCCTCGGCGGGATTCATTTCCGCTACAAATGTATTACTCCGCCATCTCAAGCTAATAAAGTAGTCCGTTTCGGGCAGCGAGAACAATGCCCGGATGACAATGGTGGAGGGCGGCGAGGTGGTGGCGCGAGCCGCTCGCCCTTTATGTCCGCCCTACCTTTTCAGAGTTTTCATTTCCTCCGTCGGATGGCACTGGGGCCGGTGAACAATTAGATGGACAACGGTGCAGGGTGGGCAGCCGCCCTGGAGCCGGGTGAGGGCTGCCTGGCCGCTGGGGGCGTTAATATCGCGAGTGGGCCGGGGAAAATGTCAGAGTGCCAGCAAGACGCATCAGAAAAATTCACGTCTCATTTCCACCGTCTGAATGGATGGCCGGCGGGCGGCTGCAGCCAGCTTGTCCATTTAGAGGTATCAGGCCTGCCCCTCACCCCTCCCCTCCTGTCTAAACTGACCAGAGTTGAGCTGCTCCTTACAGAGCCCACCAGGAATCTGATGCAGATTGTCATAGGGAAGGAAAGGGGTGTGGAGTGGAGGAGGCGATGGTCGGGATCCTACCGGCCATCCTCACCCCCCCCCCCCTTCTTCACAGACACACACCTTCACCCCAGAGGTTGAGGCATCCGCGAATGCATCCTTCCCACAAGGCAGTGGATTGATCTCCGATATCTTGTCAATTTTTGCCCCCTC
This sequence comes from Harmothoe impar, assembly GCA_947462335.1. Lineage (NCBI taxonomy): Eukaryota > Metazoa > Annelida > Polychaeta > Phyllodocida > Polynoidae > Harmothoe > Harmothoe impar. Next base: position 88,393,782 of record OX381704.1, on the reverse strand, counting down.
TCACATCCTCCTTCTCTTCCGCCTATCCCCTCTACCCCCCCCCCCACCCGCGCTCACACATCTTCTTAACTTCCGCCTACTTCTTCCTCCATCTCACATTCTCACCCCTCTGCGAAATACCTACTTAAAACACAGACTGGGGCGTTTTGCCTTCCATTTTATAAACCCTGCTCGTGTTTTCAAAGGGAGCTGCTCACATTCGCTCAGATTTGCTCACCGCCGGCCAAAGCTGCGGAGAGAATGTTTTGTTTTAATCTGCAGCCATTCAAAAAGGGTCAAGGTCGTTTGGGAGGGAGCGTCCTTCCGGTGGGGGATGGGTTGCGCGCGCACGTGCCGGGGATAGCGGGCAAATATTGTCCTTACTAGTAGCCGAACCTTGGTAGGATGAGTGGCCGACTGTCAACATTATCACTCACCGGGAAGTTGGTCAACTCGGGTTTAGGGAATGATGCGCAAACAGCAGAGATCAGGGAACTGTGTGTGGAGAGAGAGGTCATAGTCACAAACGGCATTTTCACTCAAGGTATAGGAGCAATCATTATCTTAAAACATCTCAGCAACAGGACTCATCGTCTCCACCAGCCCCCTCCTCATCACGGTGATCATACAGTAGATGCGCTTCGGCCAGGCCATTCTAGTCAGCCGGTCCTCAGGGACTGGTGATTTAATTAGGAAAATCCAACAGTATACACACATTTGACTATTTACCATGGAGGACCAATGTACGATATGTCTATTTTTTGAAGATGTGTCATTTCAAAGATGTAAAGACAAATGGACTGTACCACTGTATTTACCCATACATAATGAATAGTTATTGCATATAATCACATTTAAAGCTTTTTAGATGCGTCCATTTTATATACATAACTATGAAAACTTAGTGTTTGTCTTTTCCAGTCGCAGAAAATGACACTATACATCCCATTCACCCTCATCTCTTTAAAAAAAAGTCAAAATAACAGGAAGTGAGAAGTGTCCAATTAGGTAAGAACAAAGGATGATGTCTTTACCAAACCAGATCACGTAGCGCTCCCCATGGCCGATTAAAAATGAACTGCTCAGAGCAGCTCTTGGGAGACGAACCTAATTCCGATGCCCACGTGTTGAAGGCCACATAGGGGTAGACTAATCGACAGCTTTCCTGTTCTACTTACCCACCTTTGCTCATAAAGTTGGTTTCCTATGGTTTGACAGGTACAATCGGTGAGTATGTGTTATTCAAACGTACGTACAATACTATATACATTTCCAATAGAGTAAACTATGTATACCTTATCCTAGTCAGATTAACAATTTTGAAACCATTAGCTACAAAGTGTAGATACTCAGAAACAAAAATTGATAACGTGAACAAAAAATTGTGACATGATCATGAAATTTGAAAAAAGCCAGAATATCAGTCAATATGTATTACCACCGGTAGACATTCAAGATGATTTCCGGTTTAACCATACACAAAAATGATGGTACCAGTTCACGATTGCTTCAGGAAAAATGAAGTTGACCTACATTAACAACAGGATTTATCCTTTTCAAATCATGGAAATAACCCCCACAGCTATGAAGGAGCCCATAATAAAATCATAAGGATAGCAATATGTCACAATCTCCGTCACAAAGCATTATTTGTACAGAGTGTAGGAGATAACCACAAAAACAATTAATGTAACCTCCATCCCAGGGACAAAGACCTATTCCCGGATTTCATATTAACCCCAGATAAGGCAATCATGTTTGAATAGCAACCCAAAACGAGTTAAAGACAGAAAGATATATGTTTTTCAACATCACCATGTTTCACGAACAGTACCACCATGGGCCGCTAACATGAGACCTCACTTTTCTATATCGAGACATGTGCAGTACATCTCCATCTTTGACTCACTAGATGGCGTCCTTGTTGTGAGGTTGCGGGATCCAACTGGATCTCTACTCACGCCGCGTGATTTTGTGCTGACTTGTAACTACACTGATGGCTATAGATTACTTAATAATTACAGCATTTATATTGTGAAAGTATACATGCCAAAATGATAAAGATTTTCTCAGCACTTGCACTATATAAAGGGACGTTAGTGGAGATGGTGGAACAAGCTTTAAATTTTAGACCTAACATGTGCAACAAGCTTTTCCATTTAATAGCCTTGATATCTTTGTACATCTGCTGTATATATACTTAAAATCACATAGTTGAAGCCTTTCCAAAGGTTATATCATTATATGCGCTATCGTAAAACAAGCCGAATGCAGGGAGCCTTCTTGACCCTTTTGTACTTATTTGTAGCACTAGTTTGCCCGTGTTGTAATACGGTTACCGGTACCTTTCTTTGTAGTAGGAATGAGAGTGGTGTAATCTACAAATTAGCCTAGTTTCATTATTTCTTCAACTTGGAGGGTATATAGAGGACGACAGTATAATCAACGACCGCGATAATATGTAGGATAGTAGCGCTGACATTATATGTACCGGCAATTACAGTACCTGTATGATATTATGTGTCAATTACCAGGCCCCAAGAGAGAATCCTCGCCATACATTTAAACGTATGTCATTCTGTTCTGAACTTGACTAATATAGTCTGTGGACGATGGAGTGCTGGGCTGGGGACAAATAAAAAAAAACTCTGCTGTTAGACCAGTGAGCCTACATTTATGGTCCTTCATCCCTCTGGTTACATGATTACTCTGGCGGTTGTGACACATGTAATTGGGAAATCACAATATCTGCAAACACCGGCCTATATTCTTGTGGTAATACCTGCATCAACCCGAAGGCGCACACGTAAGTCTTATGTGCTAGACCCTTTTCACTGTGGCCGGGAACATCTTAGTAATACAGGTAGGAGATGATAGACATGATAGGGTTTCCCCTCACTATATCAGATAGATGGTATCACCCAATCTAAGTAAGTCCTCTCTCCCTCAATGGCTCAAGATAAAAGGCTATACCTAAATGAGCCCACTTAGAAAGGACTGGATCTAGGTGTATATACCTGCGCTATAATACCACAGTTGTCCTACACGCATGACCCCCTAATTAAAGAGCTGGTCCGATGTGTATATAGTGTAATTGGTGACGAGATAAAGATAACCTGGCCGCCGACATCCTCCCCTCGTTATCTGTCTGCTCATATCATCTATCATCATTAACCCAGGTGTACAAATTACCTGAGGCCTCCCAACCACCTCCTTGCCAATCAGCTGGTGTCCTGGTCACCAGGTAAGGTGCTGTGTGGCTACGTGTTTCAGTATAGCCAACTTTCACCTTAGTGTCAGGTATCATGGGGAACGTCCTATACCTTGTTCAGAGGGAGAGTGATGGGAATCCCTATACCTGTGATATCCCTTCCACTCTGATACGATGTATGGTATGGAAGTTAGGTTGATAATTGGCTAGACTGATTTAGATACATTTAGTGGATTAAGTGCCATATTTCTATTGTAAAAGTGCAATCCCCTGGATTATTGTCTCGCTTATTCTTGGTAACTATAGGAACAACATGTCTCTATATATATTGAATTGAATTGAAAATTCTTTTATTTATACTGTACGGCAGGTAGGTCAAGGACCTGTATTCTCCTCTATACAGTCAATGGAGTGGTTGTCTTGGATGAGAATCAGAAAAACGGTAGACATATATATATATATATAAAAATAAAAAAAATGGTAGGGCATAGGCTTAGAGCCATGACTTAGTCTAATAGTAAAGGTGGTTAGTATATCAAATCTTTGTATGAAGGCTGGTGTTTTTGCCTTAGTAGGGATGATGTTGATTCCCATATGGACAGATGTAATTGTCCGGGTTGGATGATGGTCAGTCATACAACGGTAGTCATGGTGGGTTTCTGTGTCATAATATTACATAAAAGTTGTAATAGGCATGAGTGTAATACATAAGTATCACACATATGTGGATATAAGATCAAAGTGGTGCTTCTTGTTCCATAAGGTAAACTTAGTGCTCTCTCTAATGGCCCTGTTCTCCAGTGTGAGGGCATTCCATGCCCCAGCTAATCTATACCTCAGGCTCCTCGCATAGGCAGGATTCTTAGCTCTTCTTTGTAAAAGCAGTCTTTGGTCCCTTCTTCTTGTGGCTACATTAATTATGTGTAATTCTTCTTCCAAAAGTGATTTCTTAAATGATTGTTCCAAAATGTGCATGTGTCTTCTATCTTTTAATTTGTTTAATTTGGCTTTTCTGTGAAGGGCTGCTGTATTTAAAATTCCTGTTCTTCTATATGAAATTCTGAGGCTTCTATTGATCAATCTCTGAATATTTTCCAGGCTAGTTTTTGAGGCAACATCATAAAATACATCACAGTAATCAACGATGGGTAGAACCATGGTCTTAACTATTTTAACAGCTGCTGTTTCTGGCAAATCAAATTTGACGTAATTGAACATAAATACTTTGTGTCTAACGCTATGTACAACAGTGGGGATGTGATGGTTATAACTCAGCATTGGATCCAAGGTTACTCCCAGATATCTGTAGGACGGTGCATAGCTAATTACATCATTACCAATGCTCAGGTTAGGTCTAAGGAGCCGTCTCCTTAATGCTTTATTGGCAAAGACCATGTACTTTGTTTTCTTATTATTAAGCGAAAGTTTGTTGGCATTACACCAGTTAGATATATTTAGTAGGTCCTCATTAATCTGGTTAGATGTGTTATGTTCAGGCAAGTGCTCAATATATATAACAGTATCGTCTGCATAGTGTTGGCATTGTAAGTTTGTTAGTGATGAGTGCATATCGTTTATGTAGGTTAAAAACAAGAGGGGGCCTAGTACAGACCCTTGCGGTACTCCACAGGAAATGTTATGATAGTCAGATAGGATGCCATTGGCTTTAGTTCTTTGCCTTCTATCTGAGAGGTAATTAATTATAAGGGAATTTGCAGAAATTTTGAGGCCTAAATTTTTCAGTTTTATTTTCATAATATTGTGGTTTAGTGTGTCAAAAGCTTTGGAAAAATCTAGGAAAATAGCAGTGGTGCAATGTTGTTTATTTAGTGATTCAAATATGTTGTTAGTCAATTTTTCAATACTATGGAAGGTTGATCTATTGGGCCTGAAACCATCTTGGTTTTCATATAATATATTGTTAGTCATTAAGTATGTTAGTAACTGCTTATGTAATACTTTTTCCATTATTTTTGCTGGTAGGGGGAGAATAGAGATAGGCCTTAGGTTATTTACATCCGCTCTGTCGCCGCCCTTTGGGAGGGGTGTTACAATGGCTTCTTTCCAGGCGTGTGGGAATATTGAGGTGCTTATCACTAGATTGATCAGGTGTAGTAAATGATAAGGAAGGGTAGTGAAAGTATCTTTAAAGACTTGTGTTGAGATGTTTAGAATTCCAGAAGATTTATTAAGATTGATTTTTTTGGTTAATTTTTGAATTTCTTCTACTTCGCAAGCATGGAACTGGAATTTCATGGGTAAAGGGGGTATATTACTTTGGAAGGGAAGGTCTAAATTTTGGGCAAGTTTATCACCTATTGTTGCAAAATAATTATTTATATAGTTGGCAGTATCTTTTGAGCTGACTTGTACTTTGTTAGTTTTATCGAATAGACTATATACAGGGGATCTATTTTTAGGGTTCATAAGGTTATTAATAGCTCTCCAATATTCTTTGGGCTTATTGTGATACTTGACAAATTGTTGTTTATTATATCTGTTGCGCGCAATTCTTTTTTCTTCGTTAGCTAGATTTCTTAGGAATATGGCTATATTGTGGTCATCATCATCTAGGGTGCGTCTGTATTTTTTCATAGCAATGTCTCTGTCTTTAAAGAGGGTTAGTAAGTTATTAGTGACCCATTCCTTCTTTTTCTGTGTACAATTAAAAGTTTTAATAGGACATGTAAAATCTAATAGGAAATGGATTTTATCCAATAAGATATTCCATGCTATGTTAGGATCTGGTGCGTCCCAGAAAGTGTTCCAATTTATATTTTTAAGACCGGTTGTGTAATTATCTGCTATATAGTTTTTATATGTACGTCCAGTAAATGAAACAGAAGCCTTTTCGGTGGCAGTAAACTTTCTAGTGACAAAGATTGGATAGTGGTCTGTGACAGTTATGTGTGATACCCCCGAATTGTTAATTTGTGTCGAGTTAGTTAATATTAGGTCAATAATAGTGTTTTCACCTTGTGTGTTCTTATGTGTAAATTGTGATATTAATTGTGTTAGTCCGAATGTAGTCATAAAGTTTTTGAGTTTTTCGTGGTCTCCATATTTCCTTTTTATATTTATATTGAAATCACCTAACAGAAAAAGTTCTTTTCCTGGGGTGCTATTTACATCTGTTAATAGTGCTGTTAGTTTCTTAAAGAACAATTTTATATCTCCATCTGGAGGTCTGTACACATTGAACAAATGTAATGTCTTGCTATTACCCTTATTCATAATTATATACTGAATTTCCATATTAACATCACATATATTTTTGTCCTTCTGCTCAATATAGGAAATGTCTTCGGCAATGTAAGTAACCACACCCCCCCCACAGGTTTTAGCTCCAGGTAGGGTAAGGTCTCTGTCCAGCCTGCAGAAATTATAACCATCCAATACAAAAGTATCATCACCATGCATCTGTGTGAGCCAACTTTCAGTTAGCCCTATACAGTCTGCTTGCGAGTTGCCGAGCATGATTCTAACGTCATCGATTTTACCGGGTAGTGTTCTTATATTGTAATTAATCATGTGTATGCCTCTAAGCCTATCAAATTTCAAATTATGAGACATGAAAGGTAGATCTACAAACCCTCAGAGAGAGCATCCCCCCTGGAACAGAAGCAAATATTGACCAGAAACCTAATATTAGTGTCATTATGAAAACTAAACTTAGGAAATCAAAAGTGCAAGGGCGTGTGCAATAAAATACGTAACCTTCGCCCGGCCCACTCAACATGAACTAGTTTATTGCATACAAGACCTCTCTCATGGACAATTATGATGAACAATAATCATTCAAATATAACTACAATTCTAATCATAACGGCTTCATTCCCGAACCTCTTACCTTGAATAAGGTATACCTGCTATATTGGTGACAGTAAATGGGGAGGGGGTATTCAAGGTTTCCTGGTTGAGTCTAAGGGGTGAACCATGACACCCGCCCCCCTGCCCTGCTAGGGACAGCCTTCACAGAAGTAGTTTGATCCCCAGGCCTTCTGACCCCTGCTGAGGTCGGCTAGGGCTAACTGTGCCCTTATTGGTGATACCCATGAGTTACCCTGAAACGCAGCAGGGGGCACATACATACGTAATACACAAGTACACCTCTGTCCTGGTATTGAGAACCCAGATTAGGACAAACCACGTATTGCTGATCTATTTGAGTTCCCAACATCTTCTTCTCGGAAAGACATAGATTGCCTGGTCCAGGAATCTTGTGGTACAACATCTATAGCGTGTATTATGGCTAGGTGTCTGTATTGTAGGTACTTAATCAGATTCTTAAAAGAAAAGTGGCGCAGCTAGCCGAAACGTTATTCATACTATAATTATGGTAGTTTATAGAGTTACCTCAATCCTCAGTTCATTGTCCGGGCTGTGTCACTGCCAAGGACCAGTTAACTGAAACCATTTCTATGTCATGCTCTATTGCTGGCTACTATGTGCCCTCTGTCTCCTACCATATCCAATTGATTATTTAAATCCAAGGCACTACATTCAGAGTCCTACCCAGTATATGAACCGAGTGAATTGTCAGTGACGACAAAACCACTGTATTGCTCACTGTGACAGTGTGAAGATTATGTGCATATAGGTCAACGAGGTATTTAGATGATCAATTGGGTGTGCAACATTCAAAGGTCGGTGACTTCATTCGGGAAATAAACAGGCATCTGTAACCTTAGAATATAAACTTAGCACATTACATAAACGAGAAAGATATTAACTCAAGTAAAAGAAATACTATACACTGTAATATTCGCATATATACTTGGTAATATTATATGCCCATCATAGAGGTACATTGCAGGTGGGGTTGACAGGTACATTTGCTACATATCGCAATAAGTCCTAATATAACCATAAATCATAGTGGTGCATTGAACTGTTCTATATCCATACATTCAGCCAGTATGCAGGTAATTCATATAAAGCCAACTTACAGGTGTATCCACTTACCTCACCTGGCGGCGGACATTGTCCTGGAATGCTTCACCTGGTGAGGTCAGACACAGTACATTATTACAGGCCTTTACGTCACAGATCCATATCACACCGACCCCTATAACTAGTCAGCCACTACCTGAGGGGGGCCCATTGTGAGGACTCTTTCTGGTCAGCCCCTCAATTGAAATGACCCACAGGTAGACACACAAAACACATCAACAGTGGGTAGTCGATAACAGTCACTGGCCTATCACATGGGATAAAAGCTCTTGTAGCTTTTCTATTTGTGTAATCCTTCATGGCGTGGCTGACTATTGTATAGCCTGGTCACAGGTGGCCAGCTCTCTGAGTCCCCCCCCCACCTCGCCCCCACCTTACCATCACAATTACGTATCAACCTTATTCCCCATAGCGCACGACTCTAGATTCAAAGGCCGCAAATATGGCATGGTCTATTAATGTGAACTTTGGTGCAAAACAACCTTTCCTATAAACAGGGATTTGGACTGAATATCCACGAATCATTGCATCATACCTGGTGACCCATTGCTTTTATTTTTGATGCTGGTCCTGTTAAGGTTAGAACTACTTATAATGCATTTAACAGTAATATCGGAGAAGGAAGTTCGAAAGAAGCATTTCTTCCTTCCTTCAGTCCCCTCACATCTATGTAGTTAGAAAAATAATTTACAGAAGAGGCATAGGAGTATGGATACAGGTGGTAGGCGAGTAGTATGGAAAATGTTGTGAGTAAGGTATCAAAGCAGGTAAAGTGGCATATATGGGGAAGAAAGGGAGTGGGCACTGCCCAGGGAGAATGGCGGAGGAAGGGAGAAAGGAATGAAGGAAGGAAGGAAGGAAGGAAGGAGGAGGGAGGGAGGGAGGGAGGGAGGGAGGGAGGGAGGGAGGGAAGAGGGAAGGAAGGGAGGAAGGAAAGGCCGAAATTAACGAGTAGAGAAGTAAAGAAAATACAAAAATAAAGAAAGAGAAAAATGGAATGAAAGATGAACAGTAGTCAGAGGTAGGCAAGGATGTAGGTCATGAAGGGTTATGTGAGATCAAATAGCCAAAGGACGGTGTTACGTCTTCTGTCATGGTCTACCCCTTTCTTACCCACCCTACCCCCAAAGGCTCTTACATCCAGAGGGGACAATAATATGTTAAGTGTGTTTAGTGGGGATGTGTGTGTGAGTGGGGGGGGGGGCATAGGTAGTACTTTACCTGGGGCGGCTCTAGTGGGGGGCGGGAACGGGAACGACGACCACCGTGCCCCATCCCCTATACTGCGGATCCAATCTCACCTGTCACAGTTCAAAGGGGGCTCGGTCAGACCAGCCCCTCACCCCCAGGTACCCCCCTCTCTCTCTCCTCCCCTGACCCGGTTAGCCGGCCGATGGGAACGCCAAGCTCTTTGTGTGAGTAGCCGCCCGAGCCCAGGTCGGGGCCAGGGGTCGGCCAGGGGTATATTTGTCATGGGGTTACATACAATTGCATCGATGGTTACAGATCGGTGGCGCCGGGGATTCGTCTCTTGGCTTTGACATTTAAATCACCTGGACAAAGTGGCGAGCACAAAAGAGCTGGCCTGACCAGCATACGTAAGTAGGCTCCCAGGCCAACAGGACATCTCCCCCCTTTTGTGTTTTTGACCAGCATCACCCCTGGCCGAGCTATAGGTGTCGTGGGCTGGTAAAAAGTTAAATAAATACAGTGCCTCCTAAGAGGATCACTGGCCACAAAGTGCCTTGATATCCCCCACCTATATAGGTAGGCAGACATATATGGCTCAGGTAAAACATAGTTTCAGCACTCTTCTTTTAAACTGGTGTAACACCTGCTTCATCATCTACCAATATCCACCAGAATAAAACAGATCCAATGTATAATTCACATCCAGTTATGCCTAATGCACCCATGAGGTAATGTTCACGTTGGTCAACTGCTAAAATTCACATTCACAATAGCTACCCTACTGTACAATTTCTGTAACATTGTTGTAGACTTTAACACCCCTCACCCCCAGCATTGCATGCCTAGGTTGGATCCCAGACCGGCAGGGTCAGTTAATCTGCAAGGTAACACTACAGTCTGTCGACCCGGCCACTCGGACGACATGCCGCGTGACGTAGGCCTGTCATATCTACGTCATGCCAACACCTCTTGGCCACCTAGCGGCCGCTGTGGTGACAGGAGGGGTCAGTGAAGGCAGGCCCGTAGCCAGCCTTGGCTGTGGGGGGGTGCTCATTTTGGGTAGGGTGGGACCCTTTTGGCTTTGTCAAAAGTTCGGCCCGCAAAGCAGGGCGTATCGCAAGCGCAGCGCTGCGACTAGCTGGGGGGGTCTGGGGGCATGCCCCCCCCAGGAAATTTTTGAAAAATACATGTAAAATGGTGCAATCTGGGGAGCCATTCTGAAGAGATAATCCCATGACATTAAATGGAGGAATAGCCTTTTTCTCCTTCCTCTCCCCTCTATCCTGTCTGTCCCCTGACCTATTGTTGCCCTGGTATTAAAGTGTATGATGTGGAACAGAAAAAGAAGTTACCACAAGCACCCTTCATGGGAAACGTTGTTAAATTGTAATTATTGCATTTACTCATTGGCCATATATACATGTGTGAAATACAGTCAACTCCCTCTAATCCGGACACCCCTGGGACTATCCAAAACTGGCCGCATTAGCGAGGTGGCTGCACTAGAGGGAGTCAATGCAAAGTCTACACAGAGAGAAGAAACAGCATCAAAAGGGAGTCCAGGTTGCCTCCAGAATGACTCCCCTCTTTAGGGGGCCCCAGGCTGCCTGGACTCCCTTTTGAAGCTGTTTCTTCTCTCTGTGTATGGAATACATAGAAGATAATATTCAATTAGGACATTTGAAATCAGCTACAGAACTTTTATATTTGATATATTTTAGCGGGTGGGGGGGGGGGGGTGCTCCGATTTACACAGACAATAGACTTGTTGTTAACCCCCCCTCCCCCAGGTCACCTCCCAGTCAGTCAAGCAGAACATGAGTGGGAAGTGTCGGGGGGAGAGGCCGGGGGGGAGGGGGGGTGGAGAGTCGGGGGGGGCTGCGAGGTGTTAAAGCTAGACCTCCGCAGCCCCCCCCCCCCCTTCCCCATGTCTTGTTCCTGACACAATCCCCTCAGCGACAACAAATGTAAGCTGAATCCACATGTAAACTGGAAAGGACAAACAATGTAAAAAAGGTGTTCTCTGAACTTCTGATTTTTAGATCTATAATTCTGATCATGTTATACTTACCTCATCACCTCACAAAATAATTTCTTTAAAAAAATCCGACCTACGGTACCTAACCTTTTTTTTTTTGCTATTACCTGAACACAACTTTTTTTGTTTAACCTAATCGGAAATACAGCTCAATATTTTACTTAATTATTCTTCAAATGGCCGCATTAGAGGAAGCTTTTCTTCATTTGGTACTGTAAAATAGGTGGCCGCAGGGCGGGGTGGCCGCATTAGAGGGGTGGCCGCAATAGGGGGAGTTTTTCACATTAAAATAAAGGGAAAAACGGTTGGGACTTTCCAAATATGGCCGCATTGGTGAGGTGGCTGCTATAGAGGGGTGGCCGTTAGGAGGGAGTTGACTGTACAATTATATAAAGCACCAATGCAAAATTTTTATGAAGCTTATCACAAAATGTCAGCTATGTGCGTAGGAGTCATAACTTTTGCATCTTTTATTCACCCCATTGGGTATTGACAGGGAAGGTCAACTGTATAATAAGATCCTACCCCATGGCATTGCTCCCAACTACATCAAGACCTCTGCACTCAACTAGATTTTGACCACTGAAGTTCCACCTACCCAGTCTACTCATTCTGAGACATGTGAAATATCAAAGTCTTTCTCCTGATGGCAGAGTGGCAACAGCTCACTGTATGTTTTATTATGTATTTATGAGAAGATTTTGCCAAAGTAAATATCAAACTACAACTACAGAAGGTTCACCCACAACAATCAGATATCCACCCACATCCTGCTCCTCAGAGTTCCTATATATCTTTGTTTAAAGTGTATTTAGAATTGAGCAGCTTATATTGTCCACCCACCTTAGTCCCACCCCTTGGAGTTCTTCCCACCCCAGTCCCGCCAATTTAAGTTCTACCCACCCGTGTCTTGCCCCTTGAAGTTCCATCTACCCACACACCTCCAGGTTGTTTGGAGCACCACCCTCCTGATCCTGCTTTTTGGAGTTCCACCCATCCAAGTGCTGCTAGTCAGTGTTCCACCCACCTAAATCCTGCCACTTGGCGTTCCACCCACCCAAGTCCTGCTACTTGGAGTTCCACCCACAAAGGTTCCGCCACAAAAATTGTTCCCTCCCACGACTAAAAGAGTTCCACCCACCCCACCCCTGCGACTAAAAGAGTTCCACCCTACCCATTCCCATGATAAAAAAGTTCCACCCACCCCACTTCCGCAACCAAAAGAGCTCCACCCTACCCATTCCCGCGATAAAAAAAGTTCCACCCACCCCACTCCCGCGACTAAAAGAGTTCCACCCTACCCATTCCTGAGATTAAAGGAGTTCCACCCATCCCATTCCCATGACTAAAAGAGTTCCACCCTACCCATTCCTGCGATATTAAGAGTTCCACCCACCCCACTCCCGTGACTAAAAGAGTTCCACCCTACCCATTCCTGCGATTAAAGGAGTTCCACCCATCCCATTCGTGCGACATTAAGAGTTCCACCCACCCCACTCCCGTGACTAAAAGTGTTCCACCCACCCCACCCCTGCGACTAAAAGAGTTCCACCCACCCCACCCCTGCGACTAAAAGAGTTCCACCCTACCCATTCCTGCGATTAACGGAGTTCCATCCATCCCGTTCCTGTGACTAAAAGAGTTCCACCCTACCCATTCCCACGATAAAAAGAGTTCCACCCACCCCATTCCCATGACTAAAAGTGTTCCACCCACCCAACTCCTGCGTTTGAAGAGTTCCACCCACCGTGGTCCCACTCCTTCGAGTTCCACCCAACAAAGTCTAATTCTCATATTTCTGAAAAAAATGCCTATGGCTTAGCGCGGAAAAATCTTAGGGGGTGGAACTCCTCATCACTGTGCTTGCATGGGGGGGTGCTCAAGCACCCCAAGCACCCCCCCTGGCTACGGGCCTGGAAGGCCCCAGTGAAGGGCAGACAGCATGCACACAGACAGGCAATGTGGCTACATGATATCACAATATTACTGCAAGCACTTTGTTCTCGACAATTCTATCAATAATGCTTCAGTGACCAAGGATTATAGACCATTAACCCATATAGATATATTTTAGTGATTACACTTGAGTTCTCCCTTTATATAGTTATCCTTGGTCAGGCAATGTGGGTATATTATTACTATTAATACTACTTTTTTTCTAGAGCTTTGTACGACATGAATAATATGCTAGTGAATAATTAAGGGGATACCTACGTAATTCTATGCACATAATATCATTTCACCGTGTAGATATGCTATGTTACTATGATAAAAAGGTTGGCTGTGATATAGCTTTCTGATGCATGACCCAAACAGGAAAAACATGCCCCAAAGCAATATTGCTTAAAATTGTGTACATGACGTATTCCATGTGCCTTCCCATAGAACATACTATGTGTAAAGGTCCAATCACCTTACAAGGGTTACACTAGCATTATTTATCACGCACGCACCCTAGGTTTAGTACAATTTAAACTGCTTAAACAAAGTGAATAGGAAGCTATAATAGTAGGAGCTGGAAACCTCTGACACCTATGTTTTAAAAGGACACTTATGGGCCTGTCACTTTTAGGTCATAAACATGGAGGTAGAAATATAATATAATAGGGGAAAAAACTCTAATGTATCCATATATATAGATTTACCTGCTTGAACAATCAATGTTTTGGTCTCCTCTGAATAGACAGATCTAGAGGCCATCAGAGGGAGCAACAGAGAAGCAGGCAGTGTCTTGTTTTATTTCTTGGGCTGTGGATACCTGCATCATATCACATTGCTGCCCTGATCCACTAAGTGTATACACCCCGCCCTGAGCCTCTGTAAACAAAGGCAGTCGTTGCCACTGACACCTCACCATTTCGATATGTAAGAGTGACACAAACCTTCTACAAACCCCCTGACTGGGAGTAGTTTCTATGTCTCCTTCTATCCCTAGACACTTTCACCTGCATATACATAATGCTGATAATACTTAAGATGGCGCTGAGTAACATTGATTCCTTATGGATAAACCCGACCGTACCAAGGCCAGGGTCCATTATAGTAATGCCCTGTCTTCTAGTTACGTGGGCCGACCACCCCATAAGTCGGCCTCAGTCAGAGGGAGGTCAGTACAGACAGAGACACGTCTGTTCCTGTGCATTTAAGAGAGGTGGCTGAGTGGGAGGGGTGGAGGGATAAGGCAATGGGCAAGCCACTCGTAATCTTTGCTGACAGGTTTGGCGTTTTAGTTTCTTTGAGTTGTCAGGCACGGCCTGTTCAAAATAACTGTCTTTCTGATAGATTGCTCTGTCCTGCAATGGCTGACTTGCGACACCATACTGCAGACGAAGATCACCTTACAAAGAGGTCAAAGCAGACCTTGCCTTACAACCCCCAACCCCACCTAGATCTTTTATACGATAGTAGTTATTGCGTCCACACATGTAGGTTTTTAGCAACGGATTGTAATCGATTTTTACAGGTGTGATAGGCCTAAAGCTGCGCAGCATATTGACCAATAGAGGGGGAGGGGGTGCAGTGGGGGCTAACGGATGGAAAGGTGGGTTGGTGTGGCACGAGGGTGGGAATGGTATTGGTGTTGCGGCATGCAGCAGTGTGAAGGATATAGGTAGGACAACCATGGATCTAGGTGCATCTAATTCATGTCTTTCTACTTCATTGTGTTAATACTTTATTTCTTTGGATGTAGTCGTCTATGTTATCCTGCAGTTGGAATAGGTAAATGGGGGTGGGGTAAGGGGAGTGCAGAGGTGGGGGACGATACCCTGGATACATTATGACCCAGACGTAATGTGGAGGTCATACACTGGAGACCAACGGAACCGATGCTTAAACCCGCATTTGACTCTGAACTATTGGTGAAAGGACTCTGTTAACTAGCTGTGCAGTGCCAAAGTTGAACAATCAATAATGCATTGATCTTTATATGTATATATATAGGGCCTGACCAAACTATTCCCTGATGCCAATATGTAAGCTTAGTACATTATATACATTACTCAAATGTAATTTAGGTATTGTATTTCGTGGGTAGTAACAACGTAGCCCCATAGTGTTTGGAAATAATTTATTCACAGCTCAGAACAAAAGTGGAAACCCCTACATTTAAGTATGTATTTGGAACCTCCCATGTCCATCTATATTGACAAACACATAATAGACTGTCAGTAGTTCTACCTGATAGTGGCAGTTACCCTGGTCATGCTATTTACCAGTTCATACCTGCCCCGGCCCCCTCTCTTTGATGGATATTGCCACTATGGGTCATTCTAACAACAATATAATATCCCCATATTCCTAGCACTATGGAGGACCGAGATGAGAGGTGGCAGTGCGCATGCGGGCCCTGGAGCAGTGCTCACTATGACGCACTGGAGGGGGCCAATCCACTGGCTGACCTGGTGGGCCAATCACCTAAATGGGGCTAGTACCTGTACCAGTCCACCACCACCCCACCTTCCTCCATGGTGGAGCAGCTACCTCCACGGCAAAAACTGCTATTTGGGTGCGCTAGGTGCAATGCTGTGTTGTATTGTTGTTTTTTCACAGGTAGATCTGCTCATAGGTGTGCAGTAGTTGTAGTTATCTAGATATACCTCACCCCATGAATTCTATGATATTTGAGTATATATATCACAACGTCATATAAAATGGAGATATTTTATCTCTACAGTTCAGCATTTGTTATAACCCACTCAGATAACATGTATAGAATGACTCCATCCAACATTTGCTCCGGGTGAATTGGGGGAAAACACATTAATCATCATTTAGTATTTGTGAACGGCGATTATATTTGACATCGAGTCATCCTACAGTGTAGAATATTATGTACTGACGCTTAGACGTGGGGACTACTCTATAGTCAATGATGTGTGTGTGTGTAGGGGGGGGGGCTACACCAGAAACACAATAGTGCCCTATAGTCCCATATCACTACGCCATAGTCCATGCACTGGCGTCAACCTTCTCACGCCCCTTGCACCGTGCACCTACGCCCATACTATTGACCGGTACATTTTCTCCTCAGGCCCCAGGAGATATTAGCAGATACAAAGAAGGCGACCAGGTAAAGCATCCACCAAGGCCGCTGCTTTTGCTCCTGTGTGTAGATCAGGGGTTACTAGTGCTGCATCCGGCCGAGGGTGGGTGGGAGGGGGTCGAAGAATGGCCAGTGGCACTATCATGTGTACGCCTGCGTGGGTTGGGGGTGCTGTGCGTGTGTATTGTAGCGGTAATGTAAAAGGTGGGGATCCATCGGGACGCAGAGGATAGGGGGAATAGCAGGCCAGGGTGCGCAAAGGACATCGGGAAGAGGAGTTAGTGTGATATAAGTACAGTGAAATGTGAAGGTGAAGAGATAAGAAAAACATGATATGGAGAGAGTAAAATATGTAGGTAAAGAGATAGTCAACAGGGTGGACATTGAAATGCATTGAAAATACTGAATGAAGAAACCGCCAAAACGCCAGCAAGTAATGGGGGGATCAGGATGGATAGTTCAGTTGATATAGTTGTTGTAAGGGAGAGGGTAGAGAAGTCTATAGGAGGCCAGGTAAGAGAAGGGATGGCAGAAGGAGGTTGTGCGCACCGGGCTACCTGAACTCCTGGTATCACCATTACCCGCCCAGCTCCCCCTCCCCCTATGGCCGTAATCCCCGGTCACCCAAGCATCGATCCGCATTCATAACCAGGCCATTTAGACCTCTTAGCGCGCTACCAAAACACAGGAGGACACGGCGCAAAGCCCCCTGGATTAGGCCAGGCCCCAGTGCAGGCCGCGTCGATTCTCGGCCAGGCGCGGCCATTTGAGCCAGGAGACAGACTGGGGACAACAAAAGGAGCAGGGGTAGGGCTCATTTATAGTCCAAGCCGGCATTAATGGAAGGGGTATGTGATACACAGATAGGTGGCACTCACACCGCATTAGGACATACACCGGCCCTACCTTTCTTCATCCTATTTTTATCTGTGGTGTATTTCCAGGTGCATGCTGTATGTGATGGGAGGGGCGTGTGTTATAGGTATGGCTTCAGAGGCATATGATATCAAGCATGGGGCGTTGGCTCGCCATGCACCATTAAAAAGATACAAGGTACAAATATTTGATATATACTCTCTGAACTTTATACCGGTAGGTTCTCTGATGAAAGGCATTCCAGGAATCCAACAGAATACTACGAAGACCATTAGTAAATATCCATACATAAGCCCAATCTCTTTAGACATATATATGAACCACTAGAGAATAGTAGATTTCAAGGCGGGCATTCCTGGCCCAGCCACTGGGAGGGGATATGTCCTTTTGGTTAGGTACACGTTGGTAGGTGAGGGTGGCTAATGTTGGGCGGGGTGGGGCAAGGTAGAGGGGTGGCATCAGAGTGGTGGACCGTGCTTGTAGGTGAACAGACAAAGGGAGCTACATCTGAGAGTTGAGACATCAAGGACAGGGAGCATCAGGTTGACATGCAGCCCATCCTCTTCCATCCTACCCCAACCTGCTCCAGAGGCCGCGGCCTCCTGCCAATGGCCGCCCGCCACTATTGGAATTGGGGGCTGGACAAGAGGACATCGCATGCCGGCCATTTGGCGTCTCTTAGAACAAAGCCCCCAATATTGGAACCATCAATGTAGGCAGGAGCTGGGCCAGTACAATGCGTTTTCTCATTTTGCTGTTAAAACCGGCGTGATGCTAGCCGCTGCCAACGCTTTGCCTGTGTGTGTCAAAGGGTTGCTTGGAGGTACAAAGGCCTAGAGCCTGCAGCATCCAGCATCTTTACTGAACCCTGCCCTTTAGCACGGTCCAAGATCTGACCGATTCACTTTGCTGCTGGTACCAGCCTCTGCCCCGCTCTCTCCTTCTGGCCTAAACTCTTCCATCACTTCCCTGTGTGAGTTTTTCTCACAGACCTTCCCCTCCCCTGCACCCACCCCTAGGGCGGTCAGCTGGCCCATCCCACGCTGGGCGGCACCACAGGTGGTGAGGGTGGATTGGCCGGCTTAGCAGAGCCTTCCCCTCACATTCCATCCCCAGACATGAGCTGCTCCACCCCCAAAAGACGAGCAGCTCCCCTCAGCCACTCCATTACTGATACCACGAGTGGACTGGAGGGCGTAGGTCACTTTCCTAGACCACAAGTGGTCCCGAGGAGGCCTTCCCAGAAGGTTATGCAGGGAATGTGAAGTGTAGGAACCAACTCCGCCCTTTTTGAACTTATTGTGATACAAGGGACTAATACAGAGGCCCTTTGTGTATTTCATATTACAATTTGCACCGACGCCTACTGTAATATACATATCACCTCAATACAATATCAAAGTGAAGTAAGAGTTTCTTCTCATCATACTAAAATTCCATTCTTGTTAATAAAGTAGTACATTGTTGGGTACTACGTACATCTTTTTCAATTCCCCTTTCTAGAGTTATTTAGATAGATGCAACCGTTCATTATATCTACAATACTGAATGGGCTGTACCCTTAAAACAAGCAAATTACCCCAACTCAGCCTTCACCTGAAAGTCGTAAAACGAATCATTGGGGCTCTCTAATCTGTGAGGTAGGAGTCTGGGGTGGCACCTGAAATAAATCCCCTCTCAGTGACCATCACCTCTCCCATAACTTCCCCTGTGTTTCCTAATCGGATTAACCCTACGACTGTGGCCTTGAGGTCCCCTGTGGGTTTGCCTGTGTACACTGACGAGTGACCGGGCCGCCCCCTGTGTGTCGTACACGGTCGATAATGACCATGAGGTGTTGTCAGAGGCATTGATCCTGAGTGGTCAACACCCACTGGAGTCATGGCCACCCGTCCCCTCAGACCATTGGCACGCAAGCCGCCCCCACGCCACTACCCCTATGTATATGCGTGCTCAGAGCAAGCACTTGTAGCCGTGGAGAGCTATTTGGCTCTAACTGAGCCGCTCGGAACTGCTCATTGGTGCTCTAATCGCTCAGCTTAGAGTTGCTCCAGCTCGCCACAAAAGCCGAGATAACCTACAAGATAATAAAACTACTATGGATGCATTATTTTTCGTTTAGGATTTAAACGGTCTTTTAGTACTACCGGTAGTTTCATAAAGATACACTGTTAAAGGTTGGTTGCCTTTTTTGTAGGTATAGTGTAAAAACTACAGTAGATTCTACTGTGTACCTACAATTACTATCTACACTGTACGTGTTATATATTATAGGCTCTAGCATGATGGCAATTGCTGTGTGGTCTGTATTGCCACTGCCAATGGTGGACAGACCTGTTGTGTATTGAGGTAGCACCTAAACGCACTTGCTGACAATGTCAAAATCACGGTGAGCGCCTACACCAAAAGGCCGTGTGATCAGAGGTGGGGACACAATGAACAGGCAGGCCAGTGATGCATTCTGTAGGCTTCAGGCCAACAGCTCCAGTGGTTCCCACATGACAACAACGCTTTGGTGCCCAACCCCCACTCCCTTCCCCTGCCTGCATTTCACAGCAATGGGTGTTGGGTTGGCCACGCCACCACCATCACTAAAGGCCCCCGCCAAGGTTATAGTGTTACGAAGCGAGTTGATTTTCTGTGGCGGTCATTTGGTCCACACGATCCGTGGGCGGGAAGCTGGGGACCCTTTGATGGGAAGGTGGGTGTAGCAGGTGAACTAGCAGGTGACTGGAGTAGCCTTGTAAGGCTCGCTGTGACTGGGTGACAGTTCTAAGCCACCACTCCCTCTGCAGGAATCAAATTGACACCAAGGCCAGATAAGAGAATGGTGAAACGGGCATTCATCCAACTAACAAGCTATCTACTAATAGAAACTCATCTCTGGGCTTTCTTGATCCTTTGAACTCATTATCTAGGTGACTGCAGACATGGCTTTTATTGTTGATACTGTTGCTCTGAAAATAACTGAAGGCATAATCCCCGCCCTAGCCGACAATGACAGGTTTGTGTTTCAAAACATTGGACCTTGAGGAAGGGTTTCAATTTTCATTAGTGGCTATAGAAATAGCTATGGAGCAACTCGAGGTTAATTTACAAAGTGTATGATGGCAATTGACCCTTATGGCCTCTAGTATATTTGATCCACAGCTAGACAAACTACGCCCATCTCATCAGAGGGCAATGTCGTCTGCCCAATCAATATTATAATGTGTTGCTTTGCCATGAGTCTATGTCTGTATGCATACAACCTAATTGTGCAGTTACATACACCAATATTTTTAGCACTCTTGACCTTAGAGGTTAACACCAAAACTGGGATTAACTACATGTTTGATCTTGTGTAAACAGAGCTGGGATCAAAATTGGATCATTGTGGCTGGGCCATGAAAACCATTGACCTCTAGAGGTATGGTATTTGGGAATATGGTATATACTAGTACTACAAGAGACAAAACTATCCATGCTATCAATATGTCAGCTTCTCCAGACCAATGAGTAACCTTTCTAAGGGAATAGGCAAACACACCAAAATGCCGCTGAAAGTCCACATAGAAGGAGGAAAAGTTTCTTCTGAAGCCAAGCGACCACCTGATGTTAAAAAGATGGTGGTGGATTTCTAAGGAAACCTTCCTATCTGTAAAGCCATTGTGGAAACACAATAGTGGGCTGGCTATGTGGTACCTGTAGTCCAGGTCACAGGTGTGTGCAGGGGTTAGAAAGGTAAGATCGGACTGGGTGTGGTCACTTAGGTACTGTTTGATGTGGGATCCACTTCGTATGGTGCCCCTAGGTGGGTAAAAGGCACATGTCTGGACCCAATAGGCATCTTAGGAGGCAGAGTGCGCCCAAGACAAGGGATGAATCACAAGAACCTGCCTCTGAAGCCCCATATTAAGGACACCAACCTATGAGACATATGGAGACAACTGGGCGTGTTAAGAATAGATCTGATGCTTTTTGGTCTTGTGTATACGTGAAAAGGCCTCTGTGGCAACAGCCATTGGTCTTATTTCAAAAGGTCATATGTCGCGGCCTTATTGTATCTTCAAAAGGAAACCCTTCGTGACTATACAGCCACCCATGGGTGAGGCAAATGAAAAAGTGGTTTACTATTACAATCTACATTCATTATATTTATGTTTTGTGCGTGCTGTGTATATCTCCTATCATTCATCAATCATATCTTGAATTCTTTGATAAGTGGCTAATGAGGATCGAATGCCGTCAATAAAGTATACATTTACCCTTTATTAGCCTAGCCTTCATGTAGATGATACAATCATAGTTGCTGATGATGTTACATGTTTATTGCCAATGGGTATTAATCTTGTTGTTGATAAATGTTAGTGTAAATAATAATACTGAATCTAGGAAGTTAGAAAATATTCCCTGAAAGTCTTTTTGGGAGTTGAAATTGAAATTTGAGATGAAAATTGAAATTTGAGTTAACCATTCCCACTATAGTTTCGGCTATTTCTATCATTCTTCAGGGAATGATACGGAATGTATGCTCTTCAAGCTGATTTATAGATACAGCTATCGGAGGTGAACTTCAAAATGTATATAAAAGGGTATGGAAACGTATGATACAATATGTGGTTTATTCTATTCAACAGCACCCTGTGGAAGCCAACCACTGCGATACCAACTGCATCTTGCATGCTGCCGTTATGCTCGTCCTCCTGCTGCCACCCTCCCCATGCTGGGGTGTAAATATGGGCTGCTCCAGATACAAGCATCATAATGTACCAGTATAAGCCTCCGACCACGGTTGCGTCACCCTCCAGCCGCCTCCGTCACAGCCAAACTGCTCCTCCAAGCAATCGACGCCATTTTGTCAAGAAGATTGGACTGCAACAGCTCCTGTGCATTGCTGGCCAAATGGATAAGAAGGCCTTGCAATTCTACTGCTCCTGTTGCTGCAGCCATGTAGCACTGGCCCCGTGAAGGTTGGTCCATAGGAGGATGCAGCGGCCTCCAAGGATGCTGCATGCGTGGATGGAACTATCGCTGTCTGTCTCTGCCTCAGCCGTCTGTCAGGGAGTTGTGACAGTGTCAGGGAGGCTGACACCTTCCCAGTCCCACAACGCACCCCTCCCAGCACCTTCCCCACTTTAGTTTTTCCCACCGTGGAGGATGACGCAGCTGGCATTATCTACACGTGTACACCCCCTTAATGGGCTATTCGCGTTGGCCGAGTCATACATCGTGAGCTCTTTATTTCAGCTCACCAAGCGTGGTCAGCCGTCTGCCTATGGCATGCTGACCCCCCTTCTCCCCTCCCATCCCCTGCCCCACGCCCCTGGCCGTCAATAGATACAGCTGAGTTAATTGGCTAAACGCCGTGTCCATATGCCACCCCCTGGCCCTAATAGCGCCCGACACGTAACGTTTAATCGCTGGGGAGCGGCGTGGACCCAGCTGATGGCTGGACAGTTGATGACCTTATTTGCTGGCCAGGCACGGTACCGCAGCCAAGGCCTTTGGCAGAGCTCGCAGCGCTGCTGCAGAGGGAGCTCTTGTGGCAATCGTAGCTGCTGCTGTGAAGTCTCTATTCTGACACTGTGATGTGTGTGTGGGCGGTTGGATGTTTGTGTGTGTTTGTTCAGATGGTCTCAACATGCATCATTCTCTGCCGCCATTGTTTTGGATGTTATTTTGTGTCAGAATGGTCTGTGGGACAGAAGCATACTAATTACTTTATTTTGAGTTTGAGGTAAACCTAGAATGGAACCGTTGTAGGAGGAATCGTTTCAGGGGGATTCATACACATCACCCATACAATGTCTATTATACGATACCGATATATTGTGTACCATCATGTTTTATGATTGCTGTTCTTAGCAGCCAATACATTACTATTGTTGTTTCCATTATAACTTTAAACCTTAAAAATTACTCAGTGAGTCCTTGTAACCAAGTATGCAATGGCAGAGTGACAATGAATAGGGGGGTCTTCCTTTATGAATGGTAAGCACTAAATATGGCTGTCGTTTTCTCTCTTTCTATTATTGACGTATTGTAGAGATATGATAAATTATTTAGGTACAATGTACATAAATTCCGTGGCAAGACATATAATGGTTATCAAAATTAAAGCTTGAAAACTGTCTGTGGGCATTATCCGATTGTGTTATGTTACTTGAAATATTATCATTGATTATGTAGAACTTTTACCTCAGAAAAATAACCCGTCAAAGAGAAATGTGCCTTGTGTGTGTAACAGTACATTGCATTGTGTAGTAAAGACACAGTCTTTACCTGCAAATACTGTACCAATGTCCACCAAGGCAGGCATTGTGAGAGGTCACCTAGCGGATAATCTCTTGTCCTGTAATAACTAAGCCTGTCTTTATCTGCCTATTTGTACCCAGATTTGTAACCCCACACCTCACGGCTGACCAGATTGGCGTGAATTGATGCGCTTATATCAACACGTGCACTCAGGGGTGAGGGGGTGGGCAGGAGGGGTGGAGGCGACTCGCCGACCCCACTGCCCCGACGCGTACTCCCCACAGACCGATCAGGGAGGGATCGGTGCCCACCACCCCTTTTAGTCGCCCAGGAGCAGGAGAAGGCCGCCATCACCCCTCCATGGCACCATGAGCCCAGCTCCCTCTGTCCCTTTTGTCAGCGTCCATCTCAATGATGGCCACCGCCCGCCACGCCGCGCCCTCTACACTGCCCCCACATTGTCCGCCGGGTAAACACGCCCGCCGTAATGGTCATCCCGGCGCACGCCGCGCACGCCGCGCTCTGTCCACTAGCAGCACTACAAGGAAGTCCACTAAGGGGGAGCACATGAAGAAGAAGGGGTGGGTCGGGGTGGGTGTGTGTGTTTGGTCATCCCCTGGAGGAGTGGCTGTTGCTGTCCGCCATCAAGACCAATCTCAGCACCCCACACCCAGCGGGATGTGCAGCGGGATTGGCAGTAGCGGTATAAAGGGTGGGGGCAGTGAGCTGCTCGTTTGCTGGCTGTGAGTCGTTGGTGAGCAGTAGCCGCTGGCCAGCCGCTAGGTGGAGTCACGGCGAGCAGCTGAGTGAGCTGCTCCCGCCGCCCCCGGGCACTGAGCAGGAGCTGACCAAACAAGACATCCAGCTCGCCGATCGATGCCTTGTCCGGGCTGTCCATTGGGAGAAGCACCCTGAAGAGCTGCTCTGCCCCGAGCAGCTCCATGAGCTGCTCTGAATAGCCCTGAGCTACTCACACCACGTCCCCTTCTCTATGTACTACTGTAGGGCTCTTGGATGAGGGTGTCGGTCACTGGGTGTGTCTGACCGCTAGCCACTGGTCACCACCGACCCGCACTGACCCTTCCCCCCAACCTCCCCCTTAACGCTTTGATGCCGGGAGACAAAGAGCGCCCTTATTGGGTTATGCTGCCCTGGCCGATGATCAAACGGTCCCGGCCAGCCCCCGGCCTGCTGCCCGGTGCCTGGACAAGGCCTTCTCTTGAGTGGACACTCTACACGGCTATCGCTGCCCTGCTCACCCCACAAACTTTGATCTGCTTGACCCAGGTGTTTTGTTAGGCGTCCCCGGAGCAAAAAAGGGCTGCAATGACCTCCAGAGTCCTTTACTACACTCACCTTGTTGGATGACTCCAAAACGATATTGGAATATGAGTCATACTGGCTATAAAGAGTATATTCTGTAATATCACCCCCCCTTCCCCCCCCCCCACACATACCTCATCACAATCTCCTTTTCAACATTTCATACTGGGATATCAGAGTTGTGTTGAGCGTAATAACATTGTCATATGACGTCCGCCTACGCTGCACCCAGTTGACCTCGGAGGCCTGCTTGCAACGACGGTTCCGGTTCCGGTGCTCCCGGACTGGAGCGGTTTGGTCGGTCCTCAGCATAGGCGCCCTTGTGGAAGGTCAGCAAAGTGGAGACTGGGCGGTGGGTAGTGGATGTGTGGGGTTGGGTGGTGGAAGGGTGGGGGTGGGGGAGTAGAGAGCTGGTCGAGCTGAGTACATCGGGCATCTAGGGGTGTCGGGAGCCGAGGACACTGCTCGGGGCGCCAGCAAACAAGCTGGACTGGCACGCCGCAGGGGTCTGGCAGCAACCGGACAATGCCTCCTGCACCCACACCCTCACCCACACACACACACCCACACACATACAGACTCATTGAGCAGTGCCCCACCATCCACACCACTACCATGCACCACCAGCACTATCCACCTCCACCATAACCAGCAACGCTAGCTGCCACGCTCAAAATACCGGACATTTAATATCCAGCCAATGGCACATGGCTAATGCTATGTACCCAGTTAAGTGCTGGTCATTGGCAGAAGGGGGAGGTTCGTGATAGTGGTGGGGAGGGGTGGTTGATAGGTTGGACTTGTGTGTGGTGGGGTAAGGATGGAATGGAGGTGCTTGCTCTGCTTTAGTTTGGTCGGCCGCTCATTTCAGACTACTTTTTAAGCGGATGGGGAGGGGATGGCTGGTGGGGGGTTGGTAGAGGGAGTGTGTATGTGTGCTGGGAGGGGTGGGTATGGGGGTTGTGGGGGATTCATGGGTAGATGGAGGTTGGATTGGTGGACTGGGATGGAGCGGGAGAGGTGCAGGGATCGAAGTGCCGGGGGTACAGGGGGTTGGGGTAGAGAGTGAAGAACTCAGGGTAGGGGTGGGCTGAGGGGTGTTAGTGTGTGTATGTGTGTGGGGGAGGGAGTGGGGGGTTAGTGATGGTGGGGGGAGGGGGGAGATCGATATAGAGCGGCACCTCCCAGCCATCTGATAGCGTGACGATTCAGCGCTGACCACTGAGTTGTGTGAGGCTGCACGCCACCGTAATCATCCCTAACACCGCGCCCAGTCCAACTCCAGGGTGCCCCTGCCCCTCCCCAACCCCCTCCACTCACCCTCCAGCTCGTCCTCGGCCAGCGCAGCCCAGCTTCAGCCCTAATAGGCATCAACCAAGCCCAGCTTATCTCTGCCCAGAGTGAGATTAAATTCAACTAATACGATCCTAAAATGCACAGACATATCTAAATATCCATGTAACCTCTCCAATAGCACTAACTGTAACAATGACCATCCAGCACGATAAATCCAAATATCCCAAAGCGAGTTCAAGCCTCTTTTGTCCAACCATCTAATAAAATGACATCTATATAAGCCCTTTTCTAACGCTCTGTCCAGCTCAAATCAACATTATCCTGTTCCAGTTAGTATAGATCTGAATACAATAGCTGTCATGTCCCTGTTCTGTCATAGATGTCAATGTCATAGATGTTATTGCCATTATCTATCTATTTTAACCTTCCCTCACCCAGCTCCTGCTCTGAGCATTGTTGATTGCCTTTTCAACAGGACCGCCGACAATCATATATCACGCTCATCCTCCTTTTCCACCCTCAGGTTTTAGTCCTGACCGCGTAACTTCCTTGACCAATCCACAGTCTATACTACATCTAACCCTCCTGCTACACACTGGCCTTTATAATACGCCATATACACGCCTAGCAACATGTCTGGTCTATATGCACGACCCATTCACCATGGTCAACCTCGCCCCTATTAGGTTTTCCCCCATCCCTCTTCATGTGTATTTCATGTTGCAACTACAACGCCACATGACATCTTTATTAAGTGTTTGTACTATGGCCCCATATATCTCAACAATAACTCTTTCATCTTTATCCATACTGCCATGATAAACAAGCTGTACCTCGTTTACATCACATACTGCTGTACCTCCCTAGCTCATCATGCGCTAACATATAGTTCTTGTCCATCCCAAACGCACACATGTTATCACATCCCCACCCCGCACTGCTATAGCCCCATCCTAGAATCCCAATGAATGTGGGCCATGGATGGGTCTGACAGCCCACATCACCCTTACCTTCTGATAAAGGCAGGGCCATCCCCACCCCACCCACCAGTCCATCTTTATCACACTGGTTGGCCGTTAGGGAACGTTCACAAATGACGTCACCGGCTAGGGTGGGGGTAGTGGTAAAATGACGAAACCTAACCCGGGCGATGCATGTGTATAAGCAGATTTGAACAAAATAGTGACAGGGGGTGGGGGAAGGAGGTCTTGAAAAGGGTTTCAAAATAATTGACGTCATTTGTGAACGTTCTCCTATATACACAGAACAATACAACACCACCAATGCTCAGTCCACACCACCACCTAACACCACCACCATCCACAAGCACCAGCACCACCCACAAGCACCACCCACCAGCACCACCAGCAGCGGCATCAGCAGCAAGCAGGGGGTGGCAGAGCAGTGCAGGAGAAGGCAGGAGGAGGGCAGGAGGAGGGGTAGTAGGGCAGGCAGGCGGTGCACCGATTGGAAATCATTGGCATGTGCTGAATGTTGCGTAATGGACGGCAGCCGGCTAGCACGGGGTGGTAGTGGTGGTGGGCAGCGGCAGCAGCAGTGGGAGGCTGCTGGACCATCGACGGCCTCCTCCTCCCTGCTATAGCGCTCTCCATCTAATTGTAATCTTCACTGTCTGTTAGCCGTAGTCATTGGGGGGAGGGTTATTTATTGTGAAATAAATTCTGCTCAGAAAGTAATCCGATCTATTCTCTGTTGTTATGTTCTTGGTGATTAGTAAGTATGCCACATTGGAGAAATATCAGCTGACTTATCACTTTCTAGAGGTATCGCTATTGTTAACATATAGGTATGGTGCTTTTCTATTATGAAGAATTCAAATGAGAAATCACGGAGAAATTCAGGACACTGGACACTACGTCTTCCACAATCAGACTAATCTGGGAACACAGAAGTATTCACCTGTATGTCCAATCTGACATACAGAGCTGCAATACTTGGTAAATATTTCATACTGTCTCCAGAAGGAAACTGTCACAGCTAGATATCAAATAGTATGCTTTGTAATGTGCTGGCGATGGCTCTAGTTAGTGCAGAAGCCGACACGGCCACTAAGTTGGTCTGTGTCCCTGGGCCGTCAATCAATTTTCTCCACCCCTACCCATCTAGGCCCTGAGTCCAACACGGACAGCAGGCAGGATGGACTCACCCCTTGTACACAACGAGCAGCTCAGCCCCGAGCAGCTCGAGTTACTCAATGAGCAGTAGGATAGGCCTCATGTAAAGTAAATAGTTATTACTAACCTGCTGGGGGTCTTGTGGCTACCTGCTGATGAAGGTTGATATGGCGGTATTGTGCATCGAGAATAAGTTACTTTCCTCTCGGCGCGTGGCTGCTATCATGGGGTCAAGCCCTTCCATAGGATACATGAGTCTAGCTACCCAAAGATTCAAACTTAAACTTGAGATTATTTCACGATCAGGATCAGCTACAAACCAAAGCATTCAGAATATGGATCCAGTTCAGTATCCAACACATCGATATTACTATACATGCATGTATGTTAGCAGAGCAGATTGCGTTTATTATACAAATGTGTCTTTATTTACCACCACCTCCCCCATCCCTCTTCCACCTGCTTTCTTTTATGTCGTCCTCCCTCCATTCCTCCTTAAAAACACTAAGATGCTGGAGGATCGATATAGGTTTGGGACCTGTCCGGTCTACAGGTGGGGTTCTCACGTGACCGTTTCAGACACACTCCTCCAGGGGGTGGAGTGGGTGGGGGGGGGGGGTTGGGCGTGGGACCCCCTCGCTCTGCCCCCAACCCTCTGCGTGAAATGACTCTCAGTAAATGCGCCTGGTCAATGGTGGATGCCCGTCTCCTGGCAGCCTCACTCGGTGGTGGCGTTTGCTTTTTACTGCTAAGACCATAGACAAACTTTTGATGGACTCCCCCGATAATGGACATGACAATGTCCAACCTCCATAGGTATCGACCACAGGTGGTGCGCGTGACAAAAATGGAGGAACTTTCTCTTTGGAGTACAAACAATGGTCCAGTGTCGGGGGCATGGATTTCTCCAGGAGCGCACAGTGCCACACCTTCACCCCTGGAGCAGTGGAGGTTCCTCCAGGCCCTATATAAGACATTAAACCCCTCCCAGTGTCTTACACCGTGTCGATACGGGCTGGGGGGACAACAATACAAGCTTCCCTTTGAACTACAACAGAAATCAACCCCACCAGAGCTCGGCAGCTCTGACACGGAAAAGCTTCAGTTTTGACATGGTTTCCTGGTCTTTGATGGTTTTCAATTTTTGCAAAGCCTGCAGAATAAAAATGCTCCTCGAGGCAGAGGCAGACAATGGGCAGGGTAAGGAGGCAGGGCAACGCCCGTTTTGAGAGGACTTCTTATACTCACCTTGTCTACGTGAAGGAAATCAATAGGCACCTCCTGCTTGGTGAAACTTGAGTGCAGAGTGGTGTCTTTTTCTATCCGCATTTTTTGTTGAGATGATAGTGCATGCCGAGGGTGCATGCAGGTGGGTGAAAGGGGCCGGATCTGGATGGACGGTCAGAACACACTACACAGTGGGTATTTAGATGCAGGTGTAGGACGCCATACAAGTAAAAAAAAAAAAGAAGACCCAAAACAAATTATTAACTTGTTTTACCTACCACATCAGGGTAGCTAGGCAGTGAAACTTAAAATAAGATGACTGCAGACAAACAAACAACAACAGTCTATAAAAATTTTGCTCCAGTATAAGCTTGTTGGTATAGTCATCAAAAACCAACTTAAAAACGGCGTCATCTCTGTTCCTTAGATAGTTTTGTCGACTGCACTGTCATCAAAATAAGCTTGTTTCACTTTGTTTAGAAACTTAACATCTGTTGAGAGCACCCGTACTACGTAATAAAACACGTACATGACATGGATAAGTAGTTCCAGTGTACGAGACGGAATAACAACGTACGACTTAGTGGACACGTGAGGAGTATAGGGAAATGGGGAATCTGACCAGACCCAACTGACCGTTGGTCACTGGGATCAGATGTAAGTAGTATATGGAAATGGGGAATCTGACCAGGCCCAACTGACCGTTGGTCACTGGGATCAGATGTAAGTAGTATATGGAAATGGGGAATCTGACCAGGCCCAACTGTCCGTTGGTCACCGGGATCAGATGTAAGTAGTATATGGAAATGGGGAATCTGACCAGGCCCAACTGTCCGTTGGTCACCGGGATCAGATGTAAGTGGTATATGGAAATGGGGAATCTGACCAGGCCCAAATGACCGTTGGTCACTGGGATCGGGTGTAAGTAGTATATGGAAATGATCCACTAACACAGGCTGAGCAAATGTTGACGCACTGGACTGTAAGTAGTATACGAAAAGTTTATTTTGGACCAAGCCAAGCTGACCGCTAGCCAATACTTGTTAGTAATATAGGAAATGATCATTATGTTTATGGTTATTTGTCCAGCCAAGTCATTGTCCGTGTATTTATTTTGAAAAGAAATACTCATTTATACTGAATAATTATGTTTGACTGTTGAAGTAATGATGTCTCTTCTATATTTCTCAATGTTTTTTTTCTCAACATTATCAGCCGCCAACGTTCTGCCGGTAATGTGAAGTTCTATCTATAATGACCTGGTACGACGAGGGTGTACTAACGTTACCTGCAACCCTGAAAGGTTCTTAGTAGTATGTGCAAATGGTTTCTTGTAAAGGGATCTACTGACCGTTGGTCACGGAGGAGAGATAGCAGAATAGACCAATGGCCATTTTAGCTTTACATTGAATGGTCGATGGGCATTCCTGTATCAATTATTAGTATTGCCTTAACTCTATGGTCCTTAATTTCCTTTTAGACGTATGTTTAGTAAAGTACATTAGGGAAATGTGTTCACTATCTAGGGTGCCAATGTTATTGACCTCGGCATCATATCAATATCAGTAAGATAACAAATGTTTGCACCCATCTCATCAGCTTCCATAACACATGGGTGTATACAGAGGGACT
The DNA here is from genome assembly GCA_947462335.1 of Harmothoe impar. Taxonomy (NCBI): domain Eukaryota; kingdom Metazoa; phylum Annelida; class Polychaeta; order Phyllodocida; family Polynoidae; genus Harmothoe; species Harmothoe impar. The sequence goes on along the minus strand of OX381704.1, from coordinate 88,362,640 downwards.
ATTGTATGCCCTAATCAGTCAGGCTATTGTACACCCTCGGCTGTTGTCTTCAGAAGTAGGTCACCCATGTAGGTCAAGTTCATTTGGAGTCTAGCCTCATGGAAACCATTGCGCAGCGATGACGTCATACTCTGTCAAACTCCATCACGTTTCCACTAAAGGGCCTCCTTCCTATTGGCCTAGGCTCTGCGGTGGTCGTCACTGTGGCCTGCATTGCCTGGGAAAAAAGTGTTGGCAGGCATAGGGGGTGCAAGCTTCCTCTGTACTACTCGGTTACAAACGCTACCCTGGAGAAGCTAATCCTATTTGTCCTCGGGGGTAGGGGGAACTACCGGGGATGGGGGTGAAAAGATTGGACTGGAGTACGTTTTGAATCTGATGTGCACTGTAGCAGCCCTGATCTGCACTACGGATGTTTGCACTAAATGAATCCTTTGAGGCATTTCCCCCCATTTCAAGAGAGATTGTGAGCATTGCAGTACAAAATGGAAATAATGTCATAGGAATTTGCGTACTTGGGACACTGTTTTGAATGTGCGTTTTTTTCTAATTAAGAATGGTGCCAATTTGATACAATATATTACATCTATTTTGACCAGTCTAAATAGCGAGCCAAAATATAAGGGAAGGATGACACAAACATGTACAGCCCATCAAGCTGGTCGGGTTAAGGGGATGTGTCCAGTGCGGCCATCGACAATCGACAAAGCAAACGCCATTAAAAGCCCTGCCGATCCCGTCCGTCCGCTATCTCGATCCGGGGCTCTGGGCAGTTTCATAAATTTTCATTAATGTTGATAGGACGTCCGTTTGATCTGGGCTTACTGTGCGGCTAGTGGTGTGTGGGCGGTGGGCCGGCAGCTCGATGGCATCATAATGATGTCCACTCCCATTGATCTTCCATTCAGAGCCCGGCAGACGACATTCTGATAGTGTCCAGTGTGTTTGCCGCCTTTTTCGCGGCCTGACCGCGGGGAGGCGCTGTGGTCAATGAATTAATGAGGTATCGGCGTCTGCCTGCCCACACAGGTCCCCGGATGGTGGGGGAATTTAGAACAGCCATCGGCTTGCCTTTGTTAACACTTCCTGTTCGTCTAGATTTTGTATACTATATATTTTCGACGTTAAGCATGGAATTGATAGCAAATTTATGCTAAATGTTGAATGATACTAAATCTGAGACAAAATATGTATTTACTACTGATGTTCTTTCATGATATTGGATAATGGGGAACATTCACAAATGACGTCATCAGCTGGGGGTAGGGGAGTTGTCGGGATTTAGTGGAGAGCCATGACAGGCGTTATTATACATTTGCATAGCAGAATCTGCCAAATAGTGTAGCAAGGGTGTAAGGGGGGGGGGTCCCAAACCAGTGATGTCATTTGTGTAAATTCCCTTGCGTGATATTTCAATGATGCTATTTTATCTATGGATTTAAAGAGAGTAGTAAATGTATCATTATAGAATACTATCGTAGTTCTATCATCTTAAAGTGGCTTTACGTAATTTGATATGTACTATGTTATGCTTACTTGTGAAATTTGATATTGTATGAATGAGGGAATAAAGATGAAGACAGCATTTTATCATGTAAACCATTACAATATATGTTTATTGACTTTGACGTGTACTTGGTACAATCATACAAATATTGACATCTTAAATACATTCATAAGCTCCAACTAAAACCTTTAGTACATTACATGTACAGGTACGGCATGAATAAATTAACGTCGGACGAAGACAGACCACCAGATACACCCACTGAAGCGTTAAGTTGGCGTTCTTCTCTCAACTAGCAGCAAATGGAGAAGGAATAAATGCGAGATAATAATGGCACACGCGTGAAGCATTGAAACGACTAAGTAGGTGAGCCCCCCAGCTACAAGGGACTCATAATCTAAACACATACGTCGCATGAGGGTGTGGTCAGTTGTAATTCTAGCTCTGCCCTGTAAGTAGTATTGTACCTCCTGATAGTTAGGGTCCCCACTTCCCCAATGCCAGTAATGGGTTCAAAAAACGCCTGCCTGCTGCCGGCATAACCAGCTCATCCACTGCAGTAGTTTAGTAGATGGCCAGGTGATGCAACAGCAAACAAAATGCTGCGGAAAGTAAAAGATTTAACAAAATAGATTATTGGTGTAATTCCTCCTGAACATTTGGACATCTTCTTTCTACACCTTCCAGACCTGAGTATCCCCGATACATTCCGGATACATTAGTAACTCTCTAACCAGTTGATCAGATGTTACTACACTTTCCACTTTACTTTCGTGACTTTACATACATCAGCACTGGTCAAGATGGTTTCAAACATGGGACTGAGAGTCAATCTGAAAAATATGGCCAAGGAGACAGAACCTCCGTATACCGTTATAATACACATTGCTCGGCTGCAACAGCATTTAATAGCGTTAATACAGGCATTAAGATCAGAAGCAAAATGAAAAAAGTGCAAATCACAATAATAACAAAACAGTTCAGCCTATTTTCCAAATTGTCATCTCAGTCCATGGGATACACAATGTATACCAGTGCTTTCCTGGTGATGCCAAATTTTCTGTGATTCCGTTATACCCTTGTGTAACCGTGATTGAAGCCATAGCAGGTATTTCTTTTTAGTGAGATCAAGCTAAAAGAGGCATACAGCAAAGTTACCCAAAGACAGACATAATGCATATTATGAGTGTCTTTGGACAACAGGTTGAAAATGATGCTAAATAGCAGACAGGCGGCCTTAGTACAGAAGGTACCCTTACAGTCATCAGCTTATTTATTCACATAATGCATTGTACCTGAACATCTAGTAATTGGCCTTTTTTTGTTATTACAATCAGCTCATATATTACAAAGCATTTCTGTATGATAAAAACGATACCAAGTGTCAACCGGTGTGAGACAATGGAGTTATTTTACAATGTATTATTATAAACCAAGTACATTCCCGAGAATATACACTTATATAAACATGTATGCATACCACCATCAGCTGTCAAGCCTATACAAAGGTGCTCCAGTCTTTTCGTTGTCACTGTTGCTGCAGTATTTCTCACACTTGTTACCCTGAAGAATCACATGTACACTGACAACACTAGCCAGGCGACACACGGAAAGTCAACCCAGATGATACACGGGGAGAATACAGGTAGAAGGAGTGGAACAATGTCTTTGTGTATTTTTGTGTAGATTTTTTCACTTTTCTCTCAAGTTTTCAAAAAATAAACTCACAATAGGATAACACTTTTGGCATGGGATATGCTTTCGAAGCAAATATCCGCTATAACAGACATGTGGTGAGGAAAAGCAGGAACATTGTAGCTTCTCTCATGAATATCCCTCAAAATGTGGAATTTCACAATGCTAATATATAAACACATAACTTTTTCTTTCTTTCAGGTAATTTGAAAGACGGCTCCCACAGAATATTGCAGGGGTTCTCTTCATATATTACAGGTATATTTTTACCCATACAACTGACCATTCAGACAAAGGTATATATATATTTATATATAAAAGTGCGGTATGATAACACAACACCTGGGTCCTCCAGGTGATTTATACTACATACTCTGGTAGGTGAGGTCCACCATTAGAGGTCATTGTATTTGTTTGTACATCATCTATAGATCAATTCTGTATACTTAAAGACACACTACACATTCGTATGGACACTGGTACTTCAGTTCGTTGTCACTACACATGTTCAAATACAGAATAAAACACAACTTCCCTCACCATATACGTAGATATAGTGATAAAGAGCATATCAGTTTTGTTGAGGTGGAGTTCCGGACAAATCATGTCACCAAGCCGGACAGAACTATTCATTCTGTGATCGTACAGTGAATGCATGGAAAATTGAAAAGAAAAGATCCTAGATGGTAAGGTGGGCGTGCCGTGTGTATGTACAGTATTGGGTGTGTGTCGGTACAGAAGAGACATAGAGTCGATGAAGGTCTGTCTATATGAATGGTCGATAATGAAGAACGGCCAAGAGGGAAACCCCCACGGCGGTCACATCTTTAACAAGGGATCTACACATAGCAGCCACCCCTGCCCCCTTCCAACGGTCACCAAGTCACAACCTGTCCACACCCCTGGGGGCCAATACCCCTCAACGTGGGAACCAGGAGCTACCAGCGAGTGGTTCCGGTCCCATACATGTTATTGGCTCTACAGCGTTCTGACCAATGCCATGTGGCATTCCCCTCCCCCACAACAGAAAGTAAGAAAAGATATGATGCAATGAGCGTACTGCACATTGTTCCTTCCTATAAAACCCATAGTTTAGACTGCCGGGCACAGTGTCGTCTAGGAAAGCTCCCTACTTACAAGACAGAGATTGTAAGCTTTTAAGGTTGGCCAAAGACTTGAGACAGCCCTATCTCCTACCCTTCCATGGATCTTGGAATATATGCAGGGAAGATTCCACATATAAAACAACATCCAGAAGGGCCGACAAGGCTGGAGGTCCCGTCTGCTTAAGGTAGACACTAAACTTCCAGTAATTTCAAAACGGCTTTCCCACCACGTCACACTCCCTTTGTCATTCATTACTACATCATCTTGCTTGAGGTTTGTCGTCCGAAATAAAAACTAAAGCAAGCGTTGATATGTCAACATGCGATGATTAGTCACTCCAATATTAGTATCAATATTACAATAAACCCCTCTTTTTGTATATTTTCTCCTCCAACATAAACGACCTACACGTACACTGTATAGCTATATACTGTAATGCAGACATGTGTTACGTTCGTCCAGAATGATATATAATACTTCGGTTATTATCATGATGATATAACAACCTGTAATACCGTTCCTCATAAATTTGGCACCCGGCGAATTCCAGCGGTAATACAATTTTGTGAGACGAAACCTATGACTGGGACTTTGAGTTTTCGTTGTCTAAAGGTTCAGCTGAGATACACTGATCACAGTGATAAAGGTCACAAAGAAGAAATGGCCGGGACATACACACAATATACATAATATAACTCACAGAGTGACCTTATCTTGAAGTAAGTTTGTATTTTCATCCCACTGCTGCTTATATTCTACCACTCCTGATGCCAAACTTGTGAGGACAGCAATAGTTAAGCCTAATGATAAGCAATCAAACATGTGTTATATTATAATACGAATACCCTGAATGGTTGAGCTTTCTATAACATATACGGGAGTCAAAAACCATCTGCTGCTCGAGAGTGTTAATAAATACAAGGGGTCTAAACCGATATACTTCACAATACATGGGAACTAGGACAGTGACATCGGGTTTAGGACAGTTTTTTTCTCTTTCTAAAGAAATACACTCAACAGACCTACACAGTGCGCCTGCCAAAGGATAATGTGTCAGATGGGTATGGCCTATAAAATAAATGGCCAATGCGGCAATACAAGCACCTGAATGTGAACATAAAACGAGACTGTAAACTGGATGGAGTATGGCCCCTGGAGAAGTGATGGCATGCTGCATGGAGGGGGTGCCATAATGGAATCACAGAGTCAAGAGATGTTCGCTGTGTCAACGCAGGGGTCGCCAGCACCAGGCCAATTTGCACTTGGGCTCGGCTGGTCCCTGCTGAAATTCATGAGGCTCTGCCAGCGACACTCGAGCAATACGCGGCCTCCGCCAAATGTCAATGGCTGCGGCGGCTGACTGGTGGGTAGGGTCAGGGCAGGGCAGGCAGGATGGTCACTGTTGTGCCCAGTCCAAGTGGCTGCACCCACTCAGATGAGGCTGGAATATGTTCACAGCCCTGGTGGCAGCGGGCGGCGCCTGGGTACTGACCTCTGGTGGCAGTACGCTGGGACACTGCATTACACGTACATGGCCGGCCTGTCATTGCTGCCCCCTCTCACCCCCCTTAGCCATAACAACTGACATCCCTCCTACCCCCACCGCCCACCACCCACCCCACAACATATGATCAGCACTTAAGCCGCCAGGGACGGCAGAGTGGGCAGTGCTGGTGGTGGAGAGGAAAGGAACAAGCAGGGTATTGGTGAGGGAGGTGTCAGTGGGGAACAGAATTCATTCCCCCCTGTCTGCCTATGGTGGACGCGGTCAGCCAGGAGGGGCAGGGGCGGCGCCGGGCCGCATCCCAATCATTGACATGGTCGCCACACGTGTCAAAGATGCAGCCGGCCGGACGGGGCGCGCCAGGCCAGCCAGATCCTACATGTCAGTCATGATTGATTAGTTTCTGGCCGCCGTCCGGCCAGGATCCTCCCTGACCGTGCTGCTACAAGCACCAGAGGTGGTGTTGTGAGGACTTGCTGGCCACTGCACGTCCACCCAGCTCCCCAACCAACCCCCACTCACCCTCAGCAGCATGCAGCAATGGCCCTGCTCCCCAGCCCCAAGGCCAATTTACGGACCCTTGTCATGCGAGCCGCAGGGCAATGGGCAGCAGGGTGGGCGCCCTGCCACCACTTGTTGCTGGGTGTGGCATGCAAGGCGCTGCTGCAGCAGCAGTGTCCGCAGCTGGCCACTGTGCACACTTGACACCCTGCCCGTGCTGCACTACACTGGTCATTGTGAGCGCCGGACAAACAAGGCCAATTACCATCCACCACCCCTGTGCATTGATGGCCATTGCAGGATAAGTGGATCGATGGCAGGCTCCCTACTGCCCATGCTCCCTCCCCATGCTCATGTACCCACAAAGGTAACAGGAGGAAGGGGAGTGATTTCACATTAGCCACGGGAGCAATGCTGATTGACTGACCAGTGCCTTACAGGTGAGATCAGGTGGCAATAGGCCAAATTGATCAGCCAATAAACAGCAGGTATCTAATAGGCAGTAGCCTACTGAAGGTCCCTGGTGCATCAGCAATCAGCAATAGGCACTGGCCAAACACTTGAAGCAGTGAAATACAACTAAACATGCCATACACAACAATCTTGTACTATAACAAGTTGGTGATGTAGGAATGTATAGCTGCACCTCACTGTTCCATATGAGGCAGAGAGAGGTGTTTGGTTATTTGCTGGCTACAAATGAAATTCAGAGAGGCATTGGCTATCGGGTAGGTCATCAGCACTTGTTGCTCACAGACGACTGCCTTCATTGCTTGTCAGACCTAGGGGGGCTCTGATGGAACAGGTCTGTGCTGTCAGTACGGGCGTGTCCAGTGGCCGGCCCGGCGGGCAGCAGGCAGGTAATTGCAGTAGGAGCGAGTTGGAGTAAGGATGGGGGTAAGAGATTGGCATCAGTGACCGCTCTCCTGTCGCCAGTACACCCACCAATTCCGCGGCCCATTACAGGACTCAGCGATCTGCACAGGCCCTGAATTGGGAGGCAGGATTTGCCCGCAGTCCACCAGCCAACTTCCTATGGTAGAAGGCACTTCGGACTGTGTTTGGGGAGGAGGCATCCATAAAACTCCCTAAGACTTACTCCCTCCAGGCCACACCCAAATCTCCCATACCCCCCTCGTCAGTGTTACTAACACTCGGGATGGAGGAAGGGGAGATTTAGACGCCGACATCGTGTGACCAGTGGTGGTTCAGACAGCCGGCAGGCGTCCGTTTGAAGTCAAAAGCTCACACAACCTCGCATGGCTGGCAGGGAGGAGGGAAGGGAGGTTGGTAGGGAGGGAAATGGCCTTTGCTTTATTACACAAGCCACTTCTTCATGGCATGGCCTCCAAATGTTTGCACGCTCCCGAAGGATCCAGACATTTTTTCGTGCTGGATTAGAGGCTGCAGGCAGGGTGCCACGGCCTCTCTGAAGTCCAGGTGTGCCACATGGGAGACCCCAAGGGGCCCCCACCTGTGCATTACCTGGGCTGCCAGGTGAGGCGAACATCCCTAACCATCCTCCCCCATCTCCCCCTCATCCAACCGGAGGATGTCCCTGGAGGCTGGACCGGGGGTTGTTCTCCCCCGGCGATCATGTCGGGCCGTGGAGGAAGGTCACCTGCCGCAGGGGGTTGGACAGGAGCAGCTCTGCCGACCCTCCTGGGTGGCCATGTCCAGGGTGGCGTGCCTTTGTGTGGGAGACCCACTACACCTGTGGCGGTCCAACATCAAACGCGGCCACCAGGTGTGCCTAGGCTCAGCCAGCCTCTGCCCAGGGACAGTTCCCAGCTCCAGGAGGGACTACCTGCAGTTCTCCTCCAGTGTCCCCCTCCACCCATTAAGCAATGGTATACGTGCCGCTCGTATGCTTCATGAAGCACACTACTGCCTCTAGGTTATTTGTCATTGTCTGAGACAAAATCAATCCAGTTGATATAGCCACATCAGTACCATATTTTACAATATGGTTGTGGGGATTGTACTCATCACTTCTCCAGTTCTATACCAGTAATAAGGATCAAAATATTTCTTAAGATGAATATCCTATAAATTTCGCAACAAAACATAAAACATGAGACAATGTTACCTCTTATGGCTAGAATATGAAGAAATAGTCTTTATAAGCACTCACAGTCTAAGCACCAATAGGTACACAGTAAAACAATACAAAAATACACAATTGATAAAATCGGGACTTTCACCATTTGATAATCACATAAGATACTTTCAGTAACAATGATATTTCTGACAGGCGCATGTGTGTAGGTCTATTTCAGAGAGTAAACTGATAATCGTGGAAAGCCTTGCTGAATCGTGGTAGATGGCAAGCCAGTGGCAAGTCAAGTGCTATGTCCCTCTTCTCGCCACTATTCCCTAGATATGCCGACCTCTGTCCCTTTCCCTTGCTGGTTATCCTTCTGACATCGCTCTAAAACCTCTCACGTCAACAACTTACAAAAATAATCTGTCTCAATATGGCACATAGTGAACTTGTGTTCCCAAAGGAACGGTCCTTCCAAGCAAATGAACAGGCCCTACTAACTCGCGGGGAGAAATTTCATGCTAAAGCAGTCTATTTGCTTTTCTGACAAACTTATATATACTAACATTCCATTATTTTGTGCAGTCATTTCAAACAAGTGTGCTTTGTCCATGCCTACACCATTACATCGCAAATATGCTCTGATATATATATATAGAAAAAAAGTCGTGATATATTCTCTTAAACCAATCCTTCCTTACATGCACGTCAGAAATATCTGTTATTTAATTACATATGGCACTTACTATTCAAGAATAAATAGCTAGAGCTGGCTGCTAACTACGAACCACCTACATTATCTACCCACGTTTTGTCAGGCGGCCAATCAGTTTACAGTACGCTGGTCACCTGACTTCCGGTTCTCGCCCAGAGGATCAAGCTCCCACATCGCCTGCCCTGATACCACACACAACACTGCCATGGCTTTCCACATAGTAAAATGACAATTTACAAATGTAAAGAATAATGAGGTTTGTATACAAAAAAGAAAACACATGGGTCCTCACTTACTTATAGATACTATACATGAAGATTATAACACGAGGTTAGAAATGTACGCGAGGGTCGCGGGTCCCCGGCCGCACCAACCCGCCCAGTCTCAGGGGGTTAAGTCCTACTTTGCTGCTGAACACAAAGCAATGTTACTAGAGCTACGTATGTATATATATAATATGATACAGCGTGATCATTCACAGTTTGTACAATTGATTCAATGATATTTGTAGTGCTCCTCCTGCTGTTGTTGTCTTTCTCATTTTCACTCCTGCGATGAAAAACACTCATGTTGCATCACATGTTGAGGAGAGGGAGAGCTGCCTTTATCGTATTTTATGTCCTTTTTGTCAATTTCCTAAAAGAGTCCACTCAGTTGGCAGCGTCCCACTGGGTACTGCCCACACAGTTCACATCTGTTGCTGCTGATGCACTCTCTAAACTACAGAATGCCCTAGGGTAGTCTACAAGTAAGGTGTCGTCATGTTTAGAGTCCCCGGTTCCGCCTACCGGTGACCTTTCTAACTTTAATATTTTGTACGATATACAGTATATCTCAAAGTACAAACCGATGACGGCTGTCCTGCCAGAAGATATGATACACGTCTACAAGACAGCATTTCAATATGGTAATAGAGCATAAAGGTTAACAATATCAAAACAGTAAAATGTGTCCTAACCGAAAAGGTTCTAGGTGTCTCTGTTTCTCACTCGCCTTGTGAGTTCTGCCTTTTTGTACAGATTACATGGATGTATTGCTGATGTTTTAAGACTGCTTGTATACTTAATGTTGAGGTGTGCCAAGTTGGCTTTAAATGGCCGAGTGCTGATAGTATTTAGTGAGCACACTGCGCTCCCAGATGGTGTGTTACATACAGTGATACCAACGCCCCCTTCCCCCTGGTGACCCCTCACAACACGAGAAGTGGAGCTACTCACAGCAAAGTCAGGGGTGCCTCTAGTCTCGCTACACATCGATTTCCTCAACTCCCTGCCAGCAACAAGGAGGGAGATCACACAGTACCCTTTATCTTACACAACATGATACACAATTAGACATATCCAAAGGTCACCATTGTGTAGATATCACATCCAAGATGTGTATGATTTTTAAAAGAGAGTAATTTGTTATTATACCTAAACTGTTTTGAATATTAGAAATATCACGAACGTAGAAGCGAGTGTGTGATCCCCTCCTTTTAATAAATCAGCTGTCATTCTATGTGCCTGTAATTGCCATTGCAATATATTTAACCCTGCATTCTCTGACTCCGAATTTACCCATCATCCAGTATAGCTACCTTCTTCAAACCACCTTACATGGCCTTCTTACCTCCTGATTGTCACGTTTTTGTACTTTCAAAGATGCTACTGCCGCAATTCACTATTAACCACTCATCCTGATCTAGGAATTAACTAACGATTTGATCCCATCCAATAAATAGATTGCACTATAAGATCTTCGTGATTAGATCCATTTTAAGCGTCTTAAGATTTCAGCACCAAGGCGACAAGACAGTATGATCTACAATATGGCACATACCCACAAAGGGGTCTTTCTTATCTTACTACTCTCATTCACCCTATTGGTTCTGCTGACGTTAGTAGGCTTACTTACAGACCCTAGCTGTAGCAACAAACTCCCATGTTAGTATCCAGCACAAGTTAAAAACACGTCCAAGTCTAAACACCAACATTCACCATCGACAAGGTGAGCCTATGAAAGGTTAAAGGATATACTTGTAGTCACATCTTTGTTTGTTAACCATGACCTTGGATATAGACTAAGGGTGGATTGGTCGAGCTAGATGACAATGCCCAACCAGGTATAGTACCAGATACACTCTGTGAATACTTTACCAACCACATAGACCTTGATCAACTTGCACGTGTATGGAATAACATACAAGGACATACCAATAAAGGAATCCATCGCATACCAACCATGGGTAAACTAATGGTCAAAGCTCCCAAACCTATATCACTATCACTAGGCCCCTCCAAGGTGGTGGGGCGGTCACATGCACGGCCTGCTCCCCCTATTACTTATAAGAGTTCAGCTGCGGGTAAGCAGGTCTACCTGGCCGCTTGTCCAGCCGCAACACCTGGAGCCGACCGAGGTATGAGGTGATCTCACACAGGTAAACACAAACAGGGAGATAGCAGAACAAATCCGGGACTGGACATAGGCCACTAATTCAGGGACTTCCGATCATGAGTAGTAACATTTTACATGCTTAATTATAATAATCAATAACAACCTGGATAAAATAAGCATAAAAAGATATACGTCATTACATGTACAAATAACGGTTAGAGACAATTCAAAATGAAGCCACATGGCTTCTTGAGTGGCTTCCACCATGGCTTCTATATAGAAAGCCGCCCAGTTTCTCCTGCACACTGTATGTTGTGTTTTTGTTCCTGCCATTTTGATAAAGTCAATCTCAAACGGTTTCCTGTGTGACTGTTGCTGTGTCAGGCCGAAGCATGCTTGTTTGTGCTTTGATTTCATGTTGTTGTTTCAATATAATATATATTCTTCAAACCCTGGTACCCTCAGAAGTTCGATGTATTTCTGATCGCCTCGATTATCTCGATTATCACAATGTGTTTTATATATCTATAGATTTACAAGTATTGCTTGAGACACCGCGTGTAGTGTGTAGTTTCTCCCTGTCTGACAAGCATGTGTACGGGGGCTGCTTGCAACCCCAGATTGTCCTCGTATGCTGAGCACTTCCTTTTTTACAGAGACCAGTCTCGTCCTCAAATGAGTATTGTCACCGTGACCTGGAACCACTATCAAAGGCTCACACCTGAGCCTGAAAATACACCTTTTTGTTTTGTTTTAGTAATTAGGCTCAAAGTAGCAAATATATAATGTATATGTATATATGTATCATATAGAGAGAACATGGCACCCTTTCATCATCAATGTATCCCATACAATATACACTGTTTTCGTTGTCTGAATATGCATAATCCAGATGTAATTTCTATTTTTATAAGCACCGTAGGTCATAAGATCGTGATACCTCTGATAGTGGGCCCGTTTTTCTAGTAAACAATTGAATACATACATCTTTAATGATACAATGTCAGTGATAAGCCATTAAAACAAGTAATTATTATTACTCAAATACATCATTTTGATAAAACCGATATGATATAAACTGATCAACCAATGATAAAACATTTTCCTCCATGTGTATAATCATACAATTTACAACAGAGACATGAACAGTGGTCACTCATCAGACTACAAGTTATTGTAAGATAACAAGTTATCGTATACGATATATGAGATGAGGAGGGGACCATCAGTCGGCATTTTCCGCCTTAGTCGGCGAGTGGGCTGGATAGTCAGCTGAGGCATTTGTACCTGGAGTACTACTAGCACATTTCATCAAATGCTTCTCATGTGTACTTGGAACAGAGAAGGGGTCTGGTGAGTAGCTGAGGCTGTGCTCGATATCCGCCTTAGAAGGGGCTGGAGAGTCAGCCGAAGCAATGCTATTCGTGCCTGGAGTGCTACTCGCACTCACAGATCCAACGTTTTGGTTTTCCACACACTTTCTCATGTGCTTCTCCAGTGTACTTGGCACAGAGAAAGGCATGTTACAGAACTTGCACCGATATGTATCCTTACCCAAGCGGCCATGTGTCTTCATGTGTCGAGTGAGCTTCGACGACTGTGCACATGCATAGGAGCATAGCCGGCAGCGGTAGGGCTTTTCGCCGGTGTGAGACCTGCGGTGAACTGTCAGGTTCGAGCAGTTCTTGAACACCTTTCCACAGAATTCGCATGTATCGTTACGGCGCTGTTCTTTGCTACGCACACCTGATATTGGTGACGGGATTGATACTGTGGGCGAGGAGGCCAAGGACGGCGCGAGCCCAAGTGCATTCAGACTCGTGCTAGGCTTGGGACTGTTAACCAGTGAGTCCACCGTGTAACCACCTCCTCCCTCCACGTGGTGATGAGAGATGTGCAGGCCGTTTTCGTGTGAGTGTGACGTTGGCAACATATGATCAGGGGACGAAAGGCCGCCGGCTACAATGCCCCCCATACCCATGAATAGGTCGCGGTGAGCTGCTCCGGGCGGAGGGGGAAACCAGATACGAGAGAAGAACGTATCCATATTTCCAGGTGCCATGGGGCTGGGCTGCTGCTGCTGTTCCTGGGGCTCCACCTTTATCCTCTTACTCTGAGGGCTAGAATCATTGCTCTCTCTGCTGTATGTGCGCCTGTTGTTGTTCTCGTTCCCGCTGTTCTCACCCTCGGTGTGGCCATTCTCGACAATGGCTCCACTAGGGCTCTTCTCGGGATATGACGAGGACGACCTCCTTGTGCTTTCGGCTACAGCTTGGTTGAAGGCCTCCTTGTAGGCTTGTATGGACCCTAGACCAGTTTTCTCCATGACTTCACTAAGCAGGGATGCCCTGGCCTCTTTGTCTCCGACGGATAGGTCTGTTGGTGTTTCGTTGCTGTCATCCTCGAAGGAAAACTGCAACTTCTTGGCCATCGACGTCGGAGTTGAGAGGTCAGTTGGTTCGTCCTGAATAGCACCCATCTTCCGGGCTTCCTCCATGGCTTGCTCCTCATCCTCGCTGTCGCTCTCCTCAGAATTATCCTCTCCTTCCATCTTGGACTGCTTGGACTCTGGTGTGCTACTGGAGGAGCGCATTGAGTTATCCGAGCCTGTGGACATGGAGGACGCCTGAGAAAGGGATGATAACATGCCTTGGTAACGAGACGAATGTGTCTTCATATGCCTCTTGAGCTTCGACGCCTGCGTACAGGCATGAGGACACATGGGGCATTTGAACGGCTTCTCTCCAGTATGGGATCGTCGGTGCACTATCAGGTTACTCTGGAAGCGGAAGCATTTACCACAGAACTCACAAGCCTTGGCCTTCCCCGGGGTGGTTGCCCCGGAAGAAGACTTCGGGCTCGAGTCAGCGGCTTGGTCTGGCGAGGTCGTTGTTGGAGGCGTGGTAAAGGGCTGCAAGCCAGGCGGCGCCTTGGAGCTGGGCGAGGCTGGCGTTTCCGGGTTGCCTGCCGAAGCGAGAAGACGCAGCCGCTGTGAGTAAAAATCCTGGGCTGAGGTTTCTATGGGCACGGCAGGAGAGAGAGGGTGCCTTAGGTGGGGCCGCTCGAACGGCGTGGGGAAGCCAGGCATGCCTGGCGGGTGTTCGAAGCCAGACCCCAATGGCAGATTTGCCATCCGCTGGAAGGGGTCGTTGTTCATGAGGTCCAGGCGGAATTCGTGAGGCGGACGGTTGAAGGGACTGTGACTGTGCATGAGTACCGGCGATATAGGTGTCCGCTCCCCACTGTTTGGCATGCGGAACATAAAGGGTGCTGCCTGAGACATATCCATGTTGTTCATGGTCATGGGGGGTGGGGAACTGGCCGGCCTGGGATGGGCAGGTAACCCCTTGGAATGCAGAAAGTTTGTGGCCATTTGGGGTCCCGTTGGGCGCTCCTCTTTCTGCTTGGGCGTCGGGGAGTTCTCCGAGATCTCCCTCTTGACCTGAGTCTTCTGCTTGTTGTCGCCCTTGGATGGACTGGGACTAGCCTTATTAGAGTTTGGCGTGCCTTCCCTGGGGTTCTCGGCAGACCTTTCTCTGGGACTGCGAGGCCTACGACGATCCTCGTAGATCTTCATGCCATGGCTTCCCTGAACATGCTGTAGCAACGTCCATGCTGCGTTGTAGGCTTGTTTACACGAGCAGCAGTGGAAGGAGCTGGGTTCTGCAAAATACAAGAGAGAAGAACACCATAAGTAAAGCACGAAATAACTGCACATATACCAATTATTCTTTCATGTTGAGGTGTTTTCATAGTTTCTTAATACAAGGATTACAATTTTCATGTTCTATATAATACATTTATGCCTTTGACAGTCAATTCAAAACAAATATCAAAATGAGAGTTGTTCACAAATCAGATTAAACGTGTAGACAATTTAATCATACATCTATAGGGAACCCACATCAATTGGCAGAAAAGAAAGCAGTTCGGAGCACGTTATATTTTATAAGAACCATGTTATGTATTTTCAGGTACAAAACTCCTAAACTACTATGGGTAAATGGACGTTGCTAGTGGGCAGAGTACTGGCTATCTTCTAGGGAACCCGCCGTCTCTTTCCCACGGTCTGGCCAGGCCAGGAGCAAGCGGGAAATTCCTGGGGTGAAGATAGGCTCACCGACGTGAGCCAGAGATAGGGACGGGCCAGGAGGGGTCAGGGACCTTTGGGTGGCTACCTGAAGAGTTGGATCCCCTATCCCTCCAGGGGGGTCTGCGCCCTGGGTACAGGTAACTCAATGAAGCACCTGGGGGCCAAGTCTGACTAGGTGGAGGGTGGGTTTTTGGTGAGCTGGCTGGGGTAAGATAACGGGTCAGCGCGCCATGTTCCAGGTTCTTACGTGTTGTAGAGTACCCACCACACCCTGTCGCTACTGCTATCTACTGATAACTAGAATCTATGTGGGCCGGACGTGACACTATGTGCTTCCATCACCACCACCCCATGGAGCAGCTCCAACTGGAGGGTGTTTCCTCCAGTTGCATAACGACCTTGACCTTATACCCTAACCTTGGCCCCCAGGTAGAAGAAGCTGTCCTCCAGTATACCCATCCTAGTAGGTGACTGACAGGGCTGCTGGAGGAACTCCAGGGGGTAGGGGGCTGGGGTGGTCATGGCATCACCCTGCTCAGCTTAGCCGCCGCAGCACCCAGCAGGGAAGGATACATGGAATCTGTTTTCTCAACAGTCGGGTATAGGCCTCCAGTAACCCTCACACACATACCACTGCCCGCATCCATAAGATCACCTCTCAGCAAGCAAAACCGAGCTGCTTATATGTTTTTCCCTCCCACATGGTGTTTATGAATTTTTCCTCCAGATACTAACATCTCAAGGGGCGCTCTAGGCACCGCACCCGCTGGCTGTTATAAATTATGAATATGAAATACAAGTTTGCTAACCCAGTCAGAGAGCACCATACACCTCAAGCACCATACATCTGATAGGTACAAATCATTAGAAAACGTTCAACTGGGAAACATTGACATAGAGGCCAGGTACACTTTACATCACAGTATGACCATTACAAATGGAACACCTTGTCTCCAGGGACACCCCTTCCCCTATAGTCTTCTCTTTTTACCAGAAAAGCTTTCAATTTAAAATTATATTTTTTTTTGTTTCTATCACGCTAATCCAGGTAGCACTTTTTATGTGATTAGACCCACCCAGGCCGAGCACCCCCACAGCGAAGCAGCACAGACTACGAACAAACAAACTGAAGAATGATCCCTGGATACTAAAAAACACACGAAAAAACATTGGCCTTTCACATTAGGGATCCAAGCTCATTAAATGAAGACATATGTGTGAGGGTGGCAATGATATAGAGGGGGACACTGGAGAATAGAGCTGGCATCTAGGGCGGTTCACATGGAGATGGTTTACACAGGCAGGTGTTGCCATGGTGACGTTACCATGGCGACCCACAGGTGCCGCTCAGGTGGGGAATGGAAGCTTGGGGTGCAGCTGGGTGACTTTCTTACTGACCATGTCCCGGTCAGGCCGAATGACACCGCTTCTTAATCACTGAAAGCAGTGGCCAGTGCTGCCCAAACCCCCCACCACCCTCCCCTACCATCTACCAAGGCATTAGCTGGCCACTGGGGATCCCCAATTACATTAAGCACTGTTAGGGCTGGAAGTGGACGTCTGGACGTGGGAATAGAGCCCGAGGGTCTAAGGCTAGTGATTCAGTGTAGAACACATCTTTTTTCCTCTCTAGCCCAGCTGTCCAAGCTGGTTGGGGACTAGGAAGGGGGCTATTTTCCCCCCGACACCTGGCCTATGTGTCATCCTGTCGTAACCGGACCATGTTTTAAGGGCCCTTGTGTGACGGAGGTCAGCCTAAACACTCTACATTGTGTTTTGGCGTCTTTCTAAATGTATTTCACTCTACAGTTTTATCTAACATTTTTTATTCAATCATGTCAGCATAAAATTCATTAACTCTTATCCTTGGATATAAAATGAGCTATAAAGCTTGTTCAAATATCATGGAACCAGGAAAGATTCTCTACTTCTTACAGTAGGAAGAGATTTGGAGGCCCACCAGTGTGGCCTCCTATTTTCCTGCACCGAAGGGTGGATTTGTGCACCCGGATAGCTCTAATACATAAGCTCATAAAGCTGGGCTGGCCACCCTGAGTAAACTCCAGGCCTGGTGGAGTCCATTCTGTATTATATTCCAAACAAACAGTGCATGGAAGGGGGCGTTTTCAAGGGCCTACACTTGCGATTGTGAAAGAGCAAAAAAGTGTTGTTGTACGTGGCGGTGAGGCCCCAGACTGGACTAGTTGGTGTGGAGGTCGGGGAGGAGTGTTGGGGGACTGGGGGCTGGCCCTCTGGTCTGTCTTTACTTGCACTTGGTGGGCCGTGTCACCTGGACGCTGCATGTGTCAACACCTGGCAGCATGTTTGTATCCACACACACAGGTCTCGTCCTATTCCTTTTTAACCAGTCGTGTTTTCCCCCCTCTCGGCCGTTCGCTGAGGGATCAGTTTAGGGGTGTTCTGGCCAGCCTGATCCAGTGACGAAAGACTCTCAGCTGCTCTCGGACGCTGCCCGAGAGGAGACCAAACATGGCCAAATAAGGACAGTGCCAAGGCTACATAACACACCACTGGGGGTACTAAGGGTGGGTGGGGGATTAGGACAGTTGGGACGATGAGGGCACGCAGGAGGGGCTTGGTGGTGATGGGCAATACTTGCGGTGCGGGTCCTACAGGGTCGGGGAGTTTTCCTCTTTTTTCTACTTTCTAAAAGGACCAAAGGTGCCTCTGTCCACTGGGATCATAGGGCTGACAAAGACTGGAGTGTTCACCATGCTGGTTGGTGTGAGTGACGCTCCAGGATCCTATAGACTGTCCAACCTGACCTAGAATCCAGATCCCTTTGTCTGGCCAGCAGCACCCTTACCCAACAACGTGCAGCAGTATGCCCGACCTAGGCCGAGGTCACGCTGAGAGGGGTATAGAGGGGTAGGGCATACACAAGTGGATGTGGGTTCCCGCTGTACACACATACTCCTGTTGGAGCAAGGTGGTGCAATATGGGCAATGGTGGTCAGGCAACTCTCACCACTTCTGTCCCAACGTCCCCGAATCTGGGCCATTTCTCTCCTCGCCTGGAGGTTGAGGTTGTGAGGCAGGGGGTGTTAGGAGGAGATATACTGGTCAAACAAGAGGCCCAGGACCCATGGGCGATGGTATAGGGTGCGGTATGAGATGGGTGCAGTAAGCACTCAACTGCACTGGGCCGCCTGTCAAGAAAAAAAAGTCTGGGCCGACATCCCGGCATTTCAAGGCGGGGTCTTGGTGTAGGCCATGCGTTATGCAACTGGGTGCTGACCCCAGGCCTCCTGGGGCCCACGCCCCTGCTGCATGTTTTCCATCATCTCCACCCCCCCCCCCCCTCCACCAACCAACACACCCTGGAGTGGGAGGCCCACGCTGCACCCATGACTCCACTCCTGGACACTTTGGACGTTGTGGGCTTTTTGCGCATCACAGCTGCGGGCCAGGAAGCTGGGGATCAGGCATGCCCGCCGGGCCCTCGACCCCTGCCGACTCCAGTATGGTACAGTCCCCAACCCCCACACTACCTCAACCCCTTTATACCCTACCCCCAACCCACCCCAACCCACACGACCTCTCGTTGCGTTTTCTTAGCTGAGGCCACGAAACCAGGACAAACTCCGTCCACCGGCCCCACATCGCGGCCTCTTGCGGCCCTCCGTTTTTAACCCCCTATAAATCACCTACACGTTCCTTTTTATTTCTTATTTCCCACTTCTACCACTCATCCTCCACTGGCCGACAGAAAAACATGCACACATGTTACCTGATACACTCCACACACGGGTCAGCCATCTGAACTTCATATACATAATCGTTATCTAAGGCTTATCAGTGTCCATTTCTCCAGGTTTCTTAGGGAAAAAAACGAGTATGATTTATTATACTTTTTGCATGGCTGGAGGCTACTGGAGGCTACACAGTGATCCTGGGTCAGATGAATGTATTCCCAATAGTCAGACTGATCCCAACTCAACAGAAATACATCCCATGGCTACATGTGAAGGGTAGGTTCATCATTCTGATGGCCACGGTCGTGCTCGGCTTCACCATTACAAATACCATTATCTAGAGGGTGTGTTTGTGCCTGGGGCTTTCATCAGGGTGACGGGATTAACCTGGAGACTGGGCGGCACACCTTAAGACCAATCTGACAGTGATCCATGCAGACTGTGTTTCGCCGCCAGGCAAGGATTGCTACGGTTGACCTTCGCCCTGGCCTTTTTAACAGGGCTTGGATCATCACGTAACAATTCAGGCAAGTGTCAGTCTCGGTCTGATAAAACCCCACCCGACTCCCCACAAGTTGGCCTCTAAAACACCCTCAGCCATCAGAAATCAGAAGTGGTCATACCACTGCAGCCCTAAGAAAGGCAGCAACTTCTTATGCCTTTTCTTTCCATTTTCGTCCATTCGTGTTTTATCCATGGTCTCCCTTGCCAAAAGTCAACCCAAATGGATCAGCTAGCCCTCTTTCTACTTCTCTACCCCCAGACAAGTAATGCGTCATAACCGGACGTAAGTGGACACTGGAGGGCGTGGTGAAAGTAGGCCAGGTCATGGGACTGTGTATAGCTTAGCAACAGGGATCAGGAGTGTGGGGGTTGGGGGTGGTTATGTGTGGTTTGCTGGGGGTAGGAGTGCCTTACTGGGGTTGGGCTGTTTTCTTGGTGGTGGTAGTAGTGGTAGGGTGGTGGCTTAGGTTCTGGTTTGGATTTGGCCAGCTATGTGGGCTGACAGAGCAGAAACGTTCACCCCGGCAAGGCCAAATGGCACAGGGGGCCCTCCACTTGCTATCAACTACGCCGGCCCCTCCTGCCAATCTACGGTAACCCCAACCTGCCCCTAGCCTGGTAGAAAAAAAAAGACGCTGGCCCACTGGCCCCGACGTGACGGCATGTGTCCGCCAACACGCCGCCCCTCCAACGCCAGCCCCAAACTCCAGGGGGTGGGGAGGAGAGGACAGCCCCCCCCCCCCCCACCACTCCCTCCCAGGCCCCACTGCCCTAGCCACCCTTCCTCCTTGCTACAGGTATACTGCTGGGAGGAATAGGCGCCATCTTTCCCATCTGGTAATCTATACTCTTGTGTAGCTGGTCGTGGTTATAATCGATCAGCCCTGAAAACACAGTGTGCGAAGGTGAATCAGCATTTTAATGAAGAAGGACGCCAGCTACACTTAAAACACCCCTTACTCTTCTCAATACAAAGCCCTGCCCATCAGGATCGCACGTGTGGGGACCAGGGAGAGATGAGTATACATGTACCGGGTAGGGTACTGCACGCGATCGGGCTGATTTCATGTTGGTAGGGGCAGAACACTTTGTTTGAATCTGTGACTTTGGCTCTTCGTAAGGGGCCAACAGTGGACTAGGGCCTGTCCTGGTGTCTGTCACGGTCCATGCCCCATGTATAGTATACATATACATACGCAGCCATGCTGACATTATACTCACATGGAGAGAATAAGTATAAGGTGTAAGGGACAAAAAGTAATATACTTAGGTACAAATGTAGTTTGTTCTGGTGGCAAGGGAATGGCTTGATAATGAATGTCCTTCTGGCAATTTGACTGTTTGACCTAGAGGTACCCAGTGAGATTCATAATCACATCAATAGGTTTTCTCAGGTACGAAATGTCTTTATTCTTTACGAGCCCATCAGCCAACCCTCACCACCCTAGCACACACCCATAACTATACCCATCTATAATCACAGCCCCAATCTACCTGCTATCTGACTGACTGCTTACAAGGGGGTCTGTGGCTGTTGGTGAGCCACAGCTATGCCACAGACCATACCCACCACAGAACCTCACCTCACCCCACCAACCTGCTGACCCCTGGAGACCCACCTGGGGGCAAGACCCCAACCCAAAGACAAGTCACCTGCTTTATGAGCATATGTGAAATTAGAGGCTACAGCACCGCAGCTTGACTCGCAGAGGTAATTTGGGGACTGGCCTCGTGGACATTATGATAAATGTGGTGTTTACTGGGTGGGGATATGGGGTAGGGTAGTTAGAAGTGCTGAGAGAAGGGAGAATATGGTTGACTGCCTATACTGCGCCAGTCCACGCCTTCTGTTACGTATACTTGTGATCCCATGTGGAGGACTGCATTTACTCCTATCCTTATTTTGTTGTTATATTTACGCCGAGGTAAACCTGGCTGAAACAATATCATCAGCCAGGCTATGATAGCCCAGACAAAAAACATAAAGACAAGGGAAAATCCCAACATGGCCCCAGGTGAGGTTACTGATGTGTATATTGTCCATGGGGGAAAAAGGAGAAAAAGCGGGGCTTGTTCTTGTAATACCCCTATGGTCCTGTGCTCCAGCACCCCACCACCACCCAGCCTTCCACTCGGTGTGGCATAACTAAGTGAGGGCTCTGGAGTAATGAGCTGTGCCATGGCCGGCTCCCCAATTTACCTACGGTTCCTCTAGTTCAATGGGGGATAATTACACCACATAGTTTAGGCCGTGCTTTCCTGCTGCCTCCGGACGGGCCGATGTGAGCCCGGGGTGTTGGGGTTATTACAGGGCTTGGTGTACTGGAGTTTGGGTGGGGGTGGGGAGAAGAGGGAGTAGCCTCACAGACTCAGTCCACTCATCTCAGTTTGCCAATGTCTAACATATGGTCCCCCCCTTTTCATTCTCCTCTACCACTCTCCAGGCTAAAGGCCCATGTAGGCACCTTTGACAGTGATGGCTGATATGCTGAATCACATGCATACACATTGCAGGCTCATCAACCACCAAGCTAGTCCCATGCAATGCCTCCTGGCTATTCTTTCATTCCAAGGCTGCAAATTAATGCAGTCGTCCATACCATTATTTCAGCCGCCCTAGCCACACACAACCCTCCTATCCTGTACCCCCCCCCCCCCGCCACACCCAGTACAGGCCTATACCACCCTCCCCCTCCAGCAGTTCTCCCTACCCTGGACGGCCATGGCAATGACGCTACAGCACAGGAAGTGCTTTGCAAGAGTATGGTCTGGCCAGAAGCATGGCTGGATGGACCCACTAATAATACCCCTCCCAACCACAATCTTCAACCACCCCCGCCCCTCTCCCCACCACCACACAATCACACCCAGTCCACTATAGCCTGAATTGTGCTACTGCTGCTGCTCTAAATCTCAATGTCCACGTTAGATGAATCTCTATAATGCCTTTTTAATATCATTTTACAATCGTTATTCCTTCTTTTTCTAGGCTCGATAGAGTGATTGCTGAGATGAATGGGCGATATTGGGTGAAGCTAGTCGACGCTAGCCGTATTTGCATACTGAGAGTAGTGGACTTCGTGTCGACCAATGTACAGGCCCGACTTGCATGTGGGTTCATGATTGCTGTAATAACAGGTATTATCATCAATTATCAATTATCCCAAATTAATATAATTGACACAACCACTCCAAAAACACTAAGTCGCCCGCGGTTTTAACTTCCCATTGTTGACTATAATATCTGACCGGGTGTTGGTGTTTTTGTGCATAGAAATTGGGGTTGGGTTGGCAGTGGGGGAGGTGGTATCTAACATTGTGGTCTCCCAATCTCAATTGCTTTTCTTTGCAGCAGCTTTATCTAAAATATAAGGCATCATGAATGAATTGGCTGCAAATAATGTCCGCCAGATTAGGAGGCATGGGAGGAATGATTCGTTTAAATAAATAAAGCACCGATCGGCACCAAGCAAATCAACCACCCAAGCATACAGTCTGGATCAATAAAGAAGTCAGGATTGAATGAAAGGACAGAAATATCCTTCTCTGAGTTTCATATATTGGCCAATATCGACGTCCATTATTCCCTGCTGACAGGAGGAAACATTAATACTACCCTGGGGACGAAGGCAAGGGTATATCAAACAGCACTTTATCTTCTCAAAAACAAATTACCTAGTGTATAAGCGGATCAGCAGCTAATGATAAAAAATAGCCTGCTGCCGCACGAAACTACAGACACCCATTTCTTTTCATTCCTGGCATATCCAGTGTGGGTTCCTTTTTATGAGTACACAATCGACATTTGCGTATACTACTTAATCTGGGAGTGTATTGCTTTGAACAAAGTATTGAATTTTTTTCCCATCGCAACTTTCCAAACTGCGGTATGTCTAAGATAATTATAGCTCTTCCGAAGTGGTTCAAATTAAGGGACGGAACCGGAAAAAGACGGAGAAGAAAAAAAGGAGGATAATGAATTATTGAAAGGGTCATGTGGCTTTATTGGAACGAAGGGAAGGCTGAAAACTAAGTACTGCCATTACACTTCAATGAACCCATCAAAAAGCAATATCTAACCTTTCGTCCCATAAAACAGAAGAGCGAATGGGCTGGGCTTAATCATAGGGATGACAGCCTTTCCTTACTTCCGATTTCATCAATTTTCAATGGAAATGGCCGCCATGGGCCCGCCGCCAGTCAGGGCCATTGGTTGTTGTTACATAAGACGCACAGGGGCTGTAAGGGGGTTTGGGCGTCGAGGCCACCGCTGCCGAGGCCACGCTGCTTCGATCCTGCATACATTAACATTGCGGGCAGCAATCTCTACTTAAAAAACAGAGGTGGGGGTATTATTTTTCTGTCTGATTAGGTTGCCTGGCGCTGTCTCCGGCCAGAGCCAGGCTGCCCCTTAATGGCGTACACCTGTACGCCTACAGCTAATTAAAGGCCCGAAGACATCTAGGCTAATTAGAGGCGAGGGCTGCCCATTAAAACTTTTTATATGATGTCATCCAATCCATTCCATAGTCACGATGGACAGCGACAGAGGATCCCTGTGTTTTGATCTTGAATACGGCTGCCTGCCCTCCCCGACCCAGAATAGTCCCCAACCAATACAGTGCGCTGTATGGAACCTTATTTATGAAAACCCCACTTTGTTGTTGAGGTCAGTGGATTCGGTGTAGTTCCTTATCTGGTCTCCAAACCTACATTACTGTCTGACGACTGATTATCATACCCATTTCCGTACGTGTCACCTGTCTCATGAGAAGCCATATTTTCCAATTACCACTGAAACCAAATTAACACATACCACTTATACTTAAAACTGAGAGGAAGTGAGGCAGCTCAGGTGGTAGTGGCAGGAGTTTTTCCCCGACCAATCTCCCACCGAACCTTTTCTCATTTAAGAAGGCCGTATTTAGTTATTACGTTCCATTATCTGAAAGCAGTTCTACTAGAATCTCTCCAAAATAAAATCGTTATTGAGTTTCATAAAACCATGCAGGG
Source organism: Harmothoe impar (assembly GCA_947462335.1). Taxonomy (NCBI): domain Eukaryota; kingdom Metazoa; phylum Annelida; class Polychaeta; order Phyllodocida; family Polynoidae; genus Harmothoe; species Harmothoe impar. The sequence continues at coordinate 88,337,865 of OX381704.1, read as the reverse complement.
TCAGCAACAAGCGATGACCTCTCTGCAATCCAATTTTCTCCACATGCTGAAGTCCAGAAACGCTGGTGGGAACCATAGCATGACACTTTCGTGCGGTGGTTGCAATGGTTTTATTCAAGTCCCCCCTCCCTTCCATCTCTCTCTTTTTTTTTCTTTTTTGACACATTTCAGACGCGGCCGGCTAGTTAGCTGTCATTCCGGTTCCGTTTTCTCACACGCATGCCAAGTCCACTGCGCATGTTTTCCTTTTTCATTAGAGAGTTTTTTAAACCTCCATTTTGCTGGACAGCAGCGCGACGCTGGCGCATATTAATTAGGTCTGCGCTGCTGGTACATTGGCCAGTGTTATTAGTCAGACTCCCTGGATGCCCCATATCTTTCTACAACAACAGACGCCCACTTTTTTCTTCTCTTCTCCTCCCTTATAGCAGACTCCTTCTATGAGTTGCTCAGAGCTGCTCGGTACGCTTGGCGGCGTGGCCATCTCTTGAGGCGCTCAGCGCACATGCTGTATTTGTCCACAAACACAATACCCCGGCCTTCACCGTCCACGCGCGTGCAGGCCTCCCCAGTTTCTGATCTCCTCTACCTCTCAATGTCTTTTCAATATTTCACTCCCACCCACCCCACCCTCCCCCATCGTTTTTGAAAAAAAAATCCATTCTTGTCAGGCTTCCAGCAATGCATATTTTATGTCCGTCCGAGCGGTGCCAGTTCGCTGTTCTAATCTGTCGCCTCCCTGGACAGGCCATCACCATCAATTCTCCCATGGATTATCTCTTACGCCCAATCCCATTTCAACATCCCTTCAGTTTTCCCACCCCACGTCCCTCCCAGCCCCTGTGTTTTTAACACCCCTTCTAGGGATTTAATTTATTCAGGCTGGTCAGCAGTCCGTACAGGCAGGCATAGTCAGCGGGATCCCTCTATAAGCTGGGCAGGGCCGCCTGTCAATGCTAATTCTCCCATCGCGACCCTCCAGCATCCTCCCCCTCCCAATCATGCCACGGCTCGCCACGGGTAGAAAAAAAACCGCCACACAGCAATCCTTTTCAATACAGCCCTGTCCTTTTTCAAAAATTTATTCTGGTCAATAATTTACACAAACACCTCACCAAGGCGTTTCAATTTTCCGACATCATCAGCCGATTACAGTGGTCCCTAATACCAATACTTCTCGGGCAATCTTCACCAGGTTCCAGCGTCTTCCCTGCTCGAGATGGCGCCTTTTTAAAATTCATACCCATTAAGGTTTGATGGCAGTCTGATGCGAAATCCCCTCTACCCATCTCGGCCATTACCATTAATTCTTATTTCCTTGGGCAGCCACCACTCGCCGTCCCCCACTAATACAACACCATCCCCAATCCTGCGACCACCCCTCCTCTTTTTGTTCTTCCTTTTAATTCAATTTTAATTTATTTATGCCTGTCCACATTCCCCACATTAAGAGCAGATTTAATCGCCCTCATTTGCATGGCAGGACTCTCTAGAGATATCAGCACCAAGGGGGACAGGCTTTGCCAAGATATGATAACACTTCATTTTATGCCACTGACGGCAGGGTAACCCGAGCTGGACTAGCATCAAATGAACACTTCTCCCTGCGGTAAATCTCCCAAGACCTCCACGTCAGTCTTTTAAATTGTTAATCACCGACAGTTTGGATGGTTAATATTACTTTTCACATTCCCTTCCACTCTGTATATCTCTCCCTCCGCACGCAGTGACCTGATTATCTGGCAGCCCTTGGCCAGCTAGGGGCCCTTTGTCTTGCCTAGCCTGCGTCTCCTTTTTTTTCAAAATTGGTTTAAAAAATGAGCTGGTCAATACTTCATGTACAGATGTGTGTTCGGGGCCCAGTGAAGCGTAAAGCAGGCCAGGGTTACGTAGTGTGTTGTGGAGGGGAGCTATGGAGGGGGTTGCAGGGGATGGGGTAGGGGTGCTGCCGAGCGCCCAGAACTCTGAGGGTGGTTGGGGGGCGGCAGGATTTGAAAGCTGATTGGCGGATGTTCTCCAATGGACCAATGTGGTCGTATTACAAAAATAAATATCGCGATTGAAGCTATTTTCGTCTAGAGCAGAAACATGGCTGATATTCTTGGTGTTTTGAAGTTGGTTAACTCGTATAGTGTCCTCTCCTACCCTCCCCTACCCCTTCACCCCACTGCTCTTTCCCTTCTCCTCCTTTTATCTTTTCAGAGTTGTGCCGGCGTCCGCTCGGCCTACGACCCAAGGCCGGTCACGCCCCTAAAAAAAATCTCCCTCCCTCCCTCCCAGAACCACACCCCTTCTAGCCTGCCCCCCCCCCCCCCCCACCCCTTTTGGTACCAACGCCCACGCCAATTACGCAACCTAATGCAATAAGTGCCAGGGCGCCATTCTGCGCGTCATGCCATCGATGACCTTGGCCGTCCGGGCTCTGGCTCTCCTGCATCTGGCCTCTCTATCCGCACCCCTCCCGTCCCCGCCCAGCACCCCTTTTACCTCGCCCCAGCACCCCTCCCCACTCACGCACCCCAAACGCCCTTCTCTCTGCCCTCCTTTGCCTTCGTCCTCCCCTAGCCCTTACCCCCTCCCACCCACCCTTCAGCCGCCAGCCACTGGCCATTGTCAGTAGTCAAGGCAATTTAAATTTAATTCGGTTACGTGGCGCTTGTACCGGCCTCACCCCGGGCCGCCCAGCGTCCTCAGTGTCCAGCCGCCGGGTCCCAGCAGCAATGTCAGCACGACGCGCCACCTAGCGACGCCCAGACTCGGACGTCACGAACCCATAACGACGCTATAGCAGCGTCTCGGACACCTTCTAATCTAGCCTCACTGCTTTGCTGTAATGAGCCCGGCATAAAGCAGAGCTCCTTATAGGTCCTACAATAGCCACAATAAGTACAACACCACACGCCGACAACCAACCCGCCTACAGGCGTATTGATACACGTATACACCCAGCATGGCGCCCCTGTGGACGCTTGTAGTACGGCTGTGGAAAGAAAAGTCCTTTCAATTATATCAGCGTGCAGTGAAATAATGGATGGTCCCTCTTTAGACACACTGCATGATTAAACTTAATTTTTCAAAACGCACAATGGCCATGTGTAACACTCATTTCAGCTGATGTCACTGTGGACTTGTGCCCCAGGCATTTACCGTCTTTTGACACCAAAACTGTGGGCTATACCTCTCTCATAACAGTTCCAGCTATACACTGTCTGTTCATGTACTGCCTGTTATTTCAGGGTTGGAATTTAATGCAGGTAGATAAGGCACTGCTGAGTGTCAGTCCCTGTAGTATCCTATTCTTCTTTCTTTTATGCACCCTAATATTATGATAAAATTTTGCTCAGAATGTACTTGACTAATTCGCTCATTTTGCCTTATTAGTTCAGTCACAATGTGGCCCCTTTACCACTTAAAGTGATGCACTCTCCCTGCGGTGAAAATGTTTCACGTTTTCATAGTAAATATCTGTTTACGTGTCTCAACTAAAATCACTCTGCTTTTTTGTGTGTTTTTAGGCTTTTTGTGAGAACTACACCTTTTTCCCCATACAAATCACGATCGTTTGTGGAAGTTCATTTATCACAAATTGCTCCCAGGAATAGGGCAATGACATTAAAAAAAGAGAGGTTTCAAGCCATAGAAATACAATAATTGTAAAATCTCCTATAGTACTTCCTCTGACCGCCACTCCAACCCAACCTCCTTGTGTTTCTTTTTAAATGTTCTGTTAATTCCCCTGTTTTTATATTTCAGTTGTTTTGTATGTTACTTTTTATGCGACAAAATGGATTTAAAAGTGTTGGCTTCCTGTTTTATTTCACCTGACTACGCCCAGTCTATTTCCTCTGATCCCAACCTGTTCTCCTGTGCGATCAAATCCACTCTGTTGTTAGGGAGGGAGGGTCAGGTCGACGACGGGTTAAAAATACTGGCCGTCTCTTTTTCTCCCTTTACTTAGGCCCGTTTGATCAATTTGATCAGCGATCAATGGATATATGATAGGGGTCATTCTGAAAGGTCATCCTGACTGCAGAGGCCTGCAGGGTAGTAGAGAGGTATACAGGTCAACAGGGTACCTTACATACTACCACAGGCAGTGGGCGCGCTGCCCACCTCACTGTAGGCTGGGCGAGGGATCAAGGTTGTGAATGACATCTGAAACATGTGAAAAGTACTTTTTAAAATCTCCCCCCCCCCCACCTCCCACGTTTGATATGTCAGTGAGGCAAGGGTCAGGGTGGCCAGAAAGACAGTGGTTTAAAAGCAGTGGCTGCCTACTGTGGAGCCTGCCCTCGGTGTTTCATGTAATGAACCACACGAGGCTTGTGTGTCTGTATGGCCTTTTATCCGCCCTCGCTGCTTGAGTCTGCTGCTGTGTCATGGTGAGTGTTTGACTGTGTGTTTTCAATGAGGTTTTTTTTCTGTGTTTTTTTCCACACCATCCCTCTCTCCATGGGTGTAATTTTAAGTGACGGCTGGCAATGTTTGCAGCATTTCTTCTCTCCTAGAAGGGGGGTGAGGTGCGGAACCACAGATACGATAACCTTAGATCATTGGTTATGCCTTCTGAGGGTGGAATGGTTGGGTATAGGGTGAGATGAGGGTCTGGATATATGACTAGGTGTAGAGGGATAGAAGTGTCTGTGTGTGAGCGGGGGTGTAAGGAGGGTGGGTTTGGGGTTGATGTGTGTTATGCTGGAGTCGACTGCACAGGTGGAGCACGATATAGGCCACACCTGTCTAAACTCCTGGAGGGACAGGGACCATTACTGCCTGGAGGAAGACCTCAAGGTGGGGCATGGTGGGATGGCTGTGCGTTTGTTGTCTATAGCATGGAATACTGATGTCATCAAATAAAGCCTGAACAGCACAGAGACATATATTATACCCCCAATAAATCACTGATATCTAGGCATCTATATAGAACGCCATAAGAGAGCATCTCCAGACCCTGGTGAGCATTTGACAACGACCAGCTGCCTAGACTGTACCTCCAGGGTTGTGGTTACCCCATGAGGTGACTGACTCGTATATAGGTGTCAGACCCATCCATCCAGGGTTCCACAGGTCAGGGCCTTTTGTGGGTTGTGGTGGCTGCCCGAGGGTATGAAGGGAGAAGGCGCAGGGGGCCTCCAGGGTTGGCGGGAAAATCTCCCCCACCCCTCCTACAGGGTTCTGATACCATACACCAACATGTCAATCAAGGCAGGAGTAGGTTCCTAAACTATCTGTAAACCACGTTTTATCCCGGTACCTGCACATACCTCCACCTCCACGGCCTCCCCGTGAGTACCAACAGAGTTAAGCCTTTTTATGTATCTGCTCACAAACACACGCCACGGCTACACTTTGTTTACAATTAGCCCCCAAGATGTATTTTACCGCAATTTGGAGGCCCATTCATTACCTCTTTTTACCATAAAGCAACCATGGTGTATAGATCATCTGTGAGTACCATGGTCATGGTTCTTGGTGAACACTGGCTTCCTATCATAATACGCGCAGTAAAACAAACAGAAAAGATACAGGATACAGCAATAGGGGAAAACATTAAAGGATATTTTTCTGTCCATTGATAGACATTTTTGACAGTTTGGAGTTTGAACTGCTTTAGCTCAAATATAATTAACCTCTGCAACCTGCATCTTCTCCATCGTTTCCTCACTTCACCTAGGGGTGGAAGGGATGGAGGGGGTCTATTTTTTGTCCTGTGTTGTGGGGAAACCCAAGCTGGCTGATCGGCGGGCAGGGCTGTCATCCTCGAGGTGGCAGAATGTAAGTCAGTCTGTATGACTCGACGCCTGGAAATGATGGCTATGTTATGTGTGCTCTGGCAGCTGAGTTAAGTAGCCCCACTCCCTCAAACCATGCCCTTCACCCTCTGTACCCCCAGACACACACTTCCATCATAGATGCCAGAGTGCCTCTGCCGTCCAGCCGACCACAAGGCAGCACAGGATGTTGATAGCAACTCTCCCCTGGCCGGTGGGTTCTTTCCCCGTCTCCACCATGGAGCAAAAAGAAAATAACACATTAAGAAAGGGTGAGGAAAAATGGAAAATATCTGAAGGGAAAAAAGTACTAACTAAATGGCTCGAGAGGAAAAAGTGGGAGTGGAAAACGATGCCCAGTGTTGCCGGTCCGGAGAAGGCTGTGATGTTGGCGTAGGGAGGTTCAGTAGGTGATGACGTCTTGTGGAGGGATTCCCCAGGCGGCCATAGTAGTTGGTGTCACCCCACAGCAGAGGGGTTATACTTACACAACCCGCCCCTACCACAGCTAGCTTCAAGGATAACGCTGAGAAATGGCCGCAGCTTGGCAAAGCTCATTTATAACATGCAAGTCTGTGTATACCATAACCACCACGAACAAAGCCAGTACTTATGGTATCTCTGACGGCCTTTGTGCGTCTCTAATATATGAGTGTAATAGTTTGGGTATAGAAGTGGGTATTGGGTAGTCTGGGTTTTGGGGTTTGGTGGACCAGACAGGCCTCCCTTGTTGGGTCTGGGTCATGTTTTCTGTCTGACAAGCTATGGTCGTCGTTCACACCTCCCATAAACCACAAAGACCGAGACGCCGGGGCCTGGGAGGAAGTAGGGGAACCAACCCACACCACAGGGTGGCGCGCCTGTCGCACCACCCCGACTCTCCCTAATTTAGGGCTATTCAAGCCTCAGCCCCTCTGGAAATGACAAGAAATAATGTCCCCAGAACGCATCAGCAGCGACAGGGTGCTACTGATGAAGGTAGGACGTAACAAAGGAAGATGGGGTGTCAGGGTGGGATATGGTGTGTAAGGGTTGTTGGTGGGTGGGTGGGTGGGGTCACGTCAATGGGTGGGTGGGTGGGGGTGAAGTGACAGAAAGGAGATTTTGAGGGGTGGGATGCTAGGGGGTGTCCAGGGTAGAAATCACTAGTTGGAAACACTCAGCCGACCACTGTTACATAACTCAGGGAAAATAGCATGTGCGAATGGGATTGTAAAAGGGGAATGGGGGAGCAGAGGGGGGTGGGGTGGGGGGGGAGTCAAAATCTGGCCGTGATTTGCTGCTACATCTATCATTCTCTGGGAAGCAGAGTGCTGCCAAATGAATTTATCAAATCACTGTAGAGACTGCGAGCACGAGGTAATGGCCAACTTTCAAAAAAGTAACTAAAATCCAATTTAGCCACTTTGAGCCCGGGCGCTCCTGATGGACTCTCACATTTCTGCTATCTCGCGGATCCAGCAGGCTAGGCGCTGAATAATTTCGAGCAGGTTAAGGAAGAAAACATCTAGCCAATCAGACAAATGTATTCTCCGCCTGCCTGCTGGATGATAGTCCGATGGGGGTTGGCTAGGGATTCCATGACTCCTCATTTACCCAACTCTCAATATCATTAAAGCGTGGCCAGGGGGAGAAAAGAAGAGCTCTAATGCCTTCAGAAATCCCACCCTGAGCTGCTCACCGTTAGAGGGTCAAAAAGAGGCTGAGTGGCTCCTTGTATTAGCGTCCAGTGATCACGTGATACAATGTCCGCCCCTCTGATGACGTCACAGCTGGGGGAAATATGAGCATGGATTAATGAGGTACTCAGCGTCAGGATTGGTATTAATGAACTAGAGCTGGGCCAGCAGAGGCAGAGTAGTGGGGAAAAAACACGACAATGGCAGGATGAAAAGTTTGTGCCAAGTTTGACAGCTTTGTGGTCCCCTATGGCGAAGCCACTTCAGACCATATTATTTATCCTGGCTTTATAGGTCGAAAAAAGGCAACAATATTTTGTTGGTCTTATATAATGTATGCACCCACAAGTCGCTTCCATGTACAACATGTAAATGTACATGTACTATGCATGTATACCTAACTTTTAAATTCAGATGAATCATACCATGAAGAATTCTGTTCCAGTAAACCAATTTCTGGTCCATTATCCCTGGCCACAGTCCACACCTGAGCACCAATATATACATCTGTTTCCCCATCCTCAAATGTACTTGAATCTCCCACTCTGAATGGACCTGAAATAAATGTAGACACAGGCTGTATACTAAAGTTTGCTGCATTAATAGGTTCCATTTCTATCTCTCAAGGTCAGAACTCTTTGATGTGGAACAATACAGAGAGGACCTCTGGCACGGTGACCATATTTTATGGAAGGCCTCCACATAGAATGGTCTCCTGAGTCATGCATGCTTTCAACACAAACATATGCCCACTCTCGTGCATGTCACCATTACATTTGGCTTGGACCTAAGTGTAGTAATAGAACCTCAGTTATTGAATGCTAATCTTTTTCCCTTCTTATGCCGTTTCTTGCTGCATCCGAAGACACGCGGGTTGAACCACGCTATGACATTATTGCCTACAGAGAACAGCCAGAAGGCAGAGGTGAAGAGAACTTCCAGGAAATAAAAGATAGCCCACCAATAGCCATACTGTCCTATCAGATATTGGCACCACGTATCAAACCAGATATTTTGGTCTCGCAGCTGCTTTGCCAATAAGGTAAATGCACCGTCTTAACATGTAATCAATCAACGTAATGACGATAGACCCCCCCCCCATCTCTGTCGCCCTTGAAATAATTACATTAGGCCGGGTCCAGCTTAGAGAAAGTAAGTGCGAGGAGAATTATGGTGCCATATATTCTGGGAAAGTAAACTTTAATATTCTTGTTTTAAGTCTATTTTAAATGGTTCCATATTGAGTCTAATACAATATGTAGATGCAATAAACAGACGTATCTTCATCAGCATTCATTACATTTGTTGAAGTTAAACTACAGCACTGACTCAAATGCCTTAACAGTGTCAAATGGGGCTATCCTCATTCTGTCCATAAAGTCAGTGTTCCTGGGGTGCATGTATCACATGTGGCCATGACCTGAGAACACCTGCGTTATGATGAGCATCATAACGGCAGCGTGGGAACCCACATGTCGTTAGTATAGGAGACGGAGGAGGGGGCAGGGTAAGTGGGAGGGGTCCGACCCTGGAGGTGGCAGGCAGTGGGCGGGAAAACTCCAGTCCTATCAGCATGTGTATATCAGTCCAGGGAGGAGCTGCAGGCAGGCAGGGTGCTGATGCCATGCCATAGCCACCTCACCTCATCTCATCTCATCCTCCCACCCTTCTCCATCTAGATCTGGGCGGACAGACAGGTTGACCCTTCATTGCTGGGAGATGGGAGGAGGAGGCGAGTGGGTGGGGTGGGGGTCACATGCCTCTTGGGCTGGTCCGCCAAGAGATTGGTCCAAAAACCCTCCCGACCCCATCATCTGTCTCCTTCAGGTATCTGTTACTAACATTTGTGCAACCTCCGTTGAAATAGAAACACTTGGGGAAGATGGAATGGACTGAGGACCCATCCATAGCTGTGGTTGGTATCTAGAACATATATAACTCCTCATCTGTCATCAGCATTAGAACCACCTTCGGATAAATCTAATCTAAGAAAAATGATTCTGCATGCAATGAATTGATAAGAGCTATACATTATAGAATCTGCCTGTTCACAAGGTCTATACACCATACTGGAGCCACCTCGTGGACCACATGGACACGACCTCTGGCGGACAGGGAAGGCGTCACGTGACTGTGCACTACGTCATCGATCTGTGTGTGCATGGAGACACTGGGAGTGGGGGGGGGGGGTTGAGAAGATGGGCAGTGAGGGATTTGGAAGTGGGAGGAGACGCAGAGATCGATGGGTAGCTTTGTTACCAGTTTTCATCGGTATGCTTCAATTTCCCGCCCGGTGGCGCCTCTAGAAGTAGCGATAAGCGCACGAATTAGCACCCTTCCACGCCGTGATTATCTCAGAGGTATGGTCATCTTAGATGCTAGCTATACTGTACAAATACACATGGGTATCTTATGTTTCATGCTTATTTAAATAAGGTAATTCTGTACTCTGGTATAGGTAGCTCAAGCACACACTATTCTTGCTGCTGCACTATTACTACCACAGACAGAGCGGTGTGTATCCAATGCTCTCTCGTCTGTTCGCTATCACGGCCCCATTCATCTCCAATAACTGACACAGTGGACGCGCTCAGAGCAGCTCAATGCCACAAACCCCAGCAGCTGCAGCTCCCGCCGTGAGCAGCTCACACCTCCAACTGGGCCGCCGTGTCTAGAGCAGCTCGACCAGACCGCAGCACTGGGGTGTGCTCCAGTGGCAGCCAGACGAGTGTCAGAGCCATTAAATAACCATATATTCACCCTGCAGAGAGGGATGGCGAGAGAGGGGGAGCCACACATAACGTCAACACACGATATGGGGCGGGAAGGGTGGCAGAGTATGGTGTCTATGCCATCAGTTTGACGATCTCCTTTTTTGTTGTAAATGGACTAGAAGTAAAGTTGTCTCCGTCTAAATGTATGTTATTGTATGGTTCCACTGACAACGGACATTTGGGTGTGCTGTATTGTAGGTACATGTATACGATTACGAGGCTCACAGGGGACGGAAGGCGTTGGCAGTAGGTGGAATGTACCTATATGGAGTGTTAGAGATGAGTAGCCTGTGTTGTCATGACACACACTTTACAAAGCCACCTGTTATACGTATAGCATTCCCGTACAACCAATCACAGAGCACCAGTAGGCCCACCTTGTCACCCCACCACATTACTATACTATATTGTACCACCACCAACACTTCTTCCCCACCACTACAGTAGCAGCATCTGGCCCCTGTCGCCCACCATCAGGCGACATCAGTGAGTCTGTCATAAATTCATCACCCACAGCTACGGCTGGTCGGGCCCCATGCACCAGTCACGACAGATCCGAATCTGCTCTTTACGAGCTCATGAGCTGCTCAGGGAAGAGCAGCTCGTTCGACGCCATGAGGCGCCACCACGCGTCCCTTTGCACTCCTCCTGCACCCGACGCCACCCGCTTTATCGACAACGGTTAAAGGTGGTTTTCAGGCCGGTCGTGCGTTTTTACGTCCATATCCATGTGTGTGTGCACTGGGGCTTTTTCTGTGTTTCTTTCCTGTCCTCTTCTCATGTTTTGCAGTTTGTGGAAAAAATATCCATCGCTAAAGGCAAAGAGCGGTTTTGATCTGCGCCAGTGGTGCAACAGTTAACTTTCAGCTGTGACTCAGAATCACTCTGTGAGGGAGAGTAAAGTAAACCATGGTAGTTGAATAGGTTAAAGGTGAATGGGATTTGTGTGTGCAACGTTGGTTGGCCCACGTACAATACATCGTAAAAATGCTATTCCTCTCATAATGCAGTGGGAGCTTCCAATAGCCTATGGTCTTAAGGACATAGCTACATGCATGTAATAGCCAGGGTGTTTGGAGGGAGGTTACGCCCCAGGGCGTTGGATTTAGTTTTCAATTTAGTCCCCGGGAGTCCTTGTCCCCAGGAATTGGCATTTGGTTTCAATAGCAGCCGCCCGTGCTCTTTTATTGGAGATGTCTCCGTGAGTTAAGTGATAACATCTTGGTGCCTTATTGGTTTGTGGGGGCCCCTGCCGTTACGACCTTTCTGTCAGCTTGACCCCCTGGCCTGGCACCAGCAGGGGCCATGTCTATAAACCGACCTCCGGATCCACTGCCTACAACCACTGATAAAATGTGCCCATAAAGGTTTATAAGAAAGGAATGGAGTAAGAACATGTGCACCACAAGGGAAGGGCACTGAGGGCAGAGAAAGAAGGGAAAGTGTGTTAGCTGACCAGAGAGCACCCAGTGGACATTTGTTTTGCTGATTCCCTCTCCAGCCGCAGTACCAATCTCCGACCTCATCTCTACCCGGACCCCAATGTCCACTACCCATGCAATAGGCAAATGTTTGTATTGCCACACTAACCCCAATTTATTTGAAAATCAAACTTGGGAAAGCAGGCAGTGGCTAGCCCGTTCTCTGAACGACACAGCCCCGCAGGGACCAGAAGGCCAGAGGCCGGTCAGCACTGTATAGGAGAGCAGGGTGGTCTCTTGGGGGGTCAGAACTCGTTGACTCTGGACAGTGGCGAGCGGCTCCGAGCGGTTCATGGGGTCAGTCTGGAGTCTTGGTATCGATTGGAGTGGTCAGTCTTATCTGGAATAATCCTATCAAGTGTTTATCTCTACAAGAGGACGACCCGCCGAGAATACATAGTACTAGTGGCCGCGGTCAGCAGGCCAAGGCCTTCGGGGCTTTAGGAGGGGATAGGCCTTTAGATGAAGTGGTGGTAGGGTGCGGAGGGCACTGGGCAATGGTCAGAATACTAGTGGACAAAATACACAACCAGAGAGAATAAACGTCCCAAAATAATAATGAGCATTCAAAGTAAGGTTTTACGAACAGGTTACAATTCTCACTTAAAGAGGGCTTTGGTGTTGAGGGTTTTGGCATATTAACTCACCATTGTGTGGTTACATAGATTATAGAGAAGGTGTGGATGAAGATTGCAATTTTCTATAAAGCCAGTCTGACCATACAGAAGCCGCAGACAACTCGTCCCAGAGGACAGCAGAATAAGCCAATGCTCAACCATGTATAGGGTGCGGGCGACATTTCATGGTCGGCTTTGGCCGCGCGCTCTACATCCCAGTACGAGACCCCTGGGGCCTGTAGACTGCCCCAACCGACTGTAGTATATGCCCCAGCGTTGGGCCTGGACAGTGGGGAGTCTGGATCAGCTTAAAGTCTGCTTTAAGTGTGAGTTGCTCTCTGGGTGAAGGATGCGCTGAGCTGCTCACAGTGGGCTATAATAGCTGTGTGTACACGCCTGCCGAGTTGATCAGTAGAGGTCCCCTCAGTGGGGACATGGCGAGCTGCCCGGGGTGAGGTCTGAGGGGATCAAACCATTGTGGCTGAGTTGGACGTGCAATAGGACCCTGGTGGCTGCACTGCCTTTTGCAAGGCTGATGAGGTCTGTGGTCACTTGTGGGCTGACCAGCGCACTGACCCCTGCCTGCAAACACCACTGGGGCTTTGCTGGCCGAACAACAGCATCCATTGATTTAAGACCATGGAGGGGGCCCGTGGGTGGAAAGAAAAGCCCCAGCGGCCAGAGGGAGGGGAGCAAAGACGCTAGTGGATGAGGGTGAGCACTCTATGGCATACTAGACATTGGCCAACTAGCCCCTACTGACCACTCTAACTTCGCCCGGGTGACTTCGGCAGGCCAATCTGGGACCCGGAGGGGCTGGGCGGGGGCTTCCGGCCGCGACCGGAAGTTGGCACCGACGTCATCTTAACGGTGCTATAACGGCCCCGCCGAGAGGCGGATACTCATACTCTCTGTATATTCTGTTTTCAACTTGGCTGGAACATCAGCAGCACATGATGGACGGTGGTGAGAATACGTTGGGTATATTGTTTGGGGGTACTTTGCAGTGGCTGTATCTGTACAAGGGGGTGGGTGCTCAAGCATCTAGCGTCCCCTGATTTGGCCCATCCAGTGTGGGTGTGACCGTGGCCACTTAATTCATTATGCCCCACACCTCGCAGCGCCTGAACGTGTACTCGGCAAACAGTCAGTGAGCACACACTCTCACACATGCACAAAAAGAGGAGCGAGTGAAAAAAACACCCCCTGCTTTAGGGGGACGAGCCACCATTAAAATATTAAGGCAGCACTGGGCGCAAATGGCCAGAATGGGCAGACGGGTGCTGGCCGCTCGTGATCGCCCACTTACCCCTAACAAAGCAGCCGCCGCCGACACCACTGGATCCTGCAGGCCATCTTTACAGGCGCGCCGCATACATCTTGTCAAGGGGCGCGTCATGACAGAGAATTGTACCGGGGTGAAGGCAAGCGCCAGATTTGATTGGCCGATGTGAACCGTGGGTGTGCAGCGCCATCCATCTTCCAACCAGCTCACTACTCATCTCAGCAGAGAAAAAAGGAAAATGAGAAGAAGGATCGTCCATCCTGCTGAACGGAAAGGTATCAGGCGTTGCCCTTTGCTTTCAGCCATCCCCCTTTTCCTTTTTACTCCCACCCCCTTGCCCCCTGCTGCCGTGATCTGGGGCCTGGTCAAGTGTCTGGTTTCTTAGTGAAGGCTGCGTTTTGTGCGTGTCTCTCAGGGCCCGGAATGCTGTGGAGTGCCTCCCATCAAGTGTGCTGCCAACTTACCAGAGTGTTGGACACCTCTGAAACCCTGCTGGTGGTGCTGATGATCGTCTTGTTGCTACTACTCAGGGCACCATTCCCCCTTCCCGCTCTTTTTCCTCTAAGCGATAGGGATGAGCGTACATACCGATGCCTGGAGCAGCTCTGAGTAATTTAGCCCAGGCCAACCCAACTGCTCGTGTGCAGATCCAACCTGGAGGCATACCTCAGTAGCACCTTGTGTTTTGACTCAGATGTTTTGTGATGATAGACTGAGACTTCCGTGCCTTGCCAAACACTGAGCTACTAACAAGAACACACATTCCTATAAACCTTACCTCAACCCCAGTTCTTGTCATTCTTATAAACCCATCAATTATTATATAAGGTCACGTCTGGCAGACTGAAAGGCTCCACAACAAATACTGCAATGTAGGTAGTCATCTTCAAGATATGCAAGGCAACACAAAAGTTACAATTCCACATCCAAGGAGACGCATGCCTAAAACCCATGCTCTACATGCGATCTGAATCATGCATACAAAAAACATGTTACTTGTTGGAATGACTCACAAACTAGGGATCATAGAGATCCATTTTTTATTACAAACCTGCACAAGAACACCCACACACCTACATGTGTGTCGGTGAATATGGACATTTAGTATTTTAGTTGTGCTAATACTGACTTTGACTATTATACAAGAGTGGTGCTTCTATTATAAAAGTGACGATAGTAAGATGAGATAATAATCTATCGTAATTATAGGAATCCACTATATCATATACCACTAATCTGATCGGGCAAGATTAACTGGTTGTAGTGGTGTATACAAAATGTATACAACATTTGACGCTTTTCTTATACTGTGAGGGATAAAGGATCCAACTGACTGAGCATGACTGAGGCAGTGACTGCTGTGTGAGTCTGACGGGCTCCTCCAGGGTGCCAAGAAACCGGAAGGGGAGCGTGATGGAAGCTGAGCTGCTCGCGCGGCCCTACCACAGACATGGCTTCACAGCCTGCTGTAGCACCAACTCACTACACACCCTCCTCCAGGGCTGCTCTCTGTCCAGGGGACACGCTTTAATACATTGTGGAGAAAGAAAGTGTGAGACTTGATACCCACTGCAGAAGAGGTATTAAGGAATGCGTCGCCGAGCCGTTAACAATGGGCACTGCACTGGGGTCGGCTTACAGGCGCTGGGGGTCACTGGGGATGAAGAGTGGTTTATATTTGTCTTTTTTAACCAGGGTTTAGAGCACGGCCAGTCAGCTTGTGTAGCCTTACATCACTGTGTGGCCATTCCTCCGTGCAGAACCCATAGACAAGCGTGAGAGCCGCTACCAAACACTGGGCTGGCCTGACCGCCCGTGTTTGGGCCATGTGGTGGCCTTGGCAGGACAATGCCCTGCTTGTCTGGACCTGCCTGCACGCGCCTTTGCCACCAGAATATCGTTTTATATGTCACCCCTCTTAGTTCCTCTTCTTCTCCCCACTGTAGCCTCTAAGCTTAGTCAAGTCCTGAGGTGAGATGACCTTGCGGTGAAGGTGGGATATATTGTATTAATATATGGCCTGATCCACCGCCTGACCAGGTCAAGCCGTGATGGTTGGGGGTGGAGGTATAAAAAGCCCCCCATGTCCTAGTGTATACATCTGGCCCTTGGATCATAAATTGTGTGTGGCTGACTTGCCGCCATGTGTCGGCCTCTTGTTATAGACGAGCGTATCAATTTTATAAATGGACGGGCTATGGCTCAATACTGCCCCCACCTCAGATTACGACATGTCTGTAAACATGGCACTCCCCCTGGCGGGGTTGGTGCATATAACCAAGAGGAGGGAGTGGGATGGAGGTTGAAGGGAGGGGGGGGGGGGTAACGGGAAGGGAGTTATTGGTGATGGAGTGCAGACCTGGGACCCTTCACCCTACAAGCGGCCCCCTGCCGGCCAACCCCTGGCCATCCCCCGACTGGACACGAGCCTTTATCGTCAATAAATCGGCCGTTGAGTAAATTAATGTCGGAGGGCATGAGGAGCCTCTGATGGCTTCCATAGAGCTCGTGTCCCCCCAATGCTCCCGGCGCTTATCTGATGGTGGTCAATTGACCGGCTCAGTGCCCGCTGGACAGCTCTGATCCCGACCAGATCGCCGCTTGACCGCCGGCAGGCCGACATGTATAAGGCCAAGCTAGACGATCCTATCGCTCAATATTACACCGCTTATTGAATAATGGCCATAACAGGCCGCTGGGGGTCCCATTGAGCTCGGGCATGTTAAATATGACTATGGTATGTGTCTTTGGGGTTAAATAAATACACACAGTAAGGTAGACAGATTATTCTGTCCAAGCAAACATGTGGGCTTGTAGATTGGCTGATAGTGGTGTATACTACATAGAGTGAGTGATCAGCGCATCGTTTCAGACACCAACCTCCAAGGTATAGGTCTATGGGTATGTGCAGGTCCCTGCCTACCACGTCCCCTCGTGGGAATAGAGCACACTACATACTGGAAACCGCGAGAAGCAGTCCTAATGATATCTGAGTGAGCATTGAGCAGCTCAGTGATGATCCCACACCTGACCCTCACTAACCCTTCCATCCTCAGCAAAACTAAAAATAACCCAGCCAGCCGCTCCGAGCTGCTCACTGCTCACCGGGTGGGAGGGGTAGGGAGGGGGCATACGTCATTACAGGTAGTAATTACGTAGATTTACCTGGACACTGCTCCCAATCTGACCCCACCGACCCGGCCCTCTGATGTCTACCTTTGAATCAGCCCACCTTGTATAGCGAGCAATAATTAGCGGAGGGAGCATTTGGGAACTGCTCGACGCCCACAGAGGTCCGCACCAGCCTGTGAGCTGCTCGCGATATCATTAAGGGGGTGACCAGATCACACGGGCGGCACAGATCAAAGGGATCTACGGGCCAGGTGGGGTCAGCACGGGATCACTTCATTAACACCATTCAGCCCCTGCTTAATTAAAATTCGCCGACCGTGGACTGCCTGCCTACACTACATGCTGGATCATCCCCCTCACCCACCCACCCACATCTAGCCACACAACTCAACACTGCCCATTCTACCACTCAGCCACTGTGCCATGTAAATATATAGTGTAATATCTGTATTCCATTGAGTGATCTAACTATGATAAGACAGCCAAGAGAACGCTAAAGACTATAATATAAGTGAGTGTGAATAGGTTAGGCAGAACTTTTGTGACCACAAGATCGCAGGTTATTTACCTGAGACGTGCCCCCGTTAGGCCAGTCCATCTCGTATTACACGTGGTGAATTCCCAGCCACCACCACCACGTTGTGTGGCCAGACCACAAGTTACAACTCATGAGGGGTATCACTCTACCAGTCCCCATCATCTACCTCTATCTCTGATCTACCTTGGTGACTTTAGATCCCAGATTGGATCCCTTCACAGCAATGGCCGTGTAACCGATGGCATCTGGATTAAAACCATTCCCATGGCTGCCCAGGACAGGGTTACTGGGAGTGAGGGGAGGGTGGGGTAGCGGTGGTTTAGCCTACCTGGTGGAGGCTTTCATGTATAACTCTAACGTGACTAGCTGTGTATTCATGGAAAGTAGGATAGGATTGGGGGGATGGATGGGATGGGAAGCATGTCATCTAAGGATGCAGCCATTACGTGTTGCAGTGGCCAATGTCTGTTATCTGGGGAGTGGGTTGGTAAAGTGATAGGCTTCTTTAATAGTCTCATGGCATTCATGTTCTTACTCACACAGGGTCGTCATAAGGGGTGGTGTGCAGGGGGGGTCTGGGAGGCTGATGTGGCTCTTTGATGGCTTCAGTCAGTGGCCTGGTCGTCTACATGGACAATCTGACGAGGGTTTTATGCTTTTCATGTAAGTCTGGAAACTGAAAGTACATCTTATAACTCATGGCTGGTGGTATTAGGAAGCTACCTTGACCACTTGGAGATCTGACCCACATCCCACTACTTCTAAGGTACCCACTCCCGCCTGTGTCTCCACAGGTATCCGAGATACCTGCCCTTCCTCCAGGGTGCCATTATTTACCACCCTTTGATGTCCACTCCTCATCGATCCCCAACTAATAATAAGGAGCTCAGCCCAAGGACACTGCTGACCATTGTCTCTGGTCCCCTGTCCTTGGGTGTCCTGCTATTGACTTTGATCAGTGGTTACCTGGCTGTGAGTGGACAGGTGTATACAGGTGAGATAGGAGGGGGAGTACGCGAGGGTGGCTACCTTAGTCATACATGTACACGCCGTTTGTGGTCCACCCCTGGGAGGCTGTGGTCACGCTCTCCTTCCTCTGACCTCCAAGGGAAGATTTAATGACCTTGAGGAGGAGGGGTAGGGTGGCAAAGGTTGTGGTGATGTTGAAGTAAGGGGAGTGCCTACTCTTATCGAAGGTCCCTACCTCTTACCATGGGTTACCAAGAGCTTGTCTAGACGCGTCGGGCTGGGGGTACTGACCTAGAACGACCCTGTGTTTAAAGCCTGAGTCGAAGGATCCCACAGGGGTCTCCAGTGTAGAATATACTGACGACCCTCGACCTTATACTGCTACTGTATAGAGCCATAATAGTCAGTGGCTTCTTACCCTCCTATAAAATAGGGTCAGATATGAATCTATAAACTGCAGGTACAGGAGTAAGGTATATATGCATGTGTTGATCTGGGGTTGATCTCTGCCTGGCTTTTTTATTGGTTCTGATCTGGCGTGAATGGTGCCATGTGCGGGAGCAATGACCACTGGCAGTGACCCTTATACCAGCCACATGGCCCCTAGAGGTCTGCCTCTGCCTCTCCAGTAGCCTCCTGGTCACAGCATATGGTAGTGACCTGTGTGGGGGGTGAGCGCGAGGGTGGGCATCCGGCTGGGGCCCGGGGCATGCCAGCACTGGTCAACGCTGCCAACCTGGACTTTGATCCTCTTTGATCTGCCGCCGACATCGGGTCTATGAAGTGGCCAGTTCTGGACAGTGCACAGACACGGGCGGCAGACCAGAGACATCTGAACCTTGGCAAGGCACAACTCTGTGGCCGCATACATACCCTACCCTTATAGCTTGGCCTGTGCAAAAGACTCAGTCTCTCTTAAACACGTACGTCATCTCTGCTGCAGCTTCACACTATATGTATTGCCATATTCTATATGTGGCCATTTTTCAGCCCACCCTCCCACCTCAAAGGGGAGAGGGGAGGGGGGCTCTTGTTGCAGGCAGCAGGGGTAATATTTCACATAGCTGTTGGTGTTATACCCCCATTAGAGTGGACAGGCGCGGCCACGGACAAGTACACAAAGGGTGGGGGAATGCTGGCCCATATATTACAGGCGAGCAGAGAAAGAGGGGACGGGGTCAGGGTCGTGGAGGGGATCCATGCAGTGACCAGCCGCTGACCCTAGCTGACCTGACCCGAGGTCAGTGAGACGCGGGTCTGGTGTGTGTCAGGGCTGCTGGTCAGTGGTTACCCTCCCGACACCTATAACTCACTGACCACTGCATGCTACACCCCTGTACCAGCAGAGTTCTATTGGGCTCTTTCAGCTGGAGGACTCCACCTAGAAATGTCAAGATAGGAATGTCTATGGTCATTCCCTCACTGACCCCTTACTTCACACACATGGACACATAGGCCACAGTTTCATACGAATCAAGTTAATACATTATTATGCAGAACCAATCTAATATTGTGTATATTCACTCCTTCTTCAGAAATGGCAGTATGAACAGACCTCTTAAGCCCTCCTTGGGAACTGCAAAGATGGGGAATGTGAAGCCGTGGGAAATTGAACTGTGTTCAATAGATGGCCACAATACAGTGAGCACCCCTTCTAGACCCAGTCAGCCATCTGATCCAGACTGACCCCAGCCCGCCCTGACAGGCTTGATGCATGGCAGGGGGGCAGTCCGGCCTCAGATGGCCAGTGGTCAGCGGCTGACCCCAACCCCCATGGGCCCAACGTGGGAATGCTGGCTCCACTGGTGATAGTTATCGGCCGCCTTTGGATCTCTGCTGGGATCTAGGACCTGGATCTGTAGGCCCCTCGCCGACCTGACCAGCGTACCACTAGACTGGGACGCAGAATAACCATTCACTATGGTATTTAACACACTACACGTGTATAGCTACGCCGTGTTACATGCAACAGCACAGCTTTGTATTCATAGGTGTAATATGCTATCTATTGGCATTGTTTGATACCAAATCAAATAGATCATGGACTTTAACTTTGTGCCTGAATGGCTCGATTTTAACCAGAAGGGTTAACCGTCTATCTCTGCTGGTGTCCACTGTTGGTCAGTCCTCTATCTATCCTACCTTCTCAGGGGGAGGCATATATGGATCCCTGGACTGGCCTGCTCACTACCGTCCAGTATGGCACCGTGGTATGGTACTGTACTAGTAGTTAAGCTTTGTCTACAGGATATTTAACGTCAGGTCTGCCTTACCCTTGCGCGCATGCATTCATACATACATGCATGCAAGCAAGCATGTGCTCATATTTGATCCACGGCCTTTGATCCCACAGGGCACCCCTTTGTGTGATCCGAACACATCAAGATTTACTTACCCCCCTCTACACTGGCCGTGCACATGTCCACCAATAACATACATAGGTAGACCCCCCTATGGCAAGGACAGGCCATGCAGGTCCCCGCCAGCAATACCCCTTTACCACTGCCTGCATTCAACACTGACATCATCAATCTACTCACTCCCAACCATCAGCAGTATCAACAGATTAGAATACAATACCCACCACTGATAATATTTAACTTAGGCCCTCAAATAATCCCATAACCACAAGCCAATTTAATTACGATTAAATCCACAGGTACTTAGCATACAAGGGCTATTGTGTGTCTAGTCTCTAATTTCCATCTGTTAGCACTGTCCACCCTACACCCCCTCCTACTTAATTCCCCCACTCCAATAGCTTCAAGCACGAGATGGAGAGGGGTGTGTGTATGCTGTTGCTGGGAGGTGGTGGTAGTAGTAGTGGGAGTGGGAGTAAGCGTGCTCACCACACCTTATTATTAGCCACCTGTGTAAAGCCGCACCGTACCGCCCTTTTGTCGCACTGACCACAGGCGGACGGAGCACAATACCCCTGCCACCACACATCCCCTGCTGACAGAGCCACTTCATCAGGCGGCGCCAGCATCCCCCTATACCTGCCGTGTAGGTGTGGTCAGTTCGGACATGGACACCCCCAGTACACCCCCTCACCCTGCACGGCCCTAATGACGTCTCTATAGGTGAGGTGACCACAGAGACAACGCCCTGCTACTACCTGGGGGTGGTACCTGGCGAACTGGCCAGGCAGGTGGGTGGGCCTGTGGGTGGCTGTTTGCCGTCACGGTTACCTTTAATGGAGCTGGACAGCACACGAAGAGTGAGGCTGGCGAGGAGGATGCCTGGGTGGACAAATAAAGGCAGGGGCCCACTCCTCTGGTATTATTGGCGGCTTCCCGCTGTATTCTGAGTGGATTATTTCCGTCTGGTACACACCACAGCTAAAAGGAAGTCAACCCCAGTCGATGGCTCTTTGAGGGAGGAGTCAACACGGCATACTATAGTTTAAGCTTCCTACGTCCCTGTTTGTGAATCGGGTACATTTAAGATGATGTTTGTATGTAACAATACAGACGTACGGTACACGTGCCTGACCACTCTGTAGGCCAATCCACCAGCAATAGACTGCAATTGCAAGGCGCCACCAATGGAAAGGTCATGGGGGTGTCTTAAAGGGGCCGCTGGCTCAGTGGGCAGTGGTCAATAGGCCTGCGCTGGGTCGTAGACCTGGCTTCTTTATGGTTGGACTATTGACTGCAGATTGGATCTGCCGCTTAGACGGCCATTTGCGGCCACATAAACACAGGAGAGTTCCTCCCCGACCCCTACCTCACCAATATATCTGCACGGCATCAGGCAGGCTCAACACCCTCCTCCTCTAATACACTGCAATGCCCCCTCCGACCGACAGCACACATTCAATAATATACTGACCATTGGGCCGACTGACCACTGCAGCTCCACCCAAAACCCCTCCACCCCAAACACAATCCCTGCTGACCAATCAATCAATTACAGACGCCTAATAAAATATCAATCAGCTAATGGTGCGCGGCGCGGTGCCACCTAGCCGGCCTTTATCAGCTCCCGATGGTGGTGCTACCAGTGGGCAGCCTAGTCCGCTAGCCCAAAGATGGAGCAGGACGTGTGGGGGGTGGGGTGGGGGGTTGTAGAGAGGGGTGAGGGGATGCTGGAGGCAGTAGTGCCCCATGGCTGCATCCCCTGATGGACAGCAGTACTTGGTAAGGCCGGTCGCCATCTAATAGCCGTGATTAAATCCACTACAGTGCCAGCCAGGTGCTCACTGATGGCGGCAGCGGCTCTGGGGATGATCTGCTCCTTTGTTGGGGTGGCGAGTGGCTCGCTATACACCCCATGTATACCCCGCTTACACCCCCGACACCCCGGCCCCGCCCGTCATCATAAGCCATTTAGCGGTCCCAACGAGCGCGCCGAAACACTGGCCGCCCAGTAATTATTCCATAAATTTGCATACAGTATTTGTTGCATCCCGTGGCCTAATTGCGGGTCGCGAGCTCGGCCGGCCGGCAGTGGAAACAATAAGGCGGTGATTAATTTGTGTGAGTTGTAGTAACTGGTGGCCGGGGTAGCCCGCCGCCGGGCGCCGAAGTGCTAAGTGCATGGATGGAGGAAGGGGCCGCGCCCATCCATCAGGCCTGTCCGGCCCATCCTTGTTGCCTAATCACCACTAAGTCTCAGCTACATGGACGCCAGGGGCGCCACCAGCAGGGCCTTGAGGCACGAGCTGCTCCCTGACCGGAGCTGCTCGTTTGACCCACTGTATACAACAGCAGCACACCGTTACCAGCAATATGCCATTCACCATACACTACCAGCCTTACAACCACCCCATCTTAGCACCACCAATACTTCTTACACACTGCACAACTGGTGTAACATCCACTGTTGCTCTTATACAGGTCCTTCACCCTAGCCCCAACCTCCATGTCTTACAGCGTACAATGCGTGACGAATTGCCTCTGTTGCAATTCCTGCAGAGGCGACTGCCCATTGACAACAAGTGGACAGGATTGCAATCCGCTTCGAGCACCTAACATGTCTTCTGAAGCTAACAAATCTGAGGGTTAGCCATCCGTTGAGGGCAATAGAGCTGCCACCTCCAGCGTGCCAGCCCCTCCTCCATGTTACACAGTCTATGGACGACATGATACCCTAGGCCCCCAGCCCTTGACAGCACTGAGCACTGGAGCACTGTACTGACCAGCATGGGAAGCCCTTCCCGAAGCCACGGTCACCTCAGCAGGGTTGACAGCCCATTGTCCGCCCGGGGGCCCTCTCCTGACAGATTTACATCAGACAGTGGACAGTGAGCTTAACAGCTAATTGTAGCCCAGGCCCTGGGTGGTGATCCCCGGGCCTCCGGGCTTGATCCCTGGCCACTCGGCCCCCGCGGCTCCGACAGCACCTCTGCCCTCCCTTGTCAGGCCCCTGACAGTCTCATTTTCCGGGGCCTGTTGGTTGCCTGACCCCCAACACTGGAGGCACTAGGCCTTGGGTGTCTAACCATGGAGGAAACCCACGTAAACTGGACAACACCAGTTTGCGCCGTCAACCAAAGAACCTCTCCTCAGGGAACAACCCCCTCCTCCCTTACCCCTCCCCTAACTCACCCCACCCCTTTCATCCCCTCACTCAACAACAGGAGGAATGGTCAGTCGTATAGGTAGTCACTGCAGCCCTGAAAGTGCCATCTTACATGTCGTCTCTGGCCTCCGAGGCAATTGCATCCGGGCGGTGCAGCTGGCGGAGACAGAGGCTGGCGCCCCCTGTCGGTTGAGGGTCTTCCCGGGACAATGGCCCCATAATCAAGTGTACTGGTCAGACAGACACAGTCGCCGCTCCGAGTTGATGGCAGGCCAAGGCCAAGTTGTGCTATAAACCACTTGAGTGCCGACCATCGGGCTCTGTTTGAGATGCCCCCAATCGCCAGATGGCTGTTCCTTGAGTACACACGAACCCCCACCTTGTGATCCCCAGCTTATTTTGACATGGCAAAAATAATCATGCCGCCAGGTGGTTGCTAGGTAGGCGGAAACAATCATCCCCCTAGCAACGAGCTGACCTTGGCGCAAGGTCGGGGCCAGTTTGTCAATGTCATCTTGGTTTGGAGGGACGCAGGGCTCCCTCTGATGTCACACGACGGCCAGTCGTCAGCAACGTCGCTTGACAACTAACCTTGAAAGCGATTAGCCCCGATTGCCTGGCTTCCTACGGATTACTGCTTCCAGTGATGACCAAAGAGATTAAGGCAGCGGGATTTGCATGTCAATGGTCAGGGAGGATTAGACGGCCGTCCTTCGCTCTGATCTGCCGCTCAACTTTTAGTGGTTTTAACTGCTGCCGATGCTATCCGCAAAGAAGAGCAAGGCCCCATGAAAGGCCGGCCATAAGTGCATTTACATCTAAATGGGAATTCCATCGAGAAGGAGAGTCATTAAACCGAATACACCTTGCCAGCTGAAGCACTCTCCGTGATATCTTTATGTGTGGATTTCCTTCTTTTCAATTTCCTCAAAATTAAAAACTAGCAAACTCTTTTTTCCAGTGTTACTGAAACCGTTTTTTTTTTAAATATACAAATAAATTGTAACAAAGGCAACTGCAACTGCCCACATTGCCTTTCACTCGAGATGTTTTTAGCAGGTTCTTTCAGGTAAGATTACAATGCTGAGACTCATTGAGGAAGGAATGATGCTTTACTAGTGGTTGAGTGAGAGGGTGTGGAGAGCTGTAGTGATTAATACAGAATGCCTGCAGCGATGACAGCAATGACTCGTCATACTACAGTTATCTCTATCCTATTACACAACAGAACAATAATAATGAAAAAAGAGTAACTGCCAGCAAGGGTAGATGCAGTCTGTGTATGATTATTGATCTGGGAAAACGAGCATTGGGGCTGTTATAGCTGACATATGTGTCCATAACGTCTCCATGTATTCTCCC
Source organism: Harmothoe impar (assembly GCA_947462335.1). Classification (NCBI taxonomy): domain Eukaryota; kingdom Metazoa; phylum Annelida; class Polychaeta; order Phyllodocida; family Polynoidae; genus Harmothoe; species Harmothoe impar. The sequence goes on along the minus strand of OX381704.1, from coordinate 88,312,731 downwards.
ATTGTTTCCCCTCCACTCTATAGCACCTCCATGGTTGCCATGTATGGTGACAAAGCACCATGTAACCCCATTGCATGTAACATGGTGAGTGGTCAGTGAGCAGCTGCTATTGCTCATCGCCGTAATTGCCTGTCTGACTGGACAGTGATCCCGGATTTGGTAAGGTTGGGGCCCAGGAGGCTGGACTGGAGTGGTTTGGGAGGGCGGATTGCTAGAGGGGGATTGCATGGCTGTATGACGAATCCAACCCTTATGACAGTCACGCTCTTAGTCAGAACCAGTCACTGGTCAGCCTGTGAACCCCCATGGTCTGACTGACAGCTCCACGTCAGCCCTGCTGAATGGTGCAGGAAGTGGACATTCACACGCGCTGACCACGAGTGGACAGTACCAAGACAGGTTAATTGGCTCCGACTGACCAACAAAGATGTCGTCCGCCGACCATTGAGAGGCTGGACAGTTGGCAATGAAGGAGGAGGGGGTTGGGTGGGGGCTATATAAGGGTGAAGTGACTGGACTCGACTTTCGCCGCTGACTTTGCACACAGTATGGCCCATAGACGACCTTGTAAAGCCGACAGCGGCTATGCCTGGAGGGTCCCTTATAATTGGGCAGCTCCTTCCGCCTGGTCAGGCACCAAGCCATGGAGGCCATGGCCAGGAGAGGGCACAGGGGTGAAGTCATGCTGACACGGCTGTCCGATCTCTGTGTGGTCCGACATGCTGTGCTGAACCCATGCCCTGGAGGAGTGGTCTGTCCTGGCATGCTGCTGGACAGGACAAGAATGCCCATTGTCCTACCTGAAGACAGATCTCCACACTGACCTACCTTACATACCCGCCCTATATTGGCCCTTCGACACAAAGACCATTCATTGTGAAGATCGGATCGAGCGACCGTTGCTCAGAATCTTATAGAAACGGAGGACCTAAATGCCATAGATATGAGGAGGGCTATGTTGGGGTTAACATTTAGGACCTGTTCCTAGACTTGACGACACCCTAGGGCACGGTGACTCTTCCGTCAACCCGGCCGTTCGAGTGTCCAGCCGGGCAGGTGCCCACCATGGCCCCGTGATTTATGAATACATGTCAGCGACATGCATTCTGCACACCCCACTGGTCACTCTTTGCTCGCCCGTCGGTCACAATACAAGGGCCACAAAGGCCGGGGTCTCCCACCACAGGGGCCCTTATTAAAGCGCCCCATGCTACCCCCAGCTCCATTAACCCGTTCAGGACCGCATAATGCTTCAATGTACTTGATCGTCATGATGCACAAATGCAGCTACATTCATGCATCATGCCGACCCTACAGGGCTGATACACTCCCAAAGGATCGACATGATGCGTGAATGTAGCACCGGAGAGTTACTCGCCTGGGCTACATTCATACATCAGGACGACCAAGGCCATAAAATCAGCACCATGCGACCCTTAAATGGTTAAAGCGCCCCATGCTACCCCACCTCCCTTAATGCTGTCTGAAAGCTGCATTGTGGCTGCACTGCGCGGCCATGTCAAGTTGGATTCTCACCTCTGTCTCAGGCCCCGTCCACCTGGCCTCAGCATGTGCGGACACAATAATACCGGCCGGCGGGGGCAGGCAGCAAGCATTGTCAACTGCTGATCTGGCCATAGCTCGTGCCCATCAAACCACGTACATAAATGTACTATGTTCTCCCATTGACTTTCCATAGTTCTGTTCACAGTGGTTCTTTATTCCTATCCCCTACCCCCATTACTGGTATATAGTGCCGTCTGCTGGAATATAATGACACTGTACCTCTTGTCCTAGTGGTGTAACCCCTGAATGCCCCTACCGGCATGCACAAGCCCATATCGCACCCACAAATGGCTCTCACGGTGCAGCATGGATGTGTCCGCAGGGCATGGAATAATCAATAGAAAGACCCTTATTGAGTTTACTGCCCGCCCTCCAGGTGCCGCCAGAGTGACCACTGACTCGTTCAGGTGTCTGCTCACCCTATCTACACCAGATCCGCTCCTAAGCGGTCATTTTGTCAATCCTGGCGCGGCGCGGAGCAGCCCTTCCCTATAATCAATGTCCACTAACTTGTAATTACCAGCGGCCACGTGCTTCATCCCCTCCGTGCCCCCTCTGCCATGTCAGGAGGGTGGTGGTCAAGTCACAAGGGCGGGTCTGTGGCGGCGGACAGGAATCAATAAAGGTGTGTGAGGAGGTTGTTTCCCCGGGGTGCCCTGCCAACAGATGATGACCGGTATGTGGGAGGCTATCAACAGGCAGTGTGGGTACAGTGACCACTGCATGCAGCAGCCCCCAGGCTCTGCCAGCATGCACAGTACTCCACCTATCAGGGCGATCCCCTCCCACCCAGCACCCCCTGGAGGCTGGGGACGGTCGGAGATCGCCCTCTGGCAAATGTCCGCTTTGATGTCCGATCTTGCCGCCAGGTGGTTGGTTGGCAAGCATGGTAACAGTGCTGACCGACCATGTATATCCAGCTCCTAACCTGCATCAACAGTCTGCCTGTGTGCGTGTGTGAGTAGTACGGTGTCGTGCATGCATTCCACGAGGGAGTGGTGTGGAGGGGTCGGGGGTTGGAGCAGGAGCAGGAGGGAGGAGGAGGGAAGCCTGGGAGCAGCTCTGACATCAAGTAGCCGTGTCCACGGGCTTGTTATCGACAGGGTGGGGCCGCCACTACACAGGATCAGAGTAGGGGGTCAGGCGCTGCTGGACAAGCCACATAATGGGGCCTGACAGGATCACAGGCCTCGGCGGGCAGGGTTAAGCAGGTGATGCCGCATGGCTGGCCGACAAGGGGATCCAAGCCCTAATGGACACAGCCCGGCAAGCTGATTGTAACAGATTAGGGCTAGATAAGCCGGCTAGGGTTGGATAGAGCCAATTGTGGATGACACCCACTATAAGGGCAAGGCAATCACCTCTTACTCCCCAACCTCTCCGGTGCCCAACCCTGGATGGATATACTCCAGGGCAGGGAGGCTTGTGTTAAGGGTGATACATGAGTGGACATGGGGAATGATCACCTCTGTATTGACCAGGGCTGCCTGGAGGGGTCGGGTGTGGCCATGGGGTTGGGTTGTAGGTTGGGGCAGGGTGGGCAGGGGATTGAGAGAAGATCCTGCTCCTCTCACAGATGACGGATTGTGCCCGCACCGCAAATTAATCGTTGGTTCGGTGAGCAACTCGCTACGAGCCGACGGGAGCAGCTCGGTCCAAGATGAATGGCCCGTGTTTTCATGGCTCTATCAATCACTTCGCCAAACTGATCAATCACCGCGCCGGCCGACTCAAATTTGTACCCGCGTTCTAATGACTCCATTTGAACTGTTTAAACTCACGTGTGCGAATAATACTAGATGTCCCTAATCAAATAACGCTGCCAGGAAAGCCATCTAGTGCCTCTTACCCATGCAGAATAACCATTTAGCAATGCCAAAAAAACTCCCTTACAGCCCCCAGAAAATGAACCGATCAGCTACAAAAAGATGCTAGACTCAAGATGCAGGAATGCCTGGCCGTGATGCACGAAAAGCTGTGGTGTTTCGAGGCTTTCTGGATGTAGGAGGTGGGGGGTAGTGGTCGGTGGTCCAGACTGTAGACTATACAGACTGTGAGTAGGGGGCGTGCTTCATGATGGCAGAGGTGTGGTGTCAGTCACATGCACGGACCACAAAGCATGGAAATTATACCTTGGTTTGTGTGCTGATGGTGTGTACGACTGTTGGGGGTAGGGTCGGGATGGGGGTAAGGGTGGGTTTATGGGTTTGGGGTGTGGGGATGGCCACTTCTTCAAAGGGCATGCCTGGTCATATATATCACAGGGTCACATGTTCAGCTGGAAAGGGCTGTCGGTTAGGGGAGTCGGGGAGAGGTGAGAGAGAGAGAGAGGGGGGGGGGGATGACACCTTCTATACTAAGGTTAACAAGACTCCCATATTGGTACTCAGTAAGAAAGTTTGAATGTTGTCACAGTTCCATTTCCATTCTAACCAATCATCTTCTCCCATGGGCTCTGATACCAACACATCTGCATACATTAAAAAAAACTGAACATGTTACTAAACCCAACAAATTGCACCACCTGGCTCTAAACTATAAAGTAAGGAATTTCAAATTTTCAACGGTTACAGTATTATACTACCACTGGCCTGTGATCCCTGTAGGCGGCCCTAGAACCTGCCCCTGTGGCCTAGATCCCGTCACCTTGGCGACCAGGTAAACACTCACCTGGTCGCGACCCAGACACTGCAGGCATCAGATGACCAGCCGATGACCTCTGGGGTCAACAGCACATGGAGTACCCCCATCCAGTAACCCCCTCCCCCACCTCCCACCCTGTGAGTGGACTTTACACCTCTCCACGGTGTGTATACCTGGCCTCTCCAGGTGAGCCACCGATAAGATCCGTCCCGTGTGATGTCAGCTGTGGTCAGATCCAGATCAGGCTGACCGATAACCCAGAAAACGTGATCGACTGCCCAGTGGGGCCTGCTATATTGGGTAGCTATGAATGGACATGAGATAACGGTCTGTCCCGCTCTCTTGACCTGATGGCGCTGATATCACATTAATTGATTACATCCTGTGTGTGTGTATGACCTGCAGGTCTCCCCTCCCCCTTTTCGATCAGCTCCCATTGTGGTGGCTATCTACATCTGAATAAATATGCTATTTGGGAATTTGTTTTAGACCATAACTTATATAGAGTTAGATGTGATGACCCAGAACCACTGTATGGCAGCTTCACAGTATAAACTAGGTCAAAACCAGCACAGTATAAAGGCATGATCACTATCGTCTAGATTTGCAGTACATAGATATGGGCATGAAATACCAATACATTGCCACAACATAGATACTATGAGACAAACCCATAACCTTGGCTGACCTTAGGTTACATCAGTTGGACCAATGCGACCAAACACTGGCGTCAACTTTCACTATTGGCCTCTGTTTGTTAGTACTGGAGTGTAACAACATGGCGGAGCTCCTGTGATAAGTGTGTATAACCTTTGGGTAAGGAACAAAGATAGCAGTGAGTCTGGACATGCCTGCAGCTAGCTACAGGCTACAGGCCTGCTACAGTACAATACCATGTCCCCTGGAGGATATGTCCGACCTACAGTTACCAATAAAAACAACAGGGTTACAAGGGTCGCCACACTTCCTTAGGGCCTGCCTTTGGACTTAATTAATTTCGGCCCCAAACCATGGACGTCAGTCAGACTGGACCAGATTGGCGGCCGATAACGTGGGTGGAGGAGATAAGGTGAAACAATTGGTCATGGTGGGAGACATACTTAGAATGTTGACCAGGCTATCTTGCCATGGAGAGGCGACAAGGCGAGGGTCGGCTGGTGTGATAAAGAGTTGGTCTATCTCTCTGAATAATCAGTCATCCTGGTACACCAACATGAAAATGGTTCAACAAAAACGTCATGTCGCCAACATAGGTCAGTTTACACTGGCCCCATGTAATTGTTACACAAAGGGGACATGGTCATTGTGACCCATTGGTATCTGGTGCACTTCATATACAAAGAGATAGGGCGCTATCTGCCCTGCTTTGTTTTCGAATTTGGGATTTTAATTGGATCTCACTTATCAGTAGCTGATAGGTTTGGACAACTCAGTTCTCTGACAACTGGCCTGGGGATGTGATAAGGTTGTCTGAGTGAGACCAATCCCCACAGAGACCAAGACTAATGAGACCTGAGTGGTAGAGACACCAAGGTGGAGACAAACCCACCGAGTGTCAGCCATACTAAAGTTACAGACGTGCCTGAAATAAGGGGAAGTTTGCACAAAGTATGCACTCTATGTATCAATATAACATAGACAATCTTACATGCATTGGCATTGATCAAAATGAAATAGAAATTAAATATGATAGGGATGCAGTTTTCTTTAGGATGATATAATTTTGGTATCATCAGGTTTCCATTATTTTCCCAAGGGCTTCTCATGTGTAGGTGGGATTGGCATGAAAAGAAACACGAGTATGAGGTGTAGCTGGTGGATGGCGATGGATGTTGTCCTTGGGATTCGTCACGTACTACTCAGTCGTTTTTTTTAAGGATGTACTGGACTGACCAGACTGAGTGGCTGCTATCTCCCCTGGATGGTCCAGAATCAGATCCAGCTGCAGCTGAGGGGCTGGGAGCTCTGTGGGAGAGCAGCTCGCTGAGCTACTCAAGGCCCCCAGTGAGCGGGTTTTTGACCAGGGTTAGAGCTGGGGAGCTGCTCCTGGGGGTACTATAAGGATGGGGTGTATGGTCTCAGGATGAATGTCCTCCAGTTGGCCTATCTCAATTATAAGTGGACGAGGTGGCGGCCCAGATAACGCCGTGCTTGGACATAATGGACACGGCTACCGTCGTTTGTCTCGCCCACCGGACAGTAACTCTTTTATTTGTGACCACTTCCCGCCGGGGGCCTTGACATTTTTCAGAAACCGCACGCCTGGCGCACGTCAGAGCTCGCGCCATTTATGCAATGCTGGCTTACGGCGTTGTCTAGTTAGTGTGACAGGCGGCCGGCCTAACCGGCCGTGAGCGATGCGCCGCTGGACACGGCGCAGCCCGGACCCTGATTCCGACTGTCTGTTGGCCGCTGCGGTCAAGATTTACTGTAGCTTTTCATGCGACACGCCGCCTAATGGTTTTCGGCTGGAAAGTGCCAGGCCCGCGCGAGCAGTGATCCAGGGGGTAAGAGGGAGGGGAGGGGGTGGAGATGATGTTCCTTGGTTGTGATGGATCTCTCACTGGCCACATGTCAGTAGGGGAGAGGTTGCTTGTAGGAGGGAGCAGTGGGAGGAAGGAGGGCCTTGGGTGGATGTGAGAGGGAGTAGACTGGAGGAGGTGTATGGAGAGAGGTCGAGGCCAACCAGCTCTGCTACCAGCTCACTCACTCTCCCAGCGCCCTCCCAGTCACATCCCTACTCCACGGTCCGGTATGGCACCAGCGGGTGGTGGCTTCAGGAGGAAGCCACTTCCACAACACCCCCATCTCCACTGCACCAACCACCACCCTTCACTAACACCTCCAAGCCAAACTCACCCACACCCCGGCACCTTCTAACTCACTAGTCACTCCCACCACTACCAGGCCCCAAACTGAGCTGCTCACTCACTCACAGAACTTGACCTTGGGAGGTGCTCGGTCGACCTTGAGAGTTGCTCGTGGCCCAATGAGGACACGTCCGAGTTGCTCCAGGGTGTGGTGGGGCCCCCTACTGGTCCACCACGCGCCCGATCCCTAACCAACTCCCTCCAAGACCCTGCTCACCTTAGGCGGCTTCTTTATGTGCTCACTTCTTGACTCTGCTCATTCTAAATGTCCTAAATAGTTTCAGGCACTTCAGACCAATTGGCCTTCACATAACCCCTCTTGTACCACTCATATTTCAAGGGTTCATGCTGAGAGAGTTTTGTTCTGTAGTCCAGTGTTGCACTATCCTTAAGATAGCCTCAAGCCAAGGCGAGACACACAATGATATTGTTTCATTTTAGATATGCATATTTTACAATGTTTTCAGTAGTGTTACTGTTAGTTTAACAGCTATGCTAAGGCGAAGAGCTCTAAACTTGAGGTACGTGTTGGACTTGGATCCTACTTGATAAGAAGTATCAGGGGGCGAGGACCAGGAGAGGGAGGGTGGTAGTGGGGCATGTGAGGGGGGGGGGCGGTCATTGTTCTCAGGGCCGGCGGCTATCTGCTGTTATCACCTCCACATGGGTCAGTGCTGTCCAGTCGAGTAGACGCGCCCCTGGATGTGCTGTTCTGGAAACCTCTGGCCCACTCTTGACCGAGATCTATAGCTAGAGGAGGACCGGGTCTAACTATACACCATATATACACCCACCCCCGGCCCACCATCTGGTACTAAACAGTTTGGTCTGGTAGTCGTGGCGAACCAAGTGTCCATCTCAATCCACGACTGGATCCGTCTGACCCACCTTTTTTCTGGGACTGGCGAGCTAGCCCCATATCCTTAGAATAGCAAGGAAAGGGGGTATTACGTTTGGGGGAAGGAAGAAGGAAGCAACCAAGTGTTGAAGTAAAGAAGGGGGAAAGGGAGGGGGGAGGGAAGGAAGGAAGCAGGATGATGCAGGGAGGAAGAAGGAGAGTGCTGTCCCAAATGGAGGCAGATGAAATGGCGGACGCTCAGGAGGATCTACGGGGAGGTGTAAGCAAGAACTGAAGAGGGGGATGAAGGATCCAGTAGGGGAAGGGAGGGAGGGGGATTACAGTGACGTCCAAACTGCGTTACATACACCACGTCCGCCGCCAGATACCCGTGAGATGGCGCCACTGTTGCCCCCAGAGGGCGTGGCGGCGGTGGACGTGACGTCCAATGATCTAACCAGGCACCATGTCGGCCGATAGGGCGCCGACCTCTGACCCGGCTGTGATTACACACACGGCCATGCTCCTTGTTGCTGCCAAGATAGCCCAGTTTTGTGGAGACGCAAGAGCGCCAAGATAAGCTGGGGTGACCTGCCCGGGTCAGGGCCAGGGCTACACCTAGATCACGGCCGCATGGTCAAACAACACCCCAAATACTCCCACTGAATACTCGTCTCTCCAGTGCATAACGCCTGTGGCTGGCAGTGGATCCCCACCCCATGCCCTCTGACCACTGAGCCGCCCATAGAGCCCTTCACCACCCCCACCATATTGGTAACTTGCGATGAAACACTCTTCAATTATTGGTCAAGCCGCTTGGCACTGGCCTGGGGCATGCAGCCCAAGTCGGGTCGTGAGGTGGCAAGGCATCTGCCACTTTAGGTCTGGGGTGAGCAGCTCTCCGGCTGGCCAAACAACACGGCGAGCTGCTCATGTGACAAAGTAGCAGCTCATGGGGACCCTGGCCAAACAATGCTATGGTGGTCCAATGAGCCCACTGGGGGTATTTGGGATACACCCTATAACTGACTGCGTGTTGTGTGGATAGAATCCCACTCGTTGTCATGAGTTCTAAAATCACACCCTATTTGGACTGAGGATGGGGCCAAAACAGGACTATTTGGAGGTGGTGTGGGTACAGCGGTCTGAGTGGTGAATTCCAGGCTCTATGTAGGTTCAATACCATTGATTGGATGCTATTTGATAGGGTCAGACTGCGGCAATGCTGATCAATGCAATAATAGGCTTGTTAGGCATACAAACGTCAGTGCCCGCTACCCCAGGGCCGATTACATTGCTTGTTTTGCCCATTTCAACCCGGCGCCGACTGCCACTGGTCAATACGTTACCCCAGCTGCAGTCACACTTCACTGTCCACCGATAATGCCCACTTCCACTGCATTCAATTTTAACTTTAAAATTTAATTTTCAATACTGGCCTGCCAAGTTTTCACCGGCCACAAAAATCAATGTCAGGGTACGTGCAGGCCTGGGGCTCTGAATAATACATCAGTGACCATCTTGGTGGTGCAGGTAGAAAAAGTAGCCTCCAGCGTAGGCCAGTGCCAGGTGGGTATGGGCAGAGGGTGGGGTAGGGGTGGGGGCATGAGGTGTACCCTTCAACATAGATCTCTCATGTGACCAGCGCCCCTGCGGCCCTTACCACCACGTTCTATAGATCAATATAACATAGAGGCTGAACCATGTGGCCTCCCTGCAGGACGTGGCTAGTCCCACCTGGTAACGTGGCTGTAATGGTGGCCAGCCAGACCCTGGAGGACCAGCAGCACTGGTCACCAGCCTCCCCCAGCCAATTTGCATAGTTAAAGCAATTAGAGGGCCGACTACATGAAAAGGCCATTGGCATTAACAATGTCCACCCCCACCCCCATCCAGCTCCCAAGCCCACCCTGCATTTTAAGCACTGGCTCCCCTGCTGCATGACCAGCCTCATAGGTGGACCTATGGACCATCGCCTGCATCAACACAGGAGAGGGGAATTAATATTTACCAAATAAAACATAAATAAAATATTGAATATTGTCTGGACACCGGTGGCACAGTAGTGGTGGGTACACCGGCTAGCCCGGCATGATTCAGGGAACAGGAGGAGAAGGGGAGGAGTGAGGGGAGGTGGGGGATGTAGGGAACTGCACCCAGTTATTGATCCCACTTTGGCATGTTTCAATGGACACAGACATATTTAATTTCACGACTCCTGTGAGCCTTTTAAACTGCAGCCATGTTCCAGTCAGGGGCTGTCCTTGCTGGCTACCACCCACTCACCCTCCTCCCCCCTCATACCACCCCACCCCATCTGCGTAGGGTCCGCCATTGGGAAGCCATTTTGGATGGTAGAGGGGACTTGGGGTAATAATAATGATACTGAATGGCCATCTAGCGGTAGTTCAATAGCACTAGTTAGTGTGGTTAACTAGTCAGAGTTAAATATCCACCCTTTGTATCTATCGTGATATATGTAAAACAGGTACGCGTACGACATTCACTGGTTGTACACTAACCACTGGCCATTGTCAGACCTGTTGTATGGATTCTCACTGTTTGACATGCCCAATAAGCCTCGAGTGACTTTTAGCTTTGCCTTTACCATATTTAGTTTTTTCTATGTCTTCCTCCCACGCACACCAGTGTTCACCTCCGGCTATTCCCCCACCCTCCTCTCCCCCACCACCACCTCTGCCCTCTAAAGGGACTCACTATGACAGACTAGACATAAATCTTGACGCCAACATGTAAAACCCTTTAAATAGACGATGGGCCACAGGTCAGTGGTGAGTGACCATTGTTCATCATCTTACAAGTATGACACTGATATAATATAGCCCTTTATGGGAATTGAATAAATCACTGATACACAATGTGTATAGCATAGGCGTCCATCACCCCATTACCGTCCTCAGTTCATGATTGCAAACATGACTGCATAAGCAACCAATTAATGCCTTTTGAAAATGGAACCAATCATGTCGCCGGGATGATTAAGTATGTTCGTGTTTGGACGACCAGGAGGAGAAAGTGGAGAGGAGAGACTGGGGTGGGTCCAAGCCTAATTCGGCTGCACCGGACACTTGGCATGGCCTCGTGTGGGCCCTGGCCGGAACGCAATTTGGGATTGGGCTCGGTGGCCGGCCACGACAGGCCCCAACTCCGGCCCTGATGAGCACTAATCGTCGTCATTTACTCGGAGCATGAAGAGTTTTTTTTTATGTTGGCCAAGTCTCCTGCTAACTACTAGGGTCACCAACACATTATGCAGGCGACCCTGTCCCCTTGTCTCCTCCTCTTCAGGGCCCACCCTCCCACCTCAGCACACTCCCCAATTTGTCACTGTTTTAGAGAACAATTGGTGTCCTGGCACATATACATGTAAACATATAAACACTACAGGTTGGACACTCTACATTTTAAGTTAACATCTTTAATATTCTATAATGTCATCATTAGAACATAATATTGGAGAAATGACCTCAACATATAAGACATATAGGTTAACTCTAAATAGTGACATACATATCCACACCCCATATCCGAATTTTTATACATGCCGAATTAACTCCCACAATTTTATATCCGATCCATTCAGCTATCCGCCCTACTGTCGATTAGGAGAGAAATGACCACTCAGCCCCTACTTGGATACATTGTTAACTGGGGAAGTGCTTATCCGATTCAAGGCCCAGGACTGTAAATCACATTGTAAACCGCCCAGCCTAATCTTCACCCAGCCCAGTGTGTTAAGATAGATGGCCCCACACGACCACTAGCGTCCTCCTCTGGCCCCTGTGCAGATATCATGCAAGGCCGCTAGTTTTAATTTGCCTCTGATTGATGTGGCTGGCCCACTTTACCCGGGGATCTGTGGTAATTATATTTCCAAATGGGTTTTGTGCTCATTATCTTGTTTGGGGGAGATAGATGCGTGCGGAACTTAATCCGTGCAGATTGAGGATCACAGCAAACAGGTAGAGGGGGATCATCAAGGTATAATAGCATCTATAGTAAGAATCCTCATAGGGGGAAGCAAAGACATGATCATGAGTATTGGGTTGGGTGTATCTCTGTGAGGAAGTATAGGTATATGGGATGTAGTAGTATAGTATCAACGGTGTATTGAATTGATAGCAGACACTAAGGGCCCTCATCCAGTAGCCTAATGAACATAATGAGCACAGATGGTCCATAATGGACTCGCCCGGCTACTGGACAGTCTTGGCCAAAGTGATGTGTGATTGAGGGAACAAAGTAGGACAAAATGGGAAGAGATGAGCTGTCCCAATTGGTGGTGAGGAGCTGGGGAGGGTGTGCGTCTGGGAGGAGAGGGGCACGCGGTGCGCTAACAACAGGGGCGACAAGATGGATCGGCGTTATTGTGCTTATTGACCACTTAATCTAGCGTTGTCATGGCAAGGAGGACGACCCCAGTCTCCAGGGTGGCGCCAGTTACTATGGCAACAATGGTGGTGGTGTGAGATCAGGGTGAGGACAGGGACGGATCATCTGGACCCTGGAGGAAGATGGACGACGGTGACACCTCCAGGTGGCGCATCCCTCATCCGGTGTGCGGGGGGCAGGGGACCCCCTGAGCCCCCCTCAGAGTGAATTAATCAGCGGGGGAGCGAGCAGGGCGTTGCGTAAGGGTCCTGGCCCGGCCCCGGCCGCCGACAGTTGCTGTTAATAACGCGCCGACAAATGGACTGGCCCTGGCCCGCGCTTAATGAATTGATCCTTGGAGTCACCTCCAGTAAGACTAACTGCAACATGTCCCCCCAACGCCTTCTGTATTGTCCGCCGCCGCGACTAAATCACGGCTGCTCGGGGTGTCTTGTTAGCCCGCCGCCTCCTCCTGGGTCCAGTGACCACCCTGAGATCTATGCCCACCTGGCCGCCCCTCCAGCACCTAATGGCCTCGGCGCATGTCGATTAATGGCTCCCCCGACGCCGTTATCCTCCAGTAGTTTTGTTTTCCAATTATAATTGGCGAGTGGCGGTCAGATCTACCAATTGTAAATCACCACTAATTGGGACAACTGGTCGGCAGCATAACTCAGGCGGCCGGGGTTATTGATAGTGAGAGCTTTACGGCCCGTGGTGCCGCTGTCCTTGTCTTTATTATGACAAATGGCCGCGTCCAGTGCTAGGAGCAGCTCCGCGCAGCTCCCTCCTCCTCTGTCTGTCTGCGACCAGAACGCAAAGCCCCCATTAAAACTCACCCATCACCACCGCGCAGACTCACAACAAAGGACAACCAAACCCAATTGGAAGGAACACACAATAATGCTGATTCGATTCCATTGCCACCAAGCGGTGATGGCTATCGGGTACTGAGACCATTAACAAGTGTTTCTCCTCCAGTGCAACCCATGAGTGAAGGCGATCCTAACTGCTAGTATCGGTAGTGTTCACTTCAGTTGTTGTCTGACTTTCTGAAAGAGTACACTCCATCGTAAGAAGCATTCATACGTTATAATGGTAAATCTGAAATTTGAAATTTACCCTCTTGTCCCATGAACACCTCTACAATAAAGAAAACGAAGTGAAGAGGACACAGGGGCAGAAAAGGGGGATTAAAACAGGTTCACGTATAAATAGCCAATCATTGGCGGTGAAGGGGATGAATCTAGCACATATTAAGGGGAAACTCTAGAAAGATGGAAAATCCACACTGGGGGAGTATCGGAGATCAAATAGAGAAATTACGTGGTGAGCGTTGCTATGGCAAACTCCCATGACGTCGACAGGTGTACGGCATGTCAGCGTCACGGCTCACCTCCCCCACTAGGGGGCAGGGGGATCGGACTTCTTGGGAGCGTCTGTTTGCGTCACTGTTATCAACTATGCATTGCTACTGGCCTTTTGGCTGGACTTTTAAAATAGCCCCGGTCGGTGCTATATTGGCTTATGCTCGGCCCCGCCAAGCGATAGGCCAGTGGCTAGTCAGGCGGGGGGGCTCGGGAGGTGTGCCGTAGGGGATGCGGGTTGTGAGGAGGTTATGGGGGAGGGGTATGGGGGCAGACAAAATAGATCAACGTCCTCAGACCGAGGTCAGCCTGCGGGGCCCCCTATCTGTGGGATCTCTTGTCATAATGATTTTAGAAATGATTTCAAACAATATCACAACACACCATGACAAATAGAAATGTGACGATGATAGAAGTCCTACGATGGAAGAAGCTTCTGCATTTTTAAAATTGAAAACTGTGACATTTTTGGGACATGTTGTGATACTCGGCAGAAGTTGGTCAGTGGTCTGGCTGGTAGGGAGCCTCACGAGTAGGGGCCTCCAGGGCCCAGCGATGGTGGAAAACCGCCTTGAGGGAGTCCACATAACTGAGCATAACTCGACCTTGGCCGACCTAACTGTATTTTCCGGCTTCCCGCTGCCCAGGCCGACGCAGATCGCACCCCTGAGCAAGGGGGCAGAAGGCTGGTATCCCCCACAGGCCAGCACAGACTTTTCCAACTAAACCTCCCCTTTTTCCTCCCAATAGAAGTCATCCTGTTCAACTTTAGACTTGGGGAAAACCCAGATTATTCGATCGAATTAGCTTTCAATACACGACATAAAAAGTCTCCACTGCACCACTAGGAGTGTTTCTAGGTTTGAAGATTTATGTTGGGTAACCGAATTGTGGAGAATAATTAGTTTTCTGTTGACAGAGGTAATGATAGTGGTTTACTTGATGCGTTATCTTCACACCATAAACCATCTTATAGCCTCCAGGTGGAGGTAGGTGGTCATCAGTGCTAAGGGGCTGACCCTCTGGCTTGCTGATGGCGCAAACTGATGTTACTCTACAGAGATAATGGATCCTTTCTTACACGTGTGTGTCTACGTGTTGGAGAAGTATAGGAAACCATTGTCTGTGTCCAAACGTATTACAATGTACCACAGCCTAAGTTATACCAAGACAAATTTGTCAGTGCATTTACAAACACAAGTATAAACACTGCATTAATGTTGAGGTATACGACACACACCAGTTACATGGATTGTGATTGGTAGACCCAGACCCCCATGTCTGTGAGTCCTTTGTGAGGACACCCTACATTTCCCACTGACCTTCCACCCCTCCCCTCGTAGGTAAAACTCCACTGCGCTGATGTAACCCACACTCCCTGTTGAGACGTACCCTGGCCCCTGAGGGCACCAGGAGGAATAGGTGAGGTGGGAGGGAGGGGGCCTGTATCTAGACACCAAACAGCATGGGAACGTCACGCCCTCCCACAGCTGTAGCACCCTCCCTCCTCCCCCTGCTACTATACTCCCTGTATCCTCCTTGGACAGCCACTCAAGCACGGCCATAACACCCCATAAGATGGAGTGTAGACCTAGATAGTTTAGAAGGGAGATTGCGATGCTGGTATTCTATCCAAGTATTGTAGTTTCATGTTGCTACCTTGTCCAGGTGGGAATTCACACAGGGTAATTAGGTGTTCCAGGTGCTATCAGCCCCGCCCTGTATCAGGCATGGGCGACCAGTGCACTTGTCCTGAAACAATCAAAGCCACAGAGAACATAGAGAAGACCTGGCTTTATGAGCTCCAATGATATGAACTGCCAACTTTTCTGCCATTGAATCATTCTTAGTGTGGGTCCCCTACCTCGGACTGTGGTCGACTTGCCGCCGTCCGCAGCCACACCAAACGCACGCGTACTCTTACCTGAATAAGACAAAAGAGAAAGAAGAGCAAGGTCAGTGATTATTGACGGGAAAAGTACACCATGCAGCAGGGATAATAGTCAATAGGACTGCAGGACAAATAGAGACGGCCAGTGTTGATGACCGCAGGAATGCTCGGCGAGTGGAGCAGGTGGTATGTGGTGGAGAGTGGACACGAAGATGGTCTCCAGCCCCCACTGGCCAACATGCAAAGGGGACTGCAGCACGCTCCCACGGCCAATGCAGAAAGCCTCATGGTCTCCACATCAAAAGCCACCAATATTGAGATAAAAAGGGAAAAATGTAAAACAAAAAGGCACAAGGCATTGGGAAGGGAAGACCCAGGAGGATGGTTTACGACTGGGGGCCCCTGCCCATTACCCCATTAAAAGTAAGCTTGCTGAGTTGAAGCCAGACCAATCAAAGTGGGGCCGCAGCAAGTCAGCAGGCAATCAAAGGCTTTGCGCCGGCCATAACGCGAAAATAAACCACGGTCAGCGGCAATCAGTGTCAAGTGTAACTTTACTCTGCATGTTATTCTCAAAAGGCGACAGGTAGATAAAGGAGAGCTGGACCAAATATCATTGCAATAAAATACAAGAAAATTGGAAAATGGAGAACTAGGAAAAGAATAAATGACATTTATGTCAGATTTGTATGTAGGATTTAAAGTAATGGGGTGTCCATGGAAATTGTGGGTTCAGGTATAGTGTTGCTGGGTTCTTTGTGAGAGAACTGCCATGACAAGCAGCCATGTTGGGCGTGGTTGACTGACTTGAAGCCCTGTGTAAACCTGATTACGACGTATGGCACACGTCTAATAATGACCCCTTACATGGTATCCAACTAGTGCACTGCCTTAACATCTATAGTCACGGTGCATGCCATTCTACCTCACCATGCAGCAGGCACCAACAGTTCTGGCACAGCACTTATTCCTTTGGATGGACATTGTCCAGCACAGTGGCTTGCCATTTCTTTGATCCCCATCAACGCCTTTTTGCCTCCTAATTCAGATTATCTTTTTGCTTGTCCTTTTGGCTTATTATTCATTTTTCATAATAATACTGGTTTTAGTTCGTTTTTCTTCCAGGGCTGACCCTGGGAGGCATGGACTGGTCATCAGTCCAGTTGGCCAGGGTGCTGGACAGGAGGGGGTGAATATTATGGCTTAATGAAGTGAATTTTAAAGAACTGGGTGGATTGGGACGGCAGGAAATGAATGGCGAGGGGGTTGTGTGTGTGAGTGGATGTTTGTGTGTGAATGAGTGTGTGTGGGGAAGGGGTTAGTGAGTGAGTGAGTGAGTGAGTGAGTGAGTGAGTGAGTGAGTGAGTGAGTGAGTGAGTGAGTGAGTGAGTGAGTGAGCGAGCGAGTGAGGCAGGCAGGGAAGGGCAGAGATGAGGGGACAATGACATCCATGTAAACAGGCAAGTAGGGGGCAGGCAGGCACGAGTGGCAGTGACAAGGGTAAGAAGAAGGCAGGTAGGAGCGTCATGTGAGGGAGGTGTGCTGGTGTGTGTGTCCGGGGGGATGTCAGAGGTGGACAGCAAGAAATGTCAAGACTGGGTAGGCGAGCCAAGATGGTGGACGGCAGCTGACTGATTAAGAATTAATTAGTGGTGTAAGGCTGCGGGCAGCGGGAGCCAGACTCTGCCTTCTGCTCGTTAGGCCGTGTGCATGCTGACCCCAACCCGCCTTCAAAGGCTTTGTCCCGGTCCAGGAAGCAGGCAATGGGAGAGCGGCCAGAGGGGGTCTGCACAGCCAACCCTACCTCCCCTCCCCACCCCACCCAACCCGCAATCACATCACCTAGTCATAAAACATGAAGCTCAGATTTGCGCAATCAGCGACGCAAATTTAGCATCAAATTCAATTATACCAAGCTAAGCCCTCAGAAATGCGCGCGGATAAGTCGCCAGTAGCAGCGGTCAATGCTGCTGATTTGCCTAAATGGGCCATGACTGTCGGTGGCCACATAAATCGACGGTCCACGCCCAGTTTATGGTGCTCACAGCGGACTAATTAGAATTGGTGATGATTTGCTTGCTTCTCCTGACTAGTCGACCATATTCTTATTCCATTACTATGGACTGCCACTTTAGTCGCTGTCCTGTGCTCTTACCATTCTTGATGTCCAATTGGGCCCTATTTGTTTGGAACTAATCTATTTTGCATACATAATATAAGCATGGACCAACACCCCTGATCATCTATATGGGGGAACAATCAATATTATCTCTATAACCATGTATATATTACTCTTGTAATTTTGACTACATATTGTGGATTAGGAATGATATGATATATCCTCAATTGGTCTCCCTACAAGATGAATATGGAATCTAAGAGGAATCCATCTTTATTCCCTTGTGTAATTAGATTATTATGGCCAGGTAATAATGTTAGTCCCCTTTGATTGAGATGGTCATATTAATACCCATCACTATGATATACAAGTTATCTTGGTCTGTATCTAATATCACAAACATAGATTTTGATATCACAGAGAGGTACCCCTCCGTCCCTACTCCTTCTTCTATGTCCTACATGTACATGGGTGTCCACTGTAACCCCACCCGTGCTGGGGGATGACTTGACCTGCCTCACCACGACACATACCTGTGTCTCCAGGCTCAGATGCTACAATCAGATTCTCTCCTCTGTCACAAACATAACATCTACTTGTAGGCAGGCAAGGCTGGTTGAGGAATGGAGGGCATTTACAGGCAAAGAAGGCCGCTCCCCGCTAATTGGTGTGTGCACGCGGTCAGTGCCACTGTCTGACGCGGTCCCAGCCCATTTACAGACAGCCAGGTAGTAACCCGACCGTCTAACATCCCCGATCACCAGGTAGATAAGGGTGAGATATGGGTGCTGTGCCCATGCAGGGCACTATACTGGCCTGATTCTGCAGAAGATAGGTCAGGCTGCCAGTGCCATGCTTGCCCATTGTTCTCTGCTAAGCATGGCAGCGGGCTTCAAAACGCTGTATCTGTTTTCACATGGGGTCCTCCCCCTCCCCTTCCCCTCCAACATCTCCCCTTGGTGTGGTTATAGCCCAAGGCTAGCATTACCAACCCCCCTCCCCACCAGCCCAGTGTAGCACCCCCTCATGTCAACCCGACATGTGCTGGGGCTAGCTGCAGCAGCAGCACACAGCATGTGAGACGGGTCAAGCGTGGAGGGCGGGTCAGGGGTCAGGGTCACTGACCTGTTACACTGAGGTGGAGAACAGGTCATTTTCACGCAGCTGTTCACTCGCGTCCACTCTCAAAACTCTGCTTTTTTTGTCTGCTTTTGGGAGACTACTAATGGTAGTATCCCACCCACACATCATGAACCAAAACTAACATTTCTCCTCCATTATGCACATCATATTTATCATTAAATCGATCAATGGCTAATCGAGTCGATCGTGTCCGCTCTCCCCAATCACGATTAATGCTTTTGCTTATTTTAACCAAATCTCATGAATAATTGAGCAACAATCCCCACCCCAGCAGTGTCTGACGCAAAAGGCCTATTCTGGGTAAATGGGAGATGGATATAGAAATACTCCACCATCTTTGGAAATGATCAAAGTGGTGTTATGGGGCAGGTTATGCGTGCACCTGCTTTCCAGCAGTATCATATCTGGGCGTGGCCACATTGGCGACATGCAACAATCAGAAAAAAGACATGGACAGTAGGAAATGGATCCACATTATGCTTGGTTTTGCCAAAGATCACTGCGGCTATATCTTCTCGCTATCAATTATGGACGTTCTAATGTTCCTATCAGCATATGTCTTTTTAAAACCACAGCACAGACAGTTGATGAAAAAGAATTCAACATATATGCAAGAGCGCCTATATAAGCTGCAAGCAGTATTTCTTTCTGAACGGACAATGTCTGTGCACATATCAAAGGGGCAGTTTGGGATCAGATACTGATGAATCCTACGAAGTAACCTGAGAGTAGGAGTTCGCTGACTTTGACAATCATAAAAGGTATAGCCGCAGCTATATATGTAATGTTTTTGTCATGTCTCATGCTGGCGGTGATATTAGGGAGGGAGAACATATTCACTGGGCCTCATAACAGAAGTAATCAGGTATCCCTGTATCTGGCTGAAGGCGGTGTCCATAACAGGTCTTGATCTGCAGACAACAAAGCCAAATGAGGCAAATGAGGATGGGTGGTGGTGCCACCTATACTGTGGGGTGGAACAGAGGACACTGGAGGCAATGAATGTGTATATGTATATATGTGTATACATTTATCTCACATGATGTGCGTATGGTACATGACGTGAATCGGACTAAAAAAAAGGACATCATCCACTTGCATCTCCAGTCTCCATATCACAAAAAGACGATATGACCACAGGGGTAACTGCAAGGACATCCTATGTGCGTTGTTCATATCAACCCACCTCACGCATGTCAATCTTGCTGGCGAATCATCCGATCGCCGCCGCACGCCAAAAGGAAACTTTCCTGACATGGCAGGCCCCGGGTCAACTGGGCAGGCCATCCTTTGGGAGGTATAGTAGGAGGGGGTGCTGCACGAAAGTACCACATCTCATGCACATCTCCACAGGGGAGGGTGCTGAATGCTGGGGGAGGGGGTTGGGTGGGTCAGTTTTCATGCAGCATTCCAGGCTGTCTCATTCTTGTATGATGTCTTTTTATTAGAGGACAACCCACGTGCTGCTTCCATGTGCCTGTGGTCTTGCGTGGTATGTCAGTGCTGGCTATGGAGAAGGGTGGTGGGTGGGTGGGGGTATAACCTGGGGGGTTGGTGGTGTGGTGTGTAGAGGAGAGGACAGGGGACGAGAAAGGTTCTCCATTGCTATGCTCTGGTAGCATGTCCTACATGTATGTCCTTGTCCAATCTACTATCACCATGGCCATGTGTTCCCTTTCATTGCCTGCTCCCCCCGACCGCTGCAATTGCCTCACAGCGCTCTGCAGCAATGGCGAGCAGCAGCAACTGACCCACTCTGGTGTGTATCTAGGTACCGCAGGTGCTTAGCCCTACCCACTGACCATTAGGGAACCTTGCCGGTGCCTCCATGTGACAAGCCATCATAAAGCATGCTGCCATTATGCAGGCACACAAAAGGCACAGGGGAGGTCCATGCACCCCCCCTCCTCCCCCCTCCCTACCAGAGCATGGCAAGCCCATGGCATGGCCTGTACCATGGACTGCATGGTTCTCCATAAACAGCAACTTGAGAAAGTTCAGCTGGCCTCCAGAGTCAGCTAGGGTTAACCACACCTTTACCTAGTTGGAGGAAAAAAAGGTTCACCACATTTAATTCATTGCACTGCTGTGGTTTATGGGCGAACCAGAAGACCCTCAATGAACAGGTTCCATCGGGTATCTATTCTTTGGTTTGACTTTACAGTTATCAAATGATGGGATTATTTACCAAGCATAGCATAGATATAGATAAATTCCTATCCTGAATTCTGAAAAGATTTGAAGTCCTAGACTTGTTTTTCCTTTCACATTTAAATATGCATTCTTGACATAGACTTGGTTTAGACTAAGATTATCGAACACAAAATTAGTTTTTGAAACATGTAACCAATTTGTTTTTGACCGTTTATCTTGCAGCTTCATCACAGCTGCACATGGTTTTGAACACAACGTCCGTCCCCTCTAGGCTCGAGTGCCATGCTAACCGTGCCATGCCCTGTTGGTCATAGTGGGGTGACATCTGGTTGAGAAGCTGACCATTCATAACCCCTGTCTAGCTTGACCAGCAGATGACCAGGGGTCTCTCTCCGGTCATCTATCATGAGTTGATCTAGAAATCACACCTTTTAGATTACAGATCTCCATAATCCGTCATCAAAGCCCAGAGGGACCTTACTCACATGGAAGCACCCAAGGGGTCACGTCTAGTCTACAAATCGTAGAGCAGCTGCTTTTTTAAGACGTGTATACCTGTCTATCAAGATATGAATTAATCTGATGGTTACCCTGGCTTTGGTAATACTAGGGGGCTTTCAGTGGTATTCTAAAGCGGCTCTCAATGTGCACTGGTCCACCAGGGCCGACCAGCCTCCCCTTTAACATGTATGGGAACATCTGGCCCTCTGCTATGGCAAGGCAACTTGACTGCCCCAACCCCCAGCCCCCAACTTGTCCTTCATGGCTACCCTGGACATGGTCATGGCACACATGTATGCAATTCCTTGGAAAAACAACAAATTACAAATAATTATTGCCATGGTCTGATAATCAATTCCCCTTCCCCATATACTACTAGTCAAAGATGTTTAAGCTCTGAGATCAGTCGATTCAGTGATTACTACCTTTAATCACTGGGCCTAATCATATGGGTTTGGTAATTCAGCTTTAAGGTCACAGGGAAGTTATTGTAAAGCATTTTGTGCAATATGTTTACGGCGTAGGCACGTCTATTCCTGGCCAAGCGTCGCGTCGGCGGTGCACCTTTGTCAAGGGGGGCTCTTACCAGTGGTTACGACTGAGTGACCCAGCCCCCTCGTCATCACCTGGCCATGTCAAACAAATTGTGCTGACCCCCCTATATCAATGTCAGGCGAGGCCAACCCTCCCCCAGCCACTGTAGGCCCCACCTATAGGCCACCATAACACCATTAAAGAACACCAAAATGTGCCGAAACAACACTATGATGGTAAAGCACGACCATTATGAGGGTCGCTCCCTTCTGGAAATAAATAAATTGATGAGTATTCCTCACGGAATGGCAGCATTTACTAGCAGGACCGACCATTAGCTTTAATGTCACGACCTTATATTCTGTTTCATATTGCGACATTTCTTTCAAGTCAGTGGGTGTGTTATTCATGTATTCATAATAGGTTACAAGTCTACACTCCTTACCTACTGCACCCGACCCGGACCACCCAACCAACTCTTGTTGGGAATAATGAGGGGGGCAGAGAGGGGAAACACACGTCTAGTGAAGTGGTGGCCATTAGAAGCAAGGCTTAATAAAAACAAGACGCGCTCCTCGGAGGCCAACCTCAAGGTCCGGGAGAGGTAATCAATAGCTTGCCCATCGGTTCCTGAAAAAGTGTCGGATCCGCTGAGCACCATTGGGATAATCTCTTCGGTAAAGAAATCGTACGTCGGGGAGCCCCTGGCCTAGTTGATGAAGCGACTGGCCGAGGGAGGGCGCCAGGAGCGGGTCGGTCACGGGAACTGAACAAGAGATGGGGGGAGAGGTGGTAAGGAAAGGGAGGGGGCAAGATCCCAAGGGGGGGGGGGGGTATAGGGTGGATGGGGAATAGACAGAGGTATATATGTTAGTCTAAAGGGTGAGAGTCCTGAGTTGTTGGTCAGCTCACAGTTCTATATGTACAGATAAATCGAGGTTCTCTTCTACCCCACCAATAATGAGCCAAAATCGTGTTTTGCTGTCAGTTAAAATGGTCTCATTTAATGGCGTGATAAAACCTCCGAAGGAAATTGGCACATTTTATACTCTTTCGCATCACTTTTATATTTAGAATGATGGACATCCCAGAGGGGAAAACTCGAGTTAATGATTGACACTTACGAAGTATTTGAGAACACTTGATCGCACTTTTCAATTTTTAAAATGGTATCATTGTTGTTATTAAGACACCAGGCGCTGTGGTGCGATCATATTGAGGTCAGGAGCGTTTAAAACGCTGGCTAAAAATGCTTCAAATTGATCACTTGACGCAGACTTTTTGGGGGCTTCTTTTAATTGATTACGGCGTTGGTGCTTATAAAACCACCATGAGAATTGTAACCGTTATCATTTTTCTTCTTTTCTTAAACAATTATTTTACATGTTTCTTTTTCTCTTCACCAACAGACAGCCACATCCTGAACTGTTACAGACGCTATTTCTATGTAGTAACTAAGGCATTTGATTCAGTAGTGGGGGCTGACGTTTTGGATACAAAAATGAAGTACTTGGATGTCTTCCTACTCGGCTCTTTTAGGTCTACACAGTCCTTTTGCTTCCTGGTGCTCTCACGTCTTTGATATCTTATACCACCTTGTGCCACAGTCCCAGTAATAAACCACAAACGAGCACGAAGCCAATAGGTTTGTTTGTACATCCAAAAAGACAGATGTTTCAAACGAGCCTTTGGATATGCAAATGTGCCTTGTTCCACAAGGTGGACCCGTGGCCTACTTGAAAACTTCAGTTAGGGAACCAGAGACCAAAGGGGTGCACAAGAAGGAGGGTATTTTCAACTCATTAAAACCAAATTAATTTGGCCGCCATCATAGTAATTGCTGTCGGATGGCCTCACAGCCCCCCATAAACTATCCTCTGACCTGTTAGAATAATTACAGGTAGCAGAGCACTCTAGTATACGACCATTAATTGGCTCGAATAAACCAGATTAATTATTAATTGATTTTTTTATATTCAAATTCAACTCCCTCCCCTTTCGGCCTCCACCGTCGGGAGCCCCGTGTCCCCGTGACCCTACTGACCTCAGGCAGGTGTGGCCGGCCTAAGAGTGAGCAAGCTGCTGTAACCTCCAGTAACAAGCATAACCCCCGGTAAACTGATGTAACGGCCTACCCCCAACCAGTCTACCCCTTCCACCCCCTCCTCACCAACCCCCTAGCCACCCAGACCAGCCCCAGCCCCATATCGCACCGTCACCTTTGTGCCCGCTTCACCGGTGGCCGGCTGGGCGGTGTGACGCTTGGCTGCTCCCCCACAAAGTAGGGGATCTATTCAGACTTATTCTATTAATAAAGGAATTTTCAAGTACATTTCAGAAATACTCTATACCACTGAACACACCTACACAACCCTCTGACTTGGAAATATCAAAATATGATATATCTTTCCATGTATTCTAGTAGTTTATAAGCAATGTGAAGTCGAATAGTACATTTCATGTAAAATTCAAACACACCATATCAAAAATATTTTCCATGTTTTCCTTAATATGTTACTTATATGGAGGTCTTATTCTTCTGTCTGCACAGATATGCAATTCCAAAATCCTTATCACAGGATATTACAATGCACAAACATCTGATAAGAGTCCCCCTATCAGATAAAGTACACTGAACACCTCTAGACATCGCTTCAACTGTGTTATAAAACAATTGCTGTGGTGGGGGAACACCTCTGCATTGGCCTGAAGGATGGAGGTGGGGGCAGGTCACAAGGCTGAGTCCTCACACCTGTGTTTACCTGTGACCACACCGTGCCAGCTCCCACCTGAGCAGGGCAGGACGACCAGCGAGTGAGTGGTCAATGGCCAGGGACTCATGTCAATATTTGTGACCAGGTACTGGGGAGGTGACGGCCCACCGTGCATGGAATATGGATGACATGGTCATGTGGGCTGAGGCTCCTCTGGGGGATGTGCTGCTGGTCGTGCTGCTGGTCATGTATATTATTGTTGTGGTGGTGTTCAGTATTGTTGTTGATTTGATTGTTGCTGAAATTGCTATTGTCAGAGTTATATTTCTTTTCTATATCATCATGTAGTCGTGCTTTATGGACGATGAAGGTAGGGGTTATGATGGTGGTCTGCGCGGTGACCACCATGGCTATAGTGGATGATGGAGGTCAGGGATGTCGAGGAAGGGGGTATAGGGGATGTTGACCCACGAGATGTCAATATGTAGATTGTGATCATCATCATCATGACCAGACAGCATATCCAGCCCCCCTCCCCCCAGTATTCACAGGATGCAGAAATGAGGGAATCAAAGTGGGATGGGATATAAAGTGTGTTTGAGGGCTGGCTGTGGGGTTTGGGAGGAGGGTGTGTGTGCTGTATGGGTGGGTCGTGAGGGGGTTGGGTGTGTGGATGGGGGTGGGACGGGGCATTAGGTTGGCTAGCCATGGCTCAGCTCATCATACCACCATAGGGAGGGGACTAATGGCCGGCTGATGGCCGCAGGACGACCGGTGTATCGCCGTGCTGGCCGACGTTTGGACACTAGGGACACGACGGACGGTGCCTCCAGGGCCACGCTGGGGCTGTTCGAAAACCCCAGGTTATCTCCTATAGCATGTGACTGTACTGACCTGCCTTATAGGGTGGCCCTTGCTGCTATCCCAATTTACATATAGATAGGAACTTGTGTGATCAAAGGGTCACAGTTATACTATTTGACGCTATTGGACATCCTTCTTCCCCTAAAGTATACTCCTCTATTCCACAAACTTTCCTCCCCAAACAAACCTTCCTATAGGCTTGGGATGTGGGCTTGTTTTCCGAACGTGCCTAATATAAATGAAAGGACATTATGCCAGCGTGTGGGGGCGGCCCACACAGTGCATTATAGCACTGGTCAATATAATGATGATGCCGTAATGGCCTATACGATAATCATACACGCACCCGTCCATTGTCCGACTGGAATGAGGCCTGCCCCAGATTGGACAATGATGTGTCAGTGATGTCCGAGCCCCACAGGCCTGGGCCACTGGGAATGTTCAATATCAGACCATCAGAGGCATGCTGCACCCCCTCCTTCTGTGTAAAGCCTCCTCCACGGTCCAACATGGGAAATGGGGGCCAGGGCCCAGGTCCCACCCCCATTCTCTCTACCCCACTTCTCCTCTCCAGACCCTACTGGAGGTTACAGCAAAATGTGGCTGTCATGTGAGCGTTGTCCACACATGGGCTTTGTTAACGCCCACCATATCGTGTTGGTCACTCGACCAGACACGTACATTTCATGTGCTATATGATAGTGTGGGGTGGGCCCTTTATCGTTGTTACAGCGGTGATTATGTTATGACTACGTCACATGTAGTACAACAAAGGAATACAACCGATGGAATGACATGAGAATGTGAGAACCACTCAGTACTGGTGGCTAATTTACTCCAGCAGCTGCCACTACTGCATAATAAAACTAACATTAACTCCCAATAAATAGAAAGTGATATAGAGAAAACAAAATCCCTTCTTGGCCATACAGTGGCCCCCGTTACAGTCACCAGGTCTGTCTTCCCTCCTCCTGTGCATGTGTGGGAGCACTTAGAGGTGTTGTGTGTTTACGTTTTGCCATCTAACTTGGCGGCCATGGGCAGGCGTCCCAACGCCCTACATGTCATGTCCTCCAGGAGAGGCGGGAAAACCTGGAGGACATGTTAAGGGGTGGGAGGGGGTGGGTGGCTTTGGGGACAGGTCTGTAACACCGCCCGCTAAGTGTGTCCACATGTCGCGGCCTAGACTACATAACTCTGGCCAGGGGGGATGTGCTGCCACCCTCCCCCCACCCAGCCCTCACCGGTCAGTTATGCCAACACCAGCAACATTTCAGCATCACCGAGAACAGGTGAGAGACCTCTGACCCCTCCGGGCGGCGTTACGTCGAGGAGGCCACCCGCCATGGAGGAAAAGGGCGCGTCGTCGCTCCAGGGGCCGGTGAGTGATTCCCCAGGTGCCAGAGGTCCCGGTAAGGGGAGCACTCCAGGGCATGGGAAACTGCGGACACCATGTCTATCCCTGTGACCGTCACATGCTGACCAAGCCGCCCGGGAATGCTGCCGGGTCACTCCTGGGTCCGGCCGGGTCATGCCAGGTTACCCCCTGGAGGAGGTCTCCTACCTCTCCTCCATGACCCTATACCCAATGCTATGTAATAACCTGCAGCCGGTGACCCCTAGCTTGTGGTTGGGGTTAGAGGGCAGGGACGGGTAGGGAATGGGGTGAAACTGTTGGGGCCACACCCTGGACGAGTATACATGCGACCACTGTGGCTCTGATGGGGGTCATCTAGGGATGCTGGAGGAGTTGGTGCTGGCGTATTGGTGCTGGAATAGTGGGGTAACTCTAAGTTCCTCCCTTCGTCGCCTCATCATTCATAATCTGTCAGGGCCCCCTGCCTTCTCCACCCACCACTGCCCTACTCCATACACCTAAAACCTACACCTCTCCCAGGGACTGGAGCTGGACTGGGCGGGAAACACCCAGACATCGTAACCTAGGCCCTGGTACTCCAGGGTTGATGATGAAATACAACAACCATGTTAGAGGGGCTGAACTATGTGCCTTGCTAATAAAGATAAATACAGCCCAATATACTTACATTCTTACCACCATGAACAAGAAGTCTGACTTAGAGAAACAGCAGTGGTTTGCAATGGCGAATGCACAAATTCTAGGGACGATAACAAGCAATGGCTTCAAGATGTAACTGGCCAGTTTACAGTCAGGGAGCTTATAAACACACGGCCCTCTCGGCACAGGGCAGAGTTTTATTCGTCACGTGTCAGGAATGATTTTCCCCTCCACATAGAGTTATATCCCCTGTGGTGATAGGGATTTGTGACTATAGGTGTGGGTGGAGGGCATACATGTACATCTACATACGTGTAGGTGTGGGTAGCAGTGAGCAGCTTCAGTCAAGTTCCTAAGTGTTTCTCTAAAGTGGACTGAGCAGCTCAGAGCAGTGCGATACAGCAGTAAAACCGAGAATCTGCGAGCAGCTCAGGGGTTGGACGTGTCATTCTGAAGGCCCGTCTGAAGGCCCCTGCCATGGGGTAGAGGGATATGTTTGGAGGACTTAGGGGTGAGGAGAGTGAGGCCAGCTGCCTCGTCTGACCATGGCTAAGTTACGAGGTGAGAAGAGCACGTGGGGGATAAGAGCTGCTCGGAGCAACTCACGTTTTATATCATGTGTGATTTACATAAGGCGAATGGGAAGGGTACTGTAGATGGCCAGACCTATACTGTATCCCAAACCACTATGTTATAGCAGGTCACGTGTAACCCAAAGCATTTTGTATACCTTTCTTTCATGTATTGGCTCTAAATAATAAAACCTCATGATATTAATTACCAGGTAGTCTGGTATTAGCTCGCAGGTAGTCTGGTGTTAGCACCCCTCCTTCTGCACCAACTGAATGCTTGAGTGTTGTATGATGAGTTGGAGAAGACCCAGGAGAAACCTCCTCCAGGAGAAGTCGCACTGGTCCTCTGTTATGACAGGTGTGCCTGCCGCCCACTGAAATCCACCCTACTTACTGCATGAGGAATGTAATTAGGCGAGAATGTTTTCTAGATCGGATTCAAACAGGTCTCTCCCGTGGCCATAAAGATGCCGACCACAACCGCCAACTATGCTCTACCCTCCTCCAGTGAAAGTCATAAAACCTGCTAGGCAGACTAATTTGGATCAGTAGGAGGAATGCGTGCTGGTATACTGAATCTGGGACCTGCTGGCGAGGACCCCAACTGTGCAGTCATCATGGGCCACATTGGTAATATCAATTAAAATATAGACAACACCTACCTAAGTGTCATTTACAGACACTATCTGTAAACTTTCCATCCTCCTGGTTACCACATTTACCACCAGTTTTACAACCCACAGTGGGAATCCTTGAAGATAGCACCAACCCCTCCCCACATTTTATTGCTCTGCTAATTTGTCAGAGACACTGGGTATCCAGTCCAGCTGTGAGCTCATTAGAGAAGCCCTTTGTCGGCCTCGCCAGCAGGTCCCAGATTCAGTATAGATAATGCTAATTGCCAGAATTAGCCTGTTACAACTTACCAGCGCCTGGGTAATGCTACAAGAAATACCAACATTGGCAGGGACTAGTATTTAGCACAACATATCAGGGTGTTTTTTTCTGGAGGAAGACCAAAGGACTGGTGCTTCTCACCCCTAGCAGTTGTTGGTAACGTTTGGAGTGGGTGGTGGGAGGGAGGGTGGGGCCGGTATGAGAAGAGGATATACCCAGGAGATAGGGTATCTGCCTGTAGCCATAGCAATCAGGGGAGGTGCCTAGAGGATACACGTTCAGGAGGAGGGTGTTTCCATGGGAACAGATGGGCAGCCCTGGAGACGCCAGGCTACATGACATGGTCCTGTCTCCAGTGTCAATCAAGTGTCTGTGGTGCGCGCCAAAAACATCTCTGGCGGTCAGAATTGGGGAAACTGGAGTTGGACTAACCGCGCCCTTCCCCCAGCTCTCCCTCTGGTCCGGCCTACAACTGGAACATTGCTATCTTTTGAGTAACTACCACGGCCTTCTGGCTATGTAGTTATAGTTGGTCACACAAGGTTAACCACTGTACAGTTTGGTGGAAGTTACTTTGTGCTGGTGAGGTTGGGACAACCAAGGCCCAATTAGCATACCTCCAACCTATGGCCTTCACAGGGGGAAACGTTGAGGGGAAACTAATTCTTGTTTATGAGAAAATTAAGAGTATAATCGACAGACTACAAAAAAAAGCCGCAAGTAGATAATTAAATCTCATTAATGTCAAAACAGCCGAAACTCACGAGCTTAAAATAGAGTCTCACCGTAGGGAAAAATAGGTGTATAGGATTTCTGGTAAACACTCAAAACTCATCCCACCCGCATTCTAGCAGTGGCGGTCATGGCCTATCTTTGACCCTGGTATTGGTGGGTGGCTCTGTGTAGGAGCTTCTCTCCCTGTGACGCCGGGACCCGCTGTTTGAGGGGTGACAGTGTGTGTGACCACCTCCTGGACAGAGTTATTATGCCATGTTGTCTGTGGCTATATATTGTGCTGTCATGTTGGGGGCCACCCCGCTGGGCACAGGACCAGATGCTTGCTGACCCCCCAGACCCATGTTATGCGGCCATGTCCACTGGCCCCTGTGTCACCCCCCTGGTTCTACCCCTAAATGTAATACTTCAATGGGTTGTCTGAGGTTTGAGGGTGAATTTAGGTACCTACACCAGCGTCGTAACTGCCAACCGCCAAAAACTAGACCCAACCATTTTCCCCTACCATGTACTTATATTCTTCACATAGTCACAGAAGACATATTCCT
This sequence comes from Harmothoe impar, assembly GCA_947462335.1. NCBI lineage: Eukaryota > Metazoa > Annelida > Polychaeta > Phyllodocida > Polynoidae > Harmothoe > Harmothoe impar. The sequence continues at coordinate 88,282,366 of OX381704.1, read as the reverse complement.
GAATGTATAGAATTATCACCATTTATTTAATTTATTACTTTAGAAGTATCAGTTTCGAATACTCTATGTTTGGCAGCGGGACATTGGGTGACTTATTTACATTTTGTGGCTTATATATAATTCAAACTTATATATTCCCAAAGATACTCTTGGCATCAAATACATGGACGTATGGCATCAAATACATGACATCCTCCAAACCGAGCTCAACATGTGGGTTCTAGTGCGCTATGGCTATGTGAAGGGCTAACTGTGACGCGGTGCGATATGGGTTTGGATGCTGGTGGTACTCTATGGGACTGGGAGGTGGGAGGCTACCTAACCCACCCCTTTAGAGATGGCTATCTGGACACACCCCTCGCCAGGGGTAATTACAGCCTAATGGCGGCGGGGGTCGGGGATGCCAGCCCAACTGACCCATTGTGACCGGTGCTCCGAGCTGGACACTACTGGACAGGAGTGGACACTGGCCGGCCGGACCCCCTTTGTTGGCACTTTGTGGCACCAGCAGCGTGGGGGGTGATTACCCCACCAGGGGGTGGCCCACACTGCCCATTACCCCACGGTGGTCAAGCTGGTCCTCACTGGTCAGTGAGGGTCGGGATGGCCACATCCCCTTCCCGCTCCGCCGCACCCGGCCATTTACCCCTTGTGCCACTATCATTTGGTGTCCAGTGGGGCGAGTGCCACCCCCTTTACACTATGATTACTTCCCCCCAGTGAAACATTTCAATCGAAGTTTATCTTAACGACTTAAAGGCCATTGATGGGGGTAATTGGATTAAGTGGAAGGGTGCCAGCGATAAGATTATAACCACTTGTCCCCAGTCAGAAAGTCACTGCAGCGTACTGTAATCTATACTCATATCAAAATTGACCACTCCAATAGAGCACGATAACCCTGGGGAGGTAGGGCTAGGGCTGAGGAGCATGGTCATCTATCGAGCAGGGCAGTTGTCCGTCATAAGGCCGATAATGCCACGATACAGCACCCACCCACAGTGTGTATGATGTATGGTAGGCACCAGCCCTGGCTAATACAGGGATCGGTATTAACCAGGCATGAAATACCAGATGTGATTAGAGATGATTGAGCGCTGTACTGAAGTAGGACTACACACAGGAGGAGCTAGGGCATGGGGGTGGGAGAGGGGGCGTGGTGAAGACATCCCAACTGCTAACAGCAAACCTCCATACCTCTCACCATTCCAGGTGTAATACCCCATATACCTCAGTCCCTGGAGCTGACCAAATGACCCCTTCCCTGCTGGTCAGTATGCTGACCACACCCCACATACCCATGAGCTCTCGTGGGCAAGACTGGGAGTGGCATTCAAGGAATCAAGTCTGCTGATGGGTATGGCTGTAAACCGCAGGAGGTTAGACAGCTTAATGTCCAGATGAAAGACTTTATACACCCGGACCGCCTTACAAAGAACACACCCCACCTATACACCTGTTACTGAGGCTCTCACTGGGTATGTTATCACTGGGACCTATAACATTGGGAATACCTCCCACCCCCAACCTGCGATGCACATCTATTGCTCCTCACATCATGTCCCCACCCATACCCAAACTCTCACCAACACCGCCTCCATTATCACAATGCTGTTTTTTGGTGGCAGTGGGACGCCTCGCCGCTTATCTCACACTTATTATTTGTCGCAGGTATGCCTCACTCCCATCTACTTCTAAGTGACCGGAAAGACGGAACATCTGGGGATTTGCGAGGCCGGATTAATGAGTCCTAGTGTGGGGGAGAGGAGAGGAGGCAGATGAGTGATGGAGGTGAGTTGGCGGGAGCCTCACCTGCGTAGGGGCCGTGATCAAAGCCCATCCAGGCATGGGGTGAGCTCCTCCAGGGGGAGCAGCTCAGAGGGGAGCTGCTCAGATGATTCAGATAGCTTTACCCCTGCTATCTGCGCCCTCAGACCACACACCCGAGCCTGGTGATGAGGGGTGGGGACTGGGCTGGGGGTCAGCGCCCAGACAGGTAGATAGGGAGTGGGGCATAGCACTGAATAGACAGGTATAAAGCTAAGCTGAGATAGAGGGAAACAGGAAGGAAGGGGGATAGGATTTTGGGGGATAAGGGAAGGGAGCAATGGATAATACAGGTATGAGGAATGTGGAGACGGGGTGGGGTGTGGGGTGGCCACCACACCTGGGTGTAGGTATTACTGCTGTTACCATCCAGGGTAGTCATACAGGGTGGTCGGCCTTCTCCTGTACCCCAGCACATCATCACCATCACTCAGAGTGTGGCCAAAGTAACATCTAGCAGGCCAGTGGGGGACCAACAGCCAGGACGGCCAAGACAGCCAGGTGAGGGGAGCCCAGGTCACTGGAGGCTGGGAATTCATGAGGGTTCAGCCTCCTCCAGGGGACCTCCTGGAGGGGTAGGAACTCCTCAGATATGAGACGGTCAAGGTATATACCCGGGGGTATATATCAGAAGGTTGCTGTACAGGTGCCTGGGGTCAACTAGGGACAGGATATAGGGAGGATTTATTAATACACATCAGTATACAATGGATCACTGGGACCCAAGCTGTTCCGGCAGCCATATATCAATATCAGCACACAGTTTGATATATATGATATGTACATGATATGATACTGTTTGAATCCAGCCTCTCCTCTTGTGGTATCCCTTACCATCAGATACCTGCATGCGCGTTTGGATGGGAGGACATTAACATTACAAGTCAAATTACCCGCATCTGTGTAATTGTACATGTGTCCATCAGGCAGATAACACACACAGAAGAAGACACACCACAAGTAGCCCACTATAATGCAGACTAATGATTGATGTGCACATGGTGCAGGAGGAGGGAGGGTGCTGGAGGAGGGAGGGCGGGCTATGGTGGGCAGCAGCCGGTGGGCGCTGAATGGACCCCTGTGCCTCGCTCCATTGACTCGGCTTACAGAGGACAAACGTTGGCGTGTATATATAAGATTAATACGGCTCCGGTTCAGAGTGGTGCCCGGCGGTCAGGTGTCACAGGACGTACAGGTGTGTTTGTATGAGTCAGAGACTTTGATGATCAGGCGTGGTCACGTTAGGGCGCCGCCTTCATCATGGTTTGGCTGGGGGTGGCCTTGATCAGATCTGTGTGTGTGATCATGCGGAAAGGCCAGGTAGCCCTCTAGCGGCTTGTCTCTGCAGGTCAAGGCTTGTCACCCAAGATACCAATGGTCATCTGCCTATCCCTACTGCTTCATTGAAGTGGGCGGGGGGGGGGGGGGGCGTTATAACTCTCCCACTAACGGCCACGATATTTATAGTATGATACGGATATTCACATGGATACAAAAATGATGTTCTAGTTTGCTCTCTTCGTACACCGGTGTCGATACAGGAAGTACAGGTAGCAGACTTGGTTTTCTAGGAAGTGCCTCGAGGCCCATTTCCTTTGAGTGACTCTATCAGGGCCATGTATGCAATCAACATGGGCTAAGGGAGTGGTCATTTTTTAACAACAGGGGGGGGGTTGGTGGATTTTCGCGGGAGCGGGTCGAAATTTTTTTGGTCCCCCCCACGGGAGGGGTCGAAATTTTTTTGGTCCCCCCCTCAGGCAAGTTGAAATTGAGCGCGGCCGACCCCTTTGAGCTATATTAACGCGCGGGCTTTTCCGCTAAAAAGGGGTGCAATTTTTTTGGTCCCCCCCTCAAGAGGGGTCCAAATTTTTTTGGTCCCCCCCTCAAGAGGGGTCCAAATTTTTTTGGTCCCCCCCCCAAATCCACCAACCCCCCCCTGTTGTTAAAAAATGACCACTCCCTAAATTGACTCTTTATTTCTAGATTAATACTCATATTTCACTATGTATCTATGGTCAGATCTGGAAACCAGTCTGGATGTACAGTTACACGTGTACAAGGCGGTCTACTGTATGTATGTGCTGGGGGGGGGGGGGTCAGGTGGAGAGGCAGGAGGAGTGGGCAGGTGGGCAGGTGGGGGGGGGGGATCCAAGCTGGCCATGTTGGGCACCACAGGGTGGCGTCACGGATCACGACCCACCACTTAGTCCGAGGATCAATCACAATGCCCACGTACAGGGAAATAGATGCGTTCGGAAATTATTCTTGACCTTCTGTAAGTTTGTCTTTGAAATCAGAATTTATCAGACCAATGTTTTATTTCTCATATCATAGGGGTGATAGAGTGTATTCTCTGTGTTCAATAATACTATATCGCTATCCACCATTCGATCATACAGTGCACGAATACGCTGAGATAAATGTCGATACTGCCAGCCTATGGCACTATAATGTCATTTTGAAGGACAACCCTTCCTGGGAGTGGTTTGCCGAATGTGCCCATTGGGGATCCTTTATGATGTGTGTCCATTTTCCAGCGGCCAATATGGATATGGCGGTGCATGCCCCCACAGCTCCGGGACAAGTCCAGATCCATTATGGCGCCCACAAAAGATGGCACCGCCCATAAACTATTCACCTGTCCATTGGAGGCCGTGCCACTGCTGACCCACCCCCTCCTCCCCAACCAAGCCCCCGGTCACAGTCAATACAACGGGGGCAGTGTGTGTCAGTGTTGTTTGCCTGAGTGGCCAATAGATAATGATCACCGTATTGACCGTGGGTGGCCCCACAATGGCCGAGCCCACTATCGCTGACCAAAAGCACAAGGCCCCCATAACGAAATCGTCCTCGGGTCCCGCCGGCGCCACCCCGACCAGCTCAATGGATGCACGGGGGCCAGGGCGAGCAATAACGAGCAATAAATCGGAGCGCCTGACACGGCCTTTATTGGTCAGCGCGAGCGACTCAATCTGCTCACAATCTGCTCGCTGACCACCTGATAAATGCTGGCTAAGTGCCCGCTGGCTAAACTGACCATTAGGGTGGGGGAGGGAGTGAGGGATGGCAGGGTGAATGGGCATCAAGGGCAGGAGGGGACTGATTGGGGCTCAATGTGACAAATTGAACACGCGCCAACAGGTAAATAGCCTAAAACAACAGCCACTCCTAGCACAGGGCCGGCGCAAATTGACCACCGCCGCTGTGCACGCACTGAGCTGCTCACGGCAGTTCTGCTGACGTGGCACTCCTCCTGGTTGGTCAACACGGCCTTTGAAGTTTACACAGACCCAGTCTTGGGCAGGTGAAAAAGTAACACCTCACTCTCTCTCTGTGGAGAGGAGTTCAAATGCAGTAGCAGTTAAATATACTCCACCTTTCCTGTGTATAAGGTGGGAAGGAAGGCGAGCAATTTCAGACCTTTGTTCCCAGTGAGTTGCTCTTTGCACTGCATGCATGGGGTCTTGGGGGATGAGAGAAGGGGGGGGGGGGGTGATCGAAGAGGTCCAATAGAGGTCCGTGAGTAACGCGTGAACGGGTCATTAGGTCTGGACAGGATGTCGTGGGCAGGCGAGCATGATGTCATCAAATTGACCACAAGTTCCCCTTCCTCACATCATCAAAGGGCAATCGGGTGGACATGAACGGGCATTGACCACCACTACAACCTGCCCCTTTCCACCCGACCACCCCCCTTACACACACGATAGGGTTGGGGTGTGTGTGAGTCTGTATGTGTGTGAGTGTGTGGTCAGCCCCACCCTGACCACCTCTTCCTCCTGTCTCCGCTACCCGCCGGAAGTGCTGACGTGCGCGCGCAACACCCGGAAGGAGCCTGATGGCGCTGTAAGGACCGGCGCCTGACCCTGGAGAAACGCCCCCTACCCTCCCCTCCTCCAGGTCCTATAGGCGCCACCCTCCCGACGCCCGGGCGCCATCAAAGGGTGGTAGGCGTCCCTCAGATGTCGGGGATCAGGCTAGTTGCTGATTGCTTGATTTGCCCGACCACCCGACGCGCAGTGCGTGCAGGCTGTGATGTGTGTGTGTGTGTGTGGGGGGGGGGGGGGGTGGGGGGTGGTCAGGGGGTCCCCATCACAGTGGTCACAACCCTCCTCCCTCCTCCTGCATCTACCACTGCCACCCAACCCTTAAACATGCAGCAAATGTCTCCTGTCCCTGCCAACAGCAACCCTCCTATATGTCAGAGGAATGTGTAGGATACCAAACATGGCTTCGTACTGTAGCCATTACCCTTTCACTTCCCTTGTGTCCATTTCCCTGTGTTCATTTTTATACTAACGATTGGGTGGCATTACCAATACACATACAAACATCAAGGAAATATCTCATATGGGTATACTACACAACAGACTGCATCATATACACCATGTTTATACATGTTATAATGAGTCTAGGAAGGCTTCACCTGGAGGTATACCCCACGTCTCTGGTATGGTTCCGGATGACTAATCCCCCCAGGCCTAGTCTACTCCACGGACCGTGACCAGGCCGGCCATGATGGGGGTAGGAGGCATTGATCCGACGTCCAGATGGCCCACTTTTATATCGATCCCTGCCCGGATTGTCCCGCCTGGCGCCTCCAGGTTATACCATACAATACTGGCCACCGTGGAGGAAAGGTAGACTCAGGTATAATGGCTGGTTGGGGGGGGGGGCAGGAAGGGCAGTGTTGGTGACCGATTGACCAGAGCCAAACAAGACAAAACCAATATTGGTATCCCTGCTCCGGTTCTCCCAATACATACTTGCCCTTCCTGAAGTATAGGGAATCCCCATGAATATATGTGTATAGTGACCACCACCGCTACCATGGTCAACATTCTCAACTGACCATTAAGATGGGCTGCCACCAGCCAGGCTCCCTCCCAGCACACACCCCAGCCCCTTCCTCATCCAACTCATATTTTGCCCACACCAATTACTGATCCCTCCCCTCCCTCCTAGATCAATAACCCCATGGCTGGCCCATTACCCATTTACATCTCCGTGTCCCCACCATGTATTGATATCTCCACGGCGCCTCTGTCCACAGGTGGGGTATCTGGACAACCAGGTGTGGTGGTGGTCAACACCACATCCCTCATGCCTCACCTCCATGGCAACTGTGGGTCAGTGGTGTGGGTAGGAGGAAGGTGGGGGTGATGACCAGTGCTCGTGTATTGAGTAAGGGTAGCAGGTCGGCTGAGGATAAGCCCACTATATGGATCTCTGTGTGTCCACCAATAAGTAACTCAGGGACCCATATACCTTCACTTCTCCTCACCCCACCCTCATACACCCCTCCATGTCTCAGGTGAACCCCTATACCTTGACTGACATCTTTCCCGTCGTTTAGAAGGTCAGTGGATACCTGCTGTTACGGCCCACCCTCCTGCGGGTAGCATTATACCTGGGGACAGGCCACAGGTTTGGATCCTTGCTCCATGGGATCCGATTTCAGCTACTTAAGCCAACCGTGAAGGGCCCTGCAGAGTTGTTAGGCTGTCATATGCTAGAGACTGCACTGCTTCAGTCTAAAGTCATGCTTGGGTATCTGAAAAGATACATACCCCAAATACGATCCCTTAAAATAATATGCGTATAATGGATATACTTAATGTGTACTTACTATGCCTGCATGTGTCACTTTGAATCAGCATATTGGACTCACCTGTAATGAAATAACACAGGTATTAGAACAGTTTGAAATGGTGCATTTTATTTCTATATGGAACATGCTGTATATAGGTTTATAATGGGTTAGTATTATAAGCGACTAGAATTGTATCCATTACAAAATCCTTTGGGTACAGGCCAGTGTATTGAATATCATTAGCCACAAGGCAACATGATACACAATATCACTAAACACAACAAGGAATGTTTATATGATAGGTTATAAGACCCATTATTGTTACCGCCAAACAAGGGACTATTTTTATTGCCACCTAGAACGAAGGAGGCCAACATGAGTTTGAATAGACCACGAGAAGGACCAATTATACTCGGGCAGCCCATTAATATTGGATCGATTCCCGGCGATACAATGTTTCAGCGTTATAATACGGTGACCAGGCCCGCAGCTTATTGCGACCCCTCGATAACCACCTCCCATCCATCACCGGGCCCCGGCCACTGGTCAGCCGCCACCAGCCCACCTGACAAGGCCGTATAAATAGTTAATAATCGGCCGGCAACTCGATCCTCCAGGTGAGCTGAGCGGCGGCGCTGGCCAGGCCTTGCTTGTTTTGGGTCACCTACAATGATCTGGCTATCTGTGTGCCTGGTGGTGTAGGGTGGGGGAGGGGGGCTGACTCCTGAGTTGTACACTTGACACTGTCCGTCTCATAGAGGTTATGCCTTTAGGTAATGCCCCCCCCCCCCACAGGTGCCCCCTGGTGTAGGGTGGATCCTTGTGTTGGAGTGGGGTAACACCCAGGTGGACTGTCCATACACAAGCCCCGTGTCTTGTATACAGATGGTCGTCTAACTTCTAACTCTAGATATGTCTAGTGGCCACAGCGTGGTATACACATGTAACTAGAAATGTTATTCTCTCCTTGCAGTCATAATGAATATTGCGCTGACTTTGGGGACACTTGCTAACAGACTTTTCCAATATTGCCCATCTGAAATACCAATTCATGTGCGTGTTTATCACAAAGATTAATTTCAAAATATAGAGAGGTGCCTTTTTGGAGCATTCAGTTCTACTCTGGATCCCAGTAAGTAGAGGGGTGGAGAGTCGGGCACGAGCCCCCCGCTTTATATGTGCGCCAATATTAAGTACTGATATCAGAGCGTGTATATTTAGGCCCCTGGTCGGGGGTGTGGATCATATTGCCCAGGCACTGAAGTGAGTGAGGGTCCACACACGTGGGTATAGGTGGCGTTGGTGAAGAGTTAGTGGGTGAGAGCATGGAGTTGGGCAAATGGGTGTGAGTGGCCAGCAGCCCTTGAGCACGACACCTAAATCCAGACCACACCTGGCTGATATAACAGGTGCGCCAGATTTAGGCGCCTCCTTTCTGCAGGACTAACTTTAGCCTAGGAGGACCGAGCACGTGGCCACCCCCTCCCTCTGCTCTTCTTCCTCCTGGGTTGGTGCTGACGCATATACAGCCAGCGGGCAGATAGTGCACCCAAGGCCTGATAACCTGTCCCGATGGCTGGCAGGCCGGCAGATAATTGAGATCCGAGCAAGCAGCAGTATATGCCCACTCAGTATCAACTCTCAGGGAGCTGCTCCTAACTCTTGGTGGTGAGCAGTGAGTTGCTCGGCGTGTGAGAACCCAGTGGTGTGATGTATGCGTTGTATACACGTTCATTGTAGAGTAAATGGAGAAACGTGTCCAACGTGGCCTGAGCGGACAGGTCGGCAAGGGCCCAGAGTGTTTACAGGTAGACAGGGTGTATGGGGTACTAGGAGGGTTTATCAGACGGGCACATCAAAGCATTTGTCTATGACAAGGAAATTACAGGTAAACCTAGGCTATAAATCACTTGTGACCAGCTGATATACACCCAGGGGGAGGACACAGGGGGCCCGCCCTATCTGAATGCTTGAGACAGGATTAAATAGATGTGTGTGTGGTGTGCCTGTCGGGCCGTGTGCAATGGGCGATATTTAGGGGGTTGGCGGAGGGTCAGGACAGCCAGAGCTAGCCACACTGACTGACAATCAACCAGGGGTAAGGTAAGGTCAGGGGAAAGGTTGTGATATATAAGGGGCAGGGTGGGGGAGGCAGGGCTGACCTCTCAACCTCTCCCCTACTGGCCGCCGGCTGACCACTGGGATCCACACATATTGGGGGGCTCAGACGTGGGTCTCAGGAGGGTCTGTATGCCCCCAGGGCCCTACACAAGGCCCCCAGGTGTGAGGACTATGGGCCCTGGTGCCCTTTCCCAGTGTACATTGCCTTGTAATAGGATGGGGCCTGTTGTTCCCCAGGGGGCTACCTGCGACTTGCTGACCCTAACGGGCTGCAAATTAAAGGAAGGTCTCTATTAGTGAGGCCCTCTAGGCGTGTGGCTGTCTCCATCAATTATCACTCCCCAGACTCTGGGGAGCCCTGCCCTGCCCTCTCCACCCTCTCTGCCTTGTCCCTTCCCACCTACTCCTCACCATATGACCAAGGTCGCCTTTATAACCCATAGCCTATACAGAAGTCAGCTCTCAGGTGTACTTACTTTCATGACTGCCTATGCAATTTGATTTCAGAAAATGACCTTCAGACTGGCACATATGGCTATGCTTCTCTATTAAATCACAGAAAGCTAACATCTGACAGGAATCAAAATGGAGGTGTCATGACCATTAGGCTTAACGTATGGTATATTGTCCACATATAGTGGCATATTTCAGCCAGCTATCATGCTGGTCTCCCTATAGAAGTGGGACCAGGAATTTCCATGTCTACAATAGCCGACATGGGCAGGGAATGAAGTTGTGAGTGTTACAGGATTCAGACCTAACCATGGGTGACCAGCCATCACCAGCCATGGCCAGCTATAGAAAAATACCCCTTTTCAGCCGACCTAATTGAATATTGACGTTATTTATCATAGCACGCCGCGCCATAAATCCCCTGTCTGGGCATTGTGTGGTGGCTGAAGGCCGCGGCTTTGTGCCTTGCCCCAGTCCTGCCTGGACTCTAAGTGGACTCTGGTCAACCCCCTGAGGCCCCAATGTCCAGTTCCATGTTTCCCCATGGCCGTGTGTAGCATGCTCCATCATGTTACTCTGACAGTGTAACACTAACCACCCATGTAGGGCCCAATATCTTATTTCAGTGGTGCCTGTTGAGCAGGTCCTGGTGGTGCTGCTGAGTGGTGCTTGGGTGGTGGTGGGGGTGGTGCTGGGTGGTGCACGAAACGCCCTCCAACCTCCAGCTCCCCCACTCCCCGCCATGCAGCCATTCATTCCCCCTGTCCGCTGGAATAACAATCACACTGCCATGCCATGCCGATATTCATCAAGCGCTGGTCAGTTATTAATCCCTACCTGATGGCGCATATGATCCCCCCCCACCTACCTCTCTACCCCACATGATCCCACCTAAAAGCCCCTCCCCCATGCCTCCACCAGGGGTCAATGCAGCTGGACTGGAGAGAAAGACCCCCTGGCCAGCCATGGAGGGGGCCGGTCGCATGTCCAGCCCTGTTTGGGCATTCAGGCCAGCCTTTTTTACATTTTGTGGGCAACGATAAGGGTGATAGATTACCATTGAAAAACCTGGTAGATGGGGTTGGTCTGGGTCAGTTGTTGACCAGGGGCGAGCGATAGTGGTCAAACGGCCTCAATTCAATCCACTGGAGCAGGCCAATCAGAATACAAAACAAGCCTGGAGCCATGTCCGAGCGTCCATAGACACGATCCCATCCCTACCACTACAGTTACAATGGTAAATATACCGAGCTTGGGTATCGAGGAAAGTGGTCACTCAAACTGACCAGTGTCCATGAGGATCTCCTGTTGCTGACCCTAACCTGCTATCTTTCAAGTGGTCGTCAAGAGCATGGAAGAGGAGGGGGTGGCTTTTGAGCGGAATGGGGGACAAACTAAACAGTGCGGCACAAACAGTACCAGTGTTGACACTTATGTGTGTGTGTGAGGGAGGGTGGCTATGAGCAGTGAGGACTAGGAGAAGGAGGAGGAGGACACCATGGGCAGTACTTTGGTGGTTTGTGGTCGGGTGGTGAGGCCCATCCCACTTGGTATGTACAGTGGGGTATTGCACCCTCCTCTGGTGGAGCTCGGCCTGTGTATGTACCCTCTGGCCATCCCCAGCTCTGGCGGTCGGTCCTAAAGCCTACCCCAGCCAACCGTGACCGTCAGTATACTACCAATGTCCCTACTGAGGACAGCTAACTCCACCTAACACAGGCCCCTTTATTCACCCTAACCCCAGCCTTAAAGTCCATATACCATCGTCACACTATCATACTCACAGGCCACACCATGACTACAGGCCAACTGCACACTCATGATGTTCATTTAAATAGTTCTCTTCAATGTTTCCTTTTATTCTTTCTTTTCTCACAGTAGCCTCCATGGACCTGTGAATTTCCGCCATAAAATCCACTGATACACATCAGAGGACAAGAGAAAAAACTCTCAGACGCGTCCCCTTACAAAGGCATTCCGAGTTGATCTTTCACCAGTCCATAACATGGATCATAGTTGGATGGTTGAAAGGCTTCCTATCTCACCTGACCTGCCATAAGGAGTCGTGGGCGGTCATTCTAAATTTGGTAACTTCCCAGAGGTCCTGAAAGAGGCTTATTTCTTATGGGTAGTCTTTTTTCTTTTTTTTCCTTTTCTTTATTTCTTTTTACAGGGCTATTGGAAGGAGGTATGACGTGGGGGTGGGGAGAAGGGGGTGTTATGTGTACAGGAGGTGACCATCGTGACCTGCTACTGCCCCCTTCCTAAACCACAGCTATAGACATGAGACATGGCTCACGCAGGCCTCCCTGGTGACTCAGGTTCCCCACAGGTATTCCCACCCAGGTATCACCCCATCCTACCTACCTGTGATTAAGTAACACCTGTGGCTACCTGTGGGCACCTACCCCTCCCCCTGCGACATTCCAGGCATGGATGTCCACTCCGCACGCTGACCACATGCTTCCCATGGCAACCGTAACCCCAAACCCTGAGGCCCTTCTCAGAAAACTGGGGTCGAAATTCATGAACTTGTGAACTGTCCGCCTGACTGCACTGACCAGTCAAGGAGTGTCCGGTCAGTCGATGGCCACTGGCCTCTGTGGTCAGTACGTATTGTCCACTTCCCCTGTTGGTAACCTCAACCGGGCTATTTAGACGCTAGGATGACCTCACCTTGGTGACCCTGAGGTCAGATCTTTAGAGATGGCCTCTCTCTATACCCCTTCACTTGGATCTCCCTTTAGTGGAACACCACTACTCTTATACCGTATAACACAGTGTCCAGCACAAAAGCTTGAACCATATTCAGTGACTCATCCACTTACCTGACCCTCTTCTTGCTGCAGCGTCCAGGAACACTATAGAATAGGACCATGTATTCATGGGCTCTCCATTATAATACCCCCAGCAGAGAGAAGCTATCTGTACTGCAGTTAACTAGCATTTACACATCGATAATAGCACTTGTCATTCCCACCTGCCTTCTCCCCCTCTCCAGAATGGAAAACACCCTGACCATCATACCATAACCTGCCAACAACTAATCTCCTCCCATTTCATTTTTCTGTGGTTTCTGAATCGAGGTGTGTGAGCGCTCATCCGGCTGGGGATTGTCTCCAGACGGTGGTTAGGAATACAGTTTAATGGGATGTGTGTCAGGTGTTGAGTGGGGTCCTGTACAGCCATTGCCCTGTTGGTGTGCCCCTAATAACCAGACACCTGTAGGAGATCAGACCCCACCTGGAGGAGGTAGTGAGTGGTGGTGAGGAGGGGCAGACCTCCAGCACCCATCTGTCTTCTACCTGTCCAGTGGTGAGGTGGGGTATTTGTACAGGAGGGAGTACTGACGTCTGGACACTGGCCATGGCTATTTCTGCTTCTGGCTGCCCACCTTGTTTCCCTGGGCTACCTACCACCCTCCATCTGCTGACCTCACCAGGTAGCTTCTCCTCCATGGTCAGCACCACTCAGGTGAACCTTAGCTCTCCATAATTGAGTTCCCAAAGTGACCACTTATAATCGTTACCACCCCTGTTTTGGGGACCACACACCTTCTCTGGATTACCACAGCATGTTGAAAAAATGCCAATTTAAATGTCATGCACTATACATTTGTGTTAAAAAACCTCAAAGCATACTATTTACATGTTATATATCCTATATATATACACGCATTCACACTTTTGGTGGACCTTTTTCTAAGCATCAACGAGAATAATACATTTGCTGTATGTGTATGTGGAAATAGCAGGGGCTGAAGTGGGACACTGGAAGTGGGAGGGTGGGAGGTATGAGGACAGTTGTCCTCCTGTCCTGACCACCATCCTCAGTCCGGGATGTTTTCCTACCCAGGAATAGTACAACTGGACAAGGATGATGCCACTACATTTCCAGGTCAGGGCCGAGGTTGTTCGCATACACAGAACCCATAGTACTACATCAAAGCCTGTATATATAATCATGTAGGACTCTTATGATGTCATGCTGTGGCGAGTGTGACACACTTGTTGTACAAATTGACTTAACAGACGGACAGGCCCCCTGTACTCTGACCTGTGCCAGATCCTGATTATTGTAACCTTTGGCATACACACTGCTCCCTGTGTTTAATCTAACAGGACATGGTGGCAGGAGCGGTGACCTCCGAGTCAGGACACTACGTCCTCTACTCTTTGGGGCTAGACACTAGTAGACTGCTGACCCTGCATCGAGAAACCGTGGTTAAGTATAGAGTGGTTTATGGGAGAGGTTTTCCATTGTATGCTAGCTCTTTAGCCACATGATGAAGTGGATGAAGTGATGCATACCACAGAACAGTTTTATTACTATCTAACTCAATAAGAGTGAAATAAGGTGCTTTGAAGGGAAGTATGGACTGATGGCCACTGCTAAGTTCCGGTTGTATCCATTCCACTTGATGGCTAGGTTCTGATGATGGGAGTAGCCGCAGGGGCAGTGGTGTGGGCAATATAGCAGGGTGGGGGTGGCCATGTTTGTGCTGGCTGGCCGGTGGACTGCGGCTTTTGGCCTGTTGTCAGCAATTGCGCCGCCTCAAAGCACCCTGGTCATTCCAGGCTTGGACAGTGTCCATCTGCCTCAGGAGGCACCGCGCCCAGCCACCACCAGGATCCCACGGTCCCCACCCTGGAGGACGCCACGACCCGGGCACTAACGCCACGCCTAACCTGGTTATTAGTTCACTGAGGCCATGCCATATAACACCAGTCTGACCAGTCTCTCTTTCTTCTTTTTTTACACATATGAATTTTCTCGTAACATATTGTTTAGATAATCTCTATAGATTCAGTAGAATTTATTTCTACAGTAGAAGCAGGAGCAAGGCTGTCACCTGATTTAGCAAACATTCCCTCGAGGTCATCTTCATGAATTTGGAAAATGTAATTTACATAAAGCATGTAACATAACTGTGCAATGTACCAACTGGGAATACAGGTGGTGTAACAGGACGTTTTGAGTATACATAATGGCCATACATACATACTGGAATGCGGCCTGCCCACTTCCCCTTGCCAAGAGGAGTTGGTCAGGTCAGTGGACGATTTGGCCACTTGGAGCGGCAGTCTTCCGCTGCCTTGGTCACTGTTGGGGAGGGCTATAGAGGGGCTCCAGCACCATGGTACCTTGAGGGAACACGGCCCAGCCGGCGGGACCGGGCCAGAATTCAGTGGTCACGCATCCCCCTCCTTAGCTGGCCTGGTGCCATCAGGTAGTGCTGGTCAATAGCCGCCCTGTCCACAAAACACCAGCTACACCTGTGGTGGACAGGGGAGCTGTCCCTATAAGCCTCCCTCACCCGCTCCTCACTGCCCACTCTATACTCCAGGCCGGATCATGGTCATTTAATGGGCTCCCACCTACTGGCACTGCTCCAGCCCCGACCCAGCCCCACCCTAACCCATTGATGGTCATCTGAAGGTGTGGCAGGGAAGGACGTGGTGGTATTGACCACTGGCCAGTTGGATGGCCGCTGAGGTTGGACTCAGGCCAAGCTGACCCGTTCAGGAGGAAGTGGGGGACGGGGTGAGGGTGGTGTGGGGTTACCTGAACAGGTGAGGTGGTAGGCCCTCCAGGCTGCAGCCCCTCCAAGGTCAGCCTGGAGGTGAGGTCAGCGAGGGTAGGGGGTCAGGTAATCCATTGAAGGCCACCGATTAAGCACCTCGTCAGTGTAACTCTCCTGCCCTGGTGTGGAGGTGGATTTAAATACAATGAACTAGGTCGGTAGATGTCTAGTGTTCAACCAAACAAATGGAGATTCATGACAGATGACTTACAAACCCATTTATTAGTGTGTTGAGTTCACTCACTGCTTGAACTAAAATGGCTTTAGGCGTAGGATAGGAGGAAGAGGGGGCACAGATGTGTATATGCATTATCTTTAGGGTGTAACAGGTTGTACATGTAGGACGTACCCATGCATATGTCATACAGTGTAATATTAGGCGTCGTGGTTGGGCGAGGTATATATAGGCCTTGTCTACTGGGCGTGAAATCCACGCTGTGTCTTCTTCTCTGCACGTTCCAGCAGGTCCAGTTATAATGGGTGCTTTCTCCTAATGCCTATCCCCCTCCTTGTGACTGTCTGCGTTGGCAGCAGCACCTGACATGGTCATTTACCCATTTGGCCAGTGTCCATCGTCCATGCCAGTACTTATGGTCAGATCCTGTGCGGCACAATGCCCACTGGCCAGCAGGCTTGGCAAGGCTTTAGCCGCACTGCCTACGGTTTACAACCAGCACCTTCAAGACCATGGAAACCCCATTTGAAAAAAAAAGAGGAAGGTGACCTATATGGTCTCAGAGCATTCCAAACACATTCCACCATACTGGTTAAGAGGAGCAATTAGCCTGAGTAAAAGTCCATTGCGTGAGTAGGGCTAAATAATTGAACAGGTGTTAGAACCACATTCAGAACGGGGTACATATATCATGACCTATATAATCATGTCATTCTAAGGAACACATAGTAAGTATTATCAATTGAATGCTTGATCATGGGGAAATGGTGGGTGATAGATAGACAAAGCAGGCAGGGTTAAGGACAAGGGAGAGAAGACCAACTTGGGTTGCTGGAGGAGGTTAAGGTGTATTCCACCATCTCCCACTCACAGATGGACACTCCCTCCTCCAAGATGTGACACTGGGCAGTGGTTAGTAGGTTTCCTTCTGCCAGAGGCAGTGGCTGGGGTCAGACCGGCCTCTCCTGCAGCACACAGGTCGTGGTGTCAGGTGTCATAGCCGCCCTGGAGATCCAACTACACAGGTCAGCCTGTCACTGTCACCTGACCTGCCTCACCTGCCTGCTCCTCCAGGGCCAAGGTGGCGGTGGCTAGCATGCACAGCCCACCTGGAAGGGCATGGTCACCGTTACCTTCTTAGTATCTCACACCACTAGCACCCTTTGCTATTATCTCAAAGGGTATCTGGATCTAAGCAAGGTAACTTACACCAAAACCTAAATATATCTCTATCTGTGTCCCCAGAATATATTGTCCCTTTGATATTATCCAATCATAGGTATCACATGTTAAGTTGATTTTAAATTTACATTAGGTTCTTTTCGAAGCAGGTTCCCCTTCGACTCAAAAGTCCACATGACTAATTCACACGGAGTGCAGTTTGAAAATCGATAGCAAGCCTTGGTTAATTTAAACCTCAAGGTGGCTTAAATAGGTCTGGACCAACTGACCGAGCCTCCATGGTTGTCTTGGAGACCGCCTCCCCCTCCCACCACTCTCCAGTACCCATATAACACACAGACTCCCACTCCATGTGTGCTGGGAGTCCTGTTAAACTTTCTATTTGCACAGCTATGGCCATGTCCTTGTTAAGGAACGTTCACAAATCATGTCACCTGCCAGGGGCTAGGAGTAGGGTTTAGTCATAATACCTGACCTGAATCATACGCTTATATAGTCCAATTTGTCCAACATAGTGACAAGGGGATGAGAGGATCTTGAAAATAATCCCAAAATAGGTGACATCATGTGTGAACGTTCCCTTCCAGAGTTGGCCGGGTGGTGGCACTGAAGCCTGATACGATCGTCATCTGTACTACTACACGCACAATGTCCAACTTGTGGGACGTACCTGCTGGCGCCGGACTCCATTAAGTTACAAAATGTGCCCATATCTTTGGTGGCGGCCACGTGTTCTATACTCACCATCCATCATTGTGTGTTCCCAACAAAGGGTGGCCATTTGGTAATACAATTAGCCAACGGTACTGGTTCTTAAAAGCGTATTGTCATTGGGACCATAACCATAATACTGGACTATGCTGGTATATGGTACAGAATATTTATCATTGTATTATCTCTGAATATAGTTTAATACAGGCTGTGTTGGAGGTGCATGCACCTGGGCAGGGCTGGGTTATGGACACACGTACACAGGTACACTCCTTATCCCACCCACTCCTGACCAGACACTGCCTATTTGTTCAGGTCAAACAGTGCATGCCTTATTATCTTTTATAAACAGTGAAATTCAAACTGCAGCCATTGACCATAGCCACACGGTGCTCAGGTGGTGTATGTGAATAATACACTGGCCGCTGGGCCAAGGCAAACTAAGGACACCACAAGGACACAGTCCAACACCTTCTCTAGGGCCACCAGAAGGGTTTATTCTATGGCCTACAAACTTTACTTGCATATCTACCATCTAGCCATTATCTCCCATTTTTGTGTATTCAAAAATGTTGGAAATTAGGATATACATTTTAGTTGATGGCCGGAATAGCTTTGCGTGAGTGTGAGGAATTATAGGTTGAATTTAGGGTAGGAAAATTGGCCATCCACAAATATGACAAGTTTTAAGCCTGGGGTGGTGGTGGGATGGGAGGAGGATGTAGGGGCAGGAGGTGGTTACGGACGTGTTGCGGTGACGTAGGAATGTCCAGGCCTCACACCGGACAGCCTAACGACCAGGTCATCTCACACCACTGGTCATCTGGTCATTGAGCCGTGCAATATGGCCAGGTAAAGGGGAGACAGCAGGGTGACACACCTGGGTGTGTGTGTGTGGGGGGGGGGCACACCTGATCCAAGTGCCTTCTGAGGTGTGCTGTTGTGGGGGTCAGGGAGGGGGCTCAAGGCTGAGGTCACTCCTGTCCATGATGTGTGAGGTTGGCAGGGGGTGGGAGTGGGAGTGGGGGTGGGAGTGGGAGTGGGGGTGGGGGTGGGGGCGCTCCAGCCATGCAGATAAGCCATATACCAAGTCACACAGTCCATAATGTACTTTATGGATATATATTTTGACATGGTATGTAGCAATGGCCTACTTTATCAGAGCAACATAAGGCTATACAGGAAAGGAATACATGATAATTCACCAGGCCAAAGTACCTGTAGTTAAACTATCACCATTAGTATATCCATGCTAGATCGTGGGCTATCTGCCAGCACACGTGTTACAATATTTGCATGTAGCTCTCCCATTCTGATGTCCATTTGGCACATTATGGGTGAACTCTCTATGTGTATTGGATTACATGGTTAACAGGTGTTTCTGGTCCAACCTCCGAGTTTCCAGCAGTATGAACGCGTCAGGCACAGCTGTACTGTTGGCCTGACCTTAATGCCGGGTCACTCCAGGAGGGGAATGGTTGGTGGGGGGGGGGGGGGGCGGGGACTGTTGGTGCTTTATGGCTTTACAGGCTCAGACCTATGTCTAGACCACAACGGTCAGTCCCTCACCTAGCACCATGGTAGGAGCCTAGTGTAACGCCTGGAACGTGACTGGGTGGCAGCCAATCCAATGTCATAAGGTTCACTCTGCTTCATACATCGGAGTATATGATGTCCATACAGGGGTTGACTCATCCCCTGACCCCCCACCCCTGCGTGTCCCCCCACAGGGGTCACTTGGTATGGAATTGACCACCATAGGGTAGGGGTGTGCAGGGTGTGGTCAGCATCGAACAATTAGAGGTTAAGGTAGGGATGAGTCTAGGGGTTCTAGGTGTATCATCCTAAAACTACAGAGTATAGGAGAGGTGGAAATATTTGTAGACTCTGTGGGAGGACATTCAGAAATAAAACACTGTGGAGTTATTATCAGGTCAGGCGACATGTTATTTGGTCAGCGTGTTTGTTCACATGGACTGCAGCCAGCCGCGCGTCCAGTCTAGTTGACCCTATACAAACATGGAGATCTACCACAAAACCAGGGGACTGTGGGCAGTGGCCTCCCCATCCAGACAGCAGCCCACCTAAAGCCTATTTAAACTGCTCAAATACTACACCCAGACTTTGAAGTAGGCGATGGTGATAGGAGGAGTGGGGGAAGTGGTGCCTTACCAAAAATAAAATGAAATAAAATGGACTCGCTGGGTCCTCCATCAAACTTTAACTGGGCTGCTGAGTGGGGCCATCCGTGCGAATAACCTCATAACCTACCCCGGGGGACCCTGGAGTTTGTCCTCCAAGTGGTACAGAAGCCCTGGAGGGACAGCGACCTACACACTCCCTGGCCACCACTACTCCCCAACCCTCTCCTCCCAGGCCAGCAACCCCCAGCTGACGGTTTGGGCGGGCGTTGACTTACTTTTAGCTGTGGTCAGTTATAGCCCTGATGGCTGCTGGATGCTCTGGGTGCGGGTGGTAGTTTGGGGTGATGTGGGTAGAACATGTAGTTGTGGTTCATGGTGGTACACAGGGCTAGGATGTGACATTTATCAAGGGGAACACAGTAAATAAGAGCAGGTATATCCTGACCGTTATTTCCATTTCTGCCCCTATCTTACATTATTATAATTACATCCCAATGTACTGTGTACAACGTGGTGATGGCTTGAAACGTACCCTGACTGAGCTACTGTTGCTAAATAAAATGTTATATGAAACAGTATCCAGCGATTTTGTGAAGAAATGTTTAACCACATTTGTCATCAGATAGGTGTCATAGTTTGAGAAGAAGTGCTAGGGAACCTATTACTAACCACACAAGAAATGTTGACACAGTGAACCCCAGTCGTATATCTTTGAAGTATGTTTTAACTAGACAGGTACCCCTGGTGATGTCTTAAGTCTAGGCAGTATGGACTCACATGTCAGACTCACTAGGAGCTAGTCTTGTTGAGCTGCTCATCCCATGTAATCATCACAAACGTCAAAAGGTGAGCTTCTCTCTGAGCACTCATAGGAGTGTGATGCACAAGCCTCACAAGCCTCCCTTCTGCTGCTCCCCAATCCAGCTGCTCAGTGAGCTGGTCCCTGACCTGCTCACACGGCCGCCACTACAACGGCGCGGCACCTGAGCCCCTTTGAAGTGGATCTTAGATGGGGTTGGATCCCTAGCTCCTTCCCCATTCTACTCCCCACACACCTGTCCACCACCATGAGAAACCCAGGAGGAAGGTATGTGTGTATGGGGGTGGGGGGGAGAGGGAGAGAGGGTAGAGAGCAAGGAGACACCTGGCCGCATTTAGCCACTCCCAACAACAACAACCACCACCATCACCAATAACACCAACACTCCATCACCAGCCTACCTAACCCCCGGTGCCTCAACCTGCCCACTCCATGCTCAGGTTTATACACCTGCCGTGTTTGCTACTTTAATGAAGGAAAAAGATGTTTCTATTTGTTACTGAACTGAGAATAATATTACACTACAGAAGTACCCGGGCAATTGTATTCCAAATAACTTTCCAGTTTGTCAAACGACTGTAAGTATACATTGTGGATCAATCCCTGACAATGGTCAGATTCGGTTTCTGCTTCTCGCAGGTTGCAGCAAGTTGTGAGTTACTCGTGAGCAGGGCCCTGGTCCCGCTGGTCTCAGAGCAGAGTCATATGGAACCCATCTCTCCACACCTGACCCCCAACACAATGCCAGCAGAGCAACTCACACCAGCAGACACAACAAAAATAGCCCACTATTGACTCTAGACCTGCTCGGGCCCCTGCCGACTCGCCCCGAGCAACTCTGCAGGCTGGCACAGGAGCAGATCGGGTGACGTTTCTCTTGGACAGTGCCATGACGTGTACTGACGTAAAACCACGTTTGCGTTTAAATACATGTGGTGTGTCAACATAAATATGCGGCTAATTAGACAGCAGCTGATTTTTTCCTCCTCCAGCATCACCACGTTATTATAGAGGTACCCTCTCGGCAAACACGGCATGGTCAAAAGTAAAGTGCGTGCAAGAACCGACAGCTGCACTGACAGTTACAGCAGGAAAAATCGGAATTTTAAACCTGCACATGCACCAGAGATGTGGCCTGTGGAAATAAATATTCAGTGGAGGTTCTTGTCCAGTTAATTAGCTCCCGTTTACAAAGGTTCTGAGGAAGGCAGTAGGGTGGGAGGGTGGATCCTCAGCCCGGTCTGCCCTAACCCAGGACTTGGCCTCGGCCAGCCGACGTAATGAGCCTCCTTGATTGGTAATGTACTAATTGACACAGGCCGAATCTAAACCAGGGCGTGGTGGCTGGCGATTGTCTCATTGATTGATTACCAATAGATTGATTTAATTTTAGCCTATTTTAACTTGGGTCTGACCCAGTTGCAGATTGATGGATGAAGGCAGGAGGCAGAGAGGGGAGAGGATGGGGGTGTTGGAGGTGGAGGTGGTGGGAGGGGGTGGTGCAGAGTCCTTGGTTTTATCATGCTAGGTCGGCGTGGACATTGGGGCCAGGCATAACGAGCAACGCTGAGACCAGCGACTGATTAAAATGACCTGCTTCCAGGAATCTCCCCTTCTACGGCCATCAGATAAAACATTAATAACCACATTGTTTACTTTCAATATGACCGATGGTGGTGGGCAGAACATTGTGCTGCTTGGTCCAGGCCAGCCGCCATTGAACCCAGGCATATTGCACGAGCACGTCCACCTACCCCAAAAGCAATCATCTACCCCACCCCACCCACTACACACAATTCCACCATCACTATACTTTCATAATCCATATTCTTAAATTTCAAAACCCTGTCCTGCACGTCCTTCATATCATTTTGAACTATAAACAAACAATGGCCGTGCATGCAGTACCTCCACCCCCTCCCCCCATACACACCTTCCCGGCTCATGTACTGCTTATTTGACAAGGAAGGGATCCAGTTGCCACTAGCAACCACTATTGTAATAGTAAAGTGCCTGGAGATTTTTCTCCTTTTTTTCCCTCCACCGTCGGCCCAGGTGTGTATAGTGAGTGTAGGGCTGACCCCTGGCCCTCACCCCCTGTACAGGTGAGAGCAGGGACAGGTGTAACGGGCGGCAGGGGACCGTTGACACTGTCCCTGTAATGGCCGGCCGTGGATCATCTCCACTGACCTGCACCGACCCCACTGGCAAGGTGACCATTGTGGGGCCTGCCAAAGTGAAATAAAATGAAGTGAAATGAATCGTCGGCCCACCGTTGTGCAGGCACCTGTAAGAGGACCGTTGGGGGCAGTGGGTCTCACCTCCGACCATCTTCTCCCACCCATGTGTGCTTTCACCTGTCCCATTAAACTCTTTTCAGACAATGCTTTTTACTCTCTATGTAAACCTCCTGTTAAAATCATTCGTATCATTAAGGTATAACTTTTGATTATGTAAGACAATAATAAAGGACATTTTGTCAATAAATGTCAGTGTGATAAATATAGAGGGTAAAATAGAGGCCTGTCAAACTGGCTCTGCAGGTGGGGGGGATCGTTGAGTGGGGTGACAGGGTTAAGGGATTCACCGTTGGTGACATGGTCAGACCGGACAATGGGGGCTCCCTGTTGGGGGGTGGATCCTGGCGGTCAGTCCTGCCTCACCCCTGACCCCACGACCGCGGTCACCAGCCCCTCCACGTGAGAGCCAGGTGAGAGAGGCGACTGGCTGGGGGTGTATTGTCACCTGCCAGGTGCATATTACAACGGGTTACTGGCACACGGCACACCTTGATCAGCTACCTGCCGTGTCATTAATTAACCCTTCCCCATCCAGTCTCCATCCTGCCAGCAGCCTCTCAGCCTGTCACGAGGTCTGCGGAGCCCCCTGGACGCTTTTGGTTTTGAGCACCCTCCCACACCCCTACGGGGCGAAAGTTTAGGTGAGATCACTCCTTAAGCTGAGCCTGTGTTATTCCTGGTAAGGCAACCCGGGATATCACATCCCCCCCCCCCCCGTTATTTTTCCTTGTCAATTACTGACCCGTATCTGCCCATGGACCAGCAGGCTCGTAACACAAGCCTGGTACAAACTCAGTCATTTTTGAATAAACTGAAAGGGATCACCTTTGTAAGTTGTAATGCTCGCAGTCTAAGTAGTGGCAAACTAAGTGATGTGAAACTTAGCCTTGACAGTGACATACTCTGTATATGCGAGTCATGGGCTACTAGCCCCGATAATGCCTTCCTTCACTGGCCGGGTAAATCTATTTTTAGAAATGACAGGTTGGACAGAAATGGTGGTGGGTTACTAACCTATATAGGAGAGTACTTTAGTCCCTACTGTGTTGAACAAACTAATCTGCAGTTAATGGAAGAATCTATTGAGTTACAAGTGCTGTACATAGATAGACCTAAGTATAAAAGTCTGTGTATCTTTAATGTGTATAGGCCGCC
The DNA here is from genome assembly GCA_947462335.1 of Harmothoe impar. NCBI lineage: Eukaryota > Metazoa > Annelida > Polychaeta > Phyllodocida > Polynoidae > Harmothoe > Harmothoe impar. Next base: position 88,258,301 of record OX381704.1, on the reverse strand, counting down.
AAATGGAGATGATGATGATTTCTTTGACAAATTGGAAGCACAGGTTAGAAAAGTTAATCGTATTAAATATGAGATATGGATCCTAGGTGATCTAAATGCTAACACGAGGGACAGAAACTGTCATGCTGCCAAAGGTCTTTTTGACCTATGTAGGGAAACTAGTGTTAAGCGCTTAATTGAAGATATTACTCGCCCCAATGATAGGGGGGCGGGTGGCACCTGCCTAGACCATATACTAACAGATTGTAACATTGTCAGTAATAGCGGAGTACTGAATTGCATGATCGCCGATCACTATGCGATTTATGCTTGCAGGAAGAAGGGGAAGGAAGAACGCACCTCCTTAACCTTCACTGGCCGCTCATACAAAAGCTATAACCGTGACGATCTGGTCGAGTACCTGACTGATATTGATTGGTCAAACTTTTATAACACCACTAACCCTAACGAGCAATGGCTATTTATACAGGAGTCGCTCACAGCTTATTTGGATATCTGTTGCCCTATCAGGACAGTAGATATAAAAAAGAAAAGCGACCCATGGGTAACGCCAGAAACGTTGGAGCTAATTAATGACAGATATGACGTCATTAGAGAGCAGCGGGCCACTAATAATAAATCCCTCATCAAGATAGTGAACAGGTTGAAAAACCGTATACATCGTCAGTTAGAGAATGCAAAAGGATCCTATGCGCTAGAGCTTCTAGAGCGTGCCCAGGGTGACCCTAAGAAATTCTGGAAGGAAATTGGTGTGTTACTGAACCCAACATCTAAGAATCTGACCATCCAATTGGTCAATGACCTGACGGGCGAATCCATCCCTGTAGAGCAAACCGCAGAATATATAAATAATTATTTTGCTAATGTAGGTAATGACCTATTCAGTAAAATGCCAAGATCGGGTATCGACCTGCCTGATAATGGCCCGCTCGATGACGATGCTGACCTAGATCTAGCTGAGCTGATTGATTATGATGACGTACTCGCTTTAGTAAAAAAGATAAATATTGACAAGTCTAGTGGTATAACCGGCATAAATAGTAAAGTTTTAAAAGACGCCCTGTTATTTCTCTACAAAGAACTGACCCTAATCTTCCGTAACTCATTAAATGAAGGAGTTTTCCCAGCTGCATGGTCAGGAGGTACTTTAGTACCCATTCCCAAAAAAGGCAATCTGACGAGTATAAAAAACTGGCGCCCCATAACTCTGCTTCCCTTACCAGGAAAGCTTCTAGAAAAGATTATACATAAGACGCTGTCAGCCCACCTGGAAGAACATGTTCTACTATGCAAGACTCAGTTCGGGTTTCGGCCCGGAAAAAACACTGGGGATGCAGTCTTTAATGTTCTAAAAGATCTTTACGCAGCAAGGGATGATAGTCTACTCACTGCATGTTGTTTCATCGATTTCTGCAAAGCTTTCGATTGTGTACACCACCCTACCTTAATATCGAAAATCTGCAACCTAAATATCCATGGGAAACTCAAAAAGTGGTTGATGGAGTACTTAGCACACCGCTCCCACTGCACTATAGCCAATAATATCAAGTCTGACCAGTCTAGCGTCAGGTTCGGGGTCCCCCAAGGATCCATCCTGGGTCCGCTGCTCTTCATCCTCTTCATAAATGACCTGGGTGACAGTATTCAAAATTGTAAATATACCATGTATGCTGATGATGTCATAATTTATGTTTCAAATGCTAATAAAATAGACGCAGACCGACTGCTTCAGGAAGATCTAGACAGAGTAGGCCGATGGTGTCTCCAAAATTATATGACAATAAATACTAGTAAAAGTATGTGTATGTACTTTGGCTCAGCTACTAGATTGGCAGACATAGGAAACCCTGAAATGGTACTAAATGGTGTGACTCTCCCAACATGTATAAGCTATACATACTTGGGTGTAGAGCTTGACAGCCGTTTGAGTTTGACTCCCCAAATGAATAAGACAAAAAAGTGTTTTGGGAATAAGCTGTACAAGCTTAATGATTTGAGAAAGTTAACCTCAAAGTCTGTTTGCTTAGAGGTTTACAAGGTTATGATAATCCCCAGCATAGACTACTGCTCTTTCTATACAGGTAGTGCCCATAGCGCAGACCTTATCAAGCTACAGCGTATGCAAAACCAGGCCCTTAGAATCTGTCTAAGAACCGGCCTAAGGACAAAGAGTGTTATAGATCTACACAAAGAATGCAAGGTTGAATTCCTTACAAGGAAAAGAAAACTGCAGTTATTGTGTCTTATGTGGAAGAAAGCACACAATGGGGAAGCCTTAGAGCAGCGTAACGTAAGGACCAGAGGCGATTTAAAAATAAAATTTGCAAAGAGGAGAGCAAAAACCAGCTTCTATCAGAAATCCCCATATTATAGGGGCGTCTCACTCTGGGATACCCTAGACAATAACATACAGCATCTATCTACCATACGCCGTTTTAAACATGCCATTGATAAGCTACCCCTACCTGACCCAATGTGATCCTTTTTATAAGCCGCGCCTCTGTAGGACCTGACCTTGTTACCTTTGTCTCTGAATCTTCCCTATTCATTATGTGCACATAACCTTTTTGTATTATTATATACATGCATCATCTTGATTGGTTTATTATGTTTATACACATCTTATTATACAAGGGCACACTGAGATTAGCTAGCTGCACCGTATGGTGAACCAAGGAGGTTATTCTGTCAATCCCATACGTGTGCGCCGAAAACAGTCCCCTTGGGACTATTCGTACAATAAACAACTCTCACTCTCACTCTCAGCACACCATCCTTAAACAAAGGTACAAAACCATTTTCTCACAGACCCACACAAAATGCATATCTGTTTGCATTTGGGCTGCTTATGAGGTCAGAGAGATCAAAAAGAGGTAATAACACAGGGAATGATATTTTTGAGCAGCAAAACAAGAGTTAAAAAGGCAATACAAAATGGTGGGCGATAATACAGGCAGTGGTGGGTTGTTTGAGGCCTGTCCAGGCGGGCAGTGACTAGGAGATCCATTACAGTGTCCAGGGGCCTAATCACAGACCCCTGGGGCTGGCGGGGGCTGCACACCGGTCATCAGGGCCACCTGGAGGTGTGGCGGCCGGATCCGATCACTGCTCACACAGGAGGACCTTCCGGTCGGGGAGGAGGCTGACACTGTCATCATCCGGCCATCACGACCCTCTAACTCCTCACAGGTCACGCCAGGTGTGTATCTGTGTCTGCTGGGGGAGGGGGGAGGGGTGATGTACTGGTCTAAAAAGCAGTGATCAGGTGTCAGCCATGCGTCTTCCTTGGATTTTTTGTGTAGCTGTGATGGTCCAGCAATGCTTTTTTATGTACATGATGTCCTCTGTACCAAAAGATGTAAGTGCTAGTACACTGAGTTGTAAAATAAACTGTCAACCAACACATTCATGTACAAAAATAAACATGTAGAAATGGGCATCTTCTCTAGAATATTTGCTAAAGCTACAGTGATAAAGTGCTGACTATGTGCAATATGGTCCTATAGTAACAGAAGGCCTACACCGGGAGATGCTGCATGGTCAGGGTGGTCATTATCAAACCGTTGGGGCATCATGTCATGACATGACGCGTGGCCGTCATGACATGACGTGTTTGACTAATGACGTGCCTTGCCTCACATTACATAACGTGGTTCTGACCACGTGACAGCTGCTCCCCCACCTGCCATGCCACCTGCTGGTGACAGTGGAACTAAACCACTTCCAGCATTCACTGTTGCCAAATATAACATTGACTTCTGTTGTCCATAGCTGAAGCAGTATATGCAACAACATTACCCCTTACTACGAATTCACACAAAACCAACCACGAATTAAATATATATATATATCCCTTGGACTCATGGGAATCGGACAGCAGAAAGTGTCCAGGACGGAAGTGTCACCTGATCTGGGGATGGAGTGGGAGGACATAGCTTCAATATTATAAAATGCACTATTGTCTGTTACCAAAGAGGAGGCCCACTAGTTATGTTCCTGTGGGGACTGGTGGTGTCTAGTCCTTTGGGTGGGTGTATGGCTAGAGGGAGGGAGGTGACTGCATGGTTTGACGTCGTGTGGCCAGTCCTAGTGTCCTGTCCGGGGATGGGTAACCTGAGCTGCCTTTGTGAACAGTCTGAATGCCGTCCATGTAAGGAGACACGTCGGGTCGGCCTGGTTTTGTCTTCTTTATCCTGTTTGTTTTCCGGCCGCCTCCGCCTGACCACCGTCCCTCCCCAGCCTCACCAATATGGCCGCACTCCTAGTGTTACACCTGCAAATCTCCTTACGCAGGTATGATATCAGGTGCTGTGTCCTTTTAGGTGCTGGAGGCAGGTAAGGGAGGCTGGGTGGGAGGGTGTTAGGGGTGATGCGTGGGCCGTGCACTGACCCGTCCACCATGACTGTCCTTAATCCCACCTGTAGCTGCTGGTTGTTATTTTACCTGTGGATACCTTAGATCCACTATTGTAACAGTATAGGGAAGTCCGTTTGCATGGGCAAGGTGAAGGGATCTGACTACATATTGATATAGATTCCATGACCAGAATTCCTCTATGGCTTCTTTTATAACGTGTGGCAAAAACAGAACACAAACTCATGACTGACATTTCACATCCTCGCCTGAATATGATTAAAACCCACTGACCTGGCCGTGCAAAGTAACACCAAAAAAAGGACAAAGCTCATGGGAGTAGGGAAAGGAAAAAAGAGTGATTACAATTCCGAAAATGCAATGGATTCGATTAAGGAATTGAATTAAAGTTAATTGCACAGTGAAAGGTCATGGTGGGCAGTTTATGAACTGGAGGTTGAGTGGAGATGGTGGAGGGTAGGGGATAGGTTTGCATGCTGTCTGGGTGGCCAGATAGGGGCCGCAGGCCCACCCTCTCACCCTTCATTACCATCAGAGCCACACTTGCTAATTCTGCGCGTTCTTGTATTGATTCTACATGTTGGTTCTGAGCGGCGGCTGCAAATAAACAATTACTGCTGCTGCTGGCACCGAGGGAGGGTTGTCAGCCACGTAATGACACCAGAACTATGTATAAAATCTCAACTGGCTGGCTAATATTTGTCTTTGATACCCCAGCAGGGCCTATATTCTTTCCAAATATGGGGTGGTAGTGCTGAAAGCCCTGTCATGAGGTGGGTGTGTGATAGAGGGTGAGTAGGGGGAGCGGTGGAGTGGGGCTGCCAGGGATGGGCGCTTATCATGTACTTGCTTCCTTTTGTTCTGCCAATTGTTATTTGTTTAGGGTGAAGTTGGGTGTTAAAAGGACGATGTCAGTGGAGCTGGCCAGTCTCCAGGTCTGTCACAGAACCCCTATAGAGGACAGAGTATAGCCCCTTCCCAACCCCATCCCCACCCTCCCCTGTACCCTTCTGCATTTTGGTGCCATGGCAACGCCTGCATCCTGATTGTGAGTGACTAGAACAATGCCCACAAGACCATGCCCAAGGCTTTGTGTGGTCTGGTAGTTTCTGTAGTAACACAAGGACAGGGTTGGACATAGGCAAAGCACGATGTAGAATGGTTGGATTGGGTGGAGGTATATTCAATGTCTGCTCAGAGGGGATGTAAGGATGAATAATAGCAGAGAAAATCCCAGGTATGTACACTGGCGGTGGATGGTTGAGGAATGACGGGTGGGATAAGAGGTGGCTCGGTGCTGTGACTGTCTTTGGTTTGGAGGTGCTAGGGGGTCAGGGCCCGGCAGAGAGGGGTTATATACAGATGCCAGGCATGTACATACAGCACACCTGGGCGTACAGGTGAACAACTGAGGAAGCTGCCTGTCCCATTATCTACTGTAAATACTAAGACAAGTGACGGCCACTCCTGCTGGTGGTTTTTCTCACAGACAGGACCCATCACAAACAGGGGCCAGGGAGGGAAGGGTGGTTCCCATCCCCCTGCCCCGGAGGTGGGTGGGTGGTGGGTGGTTGGAAGGGGCAAGGAAAACAAGGGCCCCAGGGCTTGGCCTATAACATCACGTTGCAGCAAACTTACACAAACTTACTCGGCCTCAATGTGAGTGTACCGCAAGGGCGACCGGTGGAAGGAGGGCACTGAACTCCACCAGTTCTACAGGGTAAGACCTATTGACATAATTGTGCAAATGTAAGATTTCGGAACATGGTCTGTAGTGCTCGGTGACACCCTGAACTCTTACTTCTGAATTGCATGAGACATGGAGTACCGTAGATATAGGGATGCAGGTAGAGTGGTGAAGTGTCCAGAATCTAGGGTTAGATAGGACAGGTGAGTGGGAGGGGGTAGTTCGGACCTAGTTTTGGGCGTGGATCTGTAGATCAGAAGCTCAATGCGGACCAGCTTGGGTTACCGCGGTCTCAGCATGTTGGTCAACTGGCGGTAAACAGGGGGGAGCAGCCCTGAGGAGGCTGACATGTTGGCATGGTTATCTCTCCCATGGGGCGCAGCTGGCACTGGGTGGGTGGGGCAAGGTGTGAGCAGCTCTGTGTACCAGAAGGTAGGAGGGGAGCTGCTCAGGCTCTGACAGACTGGAATGTCCCTGGGCCACAAGCTATAACAGCTCCTGTGAGCATATCAGGACAGGTCAGGGGCGATATACACCTGACTGTTGACTTTGGCTCACCTACCCCGCAGACCAAAGTAGCACTGAGCTGCTCCCTGGGCAGAGCTGCTCGTCCTGTCCCTACTGAGGTGAGGCTGGCCACACCTCCAACCCCCTATACCCTTGGTGCCGAGCTGGACTGATATCAGTCTCAACCTGAGACGGTGCCATATGGAAAATGGCACCGCTCCCATGGGGAGTTCCTCATGCGAGCCGCTGCCGCTCCTAGTACATTATGTAACACATACGAATATAACTTCCCTCTGGTGGCAAATCTAGACCTTAAAAACTGCCCATACCCCCCTTTCTATGCTATACCAGCAAAGGCATCACTACCACAAGCGAACCCCAACCTCAGCAATTAGGAGGCACAGGCCTTTAGGGTAACACATGCTAATCACCATCATCATAGTTCCATCAGTGATCATTCCCTCTCACTCTGTCCCCTTAGGAAAGCGCACTAGGCCATTAGAGCCATACGATTAGCAGGGTAAGACCAGTGCTATGGCTGGCTGGAGGAGGGGGTGTATTCCTCTACTGGAGGGATGTAAGACACGTTCAGGGTTATGGCCGTGGCTGGGAGGCTGGGTGATGAATGCATGGTATTTCTAATCACGCTGTACCTGTGTACTTTTGGCCAGTTTGACATGTCGACTTGCCCAGCCACCGCCATCCCTTATCCTCCCCTGCCCACCACCTTCACTGCTCCCCTACCCTGAACCAGACCCTTATGCTAATGAGCCACTAAGGGCCTTGGCAATTTGCATACAGTGTTCTAGCATGGCAGTTAAAATCGATGGGCGGGCAGTGATGGGAGTGAATTGTGTCCTACTGCATGGTTCAGGCGGCAGCGGCCAGGCACTACTGGGCAGGCCTCGGACGGAGGGGTGGGGCGGGTGCTGGAGGCTGGAGGCTGGGGGAGGGGGTGGGGGTGAAGCTGGGGTGGGAGAAGGAGGGGTGGGGGCTCTCTCATTGTCATCAGACGCTGTGTTATGACGTCATTGCGCAACGCAGCCTTTGTGTGTCACGAGTGGCCATTGGGCGAAGTGTCGGGTCCACGGTGCTAGCCGGCCTCGCCAGCCCCACCCCCGCCACACACAGCACACACACTAACTGGATCGCCACCGCCGCTATCTAATTTGCATAAAACTCATACTAGCCTCACTCAGTCGCTCTTTTTCTTTTTACTCTTTGGCTTTTTCTGCAGGCTGAAATATAAAAAGTAAACAAAAAGAGATGGACTGGCGACTGTTTATCATCAACATCATCTTCTCTTTGCATGTGCTAGGCTTTTGTTGACTGACCAGGATTGGCCAGCACAGCGCTGCCGCCCATCGAGCCCGTTTGGCTTGGAACAATCATTAGCTTGCCCGCCTACAACAAGACACTACATACTCTAGCCTCCCTACCTCACTGTCCCCTCCCCTGCTCCTCCACACCACGTCACTACATCCTCCAAAATGGGACCTGCGCAATTTAAATCCACCATTGTGAGTTTGAGATTGGTGTTGGCGGCGGTGAAATTCACAGCTGAATTATTGACTGACCGCTGCGTGGCCCTATTTGCATGCTATTCTGGTGGAACAACTTCTCAAAGAGCAAGGGGAGTATTTTGAGATGGATGCGTTGGTGGGAGGCACTATTACTATTAGTAGTGTTGTAAGTAGCCGGGGCAGGTCACTTTAGGGTGCATTATTATTGGATGGCCATGCTATAAAGGGTGGCGCGCGTTATTCCAGGCCCTGTGTACTATAGTAACACACAGCCGCTCGTTTTATCCCTGTTAGTTGGTGGATCTCCCTTGTGTCCTACCCCCCATCTCTCCCCCCTTCCCTGATGTAACCCCCAACCCTGCACCCCATCTTTCCCAGTACCCTGGCCGGCGGTGACCGTCCTGCGTCCTCCACCCCCGGCACCCCCTCCCTTCCCCCATCCTCCCGGGCCCGGGGATCCGCTGAACTCGGGGCCTATTGATCCGCACCCCTTTCTCACCTTGCAAGGACAGCGCCATGAATAATTACTCGGGGGCCGACACAAATTAGGCGCCGCAGGCACACGAAATGCAAAACGCCGCGACAATGTCCAGGCCCACCGCCCCGACGTCCAGCCATCTTGATAAACAACGACCACGGCCATTTCCTTCTCCCTCTCTTCCTTCTTTTCCTGCTTCTTCTTCCCCTCCTCTCCCCCCTACTCCCTACTCTGCTACTAGATTACAATGGGCGTGGTAAGGCTCTGTTGGTGTTATCATCTCTCCTCCCCATGCTTCCCCCCCCCCCCCGCTCTCAGCATGCACGGCTCAGGGTTTCCGGGATTAGCCCCCTGTGTTATTGAGCACCCTGGCAGTCTAGAGTTGCTCCACGAGCAGCTCTCTTTAATTCCCAGAGTAAACTCCTCTATTAGGGCCGCTCGGCGCGCCACCTAACGACGTCGGTGCCTCTAAACTGGACTTTAATTCCTGAATAGTTGCAAATCAACAGTCCTGCTCCATCTTTAATCCCTGGCTTATCAGCACTCTCAGGCTCTAACTGTGCGTAGCAGCATCCCCCATCCACCCCCTCCCCCATAGTTACCCCTCCCCCAACCATCCACTCACCAACACAACACAGGGCTTAATTCCTGAACACGTTGTTAATGTCTCGTCGTCGGGACTGTGCTAGCTTCCCCTACCCGCCAACAATGCCACCTTGCCTCTCTTCTCTTCTCCTTTTTTTCATGCTAAGCGCGCTTACTCATGTGCAGTACAATCAGCCGTGGCGCTACAGGCCAGGCAAAATGTTTTGTCCATTACGCACATAATGTTAGCGAAACCATTGCTGGCTTCAGGATGGATAGACCGCGTTTCGGCACTCAGAGTTTCATTAGGCCTTACTGACTAAATGCTGTTGGCCGCTGTGGAGAATAGACCCCTGCCAAGACAATGGCGAGCACATGCTATAATTGAGCCCCATTTCTCTCAATTTTCCACAAATGCTCTCATAATTCCATTCTTTAATTGCATTAGTTAACGCGCGCGCTGCGATTTGGCTTTACAATGCCAGTGGAGGAATTCTATAGCAGGCGATTGATACAAAGGGTAAAACTTGGACCAATTAGGCGTGAGACATTGTGTGAGTCGACTGCTGTAGTGTAGGGTGCGTGTAGACTCACAGGCAGTAAAGTAAGGCAGGCTGTGGAGGTCCATCAGAGTGTTACAATCATCACCACACATTACGCTGCACGAGTGGACCGCCACCCATTGCAGTTTTAAGTTTAATTACTTTAATTTGTCCATTTATTAATGCTTCATTCCTTCCCTCGTTTCACACTCTCTCCGCTTTTTGTTTGTTTTTTCTGTTGGCAGGGGAGGTGGCTTGTTGTTGTCTTGCTTAAAAAAGAGAAGCATATTGCCCTTCCCCTGAGGATGGGGTTTTATTGGGCCACACACATGGTAACAGAATCAGGGTTTCAACATGCAAATACAAATTTATATGACATAATACAATGTTATATTTTGGTCTTTTTGTGACGAGCTTGTATCAATACAGGATCTAGATGTACATACTTGTAAAGGGACATGCTATTAAATCAGTTTCAAAGGTGGGGGGTGTAAGGGAGTTCCTCATTTATTTATTTTTGTTTACCTTTTTTTGACCTGACCTTTCATGTTTGACCTTTTTGGGGTGGTTAGCTAGAAGTTTTTGCTATATAATATACGCAGCTGTGTTACCTCAGTGGAAATTTTAAGATTATTATAATTCCCTTCACCCTCCTCCCTCATCCCATGCTGTGTAGATGTCCAGGATAGATGCCCTTCTCCTTCTGGTGCCGAGGGGTCCCTCCCCCTCACGCTCCTGTCTGGGGACGTCCCTTCCCACGCCTGGAGGGGGCATGGGGGATAAGAAGGTCTGGGACTAGAAGGCTTGGAGATGAGTCCAATTCCACACAGTGCCCCTTCCACCCTCCCTCCAACCCAGCATTCTCAGATGGGCGCAAGAAGGGGGTGGTGTTGGCGCACTCTCTGGACACAGGCGGTGGAGGCAGACCCTTTCTCAGACGGGAATTAACCTGTGCGGTCCTGAAGCAGAGCCCTGTTTCCCCCACTGGATGAGGGTGGAGTGGGCTGGTCCCTCCTCATCCAACCCCCACCCTCACTCCCCACTGATGGCACTGCCACCACCCCAGGCAGCGTCCGTTCTGGTGCCCGTTGCAGACCCCAGTCCCGAGCCGCGGCCAGTGCTATTGTCTCTGGCCGCCAACCTAATTATGAGATACTGCTTCTTTTAATGAAGCCGCCCGACAAAAATCTCTGCCTCGGAGAGAATGGATGATAATTGAATTCCTGCTCGTGGTGCTCATCCTCCTGGTGCTGATGGTGCCGATGGTGGTGGTGGTGGTGGTGGTGGCCGCAGTGGTGGGTGGTTTGGGTGGAAGAGGGTGGTGGTAGGCCTGGTGGTGGAGGTGGTGCTGGTGCTTGGGGGCCATGAGAACGGACGTAGTACTAATACTACCAGGCTAGCCAATGAACCCCCTCCCTAGCAGCCCCTCATGCACCCTCCATACGGCTTCTCTTCCAAAATCCCTTTGCCATAACTCCCTATCGATGACTGTCCAGATTATCTATAGGTAGTGACCAGCCAAACACACATGTTTAGTCTAAATACCATGTACTGGACATGTATATACTTTTCACCAAGTAAAGAACTAGGATAATAGAGATACCCTTAAGGCAGGGCGGAGGTATGGGTTGACATACATGCCCTCAGGTGATATGGCATGACCAGCTGGCCGACACGCCTCGGTGCACACCAGTTGTGTAATATCGGACCATGTGCCACTAACGAGACCCTTACTCTATGATAATGTCTCATGGACATGCAGGGCTACATTGTCTAAGGTCCCTTCTCCAGTCCAAACATCATCAGCCTACAGGGGCGAGCATAGAGCCCATGACATTCGGGTTTCGAGTAGGGGTAGTAGTATATAGTAGAAGTAGTTTGGTTGATGGCCGTCGGGTGGCGCTGCTGGGGGTGGTGGCGCACCTGGCGGCGGGGTGATGAATACGTGCTACCTGCCCGCAGCACACCTCAGCCCCGCCGCTTGGTGGCAGCACCCGCTTATCGCCGCCCGCCATCTAACCCCAGCCACCGACGCCCCGTCACCCTCTACATCACCGACCAGCCTCCTGCGTCCTCCAGGGTGCCCCACCCTCCTCCTCCCACCCACCCACCTCCTCCTGCCCCTGCGACATGCCCACAGCTGCCTGCAGGAGGAGGCTTGTGTGCAAGAGGCTGAGCAGCAGGAGCTTGGGGCTTGAGGCAGGAGGAGCTATACATATTGGGTGATTGGCAATTGACTACAAAGCCATTGCTGAGGACAACATATTATTCATTTCTGGCATACCTTGCAATTGTGTTTGTACATCAAGATTGATTGAAAGTATATGCAGTTGGCATTTGGACCAGATGTAGATCAGTAGTGTGAATCAAGTGCATGGTAGAAGATAGTGAATGTTGGTAAACCCTCCTCCATAGCTGCCTGACACCCTCATTAACCATCTGTACCCCTCACCTTGAGGAATACTTCCCTTCAGATTCGGTCCATCGCCAGGTCCCAGTTGGGTCTACACATTCTGTACATGTAGCTTATCCTCCCACCCTACTCATCTATCCACACCCTCCCCCACACACAACGCCTCTTCCTCAGCCTCATGACATATGTCCTGAAGGATGGTGCTCTGTTAATAGCATCCTCCCACACCCTGGCCACCGCCTATGACAGATGAGGACGGTGTAGATACAGGTACTGACAGTGACACTGCTTCCTCTAGACCTTCTTTCCAGACCACAGCAGTGAAGCAAGTATTACATTCCTGGAAGCTGAGAAAGCAGTATCCTTCATCAGCAAAGTCCTATATGGTTGACGGACACTCACCTATATATGTGACGCTGGCACGTGGGTGTATGAGCAACGATATAGATAGAGTTCTCTATTTCTCTGGTATAAGTAATCGGTGGACTGAAGCCAGATGCTATAGGTTTCAGAAATGGGCGGGAGATCCCATAGAGCTCTTATGATTACTCACCCTAAAGCCTAAGAAGCACATCATGCCCCACATTGATTCTCATCCTCCTACATGGTTGTAATATGTACATGATACCTGGTGACTATAAAGGCCCTGTAATGATGCCCTTATTGTGAGAGGAGGCCAGAGCTGCCTACCATTGCCCCTCCCACCCCTTCCCCATCCCTCCTAATCCTCCCATGGCTCTGCTTGCATAAAATGCTCTGGGGCTGCTGCAGCAGATGCTATAGACCCAGGACGCACCCCAGCTCTCCAGTCCACGCCCACCACCAAGACAAGCGGGCTATAAAGTTACCTCCAATGCTGTAATTGCCCATTGTTGGCCGCGCTCACTTCCCAAGGCAGCTGGTAGGGGATGATGCTGATCCCACCCTACGACTTTAGTATGGCCACCTTGCGACCCCAGCCTGGAGATAGATGGCCATGGTGGCCGACCAGTCGCCCAGCACCCTGCTTACTGCCTTACCCCTTCCTATAGGTCCTCCAGCTAAATCACAGACAATCTAATATTCATGACTATCCCCTCAGAAAAGTACATTGGCCATATTCGGTAGTTGGTTTTAAATCAATACCAGCAAAACGAATGCACATGTGATGTGGCTTCGAGGAAGCCATGTAAATATAGTCAGACAATGTGCTTGGCTTGTAAATGAGGGTTAGGGTATGGTGTTATGGGATGTGGGAACTGTTTGAGGTGGCTTATCTATATAATGGTCCCTGACTACATATATATGCTGTATAATTTCTGGATATGGGTATTGGTACCACATTGTATTCAGGATAATGTCTTTATTAGTAAGACAGGTCACCACTATGATTTCCATTTGGATAACATCAATTAGTGGATACTAATAAATGGGGGATACTGTACAAATTAACTTGATTGCTTGTCATATGGGATTATTGCTGCCCTACTTTCACAATAAACGTTTCTCAAGTGCATCCCCATATTGTACTTATGACTGATCAAAGTAGAATCTGGCATGACGAAGATAAACGTGTCCAACTTGGAGCTTATTATTTATAGTGGACCTTAGTGCGACTATATACTGTATGAATTGACATGATAGAACCTGCCATTGGCCAAAGGAGCTAACCAAGAAGGCCCAGTGTGTTGTGTGTTTTGGTTTGGAGGGGTGGCTATGTAGCTTTGGTCCCATGGAGGTGGGCCTGGATCTCCATATCGCCCAACCTGCCCACTCTGACACGACCGGCCATTGTTGGTGCCCAGCGTTGTCAGGCTGATCTCAGAAGGCAGCCAGGCAAGCAATGTAGAGATAGCCACAGCCGACCAGGGCAGCCAGCCCCCTCTATACATGTACTTTAGACCTCCAGAAGGTGGTGTGGGAACCAGGTCCCCATGCGTATATACCTCACCACACAGGCAGGCACACCTCTACACAAAGTCAGCCCAGGATGACACCGCCCGCTGCGGCGTCTCGGACTGGCGCGTCTTTTGTATGAAGGGACGCAGCCGGGCGCTGGTCAAAAGGGAGGATCCAGTATAGGTGGGAGGGGGTGGGCAGTGCTGGGGGTTTGGGAGTTGGGGGCTTGCGCCAGGGTTTGCACAGAATGGTGTAAGGTGCATATACACAAAGGACCCCACCTCCTGCTACCCCCCTGGGCATGACCAGGCTGGCCATGTCACCCATACCACTGTGGGAACGTGGGCTTGGATCCTGTTTGGATCCTCCCCCGTCCCCCTACTGCCCATATTGCTATATACCAAGGAAGGGGCCGTGTGTGATATGATTAACGATCGTTCTCAGGCCAACCGTGACGGTGAGCTATCACCAAAGCCTAATTTAAAACTGCTTAAAAATAGTTCTCCTTTTAAGAAGAGATAAGTTTAATCTTAGAATCAACAAAGACCTCAACTGCCATAGCTTGGGGGAAGTTGTAGTTCTCTCCGAGGACAACTGAGGGCATTGCATGCTGGCAATTTGTCTCTTGCCCACAGCTTTTGATGAGATTTAACAGAAAATATAGAAACAGTTGTTTGCAGATGAATTAGATTTAAGATGTAGTTGTCTTTAGGTACAATAACATACTATGCTAAGAGTCAACATGGCCATGAAGTTTTGCAATGTGGCTTTGCCTCTGTGTTTATTGCTATATATTTATCCAAACGTAGAACGGTTGGGTGGTAGCTAGCTGTATGTTAGATGGGGTTAGGGGCCTGGAGACACATTAAGTGGATCCCTGGGCCAGATGAAGACACAGGGGTATTTGTTTGCACCAGTTGTTTCAGCAGGGCCAATTACCTGGAGCGGCCACGGTTTGATCATACTTAATACCCCACTGGAGCACATACCAGTACAGGTGCAGCCTTGGCCACTGACCAACCACCCCACTTATGGCCTAATTTCCAAATATTTCCCCAAATTACCTCCCCACGTGACCCGGCCCCTACTACCTCGTCCTCCATTAATGGCGGCCCAATGATAGTGAGATAATCATACTGGGCCTTAGCCTCCCCTACTTTGGACAGTGGCATACTGTCTGGGCCCCCACTCATTATCCCAACACTAATTACAAAGGTCAGAGGCTAGTAGTTCTCGGCTTAATTAAGGGGTATTTATTCCACGGGGCCATGGAGGAGATATGCTCCATGATTGACTGGAATTCACTTACTTCTGACCTGACGAGGACGGCCCTGATCTTAATTAGAAATCATGAGGAGGCCTACTTTTATCGCGCTGAATGTACTTCTGATCCCCTTTATCAGTACAATGTAGTTTCCTTCATTTCTTCTCATAAATAGCCTAAGTAAAATAAGTACTAAAGCCAGCAGTAACCAATGCAATTGATACTGCATCTTATCTGGTGTACTTAATGGCTCGTGGTTATTAATATTGGGTGACTATAGAGGCTCCCCAGATGTGATTAATTGGCCAGGTGTAGGCCATACCTACCACTACGTGCTAGGTGGGCTATTGGGATATAGGTGTATATATATACGTAGTGAGAAAAGGGGGAGGCCAGGTCCTGGGGCCTGCTGGTGGGACTAATTACTTCCAACAGGTGGGACTAGACACCAACCAATAGCAACTGCCTCCAGTATACACCCCCCCCCCCCCCCCGCTCCAAACTGCATCTCCCTTGCTCCTGCATACCCCAACCATCTCCAACCCTACTCCTGGCTGCTGGCAGCCTCCAAACTTCTACCCACCCCCAACCCACCCCCCTCACCGTCATGGGTCATACACAACCTCTGATATGTAATCACTGGGAAAATGCTACATGCCCCCCTCGGCAATTTCCCCTGCCTGACCTCAATTATCTACATGATTAATAACCTGGTAATAGTTTGATGAAGCACCAGAGAAGCTACACTTCTTTTTACAGCCTTCTGCTTCTGTCTCCCAGGAGGGTGGATAATCTTGGGGTACATGTGCAGGGGCTTACTCTGTGATATTGCTGACAAGACTCACCGCCCTCTAGCTATTTGATAGGCGTTGGTTAAATAGTCTGCTAAGTGGAGCGATCATATGACATTGTTACTTCTTTATGCGAGTGTTGCTTCTTTCTGAGATTAGTGTTGCTTCTTTATTTTTCTTGATGTTTGGTTTGAAAAGGTATTGTGGGGACGTAACTTATAGTCCGAAAGTATACGTATTTCTCAAAGGCAAATAGTCTCTAAAATATCTTTCTAAAATATTAACTATGTCATATTACATGCTATACACCTTGAAATTCCATATCTACGTTGCGATAAACAATGTATAAATGATTAGGCAAGTGTCTAAGCACAATGTACCACTGAATAAGTATACTGGCTGTGCTTTCAGATTGGTTTTTATGAATATGGGTTAGGTTTACAAGTCAGATCGTTATGAAACCTGCAGCTGAATGGCCTGAAAAGAGCTCCAAATAGAGAGCTCAGTGCTATAACTCATATCGCCTTCCCTGGGTATATTCAGTGACTAGGTGACTCATGACATCCTGCATCATCGCTCATGAGTTTTTATAGGCATTGCTGAAACATGTTTATATGACTAGGGTGTCAGTACAAAGGGTGAGGTACATAGTGGCTGACCTACCTGTATGTGCAGTGTTGGAGGCGACATCTACCAAGACGCAGTGTCGTCGCAGCCGGGCTTTCCGGTCGTGGCCATTCTGCTGTAGTTTCCCGTCACTTCCGTCCTTACCACTGACGCTATGACCGTCGCCATTTTCAGAGGCGGCTGCCTTATGGTCATCCTCCTCGTCATCGTCCATATCATCATCCTCATCATTGTCCGAGCCCGGCTCTTCCCCTGTGGACAATGACCTGGTCGGGCGTGGCGATAGCTTCTCTCGCCCGCCGGCTCCGGCCTCAGGCGTGCCCCGCCGCCCCGCGATTGGCGCCGAGATGCTCGTCCGCCGGACGTTGATGACGCCCGAGCCGTTGCCGCCACTGACCGACTGGTCCTTGTCCCCTGAGCCGTCCTCGTATTGGCCATCGCCGCTGTAGGGATCCACATTCTCCTTCTTGCAGCGGTTGACCTTATGTTGGATGAACTTGAGGATGTCGCTGAGGAGGAACTCCCTTTGGCAGTCACCACACGTTAGGTAGTCCTGCTCCGGCTCAACTGCAAGAGAAAAAGGTAGCAGACTCATGAGCATAACTGACGCTACTGGTTGGGTTATGGGGTGGTGTTTGGTGATGATGGTGGAGGGGAAGGGGAGAGGGGAGTGAAAAAAGGGCCGAGACAGAAATCGCGATCAAAATTGTGTCACTTAAAACGTTGACAAATGATGAGGAAAAAGTCAAGTGACGCGTCAAAACAATGCCTTTTTCCTCGCATGTCTTTTGCGGGGAACATGTGGTGAGAAAAAAAGCCACCCTGGGCATTCAGTGAAATAATGACACCCAGTGATCTGCATAAAACCCTGCGTTTGATTTTAAAGCAAGACTGTGGGATCTGAGTATTAAAAAGAATTGTAATCGTGATTTATGCCTGTTACCAGACTTAACAGAAAAGGGGGTGGGGATGAGACTTCACAGATAGATTTACATATATACAGGCATGCGACAGTACAATAAAACACAATGTATACTAAATACACTGGAGACGGTTTCTTTCATCTAACACCATAAGCCTCCCAGATTTAAGCACTCAGAGTAAATCGCACCCATAACCAAATATTTACTTGTCCGTAGATTCTTTATGTTTGCAGGACTGACGGGGGGCACCCAGTGAAAATAAACACAAGATACTAACAGGGTTCTGTATAAAAAGTAACAAGGCTACAAAAAGCATAAGCGGCCATTGATAACCATTATACCACCTCACAAAACACTATAAATATTAATGTATAGCTACTTGTGTGTTGAAAACATGTCTCTATATTATAGGTTGCACGTGATTGGGGTGGACTGTAGACATACTGAGTAGCACAGGGATGTTGTTATGGCTCCTTGTAAAGTCCTGATGATAACATAGACTACCTGTATATTGCATTAGACGACTCAGCTATGTACTCCATGTTGATGTATTTATGTCAAAGTGAAAGCTTTGGGATGATATATAACAAGAATTATTAGTAAAAAACGGTATTACCAGCTAAAGATGCAGTGCTCTAATATATAGACTGAATAGACGGGTGGGTTAACCACTTAGCATTGCAGACACATGCAGGTCTCAACACACACCCGTGCAGGGTTCACATCTCCTCTTGCAAGTCCCTGAGAGAACTACATGCACCCTGCTCCTCCCCATGCACCGCCGCCCCTTCTCTCCTGTGCAGTATATTAAATCCCCATCCCATCCGGACACTCTATGCCCAGCTCTAACGTTGTACAGCAAGCTGAGTGCAAACCCATGTTTTACCCCTCGCGATCAAATCCATCCCAGCGCGCTGCCACTGCCTCCCTTCGCCCGCCCTAATCCCCCTCCATTGTTTATCCCCGGCCCGAGGATCCACCATCTGATCTAATTTCACCGTGTAAAGATGATCCTTTATTTCTAAATCCCCTCCCGACTCATTTTATCAGACCCCACTCTCCGAGGGCCGCCCACACAGAGGCAGTGCCAGGTTAATGTAGGCTGAGTCTTGGCTCTAATATCTGCACGGCTTTCTATCTTATTGCACTCATTTATCACAGTTGTAGCCTGTAGAAACGGTTTAACTGTGTCCCTATGTGTAGTAGGGGTACCTTATGATGAGGCTTATGGTATATATTATATACACCTGTAAGGGTTAGATTTATACTACATACTGCGACACAAAATGAAACCTTTAAAACCCACGTGACACAGTGTATTGGCGTTGTGTCACAGGGTTATACCCCTTCAGCATCTTCCGCCCTATACGTTATTCCACAGGTGGATGGGTGGGGAGAAGGGGGGAATCTAACTCTTGTATGGAAACAATACCAGCCACTCCAGACTGCCTCTGTCACCAACGCCTGCCTTGTTGCCTCTAGTATCGGGAGTAAGCATAATGGGAGTCGATTGCCATTCTGCTGGGCTGATGCCCTCTCATCAGGAGTGACATAGGGCCGAGCATGGCGACTTGAAATTGTCTCCCAAGTGGCTATAAAAGGGTCGGCAAACCATGGGGTGGCGCATTGAGGGGCCATCAAGCGTGTCAGTCTCTGATCTGCTACCTGCTTTATCTATACCTCCCCTAGACACCAACCCCTGGTGCCCATGTATGTAACAAGGCACCTGGGAAGCTGATGGTGGGATACAGGATTATGTATATAGTGGGTATGGGGGTTCTGGAGAAGAGTAGCATACATTGTAGTATATCGTATATATATCCACAGTATAGGGAACTCAATCCACATGATATGCCACATCTTCGAGCATCCAACCCTATCTCTACAACTTAAATGAAGTGTGAATGCTGGAGACTTATGGGCAAAAGATCACCTGAGTTTGTTATTATAACAGTCACCAGAGTGTTGGCTTCCGGTCTGGTGTGCTACAAGGATGACATACTACTGAGGGCTGGCCACGCTAAAGTGGCATATCGTGTTAAAAAAGTAATCTACGACAGGGACATAAACTAGTCTTTGATGATCATAAGGAATGGGTTTTATGTGGAGAGTAATTCCATGAAGGCCACATCAGCCAATACCTGTTACAAGAATCACAGTTAATAGCCTCATCCTTTATTCTATGAAATTCGCAGCGCCCAGTTCCAATCAGAGCTCAAATTGCCAGCGGCTATTAGAAATTAGGTATGCATAGGCTGTCGCAAGTGAAAAGAATGCATCTCTATCAAAATGGACATTGGCAGCGCTTGGAAAATTGGCCTAGGAAATGACTGCCTGACTCTGCTGGCAATGTGTGGTGTAAGTGGACAAAAAGTTCATAACTTTATATACAAATTTAATCATTTTAACTCGACATGCATCACGACAGCGCGGTTGACACGACTCCCAATCTAAACCATCGTCTGTCACACTTCGGTCATGGGCCCCAGGCGTAGTATTCTTTAACCACGAGAATCTATCCATGATGTTTACATATGACACTCACATTGGCGACAAAGTTTGGATGACTGCCTGTGATGGCAGTAAACATATGCTTCTGGGGGAGGTTTAATTTCTCTTGGAGAGCAGCCAGTGCATTACCCAATGTTATTGAGTGGGGCTGCGGAGGTGGCTTCTGTGGCTGCTGCATGTTCTTGTCTGCCATGTAAGTGCAGGCCCAGTATCAACAGCTGCTGCGCCATCTGCGGGACTGCTGCAGCAGCTGCTGGTTACTCACATGTAGCATCCCCTGCTACTGGCCGCTGGCCGCTGGAACACTAACGCCCCCTGTGAGAAGGTTCCGTTTATTTTGCCCCAGAGTCGACCACGGCCAGCACAAGGAGGAGGGGTGGGTGGTGGAGAAAAAAAAAGCACCAAGGGTATATCAGATGTGCTGGGGGCAAATATACCATATCGACTTACTTCTAAAATAGAACCGAATGCTGGGAATAACCAAGGGCGAGCCCCTGGTACTCTGAAACTAACCTGGGCCAAAATATTAGGCACTTGGCTACTGTGTGAAGAAAAGAGGACTTCTCTCAGGTCCAGAAACAGGGGTTTGGCCTCGACCACACAATACACAGGGAATGTATGTCATAGTGCGTACTTGACTTTCATTATATCCCTGCTAGGCCTATGGATAGGCTTGTTCCTGTACCGTTAGGCTCACTCTGCCTGTCCTTTTTGACGAGGCAGTCATAACAATGGTAAGCCATCAAAAGAATGTGCCTGGAAGATATGAATTGAAGGCCAGGCGGGTTGAATGGACAGACTGGCTTCGCTCGGGTTACGACCGACCACTCAATGCCCACCGCCCAGCTTCCACCCCCCCCCCCCCCCAAGCGGGACATGGGGGCTAACAGAATCATACACATAAAGCAATCCAGATTAAATAGATATCACGCTGACTCCTGGTATTGAATTCATTAACACCACAGATATTGATACACTCTATCCAAAGTGGTTTTCCGGATGAGAACCCCAGGGGGAGTGCATAAAAAAGGTCAACAAAGTCCACACCCCTCAACTATAAAATAGGGGTTCAAGTGCCAGGTCTGTGGTTCCTCCGATGGTCTTTCAACAAGATGGGTTGTGGTAGAGTTGGTAAACACTTACTTGGCTGTGGTTTTAAATTGACTACATCCTGTATAGTTTGCATGACGACGTATAGAGTAATCCAGAGGTGATTCACGTTCCACTGTTGCGTTTTTGAAGGTGGTATTATGGTAAGGGAGCGCTGAACAATTTAATACTTTTAGATGGTTACACGCTCCCCCTTTTTCCCTTTACAGGAATGTGATTTGAGAAATGGGTGGGTTGACCTGTCGACACACTCGGCTGTGTGAGAGTTTACAAACACTCGGCAGACTTCAAAAGTCAACCGCCACAGTACCCAGCCGAAAATCAATCTATTGAGGCCGAGAGAAAAAGTGTGCAAACTTTGATTTGCAATTATCTCAAAAAGCACACTTCTCTTGGTCTGAAAGCACCCATTGTAAAATGGACTCCTGTGAGTTATTCCCTAGCAAATAGCAGCATTCTGAAATTTAATTAACTCCACAATACACACCCATGCCGACAATCGAGAGGGGTCGGTGGCGAGCGGTCCCCAAAGGAGGCGGGACTATTATAAAGTTATTCCAGGACAGGGGGCAGTTAATTTCATAATGTAGAAAGCTAACAATGCTGCGAATTTGTCTGTATATATCAAGGTGCCGTAACAAAAAGAATACCCGTCTAGGAGAGCGTAAAGGGGTGGGGTCGGGTAAAATAGCTGTGGGCCGAGAGGCTAAAGGCCAGGCAGGTGATGCTGTGTCGGTGGCTAGACCCTGCTATGGACAAGAGTCTTGCTTTTCTCGCTAATAAATCTGTCAGCCCCCCTTGCACCCCGTTACCGGCTCTTACCGACCGCCGCGTAACCCAAGGGGCCGACCGTAGCTGGGTGCGTGCGTGTGGGGGTGGGTGTGTGTGTGTGTGGCTGCGCAGGGATGAATGGCAAGCGGTGGGGAAAAAAACTCCATGGAAAAAGTGCAAATGGTCCAGCGTCCCTAAGTGGGTTTACTCCTCCCGTGGTATATGGGTGCTGTGCCTGGCAACTTTGCGAGTGACATCAAGCACGTCGCGTCCACGCTCTCACTGCCCAATGGTAAACACGTCGTCAGATTTACCTCAATATGACGTCACCAAGACGTTGCGCTAGGCAGTGACACACACACACACTACTAGAGAGGACAGCTAGCTTCCTAGCTAGATAGTTTGAAAAAAAACTGGGTGTTGTTATTCAGGGGCTTGGGTGGAAATCCACAGAGAAAGCCCTAAAAAAGGGGCTGGCTGGCCTGCCATGACTATTGTTACCCAAGGCGGAGTAAGCGGCCATTCACACGTGACAATGGAGCGTGGCCGCCGCTCCCTATCATGTGACTGTGGGTCAGCGTGCACCCAGCCACCGCCCCACACTGCCTAAAAAACACAGAAACTAACGTCCGAGACAGCCCGTGTCAACTTGGAAATCCCATGGCACAGACTTACTTTTGAAGGTGTAGGTTGACATAGTGGAGTCTCAAAGTATGTCACATCTCAAAGCGGCATGTGAAGCTGAGCGCACATAGTAATACTCCGCGTGCTGCTGCTGCTACTCCTGCTGCTAAGTCCGCTAGTGTCCATGTGCTGCTGCTGCTGCTGCTGCTGGTGCTGCTGCTGACGGGCCGCTGCCGTAGTGAACTTGTTCATGGTGGTGGGCAGACTGTCACCGCGGACGCCGACAACCCCCTCTAGTACCCGGCCAACCCACAAAGAGGCTGCTCGGCCCTCGGCCACTGGTCACGACCGTTAGGGGCCGTCCGCACCCCACTGGCCAGAGAGGCTCACGGAGGGGGTGGTCAGCCAGGCGGCAGCAGCAGCGGCGGCCAGAGAGACCGACATGCAGGGTGACCAGCAGCCGGCCGTGTGACGGGGGCAGCCCGGCCGGCCCCTGACCTGGCGCAGTGCCCCGGCCGGAGGTCGGAGTTCAGGGCCAGAGGCCAGCCCCGTCCAATGACAAATCGCTACCAAGCATATCATCGTGACCACCACTGCCGCTCGGTGGTGGTGGGCTACACCGACTTTTCTATAACACCTACATCTTTCTTAATTACCCGGAACGTCTTGTCTGAAATGTGTCCATAAAAAATTGGTTTTCTCTTCGGACCTCGAAAAAATGAGAAAAGGTGTCTGGACTAGTGGGTCCAGCAGGGCCATGGCCAGGCCTGGGGGTGACTTTTTGTGACCTTCCCTGGGGCTGAAGCTACCAGCATGGCCCTCACCTAGCACAATCGCCATGCTAACCCCACAAATCTCCCCCACCCCCACCTCCTCCCCCCACCCACCCAATCACCCAGGTCTTTGTACCACCTGGGCATGCACAGCCCCCTCGCCACTCAATAGTTGTACTCGGCACGTTCAAGACGGCTTCTCCTACACTGGAGGAGTTCTAGATGACCTGACCCCTACAGAAACACTCACTAATCACCAAACCCTGTCCCACCCTTACCCCCACCACATGTCTGACCACACCTCTGCTATGTCTGAGTGCATGTACTGACCACCACCCCCAATAGGCAGCTGACCGTTCCCATGGCACCATTGTAAAAGACCCACCACACCTCCCTGTCCCTTCACAATTGATTCAGCAGGCACTGGGACAATAGATTTATCGTTGTTATCGTGAGCTCAGCACATGTTACGAGTGGGCGCAGACCAATGTTTCGACATGCCTCACCCCACCCCTCCCTGTATTACCTCCCAATCAGTGCACATCGATATCGTCATTGCGCCTGACGGACAGCGCGATAGTCGAACAGAGAGACATGATTTACATACAGCCCTGCCCTGGGCCTGCACCCTGCCCACTGCTAACATGGGGATCCCCCAGTGGGCGTGGACAGGCCGGGCATTGATACGGCCAGCACCACCAGGAGGACAAACAATGACAAGTGTACACCGCCGATAACAGTCCATCAGGCGTGGGACACACGTGCCTCCATCACCCCACCCCCAGCCTCCCACCCCTTCTCCCGACCACTCCATGCAAATCGGACAGAATGGAAAGTCGCCACCAGTCAGATTCATTCCAGATAGGGTGGACCAACACAGCGGTCGCTGCCCGATTCTGTATCGATTCGCCTAATGCTACATTAGCGACGACATAGACGCGTTTTCAGATAGCGACTGGGGAAAATCTCTGGTTTCATCATTTTCGCTTTTTCTTTCAGAATCAATGTCATCATCCAAAACTGCCCTCTCCCATCAGTGCCCCACCATATCACCCCCACCCCTCCCCAACCCCACCCCATGTCTGCGGCCACCCCCCACCCCCAATACGCATGAAGCATGTACATGTCCATTGGAGTTCAGGCATGCGTGCATGCATGTGGGGGAGTGTTGTAAGGTGGACAGTGGACCTGTTTTATGTGCCGGGTCATTATTCATCTAGTCTACACCTCGTTCCTTACCCTACCCCCAGGCTATTGCTGCATGGCCAGACTCGCAGCAGTGCCGGACATATGATTGACAGGGGATGTGGGGGTGGGGCGGTCACCGATTATGGGGAGACAAGAGTTGGTGTGTGTAGGGGGAGGGGGTGGTGCCTAATCCCCAGTAGGAAAAGGGAGCACTACTTATTCTGCAATGACCTACTGGAGAGCAGCAACAACAAAAAAGAAGGAGGCCGTGCCGCGCACTCTAGACGGCCTCGGCCTCACATGCTCAGCGTAACATGCTCGCCCTGCCATGCTCCAGTTCTGCGATGGACATGTCATCCAGGGGCGAGCTCGTGGCCTCATTAATATTCATGACCCTCTGCAGCATCAATTAGTAGACTGGGCCGTGGTCATAAATTAAGAATGAACTTGTCCGCGGTCACTTATTACAGGTAGATTGCGCCTAATTGGTTGACTAAAGTATTTGCTGGTGGCTTCCATACTGGTGCTTATCATATATTGCTGTGGTCTATACAGTCGGGGCATGGAATCAGATCTGGTTTTATTTGTACCATCAGCTGCTCGGACGTCTATCTTGATCACAGACAGTGTGCCTGATAAAGGGTCTAGTGGACCCGGAGCCCACAACTATTAGGCCCATGGTGAGTGACGCCAGTGGAGGCCATCTAAGATTGCAATGCTCCAGCTATGCAGTTGGCTACTCTGGTGGCTTCAGGGAGGCGTGGGCGGTGGGGCGGTGGGGCGGTGTGAGGTAGTGGTGTCATAGCCTACAGCAAGGGAAACCGGTACGGGGACCAATCTGACCCCGCTAAGTTAGCCAATTTGGTTACCGTGACGGCTTGCTGCTGATGTTTCATCCTGGGCTGGCTAGCCTTTGTCATGACGACGATTCATCACTGTCATGATTGGTCACTGTCAGTGCGCTGCTGCTGCTGCTGCTGCCGTAGCTGCTGCATGCTGCTGCTTGCTGGGTTGTACGAGCACAACCCGCCTGTCAGCCAAGACAAGGCTCCCACAACACAACCCAACAAACTCCTCCACGCCTGAGGCCAAGTGCTTTTCACTCCAAGCCTCCTGCCAGAGGGAAAAAGACAACGTCCACGTTTTTTTCCTGCGGATTTGCATGCAAATGAGGCATTGTGGAACTGACCATGCGCATGGTGAAGGGAGTCAATGGCAGACTGGGCGATTGGCTATCGGCAGGTTATCAATGCAGCGTCCTGCTGGGCCAGGGTGACCACTGGTGCTGGTGCCAAGCCGAGATAAGGCGGCATGATTCAAGTGGCCATGTCACCCTGCCCACTAGAGGCATTAGTGCATGTAACTCCCAATGGCAGCAGCCCCAGCTAGGCATCTCTACAAGTAGCATGTGCTGCATGGAGAGGTGGATGTTGGGTTTAAGGATGTGCCTCAGTATTCAGAGAACCAAAATTTCATACATAGAGTGGTATTCATCTATGATTGATATATATGTATATGATTATAATATGAGACATTCAGCAGGTGTTATTTACTTAGTACGTACATGATGTATACATTCATGTACATAAGAATCTTTCTCACCTGCACCCTGTATATATATGTACCACCCTTTTCGCTGCCATGATTAAGGTGGCTGGCCTATATGTGGGGTGGGTGGTCACACCCTTTACACCTCTTACATCATCACACCACGGCTCAACTGTGAAAAATCCACCCAGATCAATCGATACACGGGAAAGTAGCCGATCTTTGTCTGGGCCGATAGTGATGCCAAGGGCGTTTCAGGCCGCCAATCTGTTCTCAAACAGCCCCCACCCACCCATCCATCCCCTGACCCACCCACTACCACAGGGATCTCACACCCACCCTCCATACCCCCACCTCCTCGTCCACCCTTCTCACAGCCTTTGCTGCCAGCCATCCAGCTAGCAACCCCCACTAACCTACCCTTTATCACCCCCTCCCCCCATCCCCATTCTCAAACTCCCAGGCCCCCCAGCCCCCACCCCTCACCCACCCCTATTCCTCCCTGTCCTCACTCTCCCCTCCTGCAACTCTAACCCCCTGTCCCTTCTCACCACCCTCTACCCCACCCACCCACCTTCCCACCTACTACCTCCCAGCCTTGCTTGGCGATCCATGTTTTTTTTCTCTCTCTACACTTTGCAGTGTTTCCCGCTCGGCGTGGACTGTTGGTTTTCCACTGCCCGCGGCGTGCCGGGCTTTAAACAAAATGGGCGGATCAATACCGAGCTCCGCCTCGTGTAAAGTGCGTTACCATTGGATCCCGGGCCCCCTGCCTGCCCACACCTTGGATCCCACTCGGCATCCTTGGATCCCTTCGATCCTTTGCTGATCCGCGCGCCTGTCACTGAGGCACATATAGCATACGGAGTCTGACACCAGTACGTCTCAATGGATGACCACTGGGAGCAGCATCATCACCAGCGGCGGAGTGGTGCTGGGTGTGATGCTGGTGGTGCTTGTAGACGTATCGCTCCAGGGTGGAAGCACTACTAGCACCATCAGGAGAACGTGGAGGGGGCAATGTTATGGTGTGGGAGGTGTTAAGACTCTTGGGCAATACCAGGAGGTACAAAAGACCTATATTATAACAGCACATACATAATGGAGCAATTAAAATGCAGGGATAGGGGATTCCATCCATTGGCGAAAGTGAGAAGGGACCTCGACTCCTCTCTCCCATTTCTCCGTTGGTGAACCCAGCCTAAGATGGCCAAAAAAGCCCCTAAGCCACTGGCGTCTATAAAAGAGAGCGCTCTGGGAAGAAAATCAAAACTTATTATGTTTTTTTTAATATTAGGTTCTTTTTCGCGCCTTAAGAATTGGACGCAGATGGGAGATCAAGACAGTCTCCTGAGCTGCTCCTGAGCAGCTGGATGAACACGGGGCAAGAGCGGGATCAGTGCGAGCAGCTGGCCAATGACTCACGTGAGCACAACATGCACAGCACACCTTCATCATTTTATAAGATCCCGCACCTTAGAACTGAATGGAACAAGTGCAACCAGTGCGGCCCTGCGCGCTGAGCCGCTCTAGCGTGCTGCGCCGCGTTAAACTAGACGGAGGGATCATTAAAATTTAGGTCATCATATCTAAGGCTATAACAGTTTTTGTTTAGACTGGCGTTGGTCATAGTGCTAGCGAGGGCTGTGGCCTGGAGGGATGGTTTAATGTTTGGTGTTGAAAAGGGGGTATGGTGTGTGACTGTAGGTGGGGGGTAGGGCAAGGGATATACTGAGTAAATGGTTGCAAGGGTGTGGGAGGTTGTGTGTGGGGGGGGGGTGAAAGGGAAAGACAGTGTGAGTCAGAATCCATCTTGATGCCACCTGCAATACTTTGATCTCATCTTCGCTGTCTCTATAATGCTTCGGTCATTAATGAATTAACATCAAGAGGACCATCTTGAAATTCACCTTTGTATAAATGGCCCAACATTTATGCCAATAAAAAAAAAGTTCCATGGAGAACTCCGCAATTCTATAGTACAATGGTGACCTCATGCAATATTGTTTTAACATCCATGAGATCAATTGCTCGTTTTGATGTTTGTAGATCAGGCATTATCAATGTTGTATTTGATAACATGTTTCAGCATCAACAAATTAAAAAATAATTATCAACAAACAAATGTCTGCATTAATGCACCATTACATGCTCTGATGAGACACACTGTTCTCTGTGGCATACAGGTGGCATACAGGTAACTGCCTGCAGTCTTCGGATCAATTCAACCTTCCCATTACCTGATTACTGGTTCACATGCAAAAATGTGACATCAAATTGGCCATTTTATTTCACCTGAATGCACTCACACCCTTAATATCTATATCTCTATATATCAACACGTCCTTGGAAATATCAACCCATGAAAAGCACCAATTAAAGAATAACACAAGGTAACAATAATAGTGTGAAGTCCCCAAGTACATCTCCAGCCTGACGTCCTTTTTAGAAGTGCAAGATCCCCGGGCAAGATCCCACCTTTATGGACTGGCAGGGGTGGGTAACTGAGTTGTCCTGCTTTGTGTTTGACTGCCAGCATCTAAAGCGTGACCGTTTGGCTGACTTTCAGCAGCAATACATTTCAAGTAGACCAGGGTGTGCCAGGCGTAAAGGGGGTCAAGATGGTCTGGTTCGGAAAGGGACCAGTGTGTGTGTCCCCTGGCAGTGAAAGTGCAGGGAGGGCTTATAATATAATGTAATATCTACATGCGCCAGGTGAAAACGGCCGAATTAAGCCCCACCCTCAAGAAGTGTGAGTGGGTGGTGAGATGTTTTCTTATCGGGCAAAGTAAAGTCTCGTGGGTGTGGGGAAGAAGTGACCTTCGGCGCAGACCACGGAGTGTTGTGATATTGCATGGGCTTTTATGTATACCTGAGTCATCACGTAGGTGATCTGCTAGGTATATAGATATATATGCCCACTCCTGTCTGCCATCGGGTCACTGTAGTAGGTGGTCGTCCCCTCTCCCATGCACCCCCTCCCTCCTTGAGATTCAACAGGTCTGGGTCTAGGCATGCAGCAAGGACATGGACTAACAAGAGGGGGAAGCTGTAGGGTGGGACTGGGTGGGACAGGAAAACAGGTCTCGGGTGTTACCTGGATGTTGACCAAGGATTACCTAGACAGGTGAACCAAAGCATGCCTCTTGTATGCGTGCTGAATAGCTGCCCAAAGTTTGGACAGCTAGCCTTGTAAAAAATAATGAGCATACAACGTCCGTGCACTCTATGTGGTCGTGGTTCGGTCTGCCTTAGTATTCAGGTGTTTCTAGCCCAGGCCTTTGTCGAAGCCGTAACACCTGTGGCATTGACAGAGCGTTAAATGGCGTGAAATTGGTCAGAAATATGGTTTCTCCTCATTTTTTACTGCCCAGGTGGACAAAGGTGGTTATCCAGTCTTTGGTCAGCTAATGGATGAAAGGACGCGCCGACAACGTAATGATTACATTGAAGGTGTGGCCGGCGTAATTCAGTAGTGTGTAAACGCCGACGGAGGTGGGTCGGTTTAAATAACCCCCGGAGGTCACGGGGAGGTGACCTCTCGTCCCCTCAGGTAACCACGGAGTCGCATACCTACCTGCTGACCACCGCTGGGCAGGCAACGCCTACCGCGCGGACACTGATGAGCAAGGAGGGTCGGTAACTGACCACTCAAGGTGGAGGGGAGGTGGGTGCAGCACAGGTGGGGGGCTGTGTACATGTACAGGGTGTGGCCGCAGGTGTGCCGCTGTATGGCCGTGTTACCTGCCCCGCCGTCATAACGTGCCCGTCGTGCTGGCACTGTGTTCCCACGACAAACACCTCCCTGTTTGTACAAAGGCTTGCCGCCCGCCGCGCCGTGTATATAAAGATAGCCAAGATCACCCCCAGTGCCATCACCATGCTGCCAGGCTTCCCTCACTCCCACCTACACCACCCCCAACGTACTATACTCCACCATGCAGCCTGGGGCTCTCCTCCCCTACTATACCCCCAGGCACCATGTCTACACCTTGACCGGTGGCCATCGTTAACCCATAACCACCCATCTCCCCACCACACCCAGCAGCCTTTCATGTGTGCCGCCTGTGGACATGGACAGGAGGTGCTCGGACAGGCTCAGGTGGTGTGAGCAGCTCATTGCCGGTGCTATCTGCTCACGCCAGGTGGCACTGTCCGGCCATGGCGTTTACTCGGTGGTCTGTCAAGGCAAACACAACTTGGTCTCATATTGATCTCTATGGACCTCCCTGTAGACCATTAGGGGACAGGGAATAGAGTGCAGGTACCTGGGCTCAGTACAGTCCCCTGCCCGAGGTCCACTGCCAGGCGGATATATTGTAACACACAGACCACCTATGTGTCACTGTGATTGGGTACAGAGCACTGTCTCCCACCATCACCACAACTGACAAAAATAATGAGAAGTAAGGAGAAAGGCCAAATTATAACAGTCCAAAGGGCAGAGTTCATTATCAACCTAGGCCTGGCATAGTCATGTCCGGATGACTAGGTCGATAGAAGTGACATTTTACCAAGATGGTTTAAATGGCAAGAAGTTATTAGGTTATTTCTTGGTGGTAATTGAACAGGCGATTGTGTTACTGTTGTATACGTCCCCGGTGATATGCACGGTCAATCAATGAGCACCTTACGTCGTCGCCGTGAGTGAGCGACTCATGGTCTCTATAGTCATTCGGACCTTTTCACAGCATACCTGTCGCCTGCTTGTACATGTATACGTATATAGTGTCAGGAATGGCTCACATTGAATGCAGCAAGTTGTCCTCTGTCAACTGCTCGCTTCTATTTGAGCTGCTCGTGCCGTCTTCCGGCGTGGCCATTAGTCACGCTCACTCAAACACAGGTCCCGAGCTGCTCCCCTTACCCTGGAGACCATTCTGAGACCCCCACCCCTCACAGCAGCTACCAGTGGATGTACCCGCTCCATGACCAGACTTCTAATGTACAGTCATACCGCGCCCACTCGACCCCCGCCAGCCCCGGCCGAACGGACATTGCCAGAGAGCAAAAACACTGCCGTTCATTTCAGCCGAAACCCGACCCGTGCCAACGTTTTTGTGCCCCAGCCCCCTGCCTTCCCCTCCCCTACTTCCCCCCTACTGGCGTTTTACACCAGAAACTCCTGAGTTTGGACGCCAAAAAGTGAACAGTGTCTGCTTGTTGACAGACGGGGGTTGAACTGTTTGCTACCTATCAATGTGATATGTATTGGGAAACGAGCAGCTCACCCCCTACTACACCCCCCCCCCTCCCCAGAGCATCAATATTATTGGCCGGTCCGCTGCTCTATAGTAGAGTTTGGGTTGGGTGAGTGGGGTAGGCATGCACCTTACCTCCTATACCCCCAACCAACCCCTCCTCCAGCGCTGCCCCTATAGCTGCGTGTCCCCACCTCCCTGGTCAAAGATGGCAAAGCAGGGACCAGGGCCCACTGCAAATAGCAGGTCAGTGATGTGTGGGCCAGTGCTTTCAAGGCCGCCATCTCGTTATAAATTCATGACTTTTACATCTATAAGTCACGAGCTTGACTTTTCCAAACCTCTCCACCGGCCACCCCCACTTTAGATTCGAGTTTGTGTGAGAGGAGAAGAGAAAAAGTCCACCACTGTGAGTATAGTGTGTGTCACGTTGGTGGTGGCAGTCGGATCGTTCATGCATGCACACATACATACAGTGGGCGGTCAGCACACGGTCCACAGCATGACTTCCTAACAGGTGAACAGAGGAGACACCTTATTGCTGGCAGGGACACCCCCACTATAGGCAACTCAACCATATACATTTTATATATCATAACTACTCGCTGTATACACCTTTTCATTATGTTACCCCCCAATGTAAGTAACACCCTATCTGAGATATATAATTATATACTAGAGAGCGATAATTGCTCTATGAATGCACTATGTCATATGATAGCGCCATATACACTGCTACTTGTTTGCTGTTTGGCAATGTAGTCGTTTTATTGATACAGGAGTTACAATACGGTGGTAATAACCCCATGGCCACTCAGGTTGGGGTCCTTTAATGTACAACACCATTCACCTGCCCCGAGAAAGGGTTCAAATTTCACACAAGCTCCCTCCCTTACCACTGATACATTCCTTTCAATACCTTGCCTGACCTTTTTCTTCCCACTGAAAGGCAGACCGAATACACAAAAAGACGCCATAAAAACCCACCAACACTGCATTATAGATGTGATAAAGTTTCCATGAATTTATGTACCGTGGAGATAGACAGTGAGGAGAAGCCCACTGGTGGATAGGGGCAGATGTTTTGAGGTTGTGGTGTCTCCTTCGTGTGAGTAATCCTCTGATAGGGTCTTTCAAAGCCATGGTGATTCGGTATTTTATTGCTCGATTATTTGCTTGCTCATATGAGACACCGCTAGCCTTTAGCTTGTTTGTGGTGTAGGTGGCACTTGGCAGGGAATCACTTAAGGCGTCCATCCAGCCCTTGTTATAGCTTCTCCCTGTTTGAACCACAACCCCAGGGACAGTAAGAAGTGGTTTTCTAGAGGCTTCCCATACAGTCATGTATAGATGGCCCCGGAGATGGCCAAAGGTGTATTCCATCCCTCGTCTACTTTTTTTGGCACATACATATATACCTTTTAGGTACTCCCTACACCCCCTGCGACAACAAGGTCGCCTCAAATCGGGGGAAATATTTCGAAAATGAGGGAGGTCAGCGGTGACGTTGACCTGGCTGGCAGACTTACACGCTGTCCGGGAGCCAAGTTTAGACGAGATATGGGGGTGGCCAGTAGGGTAGGGTAGGAGATGCACCATCGCGCATGGCTATCTAGAGGCGGCAGGGCTGATGAAAAGTCAAATGGCGCTTGGGCCTCGTCTCCAAGGGGGCTGGTTGACGTTTATGGGCCTCTAATGGGGGTGTGGCGCTACCGGCTCGGACCAGCACATCCCATATATTACCCGGCGGGCGGGGCGGATGACCATCGACAGGGTCCAGTCTGGCAGCGCGTGTCCAGTCTCCCGCCCCTCCGCTGTGCACGTCGCTGCAGCGGTCATCCGCGGTCATTGGAGCTGACATGGGTCAGGCGCTGGTCAGTGCGGGTGGGCGTGGTCACTCCGGCCAGTGGGGCGGGGCCGGCCAGCTGACCGACGCCCCTCATCGACTGACCAGTGGTCAGGCATTGAGGGAGGCACATGGAGGGGGCGTGATGGCCTTGTAACTGACCTGTTGCCTGCTGCACGGCCGAGCAAATTAAATAGCTGTCATAATCGACTTCATTAATCACGGACCTTCACCCCAAAAAGCCATTATGCAGTGACATGTTTTCATAGTGGTTGGTGTATTGCCTTCTCTTGCACAATGTACCCTTGTTATGAAGATACTATGGCATGAGTTCACTGACATGACTTGCTTTGGACATTATTATATTGTTGTTTCATAGAATGTATTTTGGAGGACTGCTTATCCTTTAAATTTAAGGCTACAGAAGAGTCTCCCTGATGGAACCCCTCTTGGTAGCAACAATACATACATGGGCTTGTTCTGTTCCTATAGCCACTATATAATATACACTCCAGGGATAACCCTCAATGACCCTCTTCCCCTATTGCTAACTCCCACATTCTCCCCATCTTTCCCTCTATACAGTTGTGCTCCTGGGCCCCATATATAGAGGCCTGTCCTGGCAGGAGACACCCCCCTTCCACACACAAACCAGGTATTATGAAGGCTGCTCGCCGACCTGAGCTGACCAGGAAAGAGGCCCTGTGCCCTCCTGGGCGGTGGTTCACTGGTCACACGCCAGCCTCCGGCCGCTCCTGGGCCTGAAGGTCAGTGTGACATGCTAGTCACCTACCTGGATCGTCAGTTTCGCTAGCATGCTTCACACCCTGCCTAGCTGACCCCTGGCCCACACAGCATGACCCTGTCGTGATCGCTCTATAGGCTTGGTGCCCAAACCCCGGTGGAGGTTGCAAGGGCAAGCAGGGGAGGTAGTAAGGAGAGGGTCAGAAGAAACTCTTAAAAGGAAAAGCAACAAGAAAGTCACTGGACGTGCCCACCATTGAAAAGGCCATAAAACTTGGGTGAATCTATTCATTGGAATGTTCCAACCCCACGTAACCACCCGCACCATGCAACCACCCTCTACCCCTCCACCTGACAGGTCACCACTGGGCATGCGCGGGAGGAGGGGATCTGCCCTGATGGCCACCAGGCGGCGATGGTGCCCAGCCAGGCATGCCCTTGGAGGATATCTTCGCTAATGATCAGGTGGATCCCATGGGTCAAGATCCGCCTTTTGAAGTGGTGCATTGACAAGGCAACTCCACATTTTAACTAGCTCTCTCAGGGTCACGACCATGGTAGTCTTCGGCGAGGAGTGACCCTGGTCGGTTCAGTGCCCTCTATCATTAAAACACCATACAGTTATACATATACAAACTAACTACCCTTTTCCCTATAAATATACCACAGTCAATGGCAAACTGTCATATTTTGCAGACAGTGATGTTGTGTGACTCTTACATTACTGCAGTAATACTGGTAGCGTACAATCCTAGTCTTTTTTTGTATAATAGGGAGACAGATATACATAAATGTAGATATGGGCAATCTCCATTCATTTCTACTTATGTCTGGACTTATTCAGACATCTGCACCATAATACAAATCGGGTAATCATGTGACAGCGCCATGCCGTAATCTACGTCACAGACCAACACTTCTCATGTGTCGACCTAGTCCAATGTTTGCTCACATACTCACAACGTACGCATATCGACGACAACTGGGAGACCCATGGCTATGAAAAAAATATTACATTAGAGAACAAGGAGAAAAACATGGGGCAATAGCAGATATCAGTCTGAGCCACTCTATTCCCTCCCGCCCCACATGTATTTAATACACATATCAAAGGCTCAGTAGGCGTCATGATTAAATACAAGGCTTGTATTTCCATGCTGTATAACTTATAACCGAGGGCAGCCCGATTATACATGCATCCTGTACTTTTGAAGGGCAGAGGGTTGTGGAAGTGTATAGTGTATAGGGCAGTGATATAGTGTAGCCTGTGAGTGACTGGGTCAGGGCAGTGACCTGACCGGGGACCCACCAGGGGGCAGTGGCAGTTCTGCGTGCGTGTGTCAGATGGGCCTGTTGCAGCCCAGGCCGCCACCCCAGGATTACCCCGAGGATCATGTCCGCAGCCATACATGACAGACTGTCATTGCCCTGGTCAACTCATTGGCCCCCTGTCCGGCCGGTGGGCCTCCGGTGGCGCTGCGCATCAGACAAGGCCGACCAAAGTGGCCTTTAGGGGGTCATGGCCTCCTGAAACCCGTGCCGGCCGAGCGGGCCTCCAGCGCGGGCGGCGATTTGCATGATTATTCCCACATCACGAGAGGCAGCAATGGGCGCCGGATAATCGGGCCCACTGAGGATTGACCTTAGGCCACTGCTCATGTCCATGGCTTGCTTATACAGACCATAGAGCACGGCCAGTGGATGCGCTGGCCACTCAGTAATAGGCTGCCGTGTTGTTGCCTCATCACAAGTCCAATACAGACCAGTGGTGTGCATTGGGAAGAGGCAGGTTGGGAGATAGTGGGGG
The DNA here is from genome assembly GCA_947462335.1 of Harmothoe impar. Taxonomy (NCBI): domain Eukaryota; kingdom Metazoa; phylum Annelida; class Polychaeta; order Phyllodocida; family Polynoidae; genus Harmothoe; species Harmothoe impar. Next base: position 88,222,585 of record OX381704.1, on the reverse strand, counting down.
GTGGTAAGAGGAGGGAGTGATGGCTGATAGGAGGTGGGTGTGGGGGAGAGGTCGTAAGAGGCCAGCGGCGGCACACTGGACAAGTTCAAAGGGATCCAGACAACTGGCCCAGGCTGACCCGGGGTGGTTCTCATTTGGTGAACAGGGGCTGGGGCTTCGGAGAATGGCGGGCTGGGCTTTCTGAGACCGACGCCACTGGCCGCTGGGGATCTGGGGGCTTCACTGTGGCAGCCATAGTGGCCAGGGCTGGGGGTCTTTGGTAGTGGTGCTCCAGGCCCGCAGGCCCCCACCCCTACCCCGACCTGTCCAACCCTGTCAGTTGTATCATTCCCCAACTGGCTCGGGGCCCGCGCCTGCAACTTCTCACGCTGCCCTCTGTTGACTCCCATTTCTGGCATCCTTTTAATATCCAGCCAACTATTGACCTATTTGGCCAGCAGCGGGAAGATGCGCAGAAACTGCCCTCCTACAGGCACGAAAGCATGGGCCAAATAAGCCAATATCCTCAAAGCAAGCGTCCAATAAAGTAAACAAGCCTCACTGGGACCAAAGGGAAAATAGATACAATCTTGGAACTTTAATACAATTGTAGACTTTGATCAAACTCAGGAATTCTTTAAAACTTTATGGCCTATTCCTCTTTAAATGGTAACATCCTATCATGCCTTCAGATTCTGACGGATGTACATGGTAATGGTCAATTCGGTGAGCGGCGTGACGTGGAAAAACTCCTCACTGTCTCTGCCTCCAGTTAATCAGAGTTAATTGGTGCAATTATCATGGAGGCTGTCCCCGGTCCGCTGAACATTGGGGTCGATCGAGTCTTAAGGTGAGGCGACCCCGTGGTCTGTCGGTCCGGACTACCTACGTTAATTAGTCGCAGGTAGGACGCAATGCCGCTCTACAGGTATAATCATCCCCGTGTACATAGGTCACACTTGGGCCGGGGCCACATTGTCTTTAATAGCTCAGACATGCCAGATGGTTTCTTTTTATTTCTGATGAGGGCAATTTCTTGGCTCGAGTTAAGGAGGTACAAAGTATATACATATGCGATGCAATAAATTTTCTTTTCTATTTCTATTTCTTTTTTTGGGAACACTTGACATGGTTGTAATTACTTGGACTTTCTGATTAGCGCCTGGGATCGGTCCAGAGAACCGGTTGAATGTCTTTGCCTGGTCGACCCCTTTAATACGCAGGATCCAGCGCTCTACACATGTTGGATCTTGGATCCGCAGCGGTCATGGTATATGGAGGTATGTGGGCGGAGGCCAATGGAGGGGAGTCTTACGTCCATCCAAAGTAACACCACCCCTTATAGCCGGACCCACTGGCGCCTTCTGAGACGACCCGAGGGCTGAATAAATCATAAGGGCCCGAAAACTTAATTAACCCCGGTGCTTGTCGACTGGGAAGTTGAAGGTTGGGGTGCTGCTGTGGCTAGAAGTGGGGAGGGAGGGGAGAAAGGCTTGGACCACGGCTGACGGCGCCTGGTTATGGAAGGTTGGCATGCTACGGACCGGCGGCCGCCTGGCCTTGGTGGCCTCTGTCCGGTCCGAACCAAGTCCCTTCGGAAGTGGCCGCTGATGGACAGCCAGATAGGGATCCAAAGGGGACCACTGCCAATGCTTCTCTAATTCCCAAATGTCACAGCCTTGTCTGTGTGCAGTGGGAGACCCGAGAGCCTTTTCATAAGGACCTTTTACGATATCGTTAAATGTGTGTGTTTCATAAGTTGCTATCGTTACTTTTAGTCTAGTTAACGATATCGTAACCTTTGCTATCGTTAAAAGGGTTTGGTATCGTTAAATAGGTAAAATGGGAGTGTTTCATAAAGGAATAACGATAGCAGTTAACGATATCGTAATAAAATTAACGATAGCGGAATAATGATAATGATACAATCTTTAGTGTTTCATAAACCATATTTATCTGGACCTTCACCCCTGGTGATAAAGCAAAAAATATTTGAGTATATAATTCTCAATAATCGGGCCATATAATGGATGTGTTGTCGATTATGTTCCTTAATAATCGTGATTAAATTCCATGTTGTTGCAATTATATTCAGGTTTGAACACAAAATTTGGACTCTGTTATTTTCTCGGTATCGTTATTCCCAAAACCTACACGTTTAAAGTATAAAAAATTGAACAAAATCTATTTATATTCGATATAAAACTTTTTATATTGCTTCTAGGTATGTGTCGTAATATATTACCAAAGTAATTTTCATCAAATATTTAGACATTTTATATTTGCAAAAACCAGAAAAAAATGGTGAACTGAGACAGAGTCTAGCCCATTTTGCAGTTACGATAGCGAATTTGCTGAAAATAGAGAGTGTTTCATAAGGCAGCTATCGTTAAAATGACATCTGCTATCGTTATTTCAATTTTAAGAGAGCTGAAATACATTCAGCTTATGAAATACACTCCCTTTTACGTTTTTACGATATCGTAACTCTGCTATCGTTATTTTTGATAGCTATCGTTAAAATTCCAAAACTTATGAAAAGACTCTCCGATGACCCTTCCCTCTGGTCTTTTTCCCCTGCATTTCCGAAAACCCAAAATACTAGAGTTCCTCGCCTTGCTGTCAGTAACTTCTGCCACCAACCTGCTTCATTGCTACCTCATCGTACCTCGACATCAATCAGAACATTGTCTTTCCTTTTCCAATCATTGATGGCTACCCGAATGGCCTCATTGCCGGCTACACCAATTGCCTCATTGCTGGTACATTCAACTGCCTCATTGCTGTCTATTCCAATTGCCTCATTGCTGTCTATTCCAATTGCCTCATTGCTGGTACATTCAATTGCCTCATTGCTGGCTATTCCAATTGCCTCATTGCTGTCTATTCCAATTGCCCTATTGCTGGTCATTCCAATTGCCTCATTGCTGGTGACTCTAATTGCTTCATTGCTGGCGAACTCAATCACATTATTGCTGGCTATCCCAATTTCATCATGGCTATTCCAATTGCCTCATTGCTGACTTTCCAATTTGCCTCATTGCTGGCTACTCCAAATACATTATTGCTAGCTACTACAATACCATAATTGCTGGCAATCTTAATTGCATCATTGTTGCCTTTCCCAATTGCATTATTGCTGACTACCCGAATCGCCTCATTGCCAGCTAACTCAATTATCTCATTGCTGGCTATCCCAATAATATTATTGCTGGCTTCCCCCACTTGCCTCATATCTGGCTACCCCAATAACCCAATTTCTGGCTTTTCCAATAGTTTCATTGCCACTTCCTGGTCATTTTGAATACCAGCTTAATGTTATATACATATATACAGAGACGTATTTACTAAGGTCTGATGTTTGGGACATCGTTGGGGGTTCACTAACTACCCCACTTGCTGGATGACCTAAATGCCTCAGTAATAGATCCTGCAACTGCCCGCCTGGGTCCCTGAAGCATTCCTGCAGCATGCACCAGGGGGACACTGGTGTAATACCAGATGGTCACCGGTCCAGCCCTCACGCTCCCCACACAGACGAGACTCATTCATCATCCTAGTGGACAGATGTGTTTATTATTACACAACCGCAAGTAACCCACCTACCCCTATTATGGCAGCATGCAGCTCACAAATAGTGTCCCCAGATGGTCAACTGACCCGGCCACCCCACACACCCATAGCGCCTCTCGTATGATTAGCATAGGCCACTGTCCCCGAGGTGGCTATTTAACAGCACTTGCCAATCAGTATGAATAAAGAAGCCATGGGCAGCATGAATAGCTCTGTTGGTTGCCACCCCCGATTGGCTGGAACCAAACAGAATAAGTTGGGTGGTTGGGAATACAGGTGCCAGCTTATTGAGAATGCATTGCTGCTCTCCAACTCGTCCAAGCCACCATGCTAGAATAGGAGAGAGTGGGGGCACATGATTTCCTTTCCACATGTCATCCTCGGGTCATCATCAGTCATTAAACTGATTTATAAAATGTGGACAGTGTTTACATTGCTTTACAACTGTGACACAGGAAAGATGAACAGCTCTAAAATTATACATCTGCCAGTTTCATCTGCTTAATGATTTTATTTCAATAATTCCTAATAATTAAAAAATAATACCAATAATAAGTTCGAATTACATTACATTATGATACTTAGTCCAGAGATCAAGTACTGCTGGCTGTGCTTTTCTTTAAGTGGATCCTGGTGATAGAATAAGTTCTTTCTTTCTGCATGCATGCCGCTGTGCATTACGGACCAGTGTCTGTTTGCACTTGACGGCTCACATGCAGTACGGTGCACAGCACACCTTTGTACCTATGATGGCATACAGGTGACCACCCAGCGTATGAATCAGGTCCGAGTGCCGCCATACCTGATTAGCCACCGCTCTGATTATGGCCAGTGATGGGTGTGCCCCTCACCTGTCTGTGTGCACGTGTATGTGTCTGTACAGGTGGGTTGGTGTGCACGTGACACCCCCCCCCCCCCCACCCACCCACCATGCAACCTCATCAAGTAGAACCTAAGGCGGCCAGGTGAGGCGGTAATCAAGGTGGGCAGGTGGGTGTTGTTTTACAGGAAGCCTGCTGACAGGACAAGCGATGTCCCACCTACCCATCCCCTATACTCATCATACCAACTGAGCACAACGCCCCCCCCCCCCCCTACCACACACACCTTACCACCATGTTGGGCATCATCCACTGAACAAGTCCTGAAAGTGTAAGGTTCCACGCAGCTACTCTTCCTAACATCACCCGTCAAAACTGTCTAAGATGGACCTCCAATTTAATAACGTCCTCGTAAATTGGATGTATCACGCCCCCAGTAACAGGCCATGTAACCATACATTGTCAATCCAGTCTCAGCCTACTTCTGGATGCCATATTAAGATAATACTATGTGACGTGGACTTCGTTTTCTAATAAATTCATGAAAGATGACCCGGGTGATGGTTAATTGTCCATGGGCAATTCTATACGGTTCTATACACAGGTTTACAGGTGAACTGCCATGTTAGGAGGGAAAGTGCATAACAGAAGTTGTCGTAAGAGATATAAAGGATGAGTCGGGGAATGAACAGTTTGTAAAGGTGAGAATAAAATTTTTGTTTAATTAGCTGGATATGTGAATGGGGCCCGATATGCATGTTTGTTATCCTCACCATGACAGAAGTAACAGTAAAGTGTTCAATTATACGGACACGTCCTGAGGGACACGTGTCCGCCATGTGCATGAATAGTTAGCCCCCCATACACTAGGGGGCATGGATGTAGATTACCCCGAATCTGGGGGTTCCACAATTCTTCACATGTCTATGATATGATATGATATTCTCCGCTGTTCCTGCCATTATACATGGCATCTTCTTTCTGTCAGTTGCAAATCAATATACACAAGACTTTAATTGTGGAAATAAAATAACCTTGATCTACCTCTATGAGGTGACAAACTGGTTACTATATTTCATTGGGTGACAGCTTTGAAACAGCTATACTTAACATGATATGCGCTTGTTTTTCATTACTCAGATGTAGACAAATAAAATCCACACTTGCCCCTGTGGGAATGCTACCTCGGATCACAGCCCTACCTGCAGACAGGAGGGGTGACAAGGGACTCTGCCACTCACCTGTGGCTGAGTGATGGGCAAGCTACTGGAGGAGCCAAGATGGGGTAGGCCCTCCACGGCGTTAACCCACCGCAGGCAGCTCCAAAGGTGTGTACTCGGGCCATGGAGGAATAGGGCTGTCAGCACCGATTTTTGTGACGGTGCCTGGAGGCAGTGAATGTGCGTGGGGGGGGGGGGGGGGGTAAGGGGTTAGTCTAGGAGTGTGGATAGGGATGGAGGTGATGGGCTCAGGTTGGCAGCCACATATTCTGGCCAGGGTGAGGGATATCAGGTGTCCAGAGATCAGTGAGCGTGTGAGCATATACACAGGCGAGGGATGGGCCAGCACAGGTGCTCCAGTACCTGGCCACTGAAGCTCCTCTAAGTGACAGATCTCTGAGGTCCATTCCATCTTGGTTTATTTCAGAAATGCTGCTTAACCCAGAGGCCCTCTCCTTCTGACATAAATACATGTACACAGGGAATGGAGAACGCAATACTGACATGTTGAGGAGTGAGATTGATCATGTTACGATAGACAAATGTACATACAGAATACGTGTACAGGTATGGGAGATGGTTTGTATGTAACTATGTGGCAGGATTGTTCCACAGCTACGTGCGTGGGTGGCAAGATCTGAGATGCGTTGTCGGTAGTAAAGACGGTGGTCCCAATGCATGTGGGCAGCATGTGGGTGCCAAGCAGGAGGTGCCCCTGATACGAGCCTGTATTAACGAGCACCTCTGAGCAGCTCACACCTGACATTTCCAGGCACCATGCATCAAGCCACAGGAAGGCGTGGGTCTGCGCCTCTCGGCCCCCTGTCGCGTCTGGAGCTCCCTCCTGTACGTCTCTAACTGTAGGAGAACCTCTCACCCTGTCAGCCTGGAGCTGCTCTGAGCAGCTCCTTGCTGGTGATATAAAAGTGGGGTAGCCCTGGCTTCCTGCTGACACCCCAGCGAGCAGCTCCTGTCAGCGTAGGGCTGAGTGATAAGGAAGCTGGTCAAGCTGCGGGCCAGGCGTGGGCACAGGCAATTGGTGAGCAGGGGACGCAGGCAGTGAGCAGCTCGGGGTGACCTGGGCAGGTGTGACAAACATCAACTCCGGGGGGCGGGCGATTGGTTCTGACAGGCCACGATGGATGACTGCAGCCCCATGCCATGGGTGAGGCGGTCGGGGCCAGCGGCAGGGGAAACTACGGCCACCACCAGCAACAACAATTCGTCCTAATTGCGGAAACTGCGGTGAGGACTTGTTGGTCAATGGGGCTGGTGGCCGCGGCGAGCTGCCAATTGGAGCAGACAGCATGATTGGTGGTGCCGACTCGGAGGCCTGACAAGGCCGGCCGGGCCTGCTGCTGTCCCCGACCAAGGGTCTCCACAAAGACCAAGCCTTGTCCTGCATCCTTATTAGTCCCACGTCAAGTCGGCCGCCACCGGCCTAACTACCAAAGTGCAAAGGGTGCCTTCTGCGCGTAATGCCAGCTAACAAACTTAGGCCGCGGGAATAAAGCCGGCGATTTGGCGGTGGCCATCACATCAGCCACGCTCACCTCGGGGCGCGCCGGACTATTGGAGGCGGGTGATAGATCGACGACGGCGTCGCCATTTGCACTGGGACATACCCCGCGTAATGGCCGCCAATTCTCAAGACGTGGGAGGGAGGCTGGAGGGATGGGGGTATAGGCAGGGGGCTTGGCAGTGGACTCTGGGTGCATTAATGTACAAATGGCATTAGGGCAAATAGAAGGCAGCGCGAATACTGCCTTGGCGGTTGCAGCAGCCCTGATGGCCTGTGATGGACACTGCGGGTCCTCGCGTGCCGCCTGGGACCCCGCCCGGGAGGTGGGCCGCCATGCAGGGATTATACGCCCTGGCCATAATGACCGGGTTAATCAAAATGCATTCCACTAATCTGACCAATTCCGCGGCCGGCGCAGTATAATGCCTGCAGTTCCTATAGTGGACGCGGGCCGCCATAAATTTAATACTCCTGCAGTTGTTTTAGTGACCGAGCAACCCACAGTAGGGTGGAGAACCCGTCCAGTGCGCGCTACGTGAGGGTTAACGATCCCCCCTCACAAAGCCTCTCAGGGCCTCATGAAATTTTGATGTCGTCCGCACAGACCAGGCTAGGGGGTAGGAGGGGTGTCCCGGCCCCCTGCTGCTCTGGCTCCGGTAGTCATGGATAGTTGAGAGAGAGTTGTATGGGGTTGGTTTGTGGGTAGTAGGCGGTCCTAGGCAGGACTGGGTCGGAGCCCCCCACCCCCCAACTCCCACAACCAAGACCATCCTCTACTCCTGCCATCCTCGTACCCCACTTTGATCCCAGAAAGGACTGAGCAGCATGCAGCAGACGACATTACCAACTGACACACTCCAATACCCACCGAACATGTTCGTCACATGTGTCCGCCCGACAGCACCGATTTAGCACTCCACGAGACAACCCAGTCCCCGAGGGTATCCCCCACCCACCACACAACCCCACCGACAACCCATTGTTTCTCCACGATGACGCAAGTCTGATGCAACCTGCCTTAAAAATGCATGATTTTTAATTGGAGGCCGAGCATGAAAGGGGGAAGGGGGGGATTTCTGAAACCACAACGGCAGAACTGCGTCTGGTGATTTATCAAGACACAGGGGGCCTGTCCATTCTGTAAATCGTGTGGCGTAACAAAGCGCGCTCATTTACATCTTGTAATTTGTCTTATTACCTCCCAACCGCCGCCGCATTAATCGTTGTGTTGGAGGAGCAGAGCGTCTGCACCTCATTGTTCTAATCAAGAGCCTACATCGCTAGCATATGTTCACTGAACTCTTTTCTTGAAAAGATATTCAAAGTCAGAACGCCTCCACATACTCTATTATGAGACACAGCTTTGGTACTACTTACACATGGTACTCCCCCACGCAGTATCATACACACTCACTCACTCTCGCACACACCCAGAGAGGGTTGAGCCAGTGTGGTGGTGAATGAAACAAACAGGCTGATTGGATTCTGGCCCCTGCTGCGTCGGTTTCGGCCTCGCCTCGACTCGACTGGCCTAGGTAAAAAGACAAGCTCGCCACACAGCCACTTGGAATGCTAATGAAAAGACGATTTGACAGCGATTTTTATCGCTTTCAGCGTGCTCAGATTGGCCCAGTGCACGCGCGTTAGAAATTGCTGCTTTAGGGCCTAATGTGAAACAAGCCCGAAACAAGCTTGTCCCCATCTGAGGCACAGTTAGAGTGGAGGGCAAAAAATGGGAAGCCAAGGTACATTCTCCTCACACCAGCCAGAGTGATGTTTTCTCTAACCATAAGCTTTTCACGAGCGCCTCATCAAGTGAGTCGCTCGAGATCCCACTGAATTGCTCGAGCCAACTGTCCGAAGGCATTAATTTATCAATCACACACGCCGCATTGGTATTCTCTCAGTGGGATAATTCCAACTATTTTTGTGCAAGCACCCCCTTTTGCGCTTGGCTGCGCTGAAATATTACAGATCTCTGAAGTTTATACCTCTCCATATTCCTCCCTTCCAGATGGTAAAAATCCCCCATGAGCGAGAGTGCCAGTAGTAATTATCAATTTAGGCTTAGCATTCGCCGCATGTATGCCTGCATCTTTACAACATTAATTTCACAAATTAAATTGCCATTTCCGGATTTTTGTTTCGCCGGGTTTATTAATTATTACCGTTCAGTTGGAGAGCAAATCCTATCAGGTTGTTCTGTTTCACTGGTCGCCAAAAGCCGGAATTAGATCATATTGCAGCGCTAATTGCATGAGATTGGTACGTTCGTTGATTACCAGCCAGCCTAAATTCCCATGCATAGCTGATCAACGGCAACTCTCTGTGGGGTCGCTGGTCGTTCTGAGCCATCAGTAAACCCACTGATGGTGTCTGTTTTGTGTGTGCCATGTGTGTGTGTGTCAAGGGGGGGGGGGGGGGTCAGGTGTTTCAAAGATACTCTGTCTGCATAGTAATACCTCCCCCACACTTTGCAATCCACTGGCTACTCACTCACTTTGCCCAATATTCCAAAGCTTCCAGTCGGAGGCAATAGTTCCATTTCTCCTCTTTTTCCCTCCACTTTGGTCTTGTCACTGCATGGGTTGTAGCCACGTCTAATTAGCTCAGTGACGTCAGCATTTTAAATCACCCAATTACGGCTCTGAACTGGAAAGAATTGGCAAGCCAGCGCCTGTCGAATTGGACATTGGCTGGGCGGTGATTGGCCATGTAGGCTGGGTCGATTTTTGCGATTGCTCCGGACAAGGTGGTAAAATGAACTGGGAATTCACAGATAATGCTATTTAGAGTTTTTGTAGCAGCTTTAAAGGTCAGTGGATGGAGCCTGATGAAGGACTGCCGCTCGGACAATAGCTTTGTTTTGTGTTGGATACCATCGTCATCAAAGGCAGGCCGACGTGGGGGATCTCCACTTAGTCCTCCAGCAGGCATTATCCCCATTCTTTTACTGAAATATTCATGCCGCGTCCCCAGCATTAGAGCCCCTTATCGTGGGGCATTAACACTTCACAAATGTCGCCTCAGTGCTGATTCTGTTCCAGCCTAGCTCATGCAGAGAAGGTTTCCAAGTTGTTGCCTCCTTGCTAACTTGTTAGCGACTTTTCTGTTTTTACCTCACTGACACGGGAAGAATTTCTGTGGGGACTTTAATTAAAGACAGTTCACAGGATAGCCACACCGCCACTGTTTTCCCCAAATGCAAACATTCTAAGGTCTTGTCCTTTACTAAAGTCAATAGCTAATTTCCCTCGCCTTAATGAGGTTCATCCCCTACGTGCGACACATTTGAAATTTCAAATGGTCAAGCATGACGTTGGTGGTAGTAGTAGATAGAGATGGGGGTTTGTTTGTGGAGTTTGGCAAGGACGCAACACGGTGTGATATGCATGTGCTGCAGGCGTTGGGAAGTCATCAGCGTTACGGGGGCGGTGTGTCCCAGTATGATGGCCGCCAGGGGTCGGGGTGGTCAGTGGTTAATGAGCTGATCACCTGACTCATTATCATTAAGCAGGGTGTGGTCAGTGACACCAGCTCCTCCCGCGGGACTAGGCCTTATCGGCCGTGCGTTATGGGCGCGTGTGAGGACCGCGCTGGTCACGGACGCCGCCAGCCAGCCGCCGATCTCCCCCCACCCTCACACACCCCCCAATCCCCCCACTCCCCAATGGGCATCACAGCCTCAGCTCCTGCCATTATCTTTCTTCCTTTTTAACTGTCTCGGCTCTCCTTTTTATTGCTTCTATTCAACCCTTCAGGCAGTCATCTCTTTACTGGTACAGGATAGGAAAGGGAAATACTGTTGGGTCTATTCAATCTGTGGTTATTAGAGGGAATGCGGATCTTAGTCATTTTATACATTGTTCATGTACAGTAATGTCTTCTTCAGTCATGTTGTGTGGTGGTGTGTGTCACATTGAGAATCGTTATTATGGGATAATTATGATTACCAAGGATGCTCAATAGCACACGTGTCTGTGGTTGGGTCTCTGATCAACCATTCACTGGTTGACCACAGAGCATGTTCAGCAATGCTAACTACACATAGTATGATACATTTGCATGCCTTATTTAGCTCTTCCAATGGCGGTAGGAACCAGCAGTTAATAGCTGTGGTGTTTAGCCTACCCCCATCCCTCCTACCCCATTCTCAACCCCCTCCCTCCACCTCCCACACATCCCAGCCCACCAGCAGTGCACTGGCTGGTGTGGCTGGTGGGTGCATGCATCCCCTGCTGGCCGGCTGGGGTGAGGTTGGGGCCGACGGCTGCAGGAACAGGAGGGGGAGGCAGTCACGGCATGGCCTCCAGCCTCCTCCAGGGTCTGACCGCGCGCGTGTCGCCATGCGTGATCCAGCGCTGGTACCCGCCGTCCGCTAATGACCGACCACAAGCCATCAAGCGTCCCTTTGTGTCCGCTGGGCACCAGAGCTATCACTTTACACACTTGAGCTGGGAGGGGCGTAGTTAACGGGCAGTGTTCTGCTCCAGGGTGGGTGGGTGGGTGTATGTGGGAGGCTATCTATACAGGGGTGTGGTCTGCACCCATACAGGTGAGTCAACACACCTTGACGCAGCATGCTGCAGTCAGCAAGCTCCCCCTACTCCTATACACCTTCTACCTCTGACCATATCATGATTATCAAAGTCCCCATAATGATGATTATGATGAGGACCACGGTGGTAATGATGTACAGACAGGCCCTAATCCGCCGTCCCCCAGACGGGTTGGGTGTTGGCGCCACATCGTAAAACAAACACTACCACTGGCGACTCCTTTGAAGATGATCTCCTTCACCTGTCCATGCACCAGCACGCAGGGTGGACGTCCACGCCCATAACACGGCCCCGCCCTGGAGGACTGAGGTGAAGCTGCACCGTCACGACCTCCAGCAGTCTGGTCATACTAGTTACACATGATGATGGTTCTTCAGCTTGTCTCTGCGTGATTAACTTCTTTATATTAGGGACTCATTACTGGACTCACCCCTCTCCCCAACACAGAACCAGGCACTACGATTTCCTTTGAAATTCCTTAAACAATGTTCAATATGCTACATATAACAGTCCCATGAGATGCCACCCCATTTTATTGATGCCAGTTGTATCAAATGCCATAAAACATGATATCAATGACAATGTTCTGAGTGTAGTGAAAGGTTTAGGTGGGTGGAGTCCACATGAACTTTCCTAATGAAGAAGCCATATCTCACCCATATGACCAGATCATTCTGAGTGCTAGTACAAGCAGGTTAAAGTAGCGTCCTTAAGTCACCGAGCCCCCTCCAGCACCTCCTCCCCTTGCCTACCCCTATGTCCAGCCACATGGATCACTCCACCCTCTCTGTGATCCAACCCGCATGGATCTGGCTACAAAGTCCTACTGATGGCCTACTGTCCGATCCTCAGGGTCTGCCCAGGTCTCTAATACTCCCCTCACCCCTCCGGCGTAATGATAAGGACCCCCAGGTGTCCTGTGATAAGGCAAAGAACAGGTGATCCCACTGAGGCTGTTTATTATCTGACCAACCAGCGCGCCCTGACAAGGCGCTATCTGTGTCTCAAGGACCCGGGTCTGACGCTTTGAGACCAGGAATTGTGAGCCCTGTTATTTGGCCAATCAAAGGGCTGGCTGGGTTTGTCATCAGTGATGAGTTAAGTCTTGGAAGCGGCAGCCGGAGGTGGGCAGGTTGTGGGGGGTTGGGAGGGATCTGAGACACTGGACACCAGGGGAGCGTCATCAGCGTCCCTGCTTCCTAATGGTCCTCCCACCTCCTCCCGGTGGTAGTTAATCACCTCCAGTAGCAGCCATGGATGTGTTAGACAGAGTTAGTGATGGGGTGGGGGTGGGTGCACTTGAAATAAGTCACTAGGAATTAAGACTATGACACGTTGGAAGGCCAGCCATTCGCCGGTCTGCTTAGAGCCAACACGACGCAAATTAATCAACGGACGGGCGGTGGAGTGTGGACTTTCATATTTCAGATAGTTTTAATCCCGTGGCTGGCATTGATTTATAGTCCGTCCGAGGCGGCGCAGGAATACAACGCCATGGCCCGCCGTGCAAATAAATGCTCCGCATTACTCCTCTAAGGTGATGAATGCGCCCAATAACCTGTTTGCTTATAGAGACCCCGACCACAGAGCCTTGGACTAATACGGCACGAGGTGATAACTTAAACGACTAGAATACTTTAATGCACAACTCATCTAGGCGACGATGGGCCTCCTTCATTGGCGGAGGCCTCAATTCCAAGGGCCTAGCAATCATAATTTTCATTAAGGCTAAAGTATGCTTCCTTGTAGACCTGTCCATAAATCCACCCTACCTGCTCTCCCCTCCTCCTCCCCTCCCTACACGATGCAAGGCTTTATTGCTGGGGACCTTCCAGTAATCCCTTAACTGTCCCCCACACCCAGTTCACGACTAAATCCGTTTTAAAGCGGCGGGGTGTCGGGCCTTGATTTGTGTGACTTGGATCCTTGAGGCGCTGCGCTCCAGTATATCATCCCAGCCATAAACAGTGTTTGCTATTGATGCTGGGCCACTCCAGGGTCCCAGGCTGATCAATGATAGGTCGATCCAACCCATCCCCCACCCCATGTAACCATAGAAAGACACCTCCCCCCACCACCCCCACACTGCCATGTGTCCAAACCCCCAATACCCGGGGACAGCGACAATGTAGAAAACGGCGCCGCCGTGGAGCGATGCCATCACGCGATTTTATAAAGGGGATGGAGAAGTGCATTTTTGTTGTTGCCAAGGTCTTCGTCACCCTTCCTGCTCGTGTCACACAGACGTAGGGGACGGGCCCGGCCATCCACCCCTCCACCCTTCTACATCCCGCCCTACCATAATGCACCGGCCGAAATGGGACCGCTTTGTAGAGGGACGGATAGAAGGGTGGGGAGGTGGAGGTAACGCAGGGGACTGGATGGGGGAGTGGGGAGGAGGGAGAGGGGGGCAGGTCAGCACCCCTGGTGATGCCTGGTGGACGTGGACTCAGGGTCCAGTGGCAGCAGGCAGGCAGCAGGCGTCTCCTTCTCAGAACTGGGGATGGATAAGAGAGGAGTAGGGGGAGGGTTGGGGGTGGGGAAGAGAAAGCCCCAGTCCACCTTGCCCCTACTTCCCACCCGCTCGCCCACTCTCACAAGCCCCCGGGGGGTAGCAGGCCTGCCCCGAGCCAGGACAAACCGTGATAGATGGATTTTAAAATCCCTTCTCCATCGGAGACGACCAGGGTCTGTCCGCTGAGGGGGCGCCACCGTGCACCCTGAGGGGATGGCGGTTAGGGTGGGGATGGAGGTGAGCGGTGGGGGGGGGGGGTGGATGCATAGGAAAAGTAAGTAGGAGAGAGGATGAAGGTGGGAGGTGGATATGGAGACTGCTCTAAGGCTAATAGTACTCACCAGTCTGAAAGTCCCATTTTAAAAAACCAAACAAAAATAAGTACAACTCAGGCCATACATCAATTCCTTGGACAGGTACACACAGCGGAGGTCGATTGGTGAACTTTATTCTCTCACCTGCTTGCCTTCTACATGTGTCGTCCGCCCGATGGAAAAACTAGTGCAAACGCCAAGCTCGATGATTGAGTGCTGTCTATGCCAAACTGACAGCATCGTTCTGCCTTGCCTTGGTGTATACAAGTTACAACCCACCTACACATCGACTCTATGTATAACACCCTATAACCCGAGTATTCAGGAGGTTGGTGTTCCAAAAACACCAAGCCCACGACATGGTGCTCACTAAATACCGCAAATTTGTCTCTTTTGGGCTATGCTAATAAAACAAAAAAGGATAGAGAGAACGGCTGTATACTCCTGTGTGACTCCAGGTTCTTTTATATATATGGGAGCCTGGAGCCACAGAGGAGTCAAGACTGACCCGGGAGACTGCTGCCAAGGCTATAGCTCTGTGATCGGTATCCATTGCCAACCTACGATTAGGTTCATTGGGGAGGAAGAGAACAATGCCTTCTGAGTGGCCACTGTGAGTAATCCAGCCCGACACAAAGCCCTCCAAGGCCCTCTTTAACGATGTGCAGCGCCAGGGTTCCAGTAGTCAGGTAATGGGAGCATGTACTTTTAAGGGGGGGGGTGGGGGGCTGGGCCCAAGCCCACCTGCTGAAAGTTGAGGCTCTCAGGTATCATCACCCCACTGTCTGAACTATAACCATCAAAAAGCTTACCCCTGGTATGGATCTGCCCATTGGACTATTCCCCTCCATCAAAAGCTAAACCAGCACCCGACCCTACCAGGCCTATACGGCTGGTGCCTGTTTGCTTGGATATAACGTGACAATACGGCACCGCCTCACACTGTATCTAACAACACAATGTGCACATCCAGACCCCATAAAGAAATGGACAACGTCCCAACATCAAAAGCATAGGCAGCCAAGAGCAGTCACCTTGATCTTATACCTCCGTAGGTAAACATGGCTATTGTCTGAAGGAGTTCTCTCTTACCTGCCCAACAAGAGAGGAAAAAATAAAATCGATGACAATGGAAAATGTCGTTGGTGTAGAAAATAATGCCTCTGTAGCAAGGGTCTAAAGAAGCGGATGTAAAAGGGAAAGAGCATCTTGTGCTGTATCTAAAGGCTTTGACCTCTAGCGCCTTCATCTGTATCGTTTTACACCGCGCCTACCCCTCTATACCGTGCCCACCTTCTAGATGCATTGTCAGACCTTAGCAATTAGTTTCTCTCTCTGTATTATGATCCACCTTTTGTAAAAATGGAGATTTGAGATGATCTTGAAGTCTGAAAAGAGGTAGTCATCGTCAGTGTGCACAGATGGGTGAAGGGGTGCTGGAGGTGGGGGGGGGGGCTGATCAAAAGAATAATATGATCATCTTATAGTGTATTAAGTTACATGGTGCATGGAGGCTATCCCCCTCTTCCCCCACTCCACCTTAAGACCAGGAACCAATGACCACCCACTGCATGGGTTTTTAAAATGATCCAGCCAGCCACTTCTGGGGGTTGGGGACTGTGGCCTTGGATTGTGCATCGAATGCTGGAAATGTGGCGCAGAGGGAGACGACCGTTGGTCCTTTGCCAGTGAGTCGGGGATCTTGAAGAGGTTTCGTATTTTCTTTTGGAAAAGAGGGAAAACACAGAAAGAGAATATTTTAATGACAGGATCGGTGGACCCCGGGTACTGATAAATAATGCAGTAGGGTGTCGGTCTTTTGGCTTGCCCGGTGTGATTTACAATGGTCTTGGTTTCCGTAATCCCCATCCCTACCTTCCTGTGGCCTTTTAACCCCAGGAAACCTCCACGCCACATCCAGCAGTCGATAAAGAAGTAATGTTCCACCGCCGCCACATAGCACATGGCTGAGACATTTGGTAATGATTATTTGTCCTCATCCAGATCCCATGTACTACTATGTTGATATAATACTATTCTAATAGACCATTATGCATGTGTTAGTATATATTATGATGCTATAAACTACACCTGCATATCTATATGGATATTACGTATTGGTATGCCTGTCATCCAGGATGTATGAGCAGAGCACTATGCTGCACACATTGTGTCTAGTCCATCCAGGGTACACCCTCCTCCATAACCACCTTACCACCCACTCACACCCACTCCACACCATGGAGGAGCGTCAGGAGGACCAGTAGGACACCAGCAGTGATCTAATACGCTAGCCTTCGTGATGTCATCAATAATTCAGAGCAGTCTGTGTTGTAACAATGAGATGAGTAAATAGAGCAGCTCGCCCATCCCCCGTCGAGCTGCTCACCCCACACACCTGTCTGCTCTGACCCCCCATGATTTAGCCGCCCTGCGCCGCCGTAAATCAGGTCATTAACGGCCAAAACATCGCAACCCGTAAAAACAGCTTTGTGAGCAGCTCCGAGCGGCTCCCGAGCTGCTCACAGCTTTATGTTGCTGTCAGAAGGAGCAGCTCACTGACCGCTGCTTGGCAATGACTGGGGACTGACATTGACAGCTGTGGTGGGGACTGAGGACTGCCGGCGTCTATTACGTGGTGTGTATAGAGATAATGCGGGGGCAAGTCGCGAGGCATGCAGTATAGTGAGTCAAATGAGGTACTTCTTGCCAGGTAACAGTCACGCTACTGATTCCAAAACAAACCTGCAGCCAGGTTATTGTCTCTGGTGTGACCGCAGAACACACGTGTGAGTCGGTGTACAAACCGCGGCATCATGCACCAATACCTACCCCCGTGTAGCTCCCCACTCCCCTCCCCTACCCCCTACCGCTCACCCACCCCACCCCTCGTCATGCATCGCGTGTCGCCAGCTTTAATGGATCCAATCGACAAGGTGGGAATAAAAAGGTGACAAAATACACATTAGAGCTGCACCAGGATAGGTGCCAACACGCGTAACGCGCCTACTACTAATAGGCCTGTTTTGATTCAATAAGAAAAGCTCACTTCCCTCCATTCACAATAGTTATAATAAAGAACTGCACACTGACTAGGTAAAGTCTGTTCAATTGAGATCAATATGGTATCGATCGTTTGCAAGAATCTCAGCGGTTGTTTAATTCTGGATAAAATCAGTGTCAATGTCTATAATAGCAGGTAATAAAAGGCCATAGTTATACAGTGGGACCTGGGCCACCCCTATTGTTAAAACTTGGTGGGATGGATTTACACTGCAACATTTCTGTGTATCCATATCACATTCAGTGTATTCTATTCTGCCTTCAATCGGGAAGGAGATTTTATTTCCTCGGCATTGTGATCTTGTGTGTAATTATACCTGGAGATGTAGGTTATATCTCAGAGCTACTCCTCTCATTTACCTCGACTCACTGATTAAGTTACACAAGTGCACCAACATCCGAGGACAAAGTAACATTAATGCATCCTCCGTCCCATTCCCCAATAGTATTGTCTTTCTTGACGGGCATGGCTCCTCCCGTGCCATGTGATCAAGGACAAAGGCCCTAAGGATTTAAAAGTCAATAGCTTAGCTACTCCCTTAACTAAGCAGCTGTGGAGGCTATCCTCTTTTTCCCCGCGCTCACCCGCTATTCCAGATTCGGCTCCTTAAATTAAATTTGAATATCTTTTAATCAAATTTGATCAAATCAAAATTTAAGAGCCTTCGAATTGATGACTGGAGTTTGTTTGGTTGGGGGCCATCAAATGCAGCTTAAGCGGGCGGTGTTGATTTTTACACTGCCTGCTTGACAGATACTGATTGAACGTGGAGTTGTGCAGCTGTCTGAGAAACTAGCAAACTGCATACTTCTTAGGTTTATGTTTAACACCATGTACAGACAAATGACTGCTGCTTTACTAATCCAATTATGATGTGTTTACAAGGAATCGATTATCATGTGTTAATAAATGTGCCTCTTATCATCCGCTCATCCCTATATTGAGTCGGCAATGTCGTAAGTAGTATAGGCCCCCACTGACCACTGGTCACTCCCTGCACATGGCAGTAGTACATAGAAATGGGACAATTAGCCGGGCCCTACTGACCACTAACGACTAGCAGGCCACGTAAGTAGTATGTGGAAATGTTACATCTGACCGGGTCACCACACTGACCGCCGGTCACGCGTGGACACGAGAGTAGTATATGGAAATGGGAAATTGACCCAGGTCAAACTGACCTCTGGTCAGTGAGTGGGCGTGTAAGTAGTACATGGAAATGGTATATTCACGCAGGTCGAACTGACCACTCGTTACCGAGTGGACATGTAAGTAGTATATGGAAATGTATCATTCGCCCAGGTCAAACTGACCAACGGTCACGCAATGGTCGTGTGAGTAGTATATGGAAATGTTCCTTTTGACCAGGTCCAACTGAGCGATGGTCATTGAATGGATCTGCAAGTAGTATATGGAAATGTTTCATTCACCAGGTCATACTGACCAGTGGTCACTAGATGGCGGTGTAAGTAGTATAAGTAAATGTTGCTTTTGACCAGGTCTGAGCGTGGGCTATTGAATGTGTTGGAGTAGTGTAAGGAAATGTACCACTTCAGCAGGTTCAACTGACCACTGTCCAGTATATTGAGTATGTAGTATATAAAAATGGCTATACAAATTAGATGAGATTTGTCTCATGGTAGAGTTATCTCTTTCACTATGGTTCTTTCGCTCTCTCTTTCAATACACTTGTTCACCTTAAATAATCAGGAAAAGTCAGCGAGTGCTTTTTTCACTTGTATCTATAAACTCCATAGAGAAAGGATCCAAACTAGTTATATACTGTATTGATGGGATCCAACAATACCTTGGAGGCAGGGCGTGTCGGCTCACACCTGCTACACTGTCAATTCACACATTTCAACAATAGCTTTACCCACTCCCACACCCTTGCGAACACTGTGTATACATACACCCCTATACATATACAATTGACTTCACTGTATTGTCTCAGTGAGTTCTGAGAGGGGAATGAAGTGCAGTGCAGCAGCTCTCGGCTCGCTGGAGGACCGCGCCTATAACAAAAGGACCACACCTGCAGCTGAGCCCTTTGATGGCGCCGCCAGGTGTGCCTCTATTAGCCGCATGTGCTGAATGGCGAGAATCAAAGCGACAAACGCCGCCTTTTTGCCACAGCTTTTTGTTTTAAAAACTAAATGCAATTTGAATATGATGAGCCCGAGCCGGGTGGCCTCATCAGCGAGGTGGCTTGTATTTGTCGGCCTTGTGGGCCCGTTGCACGTGGCGCTGGCTGGTTAGGAGGACACCCCCCTCTCTCTGACCTGCTGTCTACCTGTGTGGCATGAACCATTTTTGTTCGGCTTGGCTGCCTAATGACGAGATATTCCTTAATGAGTTGA
The DNA here is from genome assembly GCA_947462335.1 of Harmothoe impar. Taxonomy (NCBI): domain Eukaryota; kingdom Metazoa; phylum Annelida; class Polychaeta; order Phyllodocida; family Polynoidae; genus Harmothoe; species Harmothoe impar. The sequence goes on along the minus strand of OX381704.1, from coordinate 88,202,658 downwards.
GTGCCTTAATGCCTACTCTCCCCACTCCACAAGGCGAACACAGAGTCCCAACATCAAAGCTACCAACAATCGACTGTGGCACTACTGGTAAATCGCTGCGATACAGGCCCATGTATATGTATATATGGGTGGGGGTTGGGGCATGTCAAAGGGTAGGGGGTATAGACCTCAGGATCCTGTGTTCTTTTGAGGGAGACAGGCGCCAAATGAGCGGTGAAATTTATGGACCTGGAAGGTGTCAATAGGTAAGAGATGGGGTAGAGGTGAGGAAAGGTGAGGGGGTGAATCAAACAAGACCTTGGTACGGTAGAACGTTTTAGTTCTTTGAATGTAATATGATTACCCGCTTCCACAGCCAAAGAGGTGCTGCGGTTATGGATGTTACACATGGCAACTGCTCCACAGTGGACATAGGTGCATGAAACCCTGTCACCTGCTTCATATTTCACGCCTCCAGTATTACCTGTCAGAGGGACCACTTTGCACTTAAGCCATCTTACTCCAGCGTGAAACACTGAAGTCAGCCTCTCTGCCAATGTTGTGCCGTCAACCAAACAGCTCCATAACATTCTCCAAGAAACAAATACGCCGTTGAAAAAATAACAATTACCTCTTTTTAGTTGCTTTCTTATTCCATTATGGGAAGAAATGTGAAATTCTAAACGTCTGCAAAGACTTCAAAGAGCTGGCAATTAAGCGGGACTTTTGTATTCGCCTGGGGCCCGTCGCAGGTGGTCACCTTACCCCTGCCTTGGGCTGGGCCGGGGAGCTGCGAGCCAGTGGGTATTTTAATTGCTCTGAATGCCAGACGAGCTGCTCAGCCACTAGAGGTGAGCAGACAGGTGAGCAGATGCAGCAGCGTGTCGTCTCCGGTTACTCTCTTAGGGCCACTACATATTTCTACTCATATTGCTGTGGGCAATTATTGTTATGAGGGCAGTAGGTGTTTTCATATTATGGCCATCAATGTTCAGAATATCAGCTTGCAATTAATGTAAGTAATATATATTTCACATCGAAAGATAAACATGCAGGAATATTGTTTTCTTATTAGCATTGGGGTATAATGAAATCCAGTGATTCTAAATTATAGATTATCAGAACCCTTTTGAATACAATATGCCTACGAGTTAATGTTATGCAATTGCACCGGGTTCCCCCTCTATACAATATAAACATCTACTAGTTTCTGAACTTATAATCCTATGACATGGGAGGATCTGGCTGTTGACATACGCCCCCAGCAGCCCCATAAGTTAGGATGGCTCATTGTTTACCGGCGTTAACCATGGAGAGTGGCAGGTATGGATGTGTAGTGTAGTAGAGAAGAGAGCTCATGTTCCCCGCCATCCCCACGTCTTTTTTATGTTACAAGCGATGACAGCACAACACAGAACATCAATTCTATACTCATTCCAACACCAGTTGGCAAGCTCGCTCTCAATAAAAATAAAATAAAACTCACTGTGAGCTGCAGGTACTTGTATACATTATGAGGAGACAGACCCATCATATTATTGATTACACATGTACCATGACTCAACTAGTGACAGTCATTTCTACCCACATTTGGACTGGTGAAAGTCGGGCCAAATACCTCAACAGACCCGAGAATAATCCATCTTACTTGAAATCCATCCCTGATTCACTCACCAGTACAACCACTATGTATAAGAATATGGTCCCAAAGTGTAAACATAGCTTATGCCATGTGTTTTCACTGCCGCGAGTTCTCTGTCGGGGTGGCAGGAAGTACTCATTGTTATACTTCCCACCTTATAGTCTACCCAGACAAATGATATATTTCTCATGGCTGGAAGTATTACAAGAAGTGTCTGGACGAGGACAAGGGGGTGCAGTAAGTACTTGAGTATATTCCTCACTGCCACATGTGATGCTGACTTATGACGTGTGGTGAACTCCACATGTACTAACTGAGTGCTGGTACAGTAGTGGTGATGTGGGGCACTAGGGTGCTGGAGCATGGCAATGGTGGATAACCTGTGGTTCATGGTATTAGTGGCGCTGGCCGTTTGGGGGTAGCCAGGATGGTGGTCACTGGGCCTGGCCTGGTGAACCCATGTTGGTCAGTCCCACGTCCTATTGCTTGGGGGCTGGCTGGGCACCATATTTCATGGCCCGCGCCGGTGGGCAGCTGATTTGTGGCCCGCCCAGTTGTGCATGGGTGATGGGGCAGGCAATTTGTTGCTGGCCATTGCCGTGTCAGCGGCGGTGGAGGCCGGCCTGATCCCTGCTCCAGGCCCTTGTCAAGGTCCCCGCGCCTGACCAACAAGCCTCTGACCTAGTCAGAAGGGGGCTGAGCTCACCAACAAAACCCTGCCCTGGCACGGCCTGGGTTAACACAGGGATTGGCCGTGTATGTGATTTTTCATAACCTGGGTGACAGACCCTTACTGCGGGCAGGCTGTATGCTGGGGTGCTATCGGGGTGTGGGGTTAAGGTTGGATTGGGTCAGTGACGGCTAGGGACACTGCACGACGGCCTTATCCCACCTCGTCAACCTGCCGCACAATGTCCAGTAAAGGACACGGGGCACTTATCCACCACCACCCCCTCTTTCACCCCCCCCCCCCCTCCCCACCTCCGGCCGCCGACCCCTGCCACGTAACGCCCTGTCCGACTTAATGCCCGCCACGTAATGGCGGCTCACGATCGTGCCAGCGGCCAGTGCTCATTCGTCATAGCACCAGGAGGGGACTGACCATTGTGCCTTTAGACCCGCTTTCACGGCCCGCCGACACTCATGCCCCCCGCGCTCCCCCCAAACACACAAAAAATCAACTTGTCCCGCCTGATACGACACCGGCGCGCCCACGGACGGCCATTCCTCATCGCCATCTGACGTCTCATCTGATCCCTGCTGCCCGGCCGGCCATCACATAAGAGGTTCGGCCACGGCGCCTTTTTGTGTCGGGATTTACATAAACAAACACTGCCCCCTCCCCCTCCTCCCCCTTAACTGCTAACTGCGGCACGGACACTGCCAGCCACCCACTTGTGTCGGGCCCGCCAATATTTCATCACTTATTCTGACAGCGTGTTTGATCTTTCCCACCTCGACACGCCGGCCCCTGCCTCCCGCCCCGATGACCACTTCTGATCGGCCTGTCTTTTCTTGGCATGGATTTGCATGGCTCGAGATGACATAACAGCGGCGTGGAGACTGGGTGTTTGGCCTATATTCGCCGTCCTTGGGGACAGTAGTAGGTCGGCGCTGGGAGTGCGTCTAGAGGGTGCAGCAGCCGTCGGCTTGACCAGGGTCCTTCCTCCGGGGGTCCGTCCTCCTCCTGCACCCCCTGGATCCTGCTGCAGCCGCCAGCGGCACCCACTCCCTTCTCCTGCACCCCCCCCCCCCCTGCACCCCCTCCAGCCACCTCCATACTCTAACAACCCCTTCCTCTGCCACCCCAGTTGCTGAACTGCTGTCTCACCAACAACTGAGGCACCACGGCACCACCAGTGCCACCACCTTCACACCAGCACCACTTCTCCTGCTGCTGCTGCTTGTGCAGATGGCCGATGAGGAGCTACAACGACATCTGCTGCAGCAGCAGCTGCTGGCTCGGGACTGCTAGTGTTGGTGGTAGGGATGAGGCACTATAGAGACACACTACTGTAGGAGACCCAATAAAACACACTTCCATTATGACAGTAGAAACTCGGTTAAACCTTGCTGTAATAGATGCTGCCCAGACAGGGAGGGCACAGACGGATGCTGCTGCCTTCCACTGCCCCTACCGGCCATTGTCCGCCATGCCCGATGGCCGCCTGCACGTTTTTTACTTTGTGTTATGCCATTGTGCGCAACGCATACAATGCCCACCTGCTGACAATGCCCTCCTCCCTTCCACCCCTCCCCTGCCCCCCCCCCCCCCTCCTGCACCCATATCACCTGGGTAGTGACGGGGGTGCAGCAAGGAGCTGGGCCATGCCAGTGCTGTGCTATTTGTCTGAGAGGGGGGTTAGGGGAGCTGGGTGAGGGACGGTGTGAGGGGTTAGAAACTGAGGGGGAAGGAGGGATGGGTGGGGGGGGGGGAGAGGGGGGTCATGGCAGGTCATCATGTAAGCTGGGTGGGTACCCCCTCCCCTCTGACACACATCAAAAGACCCCCTCAAGTCGGCGGTAGCGGGGCGTCCCACCATGAGAAGCCACCCCACCCCCATGTGCCAGAACCCCATACATGCACCTTCACTCAAAGGCTGGCCAGGTAAGAGACCATGAAGAGGTAGGGGGTACCTCCCAATAATCCAATCAGGGGCCTGTGAGTGAGATCAGACACAAAAACGCTGCTAACGGTATGTTTCACGCACTCATGTAAGCCCTACACCCTTCTGGTTAAAAGATCTCCGCACCAAGATGCCTAACCTTCATTAGACTTCAAACGATTTTTTTTGTGTCTGTACCTGCAGAGTGCAAGGACTCCTGTCGAGCTGATCCCTTCCAACATTTGGACTCAGTGAGTCGTCAGTGAGTCTGAGGAGGAAACAAAGCTGGGAACAGTGGTGCATTCGGCCGCGGCCGCCAACAAAGGAGGAGGAAACCCTCAAATACCGTTTTGTGTAGTATTACCTAACAATGCCAAAGGCACACAATGAACAAACCATCAGGACCCAGCCAACACGCAACCCCAACCCCCTGCAGCCTCTCCTTTGCCAATCCCACTCGTGGCCAACCATTGCCCATGAAAACATGAGTAGTGCAAATAATACCATGATGTTTGATTGCGTGTGGAATTGAACTTGTGAGTATGTTATGATAACAGTAGAATGGGCACAGAAAACGTCGGTGGCCAAATAGCAGTACTCATATGGGAGCATTTATCGACCAATTCATGACTTGAATATGTGCTTGAGACTACACGCGGGTACTATAACACATTCTATGTAGAGATATATTTCTAAACATTCATATATCAAATGCCTCGCTATAATATATATAGCTGCACACTTATCTTTAATCAGCATATTTACTTCATCTTCTACCATTCACTTCACCCCCTGTCCACAGGACTTTGTCATTTTAGAGTATGGCATATGCACAAAGGATCACTCAAACCTCAAAAGCCTTGCCCTATGGGTTACACGATGCCCCTTCTCTCTGACGTACCCAAACCCTCCTGAACTGGACAAGTGACCATGGACTCTGCTGATCTTGTCACCCTTCTAGCACCTGCTGGCCACATTTACATAGAAAGTGGTCATTGTTGGGGGGTAAGACGGATGGGCACTACAGAGTGACTCGTGAGCTGCTCCTAGGCTGGCCGTGGATAGGGGCGGGTGAGTGGTGTATGACCCCCCCCCCCTCCTCCCCCCATGCATTGACAACCAGGTGAGATAGACCACACCACGACGATAAATGGATGGGCCTCTTAAGGTCACTACTCAATAGCCCTTACTCAAGCGGCACCGATTTGTTGTCCCAACTCCCATCCACCACTGTCTTACATCACACTGGGGCAGCAGATGCAGCAGCAGATGCAGCACCAGCAGCTGCGGCAGGAGCAGATGGAGAAGCAGTAAATGCAATGGTAACTGTAGTAGTAGTGGAACTTTGAACATTGATCAGACAAACCTTCTGCACACAGGGACCCATCTAGTCAAGAAAAAATATTGTAAATACATAAACCTTTTTGGGAGTGGGCAGTGGGGAGAGTGCATCTTTTTCTGTTTTGATACCTCTTTTTCACAAGTGTCGTAGGTTTTATTTGCATCGGCTAGGACCGCCATTTGTAATCGAAAGATAAATTTCTGGACGGCGACTAATGAAATGGCTTAGATTAGAAATTCAAATAACTTAACACAAAAAGGGGGGCGAAATCCATGCGCCTGTAATCGCATTGGTAAACTCTCCTGAACACCCCTCCCCCTCAACCCCCTCCCTTGTGATGGAGACTTAAAAAGTTCCGCTCCGTCAGCGCAGCCAATGCATTATGATAACATTAGGGGATGTCTCTCAATTAATTGCAGTTTTTCTGGAGGGTGTTAACAAAATGATAGACAGGCAGTGATCGTCTGTTGCTATTCAATTGTGCGATAAAACTCACGGCCCCCTCATTGTTATGTTGATTCGGTTTCTGCATCAATTTGCATAAACGCTTGCATAGATGCATAGTCACGTATTCATTTGTCGTCATGGTAACTAATCAACAAGTGTGGCATAGCTGAGTCTTTTTCTTGAGAGGAAAATGTAACTTTTGATAAAGCAATTAGTTTGGTAGTAGCTTGAGTTAATGGTGAATTATTCTCAGTGCATGCTACATCTCGGAGTACCGTAAAACCACGACTTGGAGGTTGCCTGAATGCCAATGAACAAACGTTTACGGTAATGTCTCTGTAAATATTATGCAAATTAGCCTAACCCAATCTAATAGCCAATTAGATTAAAAAGTATATCCTAATTGCAGTATTTAAATTCAGTTTTCAATTTTCACGAGTCCATCCTAGCTTTTTACATCACATAGGAATTGAACTAATAAGTAGCCATTGGAATGTTACGAGCCTTTAAATCCATTATGATAATGTTTTATGGGACAAATAATAAACAATCGAAAAGGCAAAATGGCACAGTTCTGATCAGAAAAAATACCCTTATTTTGATTTTAAAGTGGAACGCACTCGAGTGTGAGGTCATAAATGTGTGGCATCTATAGGGATGCATGCGTGTAGGCAAACGATTGGAGAGGGAGTGGAAGGTGAAGTGAAGTGGAGGAATAATTGAAACCATCATGTTATGCCCACCTTTATCGCGAACGGTACTTTGCTGGGCTCTGTTTAAAGCGTGTTAGCCAATACTTGGCAAAAAGGGGATAATGGATAAAAAAGGAGATCTATTTGAAAATGGGGGAGGTGAGGGCCAGACTGCTTCCAGCCGATATCGATAGGGGGCAGGGCAGTGAGAGACATGTCTAAAGAAGGGGGTTTGAGGGAAGGGAGGGTGGGTGGGGTGGGGTGGGGTTTGGATGGGAGAACTGGTCTGTAGTGGTTAGGGGTGTAGGCTGGGGTGGAGACCTCCGTCGGATGTGCCTCAGCGGAATGAAGGAGGAAGAGTCGGAATAGGAAGGGTGGGATTCCGGGCAGGTACAAAAATCGCGTCCCCTCACTCTGCCCAGGGGCTCGGGTGTCGCTAACCCATAGTGGTTTTCCTGCTTTGTAATGCATTGGACGGCCTCTGGAGGAAGGGACGACTGAAAGCTGAGCGAGGCAGGGCCCCAAAAACGCCGTTCCCCCCGGTCTCCATTTACCTGTTTCCAGCACAGGGGAGGAAGCCATGGTGATTGGCTGTTTTGGCCGCCAAGGAGGCGATCCAGCAGCAGGGTTTTCACACAGGGTCAGGGGCGGCGTCCGGGCCCCACGACGCTATTAAGTTACCATAGTAACCAGAGTGTCTGATTGTGCGGGGCCAGGGATGAAGGACATAGCGGGGTGGGAGCTGGCACCGGGAGGGATCGGGGCAGGTAACACTAGCCGGGCCAGCAAGCAGTGCCAACTGATGACGGCTGGGGGATGTGATTAGTGAAGCCCCCTATATCACTACCCTCTGTCTCATCCAGGGTGTCTCCTTGGTGGACGACAAGGTTTCATGGCCTACCTGTGATGAGTATAGTCACCTTAATCCATAATGCTTTCCTCCTGAATACCGATACTCCCTTAAACCCAACACTTACCCCAACTACACGTGCACGTATCATAACTTAGAAGTAATGACTGCATGTGGCCACCCTGCCATGAAATAGGTTCACAGACCATATAGTGATCCAGTTGATAATGGCTTAGGTATAGCAGAGTAATAAACAACTGTATAATAGTAGCAATGAAGTTGGGTGCTTTAGCATAGAGGTTCTCTGCGTGTATAGATCTGAATTCATCTGGAAGGATGTATATTGTTTTAGCTACATTAGTCTATACCATGTATTTTAAGTCACTTATTATTGCACTGCAGCACGAGGCACGTGGCAAGTCTATACTGAGATCTTCAAGTGTATTGTAGTTCGCACTTGCAACAGTGTCCTTCAGGACATCCACATCTCCAGTGTGTAAGACGAGCAATTCCCATTGTGTCTTTAACACAGGGATGCCGACTGAGGCACTCATAAAAGGCATTACTAAGTCTTTGCCGTTACGAAGAAGCACCCAACTGACTTTTGATGTAATTGGTTGTTTCTGTCTCCATTAAAACACGCAAGCATAAAACACCTTGAGAGGAGAAAAACGTGAAAACTTAATTCCCCAGACCCGGGCAATAAAACAATGATATGGTATCATTTTGAATTTGCAAAAAGAAAAAAATGACAAAAATGTCGGATTGAAAAGGGCATGCAACAAGTTGTTATTTCTTTCATTTAATAATCGTTGTACTGCGTTTTTGTCACAGAGATGTAATGAAATTGAGGGAAATCAAGGCAAAACCTTTAATAAGTTAAAACATGTGAGTGATAAAAAGGTTCTTTTTGTGGGTGGGCGAACCTGGTGGGATTACTGAATAATCCCCGCGATTGTATCATGCGAGAATTATTGACCGCGTGCGGTGTGCGATCTCTTTTGTGGGAAGAGCCATAAAATTTAAATGTCATAAAACTCCCGAAAACAATACGCCATTATTACTGTCGACACCTGACTCTTGGCTCTTGGGGTAGGGTGGGAGCCTAAAGGCAATGGGGCAGGCCATTCGGGGACAAGTCGATGGCGATGGGGGACATTTGACGACTGCCTGAAGACAAAAGCCATAGCCTAATCTATATAGATGTATGCCCATGCACAGTACACCCTGGAGAAGTGAACGTCATAATACAATGCTGCAGTGCCTATTATGGGTTCCCTTTCTATTCTTACCAATGGTCCATGGAGTGTTTATAACTAAATGGGTCAAATACCTTAACCTCTTATCCAACACCGTCCTGTGTTTTAGGATATATCACATTGTACAATAGTGCAGGGAGATATCTTTTGAATGAGTCTACATACCATGACACCCATTCTAGACTAAAGCTTATCTCAATGGCATGGAATAGTCTGGGTGTGGCTGCAGTATGGCTGTGGTAGGTGGGGTGGGGTTGGGGTGGTGGAGCCTCTGTGTGTATTTGATGTGTATGTCCATGCACATAATGCGTTGTTTTAAGTGGACCTTTTCTGGGTGGGTGGTTCCAATAGGTGCATGGTGAGGGCAGGAGAGGGGTATACCGGGGTGGGGTTCCATTGGCCGGCATTTAATGCATCAGATGATCGTACAATACATTAACAGGGCATTAAATGACAGAGTCCGCCGTCCGCTACATCCTTTGAAAGTACTTATCTAAGTGCTTTCTGCCCAGCTTCAGACGCACCCTGCACCAGGGGCCCGAGTGGCAGTGGCACACTTCCATAGCCCCCAGAACAACAGGGATCAAAAGCAAATTAAAGCAACCCCTCAGCCCCTTACATTTGGATGGGTTGGGGAGAGAGAAAAAAGAGGCACACAAAACACCATGGAACCTTAATGACGAGGGCGCTGTCCATTAAGACCACACGTCACAGGGGACGTAAATATACGTCCAGCAATCAATATTTGCATCAATATTTGGCCGTATACATGTCTTGTGAGGGTGGCTACAGCGGGGCAGCCCACTGGGATGACAGCTTAATTACACTATTCCACATAAAATGATAATACTGTCAGCAGCCGACTGCTATCTGTCAGGGTATCTAGCTGCACCATTGGGGGTCTCCTTTGAGGCCTCTATTGATACCGTTTCCATGGAAATGCACCATGTTGGATTATTGCTGAGAGTGGGGACGAAGAAGAGGGGCTAAGGGGCAGAGTAGGTGGGGTGGGTGGAGTAGGGGTGACAGGCAAGGGGTTGCTATGATAACCATCCCTGGACATTTCACTCGCATGTCCCCTCTTACCCTGCCATATTCATCCAGCAAACCCAGTGGCCCCCTAGCCTGACAACCCTCGTCTCTCTCTGACTAAGCATGGACATTAACATCACAGGCAAGGGCCCAGTCCTCCAGGACAGCCCAACAAAACCCTGCATAAGCGGCTATCACAGTGGCGGCGGGCACGGGGGTAGGGGTTCCTTGAGACTTTAATATTTCATACGTCCAGCAGGACCAGCGGGCCGGCTGTGGGGCGGTTTGTGGGCATGGGGTTGGGGGGGGGGGGGGGGGTACCGGCAGCCACCACACAGCATTGCTTATGCATGGTTACCCTGGTACTGGACACAAGCCAAGACACTGCTCACGGGTGCCCGCGCCGCGATAGGCCGGGTGTACAGCCATCTCGCACCCAGCCCATAAAGATCCCTTTCAAAAGGCCCGCTCCGCCCGGACTGACCCTCTCACCCCACCCTGAGTGACTGCCGTGGGCGATGGGAGGGAAAAGGGGGCCTAGCCACGAGAAGAGGGGCGACCAAGGGAATAAGGGACACTATATATTATGGAGGTTGGTGGGGGCATCCAGCATGGCCCCTTGCTTCTTGAGGGAGTATACCATTGCTAGCTTGTATACATGCACGTATACATACATGCTATAGGTATACAACTCTCTGGTGGTATTCTGACATGCGTGCTGCCTCCATGGCAGGGAGGGGGTGTATGCTGGGGGGACTGGAGGGGGTGGGAGGGGTATCACACTCTCTATGGGAGCTGGTAGGGAGTGGTGGGCGCTGATTGACACAGCTCATGGACAATTATTTGCTGGCTGTGCCTGTGCTGTGTGGCTTATGGTAGAATACACAGACAGCGCTATTCATGCTCAAATTGAGATGTGTGTACTCTGCCAGCCGTGGTGTGAGGCTGTCCAGCCTCTCAGCCCAAGGTCCACCACCACCCTCTCTATAAAGATAAACTCACAGGAGGGCACAGGACTGCCAGGAGACTTGAGGCACAGAGAAGGGTGGGTAGATGGAGGGGAAGGGGATCACTGGCTGGGGCAAGGGCAGTTGGGTGAGGTAGTGGAGTGATGGAAGAAGATTCACTATAAGGGTGACTGGTCAGTGTTACTCAGCCCCACGAGGTGTCAGTAGTGTCTTCATGCAGGATGGAGCCACATAATTCATGACGTGTTATATGTTTAAGAGATGAGGTCATCTGACTGAGTCCCTGTGGTCAGCCCCTATCCGGCCTCTCACGTGATGTGATAATATAGTGGTGGCATGGTGGTGGTGGTGCAAGTGGAGGAAGGTGGTGGTGGTGTTGGTGGTGGTGGTATAGTGGTGGTCTAGCTCTAGTGGTAAGGGTTGGAGGACAGTGTAAGGATTACTTCCACTGGTCTAGTTTGAGTTGTGGATCAGAGCGACGAGTGTATTTGCTAGAACACCCCGACGCCCTCCACCCCGTCCCACCCTCCTCCTACACTCCTTTTCCTCCTGCCCCTACTCACTGAGACCCCTGCGTAGTGGTGGTAGTTTAGACGCCCCCCCCCCCTCCTCCTCTACTCTTCTCTTCACCCTTCCTCCCGACCTCCTTCCCAACCCACCGTCAGTCCCTCCCGCCCATTCTGCCCCCCCCCCCCCCCCCACTACCACCACACCACCTCCATGTCAGCGGATCACGGGTGAAAGACATGTCCTACTTTTGCGTCCAGGCGGAGGCCGGCCTGGCCACTCCTGTCCTCCACTGAGGTAATGTCATACATCTCCGTGGCCGTTAATGTGAGGGGGGCCTGTGCCGGCCGGCCGCGGCCCGCCGAGGCCACCAGGGATCATATACCACTGACAGCAAGCGGCCTAATCAACACGCTCCACCATACAGCACACACACAAAAACACAGGGCCCCCAGCACAGTGCCCTACTTCTACTGCCCGCTTAGGGTTATCGCCACTGAGATAAAGTGGGAATGGACTTTGGAAATAGTCTTCAGAAGGGAAAGGGAGGGGTCAGTAAAACAGGGAAGTGGGTAGGCTCTATAAGTAGACTAGCACATAAGCCAAGGAGAAACCATTATATAAGAAGAAAAGAAAAACGGTAGGGGTGAGTGGGCATGCAGGCGGTGAGAGCGTCTTCATGTGTTGGCTACTGCTCCTCCTGCGGGTACTCCAGGGTAGGAGAAGGGTGTACAGTTCAGCTGGCCGGCACTGGCCGGGGTAAAAATGGAACAAACTTGGGGGCAGCAGCAGCAGCAGTGGTGGGTGTGTTTGGTGGTAGCTGGGTGGTGGAGTAGAGGAAGCTGGGGATGAGATGGAGGTGTACACCACCCCCACCCCTCACCACCACGCTACCAGTAGGCCTGGCCTCAGCGGGTCAGGCCCAAGAGCTAACCCAACACACTGACAGCACACTACCCCCACCCTTCCACCAGCCCCGAAAAAAAACTACCCTCGCCTGTATTTGTTTAACTTGGCCAGCCCCTGGTCAGGATCCTATACATTCCGGGCGCACCCGCCGCCCGCCTCACCCCCACTTTTTCCCTTGGCCCCAAAACGCCACCACCACAGACCAACAAGCCACACTCACCACTAAGGCCAGAGCACCGCCGTTTTTTAAACCCCCATGCCCACTCCAACCCCCCATTTTCCATAATTTAAAGCTCGCCCTGGGACTAAATTGGACGCGATGTTGATAGGCCTTCCCCAGGCCGGACTCCCCTACCCCATCATAGAGGTATTATGTGCCACTGACTTATAATGGACCTTGTGAATCAACAGAACATTTCCATCCATACACGTTATATCAATAAAAGCCAAGGCCTAATATCTGCCGAGATGCAGGTAAACTACTATGGATTAGACAATGAGGAGTTTCTTTCTCCTTTCATCACCAACTCCAGGTGGTCAATAAACATGTAGATATGCCCACCTCTGTACCCTGGTGTGTAGATGAGACAGGTGTGGGGTAATGTGCACATACCTGTACACCTCATCATGTGACGCGTCTTAACCCCCTGCCCCCCCCCCACCTCTCCTCCCCCCCCCCCACCTCTCCTCCCCCCCCCCCCCCACCCCCATACCGTGACCCCAATGACAATCAAGTATGTAACTGGTAGTCGTGGGGCCCCACAGCACTGTGTAATAATAACCACTACACACAGGGACATTAGCTCATGATAACAGGCTTTCAGACTAGAGTACTCAGCAATATGACAAAGGAAGCCCCCCCCCCCCCTTTGGGACTATACCATATACATGAGATGTAATTAGTAGTATACAGCTGGTATAAATTTGAATCAACAGGACATGTTGGGTGTATACTAATAACACAGTTACCACACGGATCTCTGTCTAAGCCCGGTCTAACCCATGACATATGCATGTTTATAGTCAGACTGACTGTTTCCCTCTGATCTCGGACCCTGTCCTGTTGTGAGGCCCACTCTCGGGAGGCCAGTCCCTATTATCAGTTTACATCTGTTTCTTCCATCATATTCTCCCTCATAGCCGACAGCTGTCCACTGGGCGCTGGTGCGCGCGCAGCACGGCCCGGATATTCACATCCGGTGGACTCTTACCTCGGATATGAGGACAACGTGTAGGGGCAGGGTGGAGTAGGGTGGAGGGAGACATGGGGTGGGGGGGGGGGGGGGGGTGAGGAGAGACCAGTGACAGGCGGTCAGACTGCTGGCTGAGAAAAACACTGTCCTCCTTCTTCATACCCAACCTGTCTAACATTACGCCATGAGTAGTTTCCTAGTGTGTGCCCTCCACTCCCAAACATTCTCTAAAGCTTCAACCCCCTCCCACCTACCAGAGCCGACCAAGCAAGGCTGCATTCACCTCCTACACCCCCCCCCCCCCACACAACTCTTCCTTCGCTGCCCTCCGGGCTCCTTCTATCTTTCCCGCCCTCCCAGCTTTCCACCAGTAGAAAGTCGGCCATCGTCCAAGGCGGCAGAGAGGGCAGGCAGACCCATGCAGAGAACCGGCCCTACCCCTTCCCTACCCCTCCAGCTACCCCATACCCAGCACCCCACCTCCTGCACCCCTCCACCGGCGGTGACCCCGGCCAACTCACCATTACAGCACATTGGGTAACCAGATGCCACCGGCCCGCCCGTCAGCCAATCAGCGCGCGCCGTCTCAGTGGCAACGCGGCTACTGCCCCGTTGTCGTCTGCTACCCAATCCGAGGGGATCATGACCTCCAGGCGGCCCACAGAGTCTACCCACAGTGTCCTGCTGCTGTTGGTTTCCTCCTGGAGGCCGCCTGGAGGAACAGGGGGAAGGGGCAGGAAGAATGGAGGGTGGGGGTACAGAGGGTATAGGGAGGGAGGGGGCTTGGAGCCAGGGCAAGGTCCTCCCAGAGAAAGAGATCCCATACTAGCCATGTGTGGGTGTAGGCATATATATTCTCCCCTGCCAGAGTCGACATGTGGTCAGAGGGTATATCACCCACACGTATAACTTCCAGTAACCACGCACTGCAGAGTGGAAAAACTACACCATACACACTGACTTCCTCTTTTCACTCCCCTCCCCCAAAGAGAGCAAAGAGAGCAACGCACAGGAGTTCTGTCAAATGGCATTAATATTTACTTGAGTTTCAAAGGTCAAAATGTCACCATGGTCATATTGAAAACATCTGCCTCCTTTGAAATTCTCCTCAGTGTCCCACTAGTTTATTACTAAAGAAGAAAACATGATTTTGAAATACCAATCAATGGAAGCCAAACAGGAAAACTCACTCTGGTAAAAAAAGAAAAGAAAAGACCCCCGCCATCTCGCCCCTGTAAATCAATACTTATCCTAATGATCCCTACCCAGCCATGTCTATTTGATAACAGAACATATAGGCCGATATCAATCTAGAACTATTATCTATCGTTGGTTCAATATGTTTTCTAAGGTAGATAAAATTGATGGTTCACGTAGGGAACCCATTACTTTACCTGAGTGGTATAATGGTTCACATTTGCTTCTAACAGTTTAAGACTTTTAAAAGTTCCTATTCTCAGTGGTCTATAGCCATGACCATAAACATGGGGAGCGACCTTTCCCTACCCTTATCCCACCATCGAGTGTGTCGGGAGTGATAAAGCTGGGGACGGGGGCTGCCCCACACAAAACGTCAGTGGCGAGGGGGGAGGCTATAAGTTTCAGAGGACCCCTAAAAAGCCTTCATTTAAAACGATGCCAGAGAAGTCCCGTTGGTGGACAAAGCCTGCTGCTCGTCGCTGTCGGGTTGTGGCCTTCAGCTCGCGGTGTGTTTGATTTGCAGGTGAGATAAGAGGTTAGTGTTCACCTGTGGGACCAGGTGCTGTGGTGGGGCGCCAGGTAATATACCTGTGTACAGTGTTATAGAAGAAGAGGTGGTGGTAGTGGGGGTGGAAGTGCGGTCAGGGCTCCCAGCTGGGGTCTTCCATGCTAACCTCCTTTAGTCTACCTGTGTGACATGCTGGCCGCGTCCCTCCCTCCCACCCTCTCACATGGCGGTAGAGGGGAGGGGGTTACATACAGGGTCAGGGCCCCCTCCACCCCCACCCCCTCCACCCTGGGTCATGACATGGGCGGGAAGCAGGGCGTCCAAGGTTGGGCTACCTCCACGTCCCTAGGCCCTCCTATATAGGAGGCACATATAGACCCACCGCTGTCTCTTGACATGGTCACGGGGAAACATGTCAAATCCATGCATGGCTTGGTCCGAACTGACAGATTTAAGCCATGTCAGTTGGAGAGAGGGAGGTGGGGGAGGGCGGGAATAGGGGGTGGGAGGGCGGGTCGCAGCAGGGCAGGGCCATGCCCCGGGTTAGCATGGCTTCTATACATGGCGAGGAGACTGGACTGGCCAAGACAAAGCTTACATTTCAAGTGTCCCCAGCATGTAGGGGCGGCACTACTCAGGGAAATAACCTGAGTTTAGGAGTGGCCAGAGGGAGGGTTTTGTCCATCAGCATTGGCGGCGATGGACAGGTAGAAAGGCTTATTATGACTGGGTGTGGACAGGGGCTGCCGGGGGCCAACTCACAAAGACGATATGACAACCGGACGATATTTGAGGCAGGGCACACAGGGCCGACAAAAGGGGGTCCTGGTTATGGGCTCACCTTACAACAATATCCCCCTGACATCTCTTACCTCACCCCCGTCCAACCCCCTTTGTCCTCCACTGAGGTTCAAATGGAACCCGGGTTTGCGGGGCAATCACGGCCCGGCGTGGGACTGTCCCCTCGCTTGTGACAGTTATAAGGTTCACGGCCCACTCCCGGCCATAGAACGTGAGAGCTGCCCTATGTGTGACCAGCGAAATTATCACTCGCCATCTAAAAACTGCTCGGCAAACTTTGGGGTTGTGTGTACAGAAAGGAGCCGCCTTGTAATACAATGGGGGAGCAAAATTTGAACTGCCCACCGTTTTTTTATACTTCCAGTACACAATGGTCTTACTTCGTCCATCTGGGTTCGAAGTGCTATCTCGGAATATAACCGTCATGCTTTGCTTATGATATCACGGAGCAAAATTATACATGAAATAAAACGTTATGTTATTTTTGAATGATCCACATGTTCCTATATCAATTAATAGCAACATATATATTGAGGTGGATGTGGCAGGTCTAATCAACTAATACATGTTGTGGAGACATGTGCAATTCGTGATATGATACACACAATGTATGTATCCATGTATCAGGCGGGGATAATCCCATCGCCTAATTGTCTATACATATAGCCTATAACGTCACCATACGCGACTTCTAGATTTAAGGCGGCACACAGCCATTAACATATGCCTTCACTGGAGGAGGTAATCGGTGTTTATGTGCTGACAGCCTCCCCCTGTCCCCAATAGGGAGCAGCTCTGGTGTCCTAGAGCACCGAGCAGCTCACAGGAGCTCGCTGCTGCTGCCATGGTGACAGCCTTGCCCACAGTGCCGCCCTGGTGGCGACTGTGACCATTACAAGGAGCAGAACCCTCCTCCACCATCTCCTCCATGGCCACAGTCTTCACCTTCTACTGGTGAAATCTCCTGCCCCTTCACAACGAGTTGCTCCGCAAATAGCCCCCGACCCGAGCAGCTCGCCGAGGCAATTGCTGGCCAGGGCCAGGAACCAAATTGGGGCGAGTGTCAGGCAGGGAGAGATCGGCCACTCGGACGGCCTCTCAGGCCTGTGATGGCAAACAATTGTCACGGTGGTTATTGAGTTGTGTCAGTGCCCAACAAACTGGTCTGACTACACACTGAGTGTGTGACAACATGTAACCATCTAACAACTCACTACTACCCTACTTTATAAGGATAAAAAGGTCCTCAGCACCCATCACTGGTGGCCAGTAATCTTCACCAGTCTGACCCCCTCACACCCACTATCCACCAAATGGGCTTAAAAAGAAATAAGAATGGATCAAAGTACTGATAATAGCTGTGAGTCACTCACTCCCAGTGTACTCTATCACCAGTGGTGTTTCTAAAAACATGTCCCACAATTTCCCTTATCCAGTGATTATCATTAACATGTTATTCACGACCTCCATTAAGCACTGACCCCTAATTGCTGACATTTATAGACTCAGACACCTTTGTTATGCCCTGGAGGAACTACGCAGCTAACCTGTTGGTCAGTGTGTGACAGGCTGTGGGGGATGGTCCCTGTACACCATATACATGTGTAAATAGACGTTCTGTATGGGAGTGGGGTCAATGGACATGACCAAAGTACACCTCAATAAAACAGCACCTGCGTGGACAATTCAATACCGACTATACTTCAGTGGGAGCAAGTTAACATGAGCTGTACATGTTGTATAGTATACAACATGTATATGCCATGGCCATTGCAGCATAATACACCTCTATGTTAATACAGCACCTGCGTAGACAATTCAATACTGACTATATATCAGTGTATGGTAACAATTATACATGATCCAGTTGGCTGCTAGTAGTACATGTATACATACATGCCCCAGGCTATAATACATATGAGGAGTGAAGCCTGGAGAAACGGAACTATACTATTGACAGCACATTAACGTAGCGGTTAAACATTGAACACTGGGGCAAGTAAACATGACATGAAAAGTATTAGAAATGGGAATATATTCATGTTAAATTGTGACACTTCAGCTTTAAATTGGTATAAAGCAGTGGTCAGTGACTGGCCAGTGGTCAGCGGTCCGGTGGCTGGCCGGTGACCTGCCCGGGACGCAGGCCCCGGGGCACCGCCGCCGCCGCCGTGCGCTACCGTCTGGGCAGCGGCCAGCGCTTACGTAAGGCATCGTAAGGCCACGTCATGCCTTACGGCGAGTTACGTCAAGTATTACGTCCAGACACAACAACACGTCAAGTGGTTGTAATCCTACCATCAAGTAGGCCATTGACCTGAGAGGGTCACTTAAAGCTGACCACTGTCCAGTCTGAGTAGTATATGGGCCGGGGAGGCCGTGTCCCCGGGTGGCCGCCGAGTCTGTGGGGGCCGATGCCGCCCAGTGGCCGAGTCCACCGTGCCCTCCCCAGCCCCTGCTATACTACAACCCAGTCAGGATCATTTGTCATGGGGAGGAGGATAAACATCAGCACGGCCTCACCACAGTACCAGCATAAAACTAGGCCAGATTATGCTATGTTTAGATATGTAGCTGTGTCATAGTAGCCTACTTAATATCTGTCTGTCATACTTGTGGGTGCTCGATGGGGAGCTGATATGGACTGGAGTCTATATAGACAGTATATAGATCCTCCTTGTAGCTTTGGGTAGGCGTCAGCAAGTGTCGACTTACGTAGAGACCCAATCTCAACAATATGGGTCATCTGTTATCATATTTACTTGATAAAGTTTATACCCAAAAGATTATAATTTAATCAATGTGGTCTAGATTGAACAGTGATGAGATAGTGAACAATAAAGCCCGGGGCCAGTACTGACATAGCCTTTAGTAGTAACACAAGGCAGGGCGTGTTTTCTTTTTACCTTTTTTTTTTAAAATTTCCATTGTACATGTATCACCTGTTGATATTGAAGCTGTACTCCCATCTATGTAATGTCTACTCTAGATAATATATTCCAGCCCACTTTTTATACATGAATCAGCCAACTGTGTCATATAACGCACCCATTGATTCTATCAGCCTTTTCAACTACACATGGAGAAGTGTTTCCCGCCAAAACTCCAACCTGTGGCTATCACATAAATTTGTGTGTAAAAAATGGAAATTTTGATATATTACAGGGCATACTGATAATTCTGTAGTATCTAACATGCTAGGTGGACGTTGCGATGTGTTAGAAGTATGTATCATATAGACCCTTGGCACTTGCCAAGTGACTCGGTACTCCATTACATGTACTATGGGAAACGCATGTCTCAAACTCGCTCTAAAGAGGCGATTGCTCTTCTGTCATTATTTTCCCTCAACAAAACACAACCCACGTGGTTTTGGGTGCCTCAATATTGAGAACATGTTCACTAAAATGTTGAGAGAAGTATATTCCAATGGTTGGTGTAGGCCAGTTAAGTGTCGGTGTCGGCCACCGTATGTCGCTAGCATCCGTGGCCTGACCATGAGAGCCAGTGGCGATGAAAAATGTCCGAGTTGGGGTTAAGGGAGTCTGGCGTAATCCGTCATAACCTAGCCCACAGTGAACAAAATCAAAACAAGCACGTGTACTGACATAAACACAACACTCAAGACATGGTAAGTAAGGGTACAAGTGGCCGGCGATGGTTCCATGAGGTCCGGTGAGGTTGAGGAGGGGATAGCGCGGCCATCACACAAGTCGTCAACTCGACCATGTAGCGGTTACGCGATGTTAGCCCCTCTTACGTTGGGCGCAGGCCTCGCCCCTGACATGCCCGCGCCCGGTTCACCTCTCCTCCGGCCAGTAGTAGCATGTACCAACGTAAATATCACCACATATACCTCCAGTGGGATGTGTCCTGTCCTTGATTGACCAGCACATACATTGCCAATCATCCAGGAGTGATTTTGAAGGCCAGAAACGTCGGGGAGATGGACAAACCGGTTGGGCTGTGGCCTCCTCTGACCACCACAGGCCGTCCACCCCTCCTCCACCTCAACTCCATTTGTACAGATCGCCGGCCACGACACGCCTATCCAACAAGAGAATTACTTACGTGCTTCTATCTTCTTGCGTTGTTGTGGCTTTCCCTTACGCCTGGCTGACATTTTGTATGAGTTTTCATTGAAAACTTGCCGCGGCCAGCTTTACATTGGACAAAGAACAACAACAAACATGGCGGCGCAGTGAGGAATGCTGGGTAGTGTAGTAGTAGTGTGTTGGGTGGAGCACCTGCTCGGGCTGTCTGCTAGCGCGGTCCGCCGACCAAGGGGCTCGTACGGCCCTCGTGTCCTTAAGCTGACCGCCGCATGTGGTCACCACCTCCTCCGACGTCCACTCTCTGCAAGAGAACACGATAAACACGCCGTCATGAGCTTAAGTTCCAAGTCCAGGGGAGCGTAAGTGGAGTACTACTGGGAGAGGCAGTAGGCCTGCCGATAGGGCTGTGTGTGCGTGTGTGTGTGTGCAACAGTATTTGGCGTCCACCACCACACGCGGAGGGCTGGCGCTGGCGTGCGTTCGACCCGCTCGCCCACTCGCGACTGACAGCCAGGGCTCGCCACTTCCTGGACAGCCCCCAACCGCCCGCTGCCGCCCGCCGACGGAGGCGCGCCGGTGGCTGGTGATGTCAAAAAGCAGCGGCCAATCTGGTGGTCAGATCAGCGTAGTGGCTGAGCACAGTTCTCCTGCGCTGTACTGCAGGGATCCCTGCCTGCCTTAACCCCTCAACCTGGCCGCAGCAGCAGCACCGACTGTGTAGGCTATGGAGGAGGGAAACCAGGCCAGCACCTTGCGCCTTTACTACTGCTACTACTACAATGGAGGTATTGGATCCCTGTTTTGTGTTGTGGATTTTCAGGGCGGTGTAGGCCAGCTACACTTACACAGGCGCACACACACACTATACCACTGACATATATAGGTGTCACGGACTTTAACCTTAAACTAGAGAGGGAGGGGGAGGTTTATAAATAATGGGGTTTAGGGGACATGTCGTGTATAGAAGATGGATCTGGGTGGGTTTTATCCCTTAGTCATGTCTCATCGACCTCATTCAATCGCCATATGCTCGCTTCTTTAAAAAGCAAACCCGTCGAGACTTTTTCACAGGGAATTTCATTAAAATAAAACCAACTTAAATGAGCATTCCACGACGCCTTCAGATTTAACCCAAAGCGTCTTTAAGCGCCAAAACCACTTGGATAATCACCCACATTCATCTTTTTCAGCTTGCTTAAATTTGAATCAAATTCACTCGATTTTTTGCTCCTGCGACCACGGTTTTCCCCATCCCAGACCGTTTCGCATGGTCGCCAGGCTTAGGAGATTGGCGGATTTTAAGGGTTGGTACTGGTATTAGGGATTTGAAAATGGGGGTGAGGGGTGGTTGGACCAATGTGTCTTGTAGCGTGGTGTTGGGGCAGGTAGTTTGACCCTGACGTCTTTGGGCCAGCCCAGGTCCACAATACCCTCTCCACCAGCTTTCTTGGCCGCTCTCTCAGGGTCTGATTTGAGAACAATTATTGGCAGCTGCAGGCTACAAGAAGGGGGGGGGTGTCCTATATGCAGTCAGTGCCCTCCTATACCCCAACCGCCCACCCTCCCCCCGACCTCACATGCTACAAGGGGGCACACATGGGTAGGTGGGTCTTTTCTTTCTATACAGCATGTCACCGTAACATGTGCAGCCAAACATGGACATGCCCCAGGGAGGGAGGTAGGGGCTCCAACCGTGAACTGACACTCTGACTTGTCCAGCATTCATGTCAAACCAGCCAAAGGTATAAATCATCTGGGCAATATATACATCCATCCATTATTCATTACAGACGTTGGCTTATGTGCGTGACATGGGAAGTAGTACTTAGTTCATCTATAGTGAATTTTACTTTCTACATTTTTTTTCAAGAATAATGATAATATAGTACACGTTAATACGTATACGGTATCTTTCAGAATAGACAATAGCGGCACAAAATATGTCAACACGTTTTATTTGATATAATATATAATATATATTACATGTAGTTAACACTCCATTTAATACTAACCATCACGTTTTATTTGATATAATATATATTACATGTAGTTAACACTCCATTTAATACTAATCATAGTCCTGCCACGAATGAGATGCCCCTTGCCAAAGAAATGAAAGCAAACGTCAGTGGTCCGTTTTTGGGGAATATTTACGTCTGTTTTCTTATGCAAATACTTCGCAACTGAGAATTCTTAGAACAAATAAACATCACTTTAATATCCTGTATAAAGTTGTAATACATTACAACAATGTAATACAATTTGGAGATGGTACAAGTTGGAGTGGGGAGCATGGTTCTTGTGAATGCATGTTAGATCTAGTTGGTTTTCCTGAATGGAGTTAGTGCAGCTTTCTTATGTCGGTCTTTCTTGTATGTAATATTAATGCAATTATGACCGATATCCAGCAATGTCTACATATTTTATCAAGGTAATCAGATTAAATATGAATAGCTTCAATAAATGTATATAAATACCCCACAATCCAAATGTCACAGTCAGTACTGTTCCACGGAAAAGAGTTTATTCAAATAATTATAATCAACCAAGTGAGGAACAAAGTGAATGCAAAACGCTTTCCAAATTTGTTTTCTGATTTAAAACATAGGACACGAGAAAATGTGAAAACTTTTGCACCAAAAAGAGAGAATCAGAATGGAATTTTATGGAACTGAATTGTGTGATAGAAAATATTCTAGATGAGTGTAACATCTGTGACTTTTCAGACTTGTTAGCAAACTTTGTTGTGCATTGCAAACTTGAACAAAATAGAACACTAATCGAAAAATGCTGGAGTTTTAGGTCACTAATGTGTACTGATAATTAGTTGCTCGACATCGCTTGCTGCACCTATTCTACCCTAGGCCGTTCGAGGCCCATAGCGTTCATTGCGTATCCCTTTCTAAAGTAAACATTAAAATGAATTAAATTAAATGTCAAACAATATCCCGTTCATAACCCCAAGTTGTATTTAGCGAATTACCGGTGGCCTCTAAAATCCTATCGCGTTATCAAATTGACTGAGGCGCGAGAGATTTTGTTTTACGATATTGGGAATGAACGAAATCATTTGCCAAACGATGAGCCCCCGTTTTTTTGCTTTGTTATATTGAGCTCTGGTTACAGTGGTCTCTTATTGGTTCACTCGTTAGCTTCTGTGCAAACCGATCGCTACGGGAATGTGTTTACTCAACCGCCACAAAAACTGACTCGAGTTGAGCGCAGACGACAACTAAACTTCAACCAAAGGCGTCCCGCTTCGATTTGGGGCTGTCACTCAAAGCCGAAAATGGCGGGCTTTTCTCTCGTCACTCAATGGGAGACGCACCCACCAGCGTGCCGTCCCACCGCCCAACGCTTGTTGTATATATGGTGTGTCCCAAATAAAGGCAGCCATGAATAGTTCACCTCATGATACGGGCTGCAGAGGTGGGCTCATGATCGACAAACCAACAACACCAACCGCACCAACAACCTCCACTACCACCACCAGCGCCACGCCACGTCTAGCGAGACGCAGCGGAAGCTCACTGTGTGCATATAGGAATTTAATGAGCGCGGATTACTTGGTGTGATTAGCGTGCGACCGATTTCAACGAGTACACCATGACCCAATTGCATAATCACGTGGGGTAGAAGAGTTTTTTTTTCATCTCCCACTTGGATGGGTCCCATGAAAGGGGGCCGAGAAAATAGGACAAGCGCTACTCGTCTGGTTGCTACGAGAGGGCGCCTCGGCTTGTGTGTTACGTTGGGTTGCGTGGTGTTTAGGATATGTGGGGTGGGGGTGACTCAGCAGCAGTCTTACTACAAGCCCAGCCTCTACTATGATGTACATTAAATACACACCTCCCAAGTGCAGGCTATGTTATATATAGGTGGAGTCTCTAATGGGAGCAGATGCTTCATTAGACATTAGACATTATGGGATAGGAGTATTTAGAGGTGAGGAGATGGAATTGAAATATTTGGATAATTCAAAATTTTGTGTTGTAAGAATTGACAATTTCTTTACCACCTGGCACTACAGTTTATATATGGAAACGTTATATGACTTATCTGGCGGGGGATTGGTGAGGTGTTTAATGATAAACAGTCGCTTGGTTATAACTCTCTCCATTTTGTACTTAAAACAAGAAGTTATCCGCAAACCGAAAGGGGTACGATGATTATAAATACGTTTTCAAATTAATGAGGATTAGTAATGAAAGGGATCATTATCATTATATACGTGTGTATATCATTGTATATTACACACGGTGATTTATATTGTCCATGCATGTTATGGGATTCATTTCATTATTTACATGTACACACACCATGGGCTCACACATCCATGCATGGCTTCATCTACTGATCTAGTACAGTCATAGAATCCCCCCTGTTCCAGGCCTGGAGACGCGTGTACACTTTCTTTGGTTTAACATCCTCTCGACACACATCATAACATCATTTGAGTTAGATGGGAGAGCAACACCACAAGAAAACGTATATCAAGTTAAGCTGCATGACTTCTTAGTTTCTATCCTCGGGCCTCCTACTGCGGGAGGCTAACTGATCAAGGACACACGCCTCAGACAAATCAAAGACACCCTAATGAATTGCTGATGAAGACTAATTTGGAAAAATGTCTAAAGACGCTTCTCCCTCCTTCACAAACATTTGCAACTTTATTCCGCTTATTGTTATTTACAAAAGTCGAGTGTAAGGGTATTAGCATGGTGAAGTAAGTCCTGGTGGTCGCCAATGAATGTAATCCCACTCAGGTCGTCTTGGGAGGACAGCAACAAGAAATCCCTTTATTAATTTAAAATGATTCTGCAGATGTACACGTTGTTTTTCCACCAAGCCGACTTGTAGAATTCGATAGTCCCAACGAAATGTAATTTTAATCTGAAATGGTCAAATTACGGGACATTAGAACAAACTGAAACTTAATTAGAGCGTTTGGGACGAGGACAAAACTTGGCATGGAATCCACAAAGATGGATTTAGTCGCCAGCTGTACAGTGTGATTCATAACGAAGCGCCTCCAGGAAGGGAGGCAGGCAGGAGGAAAAAGTGTCTCTACCAAATCAAAATGTTTCACGCCTCGCACAATGGTCAAATTACACCAACGCAATGGTCCCTGTGTGCTCTGCTCGAGCAAATGAGTGGATGGAGAGCTGCTCGGCGACGGGGCCGTTTAATGCATGTTAATTCGTACTGATGGGTCTATCAGCGCCGTAAAGCCAGGTTGGGGTTTTGGAGGAGACCATAAAAATGTCCACCTCGGCCTGCTTTATGGGCCGGGTGAGGGCGCGCCACGCCGGCCACACCGCGCCCAACATATGTGACGACAGCACCAGATTTGTCCGCTCTGATTTATGTCCCCCGAAAGGGGCCCGCCATGGCTGTTTTTCTCCCCCTCTGTGCACCATGACCGCGGCCCCACCACCCCCTACCTTCCCATTTGCCATTGTGCCCCCCCCCCCTCCTACCACAACCACCCACCACTACCCTTCAACTCCCGACCACGGCGCTGCTGCCGTGCCGCTAGCTCCGCCTGGTGTGATTCGGCGGAACTAAAACTCGTTGGCTGCGTCCCGTCCCCCAGCGGTGGTCAGCAATGGCCGAGTGGTCACCCGCCCCCTGCCCTCCCCAGCCGCGCCCCCTAATCCGGCTTAATTGGCGGCGCGTGCCGTGAAGTGGGCTCGAGTGGCCGGAGGGGTCAGGCGGGTCACGCCCCTGTGAAACTGACCACTAGGCTGAGTAAGCAGAAGGGTGGTGGGATGACCAGCGGGCAGTGTCATCAGTCACCACCCCCTGGCTGGACATTGACCGCCCAGTAATTTGATGGTCACTTGACGTGTGTCCATGGTCAACACCACTCGGTCAACACTGACCATTTTGTGTAAATAATGACAGATTAATTTGCATGCCTTTGCATCCCTCTCCCTCCCCATTCTCCTCCCCCTCAACCAACACCAAGAGCTGAGTTTCCAAAGGGAAGAGTTTCCGGTCGCGAATAAATTGGATTGCATTAGGCATGAGCGCAAAAGGCAGAGCCTGATAGGGTTAAAACTCGAATTCAAAATTAATTTACTGGAGTTAGATGCTCGTTTGAAGGGGGAGGGGTTGCCGTGTGGCGAAGTTCGTTAGATTTAATGGGACTATCCCGAATCGTCACAAGAAAAATGCCATGTCGCGCCCGCTGTCGTGCTTTACTTTTAGCACCCCCCTGAAGCAGGGAATTAGCCACAGAGAAAACTGATCAGTGCACTGTGTGCTTTTAACGAATCCGGTGTTGTATAATTAAAATGCCTTCTCTGTGGATGTCAAAGGATCAGGGGGTTCCAGTAGAGTACCCCGACAGACTCTGATTACAACAGCCTGCCACCTCCCGCAAAATGTCCAGTCTTCAAGCCATACTCTCTTGTTCCATGACAGAGTGTATAGGTATTCCCATCTGAATTTAGCCCTTTTTATACCCGCTCTAAGCCCCCTCCCTCCATACCCCACACCCACTCACTCCACTCTCATTGAGCTGCTCACCAATTAAAACTTTGCTAGTTTTGTAAGCCTGAGGTTGACGTGCTAATTTTCCTCTGTCGAATAACCACTTAACTGGGACGAAAAATGCAGCCCCTCCTGCTCTTTTATAAATACAAGGTCATTATGTAGATATCCAGTGAAAAAAGAGATGCTCTGTCCCGTTTCGCTCATTTGCTCTGAGGCCGGAGTCAAAACAGACTGTGTGAGAAATAGTTATAATGACATGGTCTCTTCATAGTTGACATTTAAAGGGCAGGACCTCCAAGCGGACAGGGGAAGTAAGCAGGATAGTATGAATCACACCCTTCAAGGGATATCCGTATGTATTATGTCCATACATCTATTTGCCTTTATAGGTGCATATGTATATTGATATCCCCTTCTCAAAGGTCTCCTGTCTAACATTGCATCGGTCAATAGGTAAAGGAATAGCTGAAGTAATGTTGTTCATGACTGTGTTCCCCATTCTATGATAACCACGTACTTCCCATACTTCCCCTAACGTGTCTTTTTTTTATACACATTGTACATATTTATTATGTATATCACATGTTAAAGGAAGATACCAATGCATGGTAGTATCCATGAAATATAGCATAAGCCTCAATGTTATTTCCATTGCTGTCAAGGAAACATTATAACTGAAAATGTACCTATACTAACTACACCTTAATTGCTTGACCTAAACTACTCACACCTTAATTGCTTGACCTATACTACTTACACCTTAATTGCTTGACCTATACTACTTACATCTAAATTGCTTGACCTATACTACTTACATCTAAATTGCTTGACCTATACTACTTACATCTAAATTGCTTGACCGATACTACTTACGTCTAAATTGCTTGACCTATACTACTTACATCTAAATTGCTTGACCTATACTACTTACGCCTAACCTGATTATTCTGGTACATACATTGAATGTCTATTTAAAGGAAAGTGTATAGCTTTGTAAACTGTTCTAGGAACAATTGAACAGTACGTAATTAGTAGGCATACTTAATACAATTGTGTTTAGCATTGTGACTTGCTTACACTATTGTTCAGCATAATGATGAACGTACCTATAAAATAGATATTCCATGAACAAAGAGTGATACATACGTTTTAAGATTCTAGTATCACAGATCAAATCTTTTGACTATAGTTTGTCCTGAACTTTTAACATATCATTGTACAACCAGTTTCTTAACAAGTTGCTGATGTTTAAATGTTGTTCCCAATTAAAAAAAGAACTCCCGTAGTTATATGTAATATGTATATACTGAAAGCTTTGTTGTGTTACTAAATACAACTGTAAAAAGTACTACTAATCCATCAGTGAGGTGACAGAAAGCCTGTGGCGTCTTCAGTCACCTTTTTTTTTTTACATATATTTATAACCTTAACAAATGATGGGCGTGGTCTACTAAGTCTTTATCTTGCCGGTACAGAAGGCTTCTTTGAATCTATATTTAATCATACCCTGTATTTTACTACCATCCCTTTCATTTTGAAGCAGGATCATATCGTGTGTGCCTGAAAGTCCCCGTGTATACGATGACTCCAGCACTCCCGTGTTTTGCAAAACACAAAAGAAGGTAACAACTTTGAAGAAGAAGAGGAGAAAAATTTACGGTAGGATCGTTGAATGCTCAGGAAAGACGAGACACGCGAATGCCATCGCCAAATTGGCGGCCATCAAGTCTGTGGAACACGAGCTAGGGGTTGTACCTGCAAGTAACATGGTTAGGGATGGGCCTCAAAGCCATTGGGCAAGGTGGGGGGCAACCCTATTTGTAGGGACAGGCAATGGAGGATGGGCACAGGAGTACAGAGGTTAAAAGGGGATGGGGTCCAGCATCTCGCAGCAACAACACCATATTGACATCCCGCCAGTATCAAAAGAAGACCGTCAAAAAGAGGGGTAGCTTAATTTGGGCTTTTTGTTCGCACCCTTACTGAACGTCTATGTGTGCTCCCGGGCCCACCATCGTCGATTTGCTCAATTTTGTACACGACACGCGCTGCTCGCGTGGGACATGCACGTATGGCTTGCGTGGCTTCTGGGGAGCAGCTTGGCTTCTAACCTTGACTTACGGCCCCTGGCTACTCACAAAAGGTTATGACTCAGATTCTGAACTCACCTGAAATATTTCTTCTGGTGAGATCACTCATTGCCTATATCTCTACCAACATCTTACATGACACACCCACTGCCAACAGCTATAATGGATTTTTGTTTTAGAGGTTTACATATCACGTTTCATGGACATGCAGAACGCTGATGATGGGAATATACATCCTGCACTGCTGCATGCCACAGACTTAAACTGATCAGGTTAGGTGGTTATATCCCAGTGGGCACGGAACATTGAATCAATGTTGACGAATGGTTGACAACATTGTTTCAATGTTGATTCAATGTTGATTCACCATTGAACTGCATTCTGTGCCCACTGGGATATCTATATCTCTCTCTCTTTCCTTCTCTGTTTTGTTCTTTTAAATTCCTATATATGTCCATAATCACTCTCAACATCTTTCAACATTAGATGAACCGACTACCTCATGGGCCTGGGTGTAGACAGGTGGTACTATCTTATGTTGAAATATGATGGACTAGTCATGTGTACATTGCAAACTAGACGGTGCACCTGTCTATGCCCAAACACATTGGTCGTCTAATGTGAAACGTCTTCCACTGTCATGCCTTATCTATATTAATATTACACACATCTACAACACACCAGCCAGTCAAGCATGCTGCTCAGTTTAAACCTGTGGCTGCATGCTAACTGTATTTGAGTTGGCTTTCACTGCATAAATGTATACAAAGAGGGGCATCCACCCCATCCCTTCTATATATACATATATCATGCAGCGTCAATGTGTTCAGGTTGACGTTCTCAGCACTAGTTCCTTAGGCTACGTATACCTCTCGAGGTTCTACCCCATCCCCTTCATCCCTCCCCACTCTCTATATCCCCACATTCATTTGTGTGCCATTGGCATCTTCTGCGAGTGCTTGTATTTATGTTCTTCTCCTTTAACATCCAACCCGCCTGGGGAGACCCCCCAGACCGACAATATACTGGCTCCTCACAATGACTACTCGGCCACAGTTACACATTATTTTGAAGTGATGCATTTTTAATGCTGGATCTTGCGTGACCATCTTTGTATATGGGACTGTTGTATTGATTGAGCAGCTCTGAGCGCCTCTATTGGTAGGGGGTTGTGGGGAAGCAGGGGGATGGCCAACCTACGCATCATCCTACCTACCTAATACCTAGTAATTCCCTCACAGCAACACCTCAAAAGAGACCAACAGTCCCCCTTATACTGACTCTTCATGTTCCCATGTCATGGTTAACTCAGGACTGGGCAGCTGTCCACATATCTACGTCTCACCAAGACAGGCGTCACTGGGCATGGAATGAGTCTAGTTCCAAGCTTTCTAAAAGGAAGAGAATTTCGTAATTATTCACACTAAGACCAAATTCACAAAATTTCACCAGAATACAGTATTTGACTTTATTATTTCCAAGGTTCTCCTTTCATGCTTCCCTGCTTTGAATCCTACCAGTTCCCTTCCATTTTGAAAGCCCTTCTTTCCTTGTCACCTGAACTTCCTTCTACAGCTTGGTATATAAAAGAGAAATCTAGCAGAATGCACCTGTAACTTAAAGATTTCCAAAATTGTCTTCAAAGAGAATTAATAAATCAATTTTGTGCCGAAATGCCCCTGAATGCAAGTTTCCCAAGACCCCACCCCAGTCATTTCCATCTGAAAAATATCTCATCCCCTATTGTAGATGATAATACAGATCTGGGCTGAAATGTATTGTGTTCCAAAATGCATTATTTCAAGTCCGTATTTCCAACATTTACCTATATATTTTGATGACCAGGTTCCAATAGTAGAGTATTGATACAGATCTGTGTTTTGATATCTTGTGTGTCCAAATACATCAGAATGCACAATTTCAAGTGTACCCTTTGAGAATAGCCATTGTCTATATAAACACATGTTAAGCTATGTTTTTGCATTACACGTTATATATCTTCATATGTAACATAACACCATACATTTACGTAAACATAGTCTTGTTTTCACCCAAGCAAACAACCGGTAGATATAACTTCAACCTTTGGATTGCGTAGTAAAGTGTAAGATTATGAATGCTGAATATATTTCTATTCCAAAACTCATTCGCTCCTGAATTCAAATGAATTAATGACTGCAGTAGTATAGTATGTATCGGAACGGGACTATAGTTAAGTACTGTTTATTACTCAATCGACATGCAGCCAATCAGAGGCCTCCATTTGGTCACGTGACCCCCTCATTTGCATAATTACGTAATAGGCCACGCCCCTCATTTGCATAATTACGTAATAGGCCACACCCCCTTGATCACCAGCCAATCAGGGGCCACCATTTGGTCACGTGACCCCCACGTGACCCCCTCATTTGCATAATAGACCACGCCCCCTTGATCACGTGACCCCCTCATTTGCATAGTAGACTACGCCCCTTTGATCACCAGCCAATCAGTGGCTTCCATTTGGTCAGGTGACTCCCTCATTTGCATAATCATGGATCACGTGACTCTTTCATTTGCATAATAGGACCACACCCCTTGGTCACGTGACCGGAAGCGCTCTTTATTTAGAAAATAGGCCACACTCCCTTGGTCACGTGACCTGACCCCCTCCCTCATTTGCATAATATAGACAATAGACAGACTACGCTTCCCTTTTGGTCACATGACTTGGACTAGCTAATGGGAGGCTTCTATAAGGGGCGAGGGGAGGAGGGGAGGGGGGGAGGGGGGCACTTTAAGATGCATGGGGAGGGGAGGGGGGGAGGGGGGCACTATTTATGGGGTGGGCGGGCACTTGGGGGGGAGGGGGGGCTTTTAGGGTCTGCTCGGGAGAAAAAAAAATAAAAAATTATCTGATCTCTAGGGAATCGCTTCCTCTCTACCCCCCTTTAGGGGGGTAGGGAGGAGGCGAGTCGGAGGTGACTGTAGAGGAGTTTTTCGGTGACTTGATGCTTTTCAAACGACTGTGCTGATAGTTGATGAATTTGACTTTTTGACTTGAATATTTCATGCGACTTTGTGACTTGTAAGCGAAAGCGAAAGCGACTTTGCGACCTGTAACCCTTTAAATAAAGAGGTGACTTTGTAACCTCAGGGGGGAGATCCTTCTACACCCCCACGGAGTAGAAAGGATCTCGGTTGATTGACTGTACTTTGACTTGTTGTTGTAAACAAAAAAAAAAAAATAAATAAAAAAAAAAATAAAAAAATCAATGAATAGAACGACCCCCTCATTGCTAACAAAGGAACGCCTTTTGAATTACACAAATGACCCTCTTTTTGTAGGGGTTAGCGGTAACTCGACTTGAATTAGAGTATTAGGGAGAGCAAAACGCGACTACACACCGTCTTAGACTGTCGTCTTACGGACCGGATAACAATAACCCTAGTTACCTCGGTTACTGTTGCTCAAGAGACGGCGATGGATCTGGTCACGTGGATACTGAAAGAAGGTCTACCTATAACCACTACGCTAGTTTGAACGCGGCGGGTATGAGTCATCATGGGGCCCTTGACGGGTTGGTCCTCCCCATGCAGCCGTATGTCGAATTTAAGAAATGTCCATGTCACACGTCACTAAGGGAGAAAACGTTTTTTGAAAATATTTAGAACCCGAATTTGAGCATTCTGGTACATTTTTAAGGACCCAGACACTGCAAAACCGAGTACCATCCAAGAGAAAAAAAAATTTGGCGAAATGTTTAGGCTTGAAATGGCACTTTTCTGATGCACTCTTTGAACATTTTTTTTTTTTTTTTCCTCATGTCACTATGGTCCATGGCACATGTGGGACTCAAGAAATGCCACATGTCCCATGTCACTTAGATGTCCGTGCCCGTGTCGTCGTATCGAATTTTAAGAAAATGCCCATGTCACCATATCGAATTTAGGGGTCTAGTGACATCAGCATGTCCGGCTATCCTCCACAAATTTAGCTCTAAAATGTTTACTTTTTTTTTGGGCTGATTTTTCATCATTTTAAAAAAACAATAGGTTGTTTGAAATGTTTGCTGTTGTAAATAGAAACAAAAACAAAACAAAGCGCATGGTAAGATTATGTCACATTTTCAAGTGGCGGGTCCGCGCGAGGCTTATTCAGCCTCTTCGTGGATCCGCGACTCCAATGTGATCATATACTAATCACCGGTGTTTACGGTATTATATACTAAGGTATGAGACGGGTCTTACAGAAAAGGTGTCTAAAGAGCCCTGTGACCTGATTGAAATGACGTCAGCGCCGTCTGCTCGTCAGTGCCCGGCTGTAGCCCGTAGGACATGTTATTCTGCTTTTCTGGATGTTTTGAAATATTTTGATTTAACTGTTAATACCTGATAACAAGCCTCTGAAGCAGATTTTTGGTCGAGCACCTGTTCTCTACTCTTCCATCGATTAGCTGCTTCAGCAAAAAAAAATCGCGCGCGCGGTCTAGTCTATATGACGGAGTCGCTAAAGCTCTGTTTAGAGAGTGGAACTTGACCTTGAGTATAGACTCAGTACTATAGACTCAGTACTAACTGAACGCCCCGCGGGGTCACCCCTCACCACGTGGGAATATGTACAAGCTCTGGTTCTTCACTTTACGGCTTGACTGAAACTGAGACGCGTCCATGATAAACTCTAGCCTTTTTTTTTCCTTTACTAGGATCGAGAGAGAGATTTTAAATGGGGCGGTTATCTAAATAGCGTGGAACTAAAATCAGGCTGCGGCAGATAGTATCTCTGCGCACCTCAAGACTCAACGTAACTTTCACTCTCCAGCAGAAGTTTAGTTGTGACTAATGATGGGCGGCGACCGTCGTGCACCGGCGGACATTGGAGAGTGTTGGAGAGCTGAACCTTACAGACATATAAATCAATCGCTTTGGTGGAAATATCTCGCCATAGATTGGAACCAAATACTTATCTAATGGAATCGTTATCAGTTTTCAGTTTTCTTGCCGTACAAAATTTATTTCCCACTCTTCACGTGGTGATAGCTGAAGGTCGCTCGTCGTAGGTACGTGTGACCGGAACACCTTTTTTGTTTTTGGCGCGGGTTGACATCAGATTTGTACCGTACTGTCGCGATTAAGAGCTCTGAGGGAGGGCTTTTCAATTCGGTGAAGTTCTTACTCAGGAGCTATATACAAGCCAGGCGCTGGCGCTTATTCAAAGTCGCGATTTTAGTGCTTGAGAAAAAACATTTGGAGGCTCTTATACTCCGGCGCTTATAAAAGACCGGCACGCTTTTCAACACTAGTTGCTTTATCGCGACCGTACGGTATGACTTCGGTGTCAAAAGATCCCAAACTCCAAATAAGGAAGTGAAACGACGTCGTCTGTCTACCTCGTGCGCGTCATAGCGTCGTCGAAAATAGTGTGACGTCAGCATCTCTCAGGCGGCTAGGAAGTCAGTTCGACAAAATGGCTCACGGAGTGAACTTCGTGGCCGTTTCTCGATCTATGATCGATGCGGCCGTGGAGAAGGAATTCGTAGCCGTGCAACAGAGAGAGGAGGCGGAGAGACAGAACTTCGTGGCCGTTTCTCGATCTATGATCGATGCGGCCGTGGAGAAGCAGTTCTTTGCCTCGCTACAGAGAGAGGAGAGACAGCGGACTGCTGCTGAAGCAGAGGGTGTGGTGGATGAGCTGATCGAGAACGTCGCTGATCAACTCATCCGCCGGTGCGTGGAGCAGGTCAAGCAGCAAGTCTGCATGGAGGAAGGACTACCGCCCGCCGTGCTGGAGGAGCTGCTGAAGGACTGCCACGCGTTATGACCACGCCCTCCGCTTCAGCAGCAAGGTCCCTGCGACCCTCTCTCTACCAAACGGTCCTTTTAAGGACCAACCACTGATCACAAAAGTTGAAAATCAATCTCAATATAATATACGCATCAGAAAAACCCCTAATACGCTATACACTGAAACCCTGTTGAGTAGGTAGATCGAGTTGGGCATTTTTTTTTTTAGGAAGAGCAATCAGGTCATCGTGTGGAGATCATCAGGTGTCCTGTGTGTGTGTGTGTGTGTGTGTGTGTGTGTGTGTGTGTGTGTGTGTGTGTGTGTGTGTGTGTGTGTGTGTGTGTGTGTGGGATGTGTGTGTGTGTGTGTGTGTGTGAATTTTATACAAATACAATTATTCATTCCTTTCAGCAAGAAAATTAGCTCAATGTAATCATATGATTTTAACTGCCCTACTTATCAGAGCCTTGACGACATCTGACCGCCCCCCTTTTCAGGATCTAAATGGAAATTCACCGCCACCGCTTTTCAGAGTACTGCAGCGCCATTACCTAATTCTTTTTGTATGTGAAAAAAACCCAAAAAAAAACAGCACTGATAAGGGGTTTAATTAGACAGATATTGGTTTCTACACTATCAAAAAACAAAACAAACCCTCAGCGCTTTAATGCTAAAGGTGGCAATAGTGCTTTAATGCGCTACGCCCTTTGTCGATATGCCAGTGTATGCATGCATGCAGCCCTGGTGAGGAACTCTGAGTGCCGCATTCATGACTTATGACGACAACGGGCACTGCACATTAAAGCGCTATGCGACTATTAAAGGGTTAGATCCAGTCTTGCTACAGGCATCCAGAATGCTATACCCAGAGTTGGTGGTCTGGTCCAGACTGCTGTACACAGATTGTAGACGGGATGGCGGGTTGCTGCCAGACTATCCCTCTGGTACGATATGCGGCTGGCGCGGCCGAGCCTGTCTTATATGATGCTGAGTCTAACTATGTATTAGATACCCTACGAGTAACTGAGAGTATGTCAAAATAATCACGGCAAACTGACTGGCGTCTTCATAGGATCATAGAGTGGTTATTATTACATAACTCAGTAACCTTTGGTTATGTGTTAGATAGAGTACACTTGGACACGGTTATTCCATATACCCGCTGCCCCACAGGGTCAAGACGAGGTGATTTAAATAATAAGACCCAGACGGGTAAAATAGCCAAAGTCAACAATGACCTGTTTTTTGGGTTTTTTTTTAGCCAATATGGACAAAGAGACACGGGGTGCTGTACACAGGTTGTGGACGGGCTGGTGGGTCACTGCCAGACTATCTCCCTGGTCCGATATGCAGCCGGCGTGGCCGAGCCTGTCTTATATGAGGCTGAGTCTAACTATGTATTAGATACCCTACGAGTAACTGAGAGTATGTCAAAATAATCACGGCAAACTGACTGGCGCCTTCATAGGATCATAGGGTGGTTATTATTACATAACTCAGTAACCTTTGGTTATGTGTTAGATAGAGTACACTTGGACACGGTTATTCCATATACCCACTGCCCCACAGGGTCAAGACGAGGTGATTTAAATAATAAGACCCAGACGGGTAAAATAGCCAAAGTCAACAATGACCTGTTTTTTTGTGTTTTTTTTTTAGCCAATATGGACAAAGAGACATGGGGTGCTGTACACAGGTTGTGGACGGGCTGGTGGGTCACTGCCAGACTATCTCCCTGGTCCGATATGCAGCCTGCGTGGCCGAGACTGTCTTATATGAGGCTGAGTCTAATTATGTATTAGATGTGCTACGAGTAACTGAGAGTGTGTCAAAATAATCACGGCAAACTGACTGGCGACCTCATAGGTCAGTTATTATTACATAACTATTATTACATAACTCAGTAACCTTCGGTTATGTGTTAGATAGCGTGCACTTGGACACGTTTATTCCATGTACCCGCTGCCCCACAGGGTCAACACGAGGTGTTTAAATAATAAGACCCAGACGGGTAAAATAGCCAAGTCAACAATGTCCCGTTTTTTTTAGCCAATATGGACAAAGAGAAACGGGGTGCTGTACACAGCTTGTGGACGGGGTGGCGGGTCGCTGCCAGACTATCCCCTGGTCCGATATGCAGTAAATTTTCTGCACCGTGTGACAACGACCGATCAGCTACCAACCTATTTTTGGTTATTTTTCTATTCAGTTTTTGATCAGCGCACTTTATTAGCGTGGTTTTTTTTTTAAATTTTTTTAATCATAAATAATATGTAGACTTGGAAAAAAAAAGAGAACTGACATGTCGCTGTTTTGTCACTAAACCCAAAGACCCACCCACCCCGTAGGAAGGGGAGACGTTTGTGAACGTTCCCTTAGGTCTCTATTCTTTATTTATTGTGTGGCCCCTAAAGAGGGGCCAACCAACTGACACTGTCAGTTGGTTAGTAGATGCTACTCAACATGGGCGTAATTAATTACACCTAGTGTTGAGAAACAACATGCCTGAGCTCAAAAGGCCCCCGTTGAGTGGGGGCCCTTGTGGCACAACGAGTTGGTTCGTTTTTCAGATTACCTACTCGGCGAGAGTTTCTGCCTATGTATCTTTTATAAAGCCTTAGATATGGTGTGGTATTTTTCATCTCGCTATAGTTTAGTTGGTATTCAAAGAAACTGCCTCATTTCTATCAGAAATACACAATATTGAATTGTTTTTATATTTTAATATATTCAGAAGCACACTTTGTTGCCTATATAGCTCATTATGCGTTGAAATGTTCGCGAGCATCGTAGGAATGTACAAATCCCCTATTGTGGCGCCATCTGACGAAAGAGCAAGGAACTATACGTGACCTGAACCCCGCCCTCAGCGCGTTCGTTATTCGCATCTTTGACAGCGACTAAGAGACGCTCAAACTGTCTTATTTAGTTTGAACTTATCACAAATTTGTCTTTGATAGGTCGTAGATCGACTTCTGACTTTTTAGTTAGAATAAAAAACAAGTGACGCCGCCACAGACCCGCGCATTAACGCGCTCCGCCGTCTTCAGAGGGCCGAGTCTATAGTACAGTAGATTCTACTGTGTACTTACACTAACAGTGCTACATATACATACCTGAGTCATAAGTGGGTTTTTTTTGTTGTTTTTTAGGGGAAAAAAAGTGATCTACTCACCCAAACCGCTATTAGTAGGTAACCTGTATGACCCATGCCGCAAACATCTGCCTCGTGACTGATAGTGTACCGGTGGTGAAGTGCTGTTGCAAGAACAATTGAGGCTCTTTATATAGCTGAGAGAGCGAATGGACTAATCTTGTTTTCACCTTGAGCCCCACCCTATTCCAGAGAGGGTATCAAAAATCGCATGTACGCGTATATGGGCTTATAGCTGGTGAATAGATAGATAAGGCGGGGCACCTGTGTATACTAAGACTCCAGGGGGCGTTTTAACGACAGGTGTGACGCGCCAGCCCGTGGAGGGAGCTTTTTTGTTTTTCACTTAGAGAGCGTATACAAAGCCTACAGGGGGTGATTAACGCCAGGTGTGACGCGCCAGCCAGTGGCCGGATCACCTCATCTTCTAAGCTTTTGTTTTCACCTAGAGAGGGGATCGAGAGTGTATACAAAAAACTACAGGGGTGTTTAACGCGGCCAGCTGCCTACATGCTATAGTCTAAGCCTGTTTTCAGCTAGAGAGGGATCTACATCACCTAAGCCCTTTCCACCCTTAAATCGATCTGATAATTACCATAGAGAAGAGTAATGCGCGTTACATGTATATGGGCTTATAGCTGAGTAAGAGCTTAAGATGCTAGTCAACTGTGTATGCAAAAAAACAAACTACAGGGGGTGTCTAAAGTCGATTGTCATGCGCCAGCGGGCGGACAGAAGTCTGCCACTCTAGCTGTGACTACAAGCGCGTGCGTGTGGTAGACAGCTTAAATCAAACACGAGTTAAGCTCCTTATAGCTTCCTACTGTCTGCGGATTCGAGTCTTTTGTTTTTTCATGTATTTCCTCGGAGGGTCGAACAGGATTAAAGATGTAACGAACCCGCGCCTACACAGGTAGACAGCCGGTCGCCTTCCTAGTGAGAGTTTTCCTCCTGAGTTAAGAAGCTTATCTCGGAGCCTAGTACATAAGCGAGAGTGAAACATGAGTCCCACACACTTCTTCAACCACCTTCAGCATGGCGTCATCAGGAATCACTCTACGTTCTACCGAATGTGAGCAATCCCAACACTACTACAGAGCCGCGACAACACCACATGAGGAGACGTCCATGTTTACTGATGAGTCAACAAGTAGCAAGGTGGAGGTTAGTTTTTATCAAGATTCGTACGGGTGGCTGGAAAGTGTGAGGGCTACTTCTGCAGCTAATGCTGCTGCTCGTGCAAAACGTGAAGCTCGTAAGGTGGAAGTTGGTTTTTATCAAGATTCGTACGGGTGGCTGGAAAGTGTGAGGGCTACTTCTGCAGCTAATGCTGCTGCTCGTGCAAAACGTGAAGCTCGTATCGCTGTTCGTGCTACACATGCAGCATACGAAGTTGCCAATGCTGCTAACAACGTTGCTGTTACTCTCGCCGCTGCTGCTCGTGCTGCTAATCTTTTTGCTACTGTTTCCGCTCTTGCTACCGATGCTGCTGCTACTGATGCTGCAACGACTGCTAAAAGTGCCGCTGTTGCGGCTGCTGCTAGGGCTAATGCTATTAATGCTTGTACAGCTGCTAAACAAATAGCCTGTTTTGCTTCTGCTAGTCGCAGTGTCGCTGTTACGGCTATAGCTGATGCCCATGATGCTAAGTTACGGGCTTTTGCTTTTGCTGAAGCTGCTGTTGATGCTCAAGATGTTGCTGCTGCTGCTGCTACTGCTGCTGATGAAGCTGCTGCTGCCGCTGCTGCTGCTGCTGAAGATGCTGCTGCTGCTGCGGCTGATGCTCTAGACACCTATGACGCTGCTGCTCTAGACACCTATGACGCTGCTGCTGCTGAAGATACTGCTGCCGCTGCTGCTACTGCTGCTGCTGCTGCTGAAGATGCTGCTGCCGCTGCTCTAGACACCTATGACGCGGCTGCTGCTGCTTTTGCTGAAGATACTGTTGATGCTGCTGCTGCTACTGCTGCTGCCGCTGCTGCTACTGCTGCTGCCACTGCTCTAGACACCTATGACGCGGCTGCTGCTGCTTTTGCTGAAGATACTGTTGATGCTGCTGCTGCTACTGCTGCTGCCGCTGCTGCTACTGCTGCTGCCACTGCTCTAGACACCTATGACGCTCCTGCTACTCCTGCTCTAGACACCTATGATGCTGCTGCTGCTGCTGCTGCCACTGCTCTAGACACCTATGACGCTCCTGCTACTCCTGCTCTAGACACCTATGATGCTGCTGCTGCTGCTGCTGCCACTGCTCTAGACACCTATGACACTCCTGCTACTCCTGCTCTAGACACCTATGATGCTGCTGCTGCTGCTGCTGCTGCTGAAGATGCTGCTGCTGCTGCTGCACTAGTCATCTATGACGTGGCTACTGCTCTAGACACTTATGACGCGGCTGCTGCTGCTGCTGCTGCTGAAGATGCTGCTGCTGCTGCTGCTCTAGACACCTATGACTGAAAACATAGTAGGCGTTATTTACAAACACTGCTGTTACCTATGCCTAAACTTAGTAGGTCTTATTTACAAACAAGAGAGCCACGTGGTGTTGTTTACAAACAAAGAGAGCCACGTGGTGTTGTTTACAAACAAAGATAGTCACGTGATGTTGTTGTGGTCTATCATGTCAATGAAGGGGTCACGTGATCAAGGGGGCGTGGTCTATTATGCAAATGAGGGGGTCGCGTGACCAAATGGCGACCTCTGATTGGCTGGTGATCAAGAGGGCGTGGCTTATTATGCAAATGAAAGGGTCACGTGATCAAGGGGGTGTGGCCTATTATGCAAATGAGGGGGTCACGTGACCAAATGGAAGCCTCTGATTGGCTGGTGATCAAGGGGGCGTGGCCTATTACGTAATTATGCAAATGAGGGGGCGTGGCCTATTACGTAATTATGCAAATGAGGGGGTCACGTGACCAAATGGAGGCCTCTGATTGGCTGCATGTCGATTGAGTAATAAACAGTAGTTAACTATAGTCCCGTTCCGATACATACTATACTACTGACTGCTTAATACAGAAATTATTTCTCATCACGTTCGCATAATTGCATTGAGAACCCTAAAGAAGTCATGATTGTAAAACCAATGGGAGTCCTTATGAGGGACTGGGGTAAACTTAAAATCAAGAGAGATTAATATTTGATTAACACAAGCCAATTAGGGAGAAAACAAAATGCCGGTTTTGGGTGTATGCACATGAAAAAAGCATTTGCCAAATCAGCATTTTTTCTGCATTTGCAAGTTCCTTGTAGGGTGTATTGGCGTGGTGAGTATCTGGCTGGCGGCATCTTCACACAGACATTGGTGCCCTTTGTTGTCCACCCCGTGGCGTGGTTATCACCATTTATCTAAGGAAGCAATCAGTCTTATTAGGCAGTCCGGAATGCCCTCTATTTGCGGGTTACCAGATTCCTGCTATCTTGATTTCTTGGTGATCCGACGGCGTTATCCCGGCATCACGGAGGGCCAGAGAAAATTAGAGGCGTTCTCCCGCTGGGGGTAGGCGTCATATAATATGAAGGAGACGGAGAGTCTGCGACCAACGGACTTGGGGGAGGAGAGGGGGTGGTGGGAGGGGACTTGTGTGTAGAGGGGAGATGGGGGACCTGTATGGCACCACTGGCGCGCCTCGACAACATTGTCACCCGCCAAGTCTCCAGAGTTATCACCAACAAGTTGGACCTAAGTTGGTTGCCTCTCCCAAGGGGGCGACTGAGGGGGCGCACCAATCTGAAGGGTAGAGGGGGTGGGTGGGTGGGGAGGCCCACGGACGATTGAGCGCGGACACTGGCCAAGTAAACTGCCTCAGGCGACAGCCCGACTCCTGGGACTGGCAATCTCGGCGCCAAATTGCCACCCGGAAAATGTTCCGCCCTGGAATTAACCACATGCGCGCCGTCCGCCGTCTTTATATGTCCCGCATGCTGCCACGGGGAGGGAGATATGAATTTTGTATGTTCGCCACCGCCCCCAACGCAGGCTAGGTAGGGGGAGGTCATTACTGGGGAAAGGGCCAGGCAGGCCCTGCTGCAGCGACGCGCCGCTCACTGCCGGGGCCAACGAAGCCAATTCCCCTCAGGAAATATTCATGTAAAAGTTGGCGCCTGCTAGCTGCGAACAAAAATGACCATTATGAAGGGCGGCGAGCTTTTGGGCATGGGGAAAGTTTGGAGCACGCGCTCTTCTGGTTACATTCCGTGGAGAAGACGCCCTCCACCTTCTCCGACTTGGGGAAAAAGTGGGTATTTGTGGTAAATATTTTAATGAGATTAGTGGAGGTGGAGTTGGTGTTGGTGGGTTGGGATGAGGAGGGGTTGCTGGGAGAGATGGGCAGAATCTGTAGAAGACATGGCCACTGCGTAGTAAAAAGCCATTCTGAGAGTCAGATAATACATGTGTGTACAGCCTAAATGTATACCATAGCCATATTGCATCAGTTTCCATTTTGTAACTCCTTTGTCCTATTTAAAATATACATTGGCATGTACATTTTGTATTATGATACTGTCCATAGAAGTGGAATTCCACACTTTCCTTTTGTACTTTTTTTTGCCTTATTTCATAGTGTTAGTCTCCATTAAGTACCCACTCAGGCAGAAAATGTTGTCCCATTCATAATGCCACTTAGCCTACTCTTTTTTATGTGTATCCCCTAACACACACCGCCACACAGCCTTCTTTTTTTATACCCAACAATCAGCACCAACAATGATCTCATGAAAATGGGATTCCCTTTCTTTCTCTCAACTTGGCAGACAACATTTGAAATGTTCTAGGCCTGTCGCGAATCTTGATTGGCGGGGTCAGGTAGTGAGTCCAAATGTTTGAAAATGATATGGCTGACATGCGGTGCTATACCAGACCCTGAGTCAACAAAAGCTGTTGGATCGTATTGCAAATGTGTCCACCATCTCTCGGCACCAAGCCCAGGGTGGAGTCGCGTCCAAGGGTAGGAATTGTCAGGAAGTGGGGACCACCCGAAGGAAATCCCCTTGAAGATGTTTCACTGCATGAAACGTGATATGTCGGATTTCCTATTTGCCTGTGGCAGATATACGGTTGTGCTACCTAAACCTTGTCTGACTTCCGGTGTGGGATCCTTACGTTGCCTTGGTGATGAACAGGCGTTTTCATAGACAGGAACAGGAATGTTGAAAGCTATGGTTTATTTCAAAATGAAGATATAAGTAAGTAAAACCGAGCTATGGGTAGAACCTCGGGGTGTAATATTATTTGGAATTAATGTTTAGGGTGGTAATACTACCTTAAGTGAACCCCCCACTATGATAAAGGCCCGAGTAACGGACCCGCTCCACTCCAACTGTTGCTAGAGGGGTGGGTAGAGATAAGCCTCCTTCTCTCTCTCTCTCTCTCTTTCTCTCTCTCTCTACACATGTGTCCACTCTTCCCAGTGTGGCTTATCATATTGGAGTGGTCATCCTATATAGTATAAACGTTACACTATTATATTATCTCCCTTTGCATCCCGGAATCTTTGTTCCCTCCCTCTTATCACCCCTTCCACCTGTCCTGTCTTGCAAGGACGCACATATTTATGTCTATGCCCAAATAATATCCTTTCTCTCTGACTGCTTCCATCTGATACGCTTTGTCTTTTTCATCCAATCCTCCTTCATCTTTACACTCATTTCATTTATACAGTTAGAACGATATTCCCTGATGGATCAATGCCTCATAATAGTCTTTTATGTAATGACTCCTGATAAAAATTCAATTTGATAAGGAGCAGAATGATAAGCATCTACCCACACCCTGGATGATGGCGTGTCAGCATCAGCATCTTTCAGCCTTCTCTGTTCTTGGCACAGAAGGAACATAAATACCATGCATCTTGTGAACTAACCAATTAATTTTGGTGTAATAACACACCTGAGTATATCGGATGTGAACCTATGTCTATAGATGCAGTGCATGATCAACATATCATGTAACCCATAGGCACTTACAACACAAGAGACAATCAGTGCTCCTGGCCTCCCCTGGCAATGCCCTGCACGTGCTCTCCATGCACAACACAACACACGTCTCTGCACACAGGCAGAATGACAGGAGCCAAATGGTTCACCCAATCATTGCAGCTAGCTCGGGCCATCTGAATAGACCAAAGGAAGGTCTCGGGTTGCCTGTTTAGCTGCCGATTGCTCTGATCAAGTTAACCAGACAGCACCAGCGTGCATAACCATACACCACACATGTGTCTCAGGTAGCCCCTACCACTTATTCCACAAGACAGCAAACAAGCACAGTAGATTGGACAAGGGCCGTGGAGGTTTTATTAGACCTTTATTGTCATGGCAGTGTTTTTGGTCTCTTTGATGGACTGATGGGTGCCCGATATGCGGCTGTGACACGAAGAGACAATTGGATCGCACCGCATGCAATTTACCTATAGTTGGGGGACACTAAGATAAAATGACATTGACATCATCAAGTGCTTATAATGTCTGTTTCAGGTAAAGGAAATAAGAAAAGGGAACTTGTATTGCCTCGTGAAAAAGTTAATTCAATAGTTTATCATTGGCCTGTTTTACATTGTCTTTCTCTTATGAAACACACGCGTAAATTGGTTCAGTGTAAGTGGTCAGACTCGCTCCCAAGGGGTGCGTGAAGATAATTAGACCCAATAATAACAGAGGTATTGGACTTTGTCCAAGTCCTATACAATAAATACAATGTCGGATATGAATTAAATATCACATACCATATGGAGACTACAGATTAAGTAGATATACTCGCACACATCAAAGTAAATCAAAGAACATCCGGTTATTGTACGTTTCTTTCTGGGTTACCTAAATATAGTCAGCCATAGTTACCTTTGTTTAAGCCAGATACAATTATGATTTAATAGAATGTGGATTTGAACTTTACATCTGCTTACATACTCATAGACTACTACATATACATTTTTGAATGCAGAAAGTCTCATCTATAGATTGATTCTTTTGTTATGATCAAAACTCCTTTTCAACAATGAATCTATACCAGAAACACTGTGGTATGTTAGACGATGGACAACTCAGTGAATTATTATAATGCTACTCCTGCAGTCACAACCTTTTATGGATATTACTCATAAGGGTTGCTCCAATGTACGATGCACTTAATGTGGACCATTTTCAGTTGGGGAGATGGGGTGATGGGTGACAGCAGTGGGGTGTGTTATTATGGTTTTCTATGGGAGGTCCATAAATCAGGCTCGGCTTACCTGGCTGCTGGCCCTGGTGTGGCAGTATGGGGGCCGTGTGCAGGCTGGGATCGCTAGCCGTCTTCTGGTGGAGATTGGCCTCCTGCAGCCTCAGCA
Organism: Harmothoe impar; assembly: GCA_947462335.1. NCBI lineage: Eukaryota > Metazoa > Annelida > Polychaeta > Phyllodocida > Polynoidae > Harmothoe > Harmothoe impar. Next base: position 88,157,834 of record OX381704.1, on the reverse strand, counting down.
ACACACTGCTGCACTCCTCAGCAGCTGGCGGTCAGGGCTGGGCCTGGAGAACAAACCACAGCGATTAGAGCATATTCTGATGGACCGTACCCCCATGGGTGGGAGGTGGGAGGGGTTGGAGGGTGGGGCTGTGGTCTACAAGTGCTGCCATGGTATGGCAGGCTTTGGCCGTTTGGCTGAAGAGTTTCTTTGGCATTGATGGTCTTTTATGAATATGAGTGGTAGGCAGGGGGTGGGTTGGCCGGTTTGGGGGAGGGGATGGAGGTAAGATGTGGGGGAGGGGGTTGAATGAAGGAGGTGCTGGGTTGTAAGACGCTGGGCGGCTGTCCTGCCGCACCCCGGGGTTACAGGCGTCTTTAGTGACGCCTTTATTGGCGTCAGGACCCATGTGGGTAACGGGTCGCGGAACCCTGTAAGGAAGCCCACGTTACGGGTCAACATTCCCAATCTAATAACGGGCCCGGGCGTCGGGCGCTGCCCGGGTCAGCTCATTGGCCTGCCTGGACCTGAGCACCTGGCCCTGGTCTACAGTTACAGGCTAACTGGGGCCGTCTTGGGGGCCGGCTCCCCTTCCCTCTGGGACCCCAGCACACAGCCTGCGGACATATATCTAGCCGCCTGCCCCCAGGGTCGGTCGGCCGCCCGCCCGGCCAGGCCATCCCATTGTCCAAGAGGGCGATCCAAGGTCCCGATCTTTTCAGGCGTGTTAACGAGGATCAGGGCCTGTATGGCAGGGACTTAACACCCCCTTCACGGCCCCACCCGCTGCTGGGGCAGACCAGGCCCTTGCAGGGTCAAAAGGTCATCGTCACATGAAGATCGCCTCCTCGTCTTTCCTCCGGGGCGTCTTTAAAAATGCATCCATAATTTGAGGTCGCACAATGGCTGCTTGGGGAGTGACCATGATGAAATATCTGAATGCCCCCAGTCTCTCATTCACACACGTCTCTTTCTGCCTGTATGCCCTTATACCCCACATCTATAGTACCATCACCCCCTCCCATATCGCCCCCACCCTCCCCACATATCCTACCACCTCCCCCACCCCCACCCACCACCATTAACCGCCGACGACTTGATAGGTGTGCTGGGATTGTGCCTCCAGTTTGACCTATCACCGGACGACGCGCACTAATAGCATCACACCGGAAGTAATGGCCATTTCCTGTAAGGCCTGTCATAAACATGCTTAGGCCGGCCATTCCCACAGAAAATATCCGTCCTCCACGTCCTCTCCCTCACCCCAACCCTCGTGCACTTAATGCTGTATGGCCTCGGCTAGTCATGTATACCGTTGACATATTGAAACCAAGACGCCCATATTTCCCATTGCAGCATGGAGGGATGGGTGGGGTGGCAGGAATAGGGTATACATGCATGTATATGTTTACCACCCATACCACCCCTCCAAGCCTAACCCTCCCAAGGTGCCTTTATGTAATCGAATATAGCCAAAACCAAAGGACCTATGGCGGGAGGGTCTTTTAGCAGCCAAATGACCCTTTGTATAGCTAGCCTGGCTTGTGATAAGCGGGGGATACAAGGACAGGGGCGGTAGACCTCTGGGTTAGGATGGCGAAGGCTCAGGTGGGCATCGAACAATGAACGACTTAAAAGCATACATGCAGCGAAGATACATATTTCCCATCATTATTCTGAATTAGCTCACTCTCTGTCAGGCCATCTGCTGACGTATGGGTGCCTTGTGATGTAGGTGAGCGCGTGAGGCATTGCACCAGTACTTTGTGATAACGTGATAAACAGGGTAAGAAACCGAAAAGACATTGCGCTGAAACAGAGTAAGCATAATGACTCCATGGCATACACCGCTGCATATGTGATTTCACATCAGGGACTAGTATACAATCTTGTCCATGCAAGATACCTATATGATCTATAGAATGACAGGGTAGACAAAGGAACTGTTTAACAGTAGTGGGGTGACTCGTCTAAATAAGATGCAACTTTGGATGGTCCTAGATATCTTTCTTTGTTTAATACAATTATCGTTTTAACAATGGTTCATTTCAATTACAAAAATGTACTTGAATGTACTTCACAAATGTCTCAATTATGTGTAATCTATTATAGCAAATACACACCTTCGAAACCATAACATGGAGTGATCAATTCCCCTAGTGCAGATACTAAAGATACCCAGACTCAACTCGACACAGATTTCACGTGGACATTTCAAATTAAAGCAATCAATAGCGTCCCGCTTTTCTCACTGTATCGATGACAATATTAGAGAGCGCGACGCCGATTTCAGGTCGCCCACCCAAGGCCCAAACAGTCGATCGAATTCCTATTGGATTGTGAACATGCCAACAAAGCGGCTAAAACAAAAGCGTTGTTCTTCGCCTGGCTGCGAAGTTTTTTTTGTCAGTGTGACTTGGGAACAAGTGGGGGCCTGTGCTAGGTTTCTTTTATGTGTCTCCCTCTTCATGCCAATCTGCAGCCTCTCTGTCCTTGTGCCATTGTCTCCTTCTCAACCTACTCCTGCCCATCTTACTGCAGGTTACTATTTACACTACAGCAACGTGTACCTCTGTATACTCTAGCTGCTGTATACATGTCCAAACTGGCACTCTAGATAGTGACGCCAAAATAAGTCCTTCTATACTATAAATCAACAGTATATTAAACTGCCCACGTACACTAATACCGTAGTATTTACGGTTGAACTACAGTAGATTCTACTGCTCAGCTACATTAACCTCTAGCAGTGTGCCTTGCATTGCCTTTGTTGGTCTATTTGTGTAAAGGGGCAGTACATGTACCAATAAAGGAGACATTTGGAGACCGGTGGGGCGTTGCAGGATTGGGGACTGGATGGCATGGTGTGTGGGTGGGGTGGGGGTAGATAGCGTGGACCATCCATTGATGTATACCCGGATGACACGTGATGCCAGCCACGTGCTCCCTGGTCCATGAGGTGGGAGAGATCCTTGTGGGAATGTGAGACTGGTAAAACATGCACCCCGACACGATAAGACTGTTTGATACAACGATTGATAGGCCCTGATAGATGGGGGCAGGAGGATGGGTTCACTGGTCACCAGCGAGGTGTGGCACGTCCACAAGGCCGTGACCATGGTCTGCTGAAGGCATTGTGGGCAGACAGGACACAGGAAACCCTCAACTCTTTGAGGACCGCTCAGTGCTTTAATGTGTTATGTGGTATGATACATGGCAATCATGCACTATGCAGACTCTACGGGTGCTGATACACTCCTCGAGGGTTGGCATGATGCATGATGCATGAATGCAGCCCTGGTGAGTGACTCGCCAGCGCTGCATCCATGCATCACGAAGACAATGGAACACAGTGCATTAAAGCACTATGCTACTAATATAGGGTTAACAGTCCATCCACTACCACGCCACCCAGCCGCCCAGCCCTCTCTCCCAAACACTCACAGCAGCCGCAAAACTGCCGATGGGAAAAGGCTTAATTGAAAGAACAGATGACATCGTAATGAAGAAACGCTCCTGCCTTTTGGCGGATCTTTTCCCGCCGAGGCAGCTGAAAAAAGTGGAAATTGGCAAAATAACCATTTTAATAAAACGCAAAACGCCATTGACCGGGTCCTGCTCTCAGTAATCAAGACAGGCGCGGCAATAATAAAAGAAGGACACTGAGACGACAGCCTTTTATTATGGAATTTTATTTCCCCTCCGTTAAATGCCCATGTTTTGCCGGGTTTCTTTTCCCAGTAATTCATCACCGTGCTTAAAAGGCCTGTGTTGGGTCTGTATCCAAGCACGAGGCAAATCCACAGAGCCTCAACAGACGCTCTAGCTTTAAGCCTACACAAAATACCAAATTATAGATCTGCGGCTATTATGTACATAGAGAGAGTTGGTCGCATTTATTTCTTAAAAGAAAAAAGAAGTGATAACACAGTATTCAATATGATAATAAGCTTATTGAATACTACATAATTGTAGTATAGAGATATACTCTTCTAGATACACATTGCAATGACATGTGGCTATGAAGCTGGATGATGTGTATGCCCACAGCTATACAATGTGCATATACAATGTACACTGTATATGTACATTGTATAGCTGTATGTAATACAACAGACTGAGGGCTATGCACATACAACAGCAGGGGACTTCACACACAAACCACCAGCAGGGCCCTCCACGTGGGACCCTCCAGCTGACGGCCAATGGATGAGTTGTCATTGTTACGCTATACGAAGGGAAAGCTAAGCCTGCCCATGGCGGAAAGCCCTAACAGGGCGCCGCTCGGCTCAGCGAGCCTAGTAGTATATGGAAATGGACGTAAGCGTATGGCACGGCGAGTCACAGGTGGCGCAATCGGACTTAGCCTCAACCCTACAGCTACCACCCCTGCCACCAGGCCACCAGCGGGCGCTGCCAACTTATTCAGCCTTGCTTAGATTCCTTTTTAATTTCCCTGAGCCAGTTCGGACCCTGCGTATTCCATTTGGCGGCGTGAGATAACCGCCGTGGCCTTGCCTATCAGATCCCACATTAATCTTCTCCACCGTGGAGAAGAAGGTAGGAGGGGAGAGAGGAGGAGCAGAAAAAAACTGCAGTAGATGGAGCGATGGTTGTTTTTTATTCTTTTTTGTCAAACTTCTACGGTGGAGGAGGGCCTTGTGTTGGGGCTGTTGCCGGGAGCCGGAGATAGCCACGCACAGTAAAGCAGCAGGAGGGAGGGAGGGAGGGGGTGGACACGTCCTTGTCGCCTTCTCTCCTGTGGGCTGCTAGTGCTCCAGTATCTGCAATCTGCAACACGGTCCTTTGCCCACCCCTCCTCCAATACCTTCGCCTCTATAACAGCCTCCCACACCCACCCTGTATGGACGTGGTGGTAGAAAATCGGGTTGACACGGTGATTCGGACGCGTTCGGACAGGGCATGTAATACAAGAAACTAATGCGTCATCCGATGAGCACGCCAGAGTGAGTCCTGGCCGAATTTCTCAGCGAGGCTGGAAGACAATCCCAGGGATAGCATTCCTGCGGGCCATACCGTCCACTAAGCTTATTTTGCATACATCCACCTTGCCTCCCTTTCCTCACAGCGGCTAATGTATTTAGTGTAATTACAATCCCGTGCTTGTGATGCGCATGTTAGATCTCTATAATTAGCTCAGCTGGTCCCTTCCCTTTTTTCTTCTGTCCCTTGGTGTCCCCACCACCTACTTTTCATCCTCCCCCATCCCTTCCCCACACACCCACACACCCAAAGAGCAGCCAGGGCCCCGGCTGGCCGCGCCAGACTAGGTAATGAAACAAGGTCCCCTCATAATGCCGCATATGTATTGGTCGGCGTCACTAAGATTGGCCACGGCGGGCACTCACGGGGGCCCCGGGAAAACTCATTTCCATCCTCGGATGAGCAGAATGTCCAGAAAGTTTCAATGAATTCCTGCCATGATTATTCATCACATCACCCTCCCACCCACCCTCCCTCCACTATCAGTCCCCTACCACCAGGGTGGTGGTTCTGGAGGGGCTTCGGACCATCCTCATCTGGCTTCGTATTATGAGCTGGAGACTGCAGAGGTGTATATGAGTTACACAATGGCATGCCTAGGACGCACCCTGGCGGCGGCCTGTCGCATTGAGACCACATTACACTTTGCCAGTGGTGCAAATTCTGAGCCGAACCGTTGTCAGCCTGGCCATTAAACATACGGCACCCCTTTCACGATCCTCCCATTGCCCTCCTGGATATTAGCTAGTGCCAGCGATGAGTTGCTCATTTTCTGGGCCACAATTGTGAGCTGCTCTCAGTTCACGTCGCCCGCGAGCAGCTCTCTGCCGCAGCCTTGTCATCTGATTACCCCAACCTACATTTAATAATCCTATCCTACGACCTAAATAGTAATGACTGTGAAGTCCTCCTGGGAGTCTGACAACGCCATCATCAGGCCCTGCCACCCCCTCTCATTCTTTCCACCACCACCCTCCATTCTATCCCACTGCAGACCTACATCTATTCATCCACCCATCCACCCACCCACCCGTCGGATTCCACGAGAGGAGTAAATAAATTCAATCATCAGAAAAAAAGAAAACATAATACTACTACACAGATACGCCCCAATGCTCAGACCCAAACCAAACAATAGTTCAGATTCCAACACTTATCTAGTGGGTCTACACCAGCTAATGCTTTAAACTTAAAGCATTGCAATGTTACATACTGATGCCTTCAAGATGTATTGATTCAGTCATCTGAACACCCCTTCAACTCAACCCAAGGCCTGTCCACTACTAGTACCAGTAGCAGACACCCTCCCTCCCACCAACCTTCACCATAAAAAAACTTGTACATCAGCCGTTGAAGGAATCAATGCGGAAAGATTAGAGACTGTGACGTATAAATCGAAGTCTGTAACATTTTCTTTATCTGTGTATTGATTTAGGGAGCGGAGACAAAGGCTCTCTGCCATTGTCTTTTGAAATTTTAAACAAGACTGGCGCTGTCCCCCCTGGCTGGGTGGGCGGGTGGGCGAGCTTCTCTGAGCTGCTCTGCTAGTCGGCGACGACAGCTGTCAGAGAGTCTGGACATGTAGCAGACAAATGTGTTCTGTGATGTGCTCAGATAGGAGGAGGCTGTGTAGCAAACACAACCCCCCAGGGTGTTGTTGTGCTACATCTCTGACTTACGATTACACCCTCCATCATAGCAACATAGCCTTTTTACACTTCCCTCTATAATGACATTATTTCAGAATCAGGCTAATTGATTTATTAGCTCTGTGATTATCAAAGGCTTCGTGTCCCATATTGGGCCCTATAGAGTATAGCAGGAGGCATTCAAAAACACTCTGCTTCATTGCATTAGCTTTGCTTGTTCGTGTTTCTATGGTGCTTTTGAAGTCGGGCGGTACATTATGGTCTGGTAGGGTTTCATTGTGTCATATTAGATACATGGATATCCAGAGAGTCAAAAATGGAAATGGATTTCTACACAACCCCTTTACACAAGGCAACAATGTACTACATTGACCCACATTGGGCTACCTATACACTACACTCGTCCTTATCGCTAATGCCAGCTGAAAGCCTGCTTTGCAACTCTTACTCATCACTTTTGACCTTTGAAATGTTCCTTCGGTAGCAATCCATATTGAAACCTATATACACAGATAGGTATTGTATTGCTTTAATGGATCCATGACCTGCTTATGTCTAGATCCATTATCAAATTCAGTATTTTTCAAGTTTCTCTAGATTTGAATTTAAATCAATATGGGGTTCATTAATTTGGACACCATACATGCATAGTGCATTCATGCATTGCCATCAGTCTGAAATCCGTTTTCCATTTATCTGGAGGTGTATGTGCTAAAAAGGTTACTTGCTGCACTAATTCAACACAGCCTCGGAGGCGGCAGGCTCTTATAGCTGCAAAGCACCAAAAACCCTGTCTGATGGTTGCAGGTATTCAGATTAACCAATGGAAGAACCGCTTCTGACCTTTACTGTAACTAATGCTTTTCCTACCGTCGTTAATGCGATTTTTCAGGGAAATGTAAACTTCTCCAAGCGTGCCCAACTCGTGTAATCATCAATCCTCAGAAATGCACGCCGAGGGCAAAAAGCGGCGGGGAGGACATGCATTGAAAATTGGAGAAGTCTGTTTTCATGCTCTGAGAAATCTTGGGTGAAAATGCCGCAGATCTCATTGTGGGTAAGCTTTTAGAATGGGGATACATCTTCTTGTATCGGTCGAAGAACTAATGTATTGTTCTACGGTTTCTTGAACATATCCTCATGGGAACAATGCATGAAAGGAGACATCTTCTTTCACACTAGTCAGTCCCTCACTCCATTTATGGTAATAATTTCAAAGTTTTCATAACCCATTTATCAGCGGTTTGTTGACCACCCTTAGTTTTCCCACGCCACCCTGAACGTTCCACATTGTGACTAACACAAGATTAATCCCCTTCCCATGAAAGTGATCGCTTTCCTTGGTTCCACTAAGTGATCCAGAGTACTTCCGTCGTAATTAAGTGTGTCAACGTTGGCAGAGCAGTCTCCTTTATTATTTTCTTTAAAAAACACATTAGGCAATCCCTGAAGCAATCACCCAGTGGTTGCAGTAATGCAAAGTGCAAGTATACAATGTACATACACACTTGCTCGTGCTCTTGCACTTGCTCGCCTTTGTGTTCGCCACACAAAGGTGGTTGTTGGAAGACGCCGGCTTTGATCGGCCCATGTTAAATAGAGCCTGAGCCGCATTCTCTTTGGCATCAAACGTCGGGTGGTTTAATGATCATGTTACCAGCGAAAAGACCCGGCGCCCGGCCCCGTGCAAGAAAACGCCAACGCTGGCCACGAGCCACAGGCCCACTACTTTATGGGCGGCCATATTCGCCACGCTCGGCGCCACCCGGCCACTATATCATCTTAATTAAGTCCGACAAAGAGTGATTAAACAGGACAATAACTACCATTTGGTTCATTAACATGGGGCTGGGCCCGCTGCTGGGCTGGCAACGCCCCGTGCTTAGCTGGTACTCTGTAAGGAAACTGCCGCTGCTGTCCAATCCTGGAGGTGGGCGAGTTGCTCATGAGCAGGACGTGGACCTGCTCAGCACACTGCGGCAGGACCCAGCCAACCGAGTAGTGCCTCATTTAGAAGCAGCTTGGTCGCCGCAGGAAAGTAGAACCTTCCTGTAGGAATACTTCATTCCACATTCTGTCCAGAAGCCATGTTTTCCATTTCACCACCCCGAGAGTAATTAAAATAACAAATTGGACCCTGTGTTTTTCCCCCTCCCTCCTCTCCCTCTGCCCCCTCCCGCCCCACCTCCGTAAACCCCTACATCTGATGCTTAGGCTCGTAGAGGGAGGAGGGTTGGGGCTAGGGGCGATGATGGACGATCGGCGAGGGGACCAGGCCCTTTTTGCTTGGTCGTCTCCTGGCGCGTACATGGGGGCACTGAGCGCAGGAATATCACAAAAACAGCGCAGGTTGGGGAGGGATTTAGCCGCGCCGCCTCCGATTGAGATATGGTGCCCTATTGTTTTTGTGCTAGCCCCCAGACCAGCCTGGAATGCATTGATAATGATGAAGCGGTGCCCACGGTGTCCACCACTGTGAGGCTATTAAGGCGGCCGCCTATTATGAACAGGAGGAGATTCCAATGTATGAGGGCCAAAACCCATTAACGTCTCCAGGGCCTAAACTATTTTCAAAGTATCCCCCATGTCCCTTGACTCGCACGGCAAATACATCGCCTCCGTCCCCTTTTACAAATGGAAAGGCTCCACCAAATCCCGAAAGGGGCCCCTACAAACCGAATCAGTTAGCGATAGATGAGGATGGAGAAGACCAAAACCCGGCTCAAATTAAATGTTACGGTTTCACACGTCGGCCAGCAAAATAATAATCACTTTAAGTCGGCCGAGGATGCAAGGGACTCGGCGATAATTAACAATTAACAGGGGAAATAAAGACAATAACAAATGGGGTGTCAGTGTGTTGATCCTTGTTCATTTCAAAGAATGCTACTTTGCCAAGGCCTGCTGCCGTGCCGCCTGTGGAATTGGGGGAATTAGCGTCCAGCTGCCTGTCTATTCATTCTGAAATATAGATTCCCTCACCACTCAAACCTTTCCATGGCTTCTTATTTTCACCACCACGTGCGCAGACTGCTCTCCAGAATGCACCCCTTTGGTACCACCCTCCTCCCTTTCATCGTCAATGTAAAGCCAAGTGGTGTTACACCATTTGGGGGATGGCGAGCAACTCTTGTGGACTACCTCCAAGGTGTCCACTTTGTTGAGTGACTCAGAACGTACTTTGTAATAGATAGCCATGTGGTCCTCCTGCAGCTGAGTGTATGGTTGGGTGGGTGAGCCGGGGGGGGGGGGGGGTGGAAGACGATGGGGATTTCGGGGGGGGGGGGTGCTATATTGGCGGTTTTCGTCCGGGGTGTGGAGTTAATTATTTATCTGGGTATTAAAAATGATAAATTTTAATTGCATCACGTCCGGCTAATTACCTTAATTAGCGCGGCCAAGTCTACACTTTATGAGTATGATGGAGAGAGGCCTGGAGACGTCATTAGCGGGTTCACTGGGCCCAAGGTAATGAAGCAGACACGTATTAACAGGTACATTAAGTTGAAGCCTGAAAACTTCATCAAATGAACTTACAAACTATCCGTCTTAGGGCCTGATTAGAACCTCCAGTCCCTGACCCCTGCTAACCCCGCACAGTCGCCCCCTGGTGGTGTATACAGGAGAAACGCCTTTGATTGTGACCTGGAGGTTCTCCGTTTTATTTCGCTAATAATGTATAATTACCCGAGATTGATTAAGGAAACAAGGCGTACCGCGCCCCTAGCCTGCTGCTACTCTAAGAACCTACTGAAGGGATACTGATGGTGGTGCATGGGGAAGGTAGACTCTCTGGAGTAACTCAAAGGAGGCGGTGACCTTTCACTAGGTGAATGTGATAAATAACTGCACGTAGGGGAACAAGAGTTGTTGGACAGGTCTCTGAAGCCCCTGTATATGGCGCAGGAAATTGGAGGCCTTGGCAGTGCCTGTAACTCGGATATCTTCTGTAGGGTCTATGTCCATAAGTAAGCAGTGTGGGGTGGATAAGGGCTACAGATATTTATGTATCATAGTGCACACCTGCCATCTTCTTACCATGGAGGTGACACCTTGACAATTCTGCCCACCTGTACACCTGTGATCCCCCCCTTCCCTGTGCTGGGTGGGCAGTAACACCCACCCACCTTACCCCTTCTTTGCCCACACCCCCATCCTAAAGCCCTTCCTCCTGCTGCTGTCCCCAGATGTCGCCCTGTGTGGCTCACCCAGCACTCCCTTGATTAGCCTCCACCATCAGCTGCAGTGTCACGCTTTTTAATTTGCAGGCAAGGAGCCCGACGGCCGGAAGCTGATAGGGCATGCGCATCAGAAGGGGGGCTTTGATATGTGGCATTAAGGCGGGCAGGAGGGCCCGGAGGAGACCTCTCCACGCGCAGGGGTCCAGGAACTTCTCCAGCAACGGCCCCTCTGCCGGTACGACTAACAAGCTTGTGGTGGGTGGGAGGGGGGGTGGGGTGGGGGTGGGTGGGGGTAGGTGTGGCACCCCAGGAGGGTGGCGGCTTGGGCGGCGGCCGGTGGTGGTGGATCCCGCACGCCGAGCTGCGGACAATGAGCCTTGGCGGGGCCGAGGCTGGGCTACAGGCCGGGCGGCCAAATGAGGCTGGGCGCAGAGTTTCCTGTCAGTTCTTTCATTTCTGAAGAAGGCTGACTGAAGGGCTGAGGGCTGCAGCTTGGGGATTGCCTGATGGAGGGTGGGAGGGAGGGGGTGAGGGGGAGGGGGTGCTGAGCACCTTCCGAGCAGCTCAGCAAAGCCAGGAGCGTGTGAAAGGAAGGAAACGTCCCCTCGCCCACATATTGTGACTTATTACTGAGACATTCTCAAGAAAAATAACACACGAGTTTATAGTCATGAGATGTATCCCTATGACTACCTCACATTGCACGGAACCGACATGGTCACGCTACTATGTTGTGTTATGAAGCTGATGAATATGATTATACATGTGTATATATGATATATCAGGTATTACTATTAAAATAATATAGAAAAGCTGAATTCAACGTTCCAGTGAAATCTAGAGGGTTAATACTGCATCGCCAAATAATGCAGGCATAGTCATTGAAAAAACATGATTCGGATATGAAGTGTACAATAACAGCAGACGTGTTAATATATTGTTTGACATACAGCTGTTTGTCTATCAGAGTGCATATACAATGCTAAAATATTATGTGAATCATTGAATGTACACCTTTTTGTAACGACTCACATTACGACTGACTGGAATAAAGATATAACTGATTCATATGTCAGTGCAAGCTATACATATACAGAAAGGACATGATAACCCTCTGTAACTATATAACGGTCTACCAGTTTCAGTTGGACCGACCCAACAGTGAACAGATTGCATCACGTGCAGACACATTATGTGCTGATATATTGAATATAATGTGGAGCTGTACTTTTTACATTACAAGTACACATGCAACTCTGAAGGTTCATGCCAAAGATATCCTAATCTATATAGCAAATTTTGTGAATTTAATAGGAATGAGAAAGTTTTATAGAGAAAAAAACCACCGTGCAGTGTGAGGATTTAAGTGAGAACTCCCGAAGAGTTAATCTTGGGACTAAGAGCAGCTCGGTGAGCTACTCGTCTATCAGGCAATGTAATTACTCTACGTTCATTAGGGGCCATCATCAGAAATCATAATCTACATGTGATGACATGACGTGCCCATCCTCCGTGCCACCCTTTGTCAGGGGGGATATGGCAGTCTTGGCGTCACGTCTTGAGCTGCGGATGCCAGAAAACAAGGCTCGGACGTGAGCAACTCCAGAGCAGCTCCCAACCAGAAGTGGGAGGGCAATGCACCTTCCCTGCTCTTGCCAAGCTTAACGTCAGGCCTGCCACGGATTGCAACTACAAACACCCACCTACAGCATCAGTTGGGAGTTGGACTCAACTTTTCTTTCAAAAGCACACTGTGATTTTTGCTGGGAATAAAGAGTAATATGATTATGATTACTGTTACCTGCTGACACAAATCCCCAGGTTTTGTGGTGAAAATGAACCTGCCCAAAGCAGGATGAAAAGTGAACAACTAAAAGAATGCGGCACATGGGGGTGTATTGTAGGACGAACAAACAGATCGGCTTCCCCCAATGCTTGAACGTGGAATGGCACTCTTCAGTAATACGACAATCTTCTTCCTATGAAAGTTTGATAATTTCAGATGTGTTTTGCTGCCTTCAAGTATTCAATAACCCATTGAAAACGTTTTTATTGTGAACCACTTTGCTCACCTACAGGAGCCCATTGTGATCATACCGACAAGCTGTACTCTTATCGCCTCTGATGCGGCTGACAATGGGGAAGAACACAAAACATATACTGTAAGCATACACTTGACGTGCGTTATGGCAGTTGCTTAAGGCAGGTATTTCAATCACACATGTTCCATGTTGGATCATCATACTATCTAGATCCATATCCAATTGGGCATGTCGTATGACCTGTTATTTTCTATGTTGCTTATGCTCCGCCAACCATTACGCAGACTCATTGGCTATTGAGTAGGATTCTAAGAAAACGTTATGCATATCGACCAATGGCAATGACTGCTTCAAGAGGCGCTTTGAGAACAGATATGAACTAGGTGTCTTCCTGAAATATGCAAAATGGCTTCCAATGACATGCAGATGCAGCCTAATTCGCGGCCTAATGTGTGCATAACTACGTTTGCCCCTTAGGTGAGGAAAGGTTGCATATGCAATGTTGTAGACTAGCTTAGAATAGACCCTGGTTTGATTCTCAGATAAAGACGTGTTAAACACCTGCTGTGTCAATGTTGGCTGGTACATATCATGTGATGTTGCTGTGTATGAAGGAATAAAAAAATGATATAATACTAAACTAATTAGAATGCAAAATATTTCATATGCATTACAATTATTATTGCCATCATTAATATATGCATTTTTGCTATGCAAAGTATTTCATTTATTAAGAGCTGCTATGCAGCATATTGGCGCTCTTGAGCGCCAATATGTTGCATAGCAGCAGTAATAATGTGTGGTTACACGAAGAAATAAAGGCATTCAATTATGACGTTTGCCCTTGATGATCATGACTGATGTAATGCAAGTGCTCCAAATACCGAAGTCGACAGTAAACCTATCCAAACATCACTGTTTTATGTATACTAGGTGAGTTTCCCACATATGTCACTCTTAAATAACTGAGAGCTACATAGAGTTGTGACTAGCGTGGTTTATGTTAGTCTGTGACCCTGGAAAACAACATGCCCTTTTAGAGCCCTAAAATAACTTCACTTTTGTTTCACCCTAATGAAGAAAACTAGTCATAATTAGTTTCTTCTTTTCTATGTCTTTCAATACCGGTGTACTACTTACTGTTCATAACCTCGTGAACCCATTGCTGTACCCGACTATAATTACCATGTTAATATACTACTCAAGACTCGTAAACAACGTCTTCAGAATATTTCACTGATCTCTGATGTTTTCATCAATATTATAAATGCAGTTGTGTTCTATATCGTGATTATGTGTGGGTCAAGGCTTATTCAACCTCATATTATGTCATCTCATAGTGAGATAATTGCTGTATATCCCTTAAAACTTCCCATAAGTAAACAAGTATGCGATGTTCTATACCAATACCATTACTTTGAAATCAGATTCAAGATTCAGATAGTCTACTGAATACCCACTACAGTAACCGGTATATTATCAGTCACTTGGTTACTTCTTATTGTACATTGGCGTCGTCTAATGTATAAATCAATTACAGAAGCGCGACACATATGTAATACCAGTCGTGAAATGTAATAATAAGCAGTAATACGTATGGGTGTTCGGATAGGAACCAGTAGATACATACATATATGTGTATACCTGCTATAGAAAACCTGATATTGCTATATACCTAAATATATATATATATACCTCCTGTAGTGTGCAGTCGTTGCCATGGTAACTTAATCTGCACAGGATGCCCCACCCTTGTTCATTAGTGTCAGTGATCCTAATCTCCCCCTGTGAAACCCACCTGTAAAAAGATTATGTTTGCTTCATACCATAAGTAAATTACGACGCTACAATATATAATTAACATGATCATCTTTTACTTTTTTTCATTCCTGCCCTACCCGAGTCGATCTGGGTCGATAACGTGAGTCAGATTACCATGACAACGCGTTCTACTTTCATATGGAGACTTATGAGTCTCCCGTGTCTAGATGTAAAGAATAAAAGAAGCTGAGGACAAATTGGACCCATGCAGTATATAGTAGATTGGGACAGGGGAGCTCAGGGGGAGTGGTACCTGAAGTTAACCCCCTCTCTGCGGCTCCACTCCAGGCTTCTAATGTGGACGCAGGTAGCAAACAAAGGTAACAAAAAACAAAGGGCGCGCAGGTGAGAGGTGGTTAGTGTGTATACTGTATCACTGGGAAGACGAGAACCACTGAATATTAAAAGATTGATATCTAACATTTCTAAGGACGGAGGCTGCCAACGCACCTGTCTCCAGACCACCACCCGACTAGGGGCCATCACGTGCAGTAAATTGCCATTGGCAAAGGTCATGTGTATACACAATGTGTTGGCGGTGCCATTATATGAAGGGCACCGCGGCGCATTGTCTCCACCTGCTGGGAAGTATATATACATACATACATACTCTCCACCTAGTGACTACATAGTCAACTAATTACTTCATACAAACCCACTCACACCTGTAAACCCATACACGGGTACCCACCCCATTTCAACTTTCATCACCGGTGTATACACTACTACAATTTAGGAGCTACAGAATCTGGAGACATCCTCACTGTGTTACGGTATTTTACAAAGAACTTTTTACAAACACAAATACATATACCACTACATACACACAGTGCTGTATTACAACCGGGCAATCAAGCAGGTAGATATAAAAATCACTCTGAAAGTTGGAATTTCCCACACGCGCCATGGAGAGGCGGTCACGACCCAACACACGGGCGAGGGCCGCAGCGGTTAGGGCGCGGGAGGCCATTAGACACTCCATGAGCTATTCGCACGAACAGGTGGACAGTGAAATAGCCATGAGGATACCCTCACAGTTACCATTAGATGAGGAGATATTGGACATTGTCAACAGGCCACGCGCCAGATCCACCCCACGCCCGGGGCCAAATCTGGCAGATGACGACACCCAGAACACATCCAGGGTGGACGAGCTAGAGAGGGACGTACGGGGCATCAAATCTGACATACGAGGGGTAAACGAGCGCCTAGACCAGCTATTAAACTATCGGTTCCAGAGTATGTTGGACCGGGAGGTGCAGAACCATGCCGACCACGACGGGTCGGTGCAGCAGCGCGCCCACCGGGACGGGGAGGGCGACGTGACAGGGGGCGAGTATACGGGACACGCGCCCCCCATGCCACACACACAGCAACACCCGAGACAGGTACACACAACACCCCACCACTATGATCAGTCACGGCACGAGGAGCAGGCACGCCGCCTTGTGTTTGACATAGACGGTGAACGAGGGCTACAGGCAGACCAGCGACGCACACCCGCAGGCACCAGGGAGGCGATGGGCGGGGGAGGGCATAGGTACAGGGACGGTACCAATTACCAGTGTATGCCCACCCCCCACCCACACGCCCCCACACAAACGGCGCATGCAACGCAGAACCGCCGCCAACACCACAACAGTCGGGCAGCGGGCCTACTGACACCCCGCCGCCCACAACAACACGCACGTGCCGTCACGCGCGACCGAGCACACACACGCCACGACGGGAGGGACCGGGAGGAGTACCTCCCACCCCCCCGCCAGCTCAGGAGGGAGCAAAATTACGACGGCTTTGTGGAGGACCAGCTCAGGAGGGAGGACTTTAGAATGGCACCAACCGACGGTAAGGCTGGTATTATCACAAGTCTTTTCACCACAAAGCTCATACACAAGCCATACATGTTCGTAGAAAGGGAGGGGGCAGTTACCATTAGGCAGAAACTTGAGAATAGGGTACACCTGTCAGCCCAGGAGCAGATCAATGCGACAATCGCCCTCCTGGAGAAACCTAAGGCATACAATCCAGAGCAGTTCTCATTCATTATGAAACATCTACATGAGGTCAGTGTAGACAGCATGAACCGCCACTGGCCCAATGTCAGGAAGTGGACACAGTTTGTATGGGACTCAGTGGAAGCACAGGACTGTGACTGGTCAGACACAGCGTTCATTCAGGATGCACGTGTCCGGCTATCATTCACCGGGACACTAGGGGCGGGACACACCAGCGCCACCCCGGGCAATGAGATCCCATGCCCTGCATACAATAATGGCCAGTGCCGCCACCCAAGTCAGCACAGCGAAGGCAGTACCACACACATGCACATCTGTTCATACTGTATGTCTTTAAACAAGAAGTCTGTACATACATACCAGGAGTGCAGGAAGCGCCTCGGCATCCCCCACCCAATGCAGACGGGCAAGTACAACAAGCCACAGCAGCAGCAGCAGCAGCAGCAGCAGCAGGTCACACAGCATGGACAGCAGCAGCAGCGCACACAAGCCAGCAGCGGGCCGCCAAAAAACGGCCAGGGGGCCCCCTGGCCCCACAACCAGTAGACAGCGGATCGGACGCAGCGGCCCGCCACGTGCAGGGCGCCACGTGCGCGGTGTTGGTAAACACAGCGGGGACACGCCCACACGCGACACGTGGCCGCCACGAGGTAAACAACAGCCGTCAGCTGCACACGACACCAGCCCACGCTTTGCACACGACACCACAACCCGACGCGCGTGACGTCAGCGGTCCATGTGCACACAGGCTCGCAAACAAAGATGGCGGCGCCCATGGAGCCTTGGGCACACAAACCAGTGACGTCACGCAACGAGAGTACGCATGCGCACCCGAAATCCAACATGGCGGCGCCCAGCCGCGAATGGCAGAAATACATGTTGTTGATTCGGAAAAAGTCGCATGCAAACAGCAGTTAAAAGACATTACCGTCACGCCGGCTCATACAAAGCCGGCAGACACACACAGCCAGCATGACAAGCAGCGCGCACAGACACAGCGGGCTACAGTCGACACAGCCCGCCCCGACACAGCGCACAACAGCGGGGCGGCACATGAAATATGTGTGAGTCAAACTTGTTCGATCATAATATTGATGTTTCACCCCACCTCATGGCAGAACATAGACGCAACAAATGGCCGGACATAGTACAATGTGAAGCCACAAAGTCAATAGCAAACATTTATACGGCTGTGCGACGAACGGGGGTTCCCAATTCAGTGGGGGCACGTATACCACTCCCCACAGGCCTCAACTATGCAGCATGGCAGAAATACATGTATGGGGATAAAGAAGACAGTCAGCTAATGGATTTCATACAATTTGGATTTCCATTGGGTTACCTGGGGCCGACATCAGATACCAGGGGGATCCCCAACCACAACAGCGCAGTTGACTACCCAATACACATAGACGAATACATTAGCAAAGAACTGGGGTTGGGTGGCATATTGGGCCCAACTGCAGCACCCGTCTTTGATCAGTGGTGTCACGTCTCTCCCCTGATGAGTAGAGAGAAAAAGGGGACAAACGAGAGACGTGTCATCACCGACATGACATACCCACATACCTCATCTGTCAATAGTTACATTTATAAAAACACTGTCTTTGGCGAACAAAGGCTACACGCCTTACCAACAATTGACAATCTCGTACAACTACTCACACAAACCGGAAGTGGAGCATTTATGAGCACCTTAGACGTCAGCCGCGCCTATCGCAATTTCAAGGCGGATCCGTTAGACTTCCCCCTTCTCAATGCATGCTGGGACGGAAAATATTACCTAGACATAACAATGCCGTTCGGCGCTAGAAACAGTTCATGCCATATGCAGAGGATTGCAGACAAAATAATGCGCATTCTTGGGGAACGGGGAATCAGCGGGTTTATGTACCTGGATGACGTAATATTGCTGTCTGATTCCAGGGACAAGGCTGAACGAGACTTCAAGACGGCCAGAGCACTACTGAGCGAGCTGGGCCTGCCGGAGGCCACCAGGAAGGCCCAGCCCCCAGCACAACAGGTCACATGGCTTGGCATTGACATAGACGCAGCTGAAATGACACTCAGCATCCCGCCTGCCAAAATGGCCGAAATCATCAGGCAGGTACGTAAGACAATTAAGCGCAGAAGTGTAACTAGAAAACAGCTACAGAGCATCATAGGTAGCCTGGTGCACATCAGTAAATGTATCAAACCCGCGCGTTTATTTGTCAACAAACTACTAGAAAGGCTCCGAGGCATGAAGGGTTACCACACCAACGTCAACGCAGACATGAAACACGACTTGAGATGGTTTCTCGCATTTGCACAAGAATGGAACGGGGTGGCAATCATACCTCGACAGGCCCCCCACAAAGACATATACGTCGATGCATGCCCATCTGGCATAGGGGCATCAGATGGCGTAAGGGCCTACGCCAGACAGGTGGCTGACATTGAGGACGGGGCTGAAAATATATCAGAACTGGAGGCACTAAATGTAGCAATCGCTTGTCACACTTTCCTATCCGAGGCTGACAGGGGGAACCATATCAGAGTCTTCTGTGACAACATGTCCTCAGTACAGGTACTAACCACGGGAAAAGGGAGAAATGGGGTCATGTTAGAGGCAGCAAGGACTTTGTGGATGGCGCAGGCCATACTACAAGTTGAGATCTCATATGAACATGTACCAGGGAAAGAAAATATACTGGCCGACGACCTTAGCAGGGCACACTTAGACAGCAAACATAATCAGAAAGCGCAGAATGAGGTCAATAAACATAAACTTGAGATCGTGCAGCCATGTATGTATGCATTTGACCTAATCTCACCTGCACTTCGTTCCAGATCAGGCATTCCGCTCCCTACAGTTGGCGGCACAGGCGCGGATAAAGAAAGCCAGGGCACCGGGCACAGTGGCCAACCACCAATCAGGAGCTGGAACTTTCATTGCATTCTGCAGGGCCATAAGTGCGGACTCAGCAAATCCCAGCTACCAGGTAGTATGTGCGTACCTAGAGTACATAGCAGGGAGTGTAAGCGCACCAGGAAAGGTCAAAAACCATCTACATCAACTCAGGACTCACCTGACCATGGTGGGGGCACCACTAGACAGCGCATACCACCCCATGGTAAAGAGGGCAATAGAGGCGATGGAAAGGACCATGGAGTACACATCAAGAGCAAAAGCCCCTATACAAGTCAGCGTCCTGCGCGCTGCGACACTGACTCTGGACATGTCAATACACGACAACATAGTCAGGGCGGCGGTCCTGATCATGTACTATGGGGCAATGAGACAGAGCGAGGTGGTACCAAGGTCAGTGGGCCAAGTGACAGGTATATCCCACCTCACAAGAGGACAAGTGACATTCAACAAAGGACATATGTCCTTTACAATCACAAAGGGCAAGAACTTACAGAAAGTGGGTCAGCAGCGAAAGGTGGTCCTGACGGCCGCCCCCAACCCACTTCTATGCCCCGTGACATCAACAATGCAGCACATCATAGACGTACCAACCACGTCATACAACAACCCGCTATTCATGTTCCCCGACAACAGGGACCCAGTCCCAGCCACCTTCATACGACACAGGTGGGACGAGGTACTGGCGGGACTTGGCGTGGACATGACTGGTCTAACTTTACACAGCCTAAGGAAGGCAGCAGCTACCACAGCCTTCCATGGCGGCTGCACAGAACTTGAAGTCAAACGGTTTGGTGGCTGGAGGTCAAATGCATATCAGACTTACATTAAAACCAGCTCCAAAGCCGTCAACAAATCACTAGTCAAAGCCATGCATAAGTGATGCAATCTCATACCATGTTCTTAATCAATACATTTTACATAATTATTATACAAAACTTTTATCGTTGGCAGGTATGGTATCTTATATTTACATAATCAACACAAAACATTGTGTAATCATATTCCTATATATTGTGTGTATTAATGTAATCTTAACCAATCGTAATTTTATTACTCATTAATAAAATTAATTACTCCAGCCTGCCTCCGACTGACTTCCTTGCAGTTTTGAAGATAATGTGTTGGCGGTGCCATTATATGAAGGGCACCGCGGCGCATTGTCTCCACCTGCTGGGAAGTATATATACATACATACATACTCTCCACCTAGTGACTACATAGTCAACTAATTACTTCATACAAACCCACTCACACCTGTAAACCCATACACGGGTACCCACCCCATTTCAACTTTCATCACCGGTGTATACACTACTACAATTTACCACCCACCCACCCTTCAATAGGCAATAAATCATGGTCAATAATATTATTACAATAGACACTCCGGTATCTTATATTTACATAATCAACACAAAACATTGTGTAATCATATTCCTATATATTGTGTGTATTAATGTAATCTTAACCAATCGTAATTTTATTACTCATTAATAAAATTAATTACTCCAGCCTGCCTCCGACTGACTTCCTTGCAGTTTTGAAGATAATGGGATGAGGTTGGTTTCCACAAACCTGTACTTGTACTTTAGGAGTTATTTGCTATACTTAAGCTCTCTAATGGAAGCAGAATGCACTCCGATGATCAATGGGTCAAGTAGCGAAATCGTAACATAACACGGGGTTATTCAATAGCAAAGCCATGTAAGAATTTTTCCTAAACTTCAATTACATAGTTACATAAACAGACCCATCAAACAATGATGAACGTATTAACGACATCAGAAAAATATGACCAAAGGGATTGTTAACCCTTGGCAATCCCAGTAACACAGCGGGAGGGTCCAGTTGATCAAAGAACTAGACATGAGAAGGCTGCGTCAAGCGCTATTTAGTTTGTAAGTAGTATAGGAATATGGGAGCTTGCAGCAGGCCCCTAGAGACGTGAAACCCCGATATCGCGTTGTACAGGTACAGAGATGTATGGGTGATAATGCAACAACAGCTTTTTGTGATTGGAGACTAATGTGGCGTCTGTCTGTCATTACTGATGTGTGGTTAACGGCCCACATTCCGTTGTTTGATCAGCATGTCGGAGAAGGACGCTGATGGTCGCAGTGTTGTCACTGGAGTGGTTTATGCCCAGGGTGCTGCCTCACCCCCTACCTCCAGGGGGTGGTGTAGGGGGTGAGGCCTTAACCCACCTGCCCCCCTATCCCTCCAGGGACCCCCCACTCCTCAGTTCCCACCCCCTGGCCTCTGAGACACCCCGACACCCACTTTGCTACCGGGTCAGCAGGGGCATTCAGCAGGCGGGTAAAAACCCCTGGATGTGAATTGAGATTGGGGTAAGAAAAGGGGTGGTGGTGTCATTGTTACGTCATGTTAGGGATAATATTTCATAGAACATGTGGTCAGAGGCACAAGTCGGTACAGAACGATCCGACCCCTTCTTTGTCTTTGTAGACAAAAAGAGGCATTATGGCACTTGGAAAGGATCCAAGTCTGGCGCTACAGTTATGAGTGGTGTTGGGATGTCACGGAAAGGTGGCAGAGGGGGTGGTGGAGATGTGAGGGGGTGGGGGTTCTGGTGGGTCTGGGTCAATCGCTTTGTGCATTGGTGGCAGGGGTGTTGCTGGAAGTGTTGAATGCTTGTAGTTAGTTAATCGTCGTGTAGGGGATTAGAGGGTAGGGGGGGCGGGGGATGGTGACCCCCGGGGGTCCAGGGGCCAGGGTCGGGATGACCCCAACCATCCTCATCCTTGGAGGTGGTAACACTTACAGGGTGGGGTCGCCTAAAGCCAACAACGAGCTAATGGCGAGCTGTTGTGAGGAGATCGACCGACTCGTCTCCCACCCTAACCAACCCCTGCCCCGCCCGGCGGTAGCATTGTGGCCATGGGTGGGTGGGGCTCCACTCAGCCTCACTCAATTTTCCCTTTTCTCCAATATCAATGGGAATCTGCGGGCCAGGAGACTCCGGCCTCTCTAGAAGATTTTTATGCTGATGGATAGAATATTGAACGTGATGAAAGGGTATTAGAACTTTTTGGACTAAAGAGGCGACATTGGACCATTGTGGGCTTGGCCCTTTGTGGGAGGTGCAGGGAGCCGCTGTCATTGTAGACGAGTCGGAACATTAAAGTGCACTCGGAGATTAGGCTAAAAAGTCAGGGCGCTGCCGAAAGGAATCCCTTCCATATTTGTGTTTTAAATTTCAAGGCATTGAGTTCGGTAATGATGTCGGCATGGGTAGAATACTCTAGGGAAAGGGCGTTGAAGGACTCGGCACGCTGATAGCCCGATGGCAAGGCCGTAAAATTAATACGTCACAAATGGAATTTTGAAGAAGCTCCGAAAGAGGTGATTAGCATAGATGGCACTAATATGGAATGAAGGTGGGCTCGGGTGGACGGCCAAGAAATCTAACGCAGCCATCTAATTAAAATTCAAACGCGCCTAAGCTGATCAGGCCTTGGAGGGACAGCTCATAACGCATGGATGGTATAGGGGAGGTATTAAAGCTGAGTGGGGTGGCTTGGCGCGCTGCGAGCCAGAGTGAAGTGTCCCTGCTTATATGTCACCCTCCGCGGGCGTTGGGGACTTGAGAGCCCTGAAAAAGTAGTCCCTTTGTAATTCTGGCGTAATGAGACCTGATTTAGGGGTAGTGAGACGCCATCGACGCGGAGGGAGCGGGTTGGGGTAGTGGAGAGTGTCCTGGATCTGCTCTCCTTCCTCCATACCCTAACGCCCTCCCACCCCCAACCCATACACATACCTCCAGGTCTCCTGTAGGGTGGTGTAGTTGTGGGTTTGTGGGGGTTGGGAGGGAGGGTGACAGGGGAGGGTGGATGATAGGGGGCATTCTGATACAGCTGCCTGGATGGCATGCCTTGTGTGAGGTTGGGACATTGGTGGGAGGAGGGGGTATGTACACCCCCGGTCCCTCCAGCTCACCCTCCGAGCATCACATTAACACATGGAGGAAGGACACCGTAGGGCAGGTTGGGGAGGAGAGGGGATGAGGCATACTACTAGAAAAACAACAGGTTGCTGTATTGACCAGGAATGCTAATAAGGTCCCACAAGTCTTACCAATAGAGTATACACCTATACATGCCTAGATGGGTACATACATGTACATCTGGTATTCAGTGCTGGAGTCGTGCCCTGCTCTTTCAGACTACACCCCCTCCCACCCCACCCACCTGCTCACCCCCAGCACCCAACCATACATGCCTCAGGAATAAGCATACGGCCATAACGAACGTGCCCTTTCCACCCAGTTTGTGAATCGGACTCTGATTATGCTTCCTGAGGGGGCACCAAGGTTCTTGCCTAACCCCACCCAATAGGCCACTATCCTCACATACATGCACATGCATATATACAGGTCTGGCATCATCAGAGGAGGGGTGGGACATAAGAAAGGGCCATCGATTGAAGAGAGACCACAGCTCTATACCCTAAGGGTGAAAAGTTCACAAAAGGAAAGGTGCAATTAGACCACTGCATGGGGACAATTCTGGAGGAAGGAGGGCATACATTTACTCGGTTCTGTCCCCCTACCTCCCACACGTACCCCATCCCCATTCCTCCCCTTCCCTTTTTTCTTCATTTCGCGGAAGGAGTCTGGCTGGCAGGGAGCTAGAAGCCCGTGGGCAGAGGCGTGTTAGACGTAATGGTCTCCTTATGGGCCCCCAGAGCCGGGCATTGGGCCCTGCCGCTGGCTCAGGTCCGAAGACGCCCGTCACATCGGGATCCACCCTAATATATCTCGATGTTGCCAAGCTGTCGCCGCGTCAATATCTCTGCAACTTAAAGCCCCCTTGTTTTTAGCCCCGTGCTCACGCCCCTCACCGCCTGGGCTGCTCGGGTGGGCGCCATCCTTTGGGAGTTGGCTGTCGCCAATGGGGAGATGGGAGTTGGGGATGGGAGAAGTTTAGTCCCTAACTTGAGACTGGGGGCAACAAGGTGGGTGGTGGGAGGTGGGGAGAGGGTGGTGGGGTGGGGAGAGCCACTTGATGAAGAACCACCGAGGCTGCTGAGGAGGCAAAGATCAGCCGAGGCAGATGGTGCCTTAAGCCGGCAAGGCCTTGGTTACATTACACCGGCCATATCTTCTTGTCAAGGGGGCAGAGCGGGGATTACTGCTGGGCGGGAGATGTATGGGCGCGGGTTGGAGTTAGGGAGAGGGGTTGGGCGCAAGGGCGGCGCCCCGGCTCTCGGCGCCCGGCGGACGGCGGCCTGGTGCCGGCTGATATACGAGCCCCAGGCCGGGCAGATAGAGCCGGCCGCATCCCCGGCCAGCATCCATCAGGGCCGGGCTGGCCGCACTGCTGCTTGGTCCGTGATGGATGGGCAAACGGTGGTGCGGGCGGGGGCCGGGGCGGGGCCAGGCACCGCGCGGCGGGGGGAGGCGCACCTCGGCCGCGCCGGACGGCCCAAGTGGGGGTGTGAACAATGGCGACGGGTGATGGGGCACACCTTCCGGCTGCACCGCGGCCATGAGAGGAGGGACAAAGACAGCGGCCTCACATTGTCCTCCCAGAGATATATGGCCAGCGGAAAGACAATGATGTATGTACCCCAAGACACCCCCATCCTAATAGCCCCCAAATTGAATTATCCTAAACTCTCAAGAATCCACATACCAAAAATCCTAACCCAATCTATGAAACCCCTGATCATGACAAACAGGGGCCCTCAAGGCATTGCATTTCTTGCAGTACCATCCCAAATGATCTAGAATATGGGCCATCTAGGCACATTATTGAATAAGTGATCTTTATGTACATTGTGACACCAGGGAGTAGGCGTTCGGGTCAACAGTTGATTGCCTCCCATCAGCACACTGGCTTGATATAAACAATGCCCTGATTTATAGGTGTTACAGTGGCTGCAGCTACAAGCCGTGTTGGCCCTGCTGCTGTGCTGACAAAACTGTACAGTAAATTACCCACCCGCGCCTCCCTCCATCAAAGTGCTTCTTGAGAGCCCAACTGTAGCAGGCACGCTGTGTGAGTCTTATAGAGTGTGTGACTCACATTATGTGGGTTTTTATACCTGCCAGCCGCTGTCTATACATTGTGTAGCTCACACACCCCACAGTGCTAATATCGACAATATGCCCCTCTATTAAAATCGAGATCCCCTTACCATGATTAAAAAAGGCTCCTTTATACTGTGTAGATTTATAATCCTATACCCCTGAAATGATCCTTTCTCATCACTCCGTTCATTCATCCACCACCCCGCGCTCTAGAGCATACTGTATGGCTTTAACTCTATATTTAGAGCTGTGCTATGTCGGGAGAGCCTCATTATCTCTCTAATGCAACCTAAATTCAATTCCTACATCGATACCCCTACTTAAAATGACTGTGGATGATTGGGTTGTTTCATTACTAACGTCATATATATGTCAGTGCCTTGTGTAAGCCAGTGTATACATATTTTAATTCTATAATGCAAAACCGGCCTTTGGACATATTCGCGAGGTCCTAAATATGATGGTGTATCAACAAACACGTCCCAGAATAGGGATTTTAATGATGTATATATATTTTATCTGTATGCTGCATTGATGATAAAGGTTAAAGGTCCCTATCGTCTATTATGTTATGAAGGACAACTCCTGTACACTATGTAAGTTACTGTTTACAATCACAGATACAACATATGACTAGATTTACAAATGCACGTCATACTGTATATTTTTTACGACATATTTGTACATAATGTTCACATCAGGGGTGCCAGCGGAGGGAAGGCAATGCGCCAATATGCTGGTTATTAATACATTTCATATTTACTACGTATTTTGAATGTATTATTAGACCCAATAAAAACCTTAAAAAAAAAATAGTATAGAAGTAACTTAGGGTCGACTTTGCTACGAGGGAGGGTCGACTTTGCCACGGTGGAAATCATGGTTTATAATCAATGGATTCAGTCTATATAATAAGCATTAGATATAGGTCAATATGTCACTCTAATACTCTACTACTAATATGTAATACTCTTCATAGTACTACAATGCAGTATGCATGGTCAAAGTCCAGTATATTCGAGGGTGAAAGTATACAGTCTCTTTCACATCTATTTGGTCAGAGCTATTGGGTCACTTGCAAAAGATTTGCTACCTACCATGATAAAAGAACATGTATAAATGTATGACACCTCTTAGATATGCATGGACATTCACCAATGCACTTATCATTCATAAACATGGTCTTTGTTGTGTCCATGTATGTGACGCACCATTTGGCACCTTGTGGGGGTGACGAGTGGGTGCAATGAGTTGTGGAGGAGAACAATGAGTTAAACACGAGTAGAGTGAGGTGTAGAGTAGTACAGTGATCAGGTCCTGTGTCTTGTCAGGTGCACACACCTTGTCCCCTGCTGCCCCTCACGGACTGATGCCGACTGGAGGACAGGGCAGGTGCTTTCTCCACCCTTTGATGTTCATTGTTAAGCACTTGGACTTGCAGGAGGACACATCTGAAGATAGTCTTAAGAAAGTAGGAATCTATAGCCCTTGGATATCACCTGGTCAGCTCAGGTGTCTTTCACGATGGGGTAGGGATACTGTATGCATATATTCATTGTTGTGTGTCTGCCATTCTAACGGACTACGTTGTTAGACTGATATCTGCAGCTGCAATCCATGTATTGGACCAAGTCATACCATGACTCCTCTCGGTGTCTTACAGGTCCATATAGTGCATTATGTGGGGTTTCTCCCCCAATGCTTCTTTTACATCCCACCCCGATCTCACCCTCTGATTTTTATATATGTCAGTCTCTCACTAGTTCCCTCTATTTCCCTCTCTCCGTCTACCACACTGTAAAATCTGTTTAGAAGTCATCGTAACTTTTTAGGGAATTTCACTGTTTTATTAAACAGTGGCCCAGCATAATTAATCAGCTACTTTGGTGAAATAGATTAAGGCCACCCATTATTAACCTTTTATTGTGATTTAGCAGTAATTATCATCTTATAGTCATTACATTTATCAGTGTACAGTTCATTAAATTATCCTCCATATCCATTTTGATTTCATGAAGCCATATTCTGCCAGGACTTTATAATGATTATATGAAATAGCCCTCGAAAGGCAAATGTATTGCCTATCAGCAGTTTATAATCACTATCCATGAGTAAATGTCACTCTAGAATTGCTATAAAACAACAACGACACTGAAAACCATATGGCCTATGAGGTGTCACTAGTGAGCACCCTTGGGTGATCATGGTGGTGATGACAGGAGAATACCCGGTGCTCTCTAGGGTGATCATAGCACATCACCCAAGGTGATCACATGATATGATCACCTTTCTGACCTAGACCTATTCTGGAGTGCTATATTCTGATACAACAAGGTATAATTTTAAAATAATTTCATAATACCCTCCTCCTGCTATCATCAAGCCCGCTACTGAGAACACATTATAGCCCTCGTCATAGGGTTCTGCTATGTTTTACTTTTTAGTCTCTAAAGTTCCAAGTACTCTTTGTATCCTCCATTTTATAAACACCTTTGTAGTACAGACCTAATAATCAATAAATGGATCACCTGGAATAGGTGGTGCATATTACATTGGTGTATAGGCCATTAGTGGCAGTGTAATGTCCTCAAAATGACAACCGTAGGTCTTTACAGTGAAGTCATCAGTAGTGAGCACCTTTCTGCAGGCCTAGGTTTTCAGTGAACAGTGCTGAGCATATACTTTTCATATTACCACCAAATGGGTGTCTGTGGCATCAGAATAACCGCCTTGTGTCACACAAAATTGAATATTTTACTAATTACTAACTCAAATTACATCTGTACGTTTGTGTTGTAATGCATAAAGACATTGACACATTATAATTATCATTCTACTTCATAACAATGTACTCCCATTCCTGTATAACTGGTAGTCAGCGACATTGTCTTGTTGTATCTATTACAATGGGAATACATGGCCAATACGACCAGACAATGATAATAACATCATATATGATACATTCTCATTACTTGAACTCTTGTACTATATTTCTGAAAATCATTTCATGAATAAAATACTTGATAAATTCAATCTAGAACTTTAACAAATGTCTCCCCATGAAGGTGGCACCTTGTGGGGAAAACAGTATTACCCGTGAGACAGAGTTTCGCCATAAAAAGGGGATTTCAGCATAAAGATTTACGCAAGTTCAATGCAGAATTGAAAAGATTTATATACTGCTTCACTATGAACCACAATTACAGTAATGCATTGCCAAATGTGACTGAGATTCAAGGGATCTTCACACCCTTCACACCCTCCCGACTGTATGCACCACATGCCTATGCGACTGGGCCTCACATTTGCATACTAGCCCCTCTGCCAACACACATGTCATCAACAAAGGTACATATTCGGGGTATACAGGCAGCCAAAGTTGTAGGCCTACTCAGAACTTTCATAAAAGTAATTGAGAAAGTCGGAAACACATGTATGCAGAACATGCAAGGCGTGGGAGACAGGAATGCCCAGTGTCTGCTTACCATCCGTAATATCTGTCCTTTCTCATGAGATAACAAACATTAGGCATGACGATTAATTTATAATCTTACTTCATTTCAAAGAGGTAAATGGAAAGGACAGCACCCCCCAGGAATAAATAAGCACGGGAGAATTCAAATAATGCAAGCAATCCAATACACGTTTATGCAACAGAAAAGAAGTAAAAGGGTATTTCAAGCTTTTCACAATCATGTACTAGCTTTTTGAGAAGAAAATTCTCAAACTCCATGAATAAGCAACTAGGTTGTTAGTTCTTAGTCTAACTTCAGCGAAAAGGACATTTTCATGTCGTTTGATTCGTTTTTCCATGTTGGCGTCGTCATTTGAGCGTTCACTTCTTGGCATCATCTGCCTACTCTTCTTTCAGGATGTCTCTGGAACATTTCACATGCAAATCAAAGCATTTTGATAAATGGCAAGAAGGTGCGTCACCCTTATGTTTGACATCCCTGTCGTTCACATGCACGATCCCCCCTTCCCCTTCCCCCCAAAAAATACAAATTGAAATGGGCGTATAAAGTTCGCGTGAGTCTCCACGCGACGGTCGAATTTCGAGATGATCGAAAAGTTAAGGGGCCCTACACGCATAGGCCAGTAGAGCACTGTAGTGCTGCACCCCCCCCCCCCTCCCCACCATCCACCCTGTCACCCCAAGACTTGCAAATGCTTTATTGTATGTGGGGATAGGAGCCTTACTCCAAACTGGCCCCTCGACGAAGACTTTCTACCAAGGGTCACGAAGAGTCCAAAGGAAACGGGGACCCTCAGTAGTAAATAGTCGGTCATGACTCACGCGCAGTGGCCTACCTGTGAGATTCTTTGTACTGAAATAGCAAGTATGACCTTTGGGCGCTACTGACTTTCCTATATCGCCACTGCCAGAGGTAGTTAGTTGTTAAAGGCCCCTCTCTATGTTGGCTATTCAACACCCTCCGTCGATACTGTATAAATCTCCGCCTGGTGGTTTTGCCATAATGATATATAAAAAAGAAAAGACTCCCACATAAACCACAAGCTGGCAGCAAACAGCTTTGCACAACAGTCCCCCACAAAGGCTAGTGACGGGGCGGGTTCCCTAGGGTGGAGGGAGCTTGTTTGTCGATGTCATTTGCTCACTGAGTATATGTTCTTTTGTGGTTGGTGCGGCGGGGGTTAGGGGTTTATTATTTGCTGATTACCATAGGCACGTGTTAGTCGTGTGTGGCTGCAGAGGAGGCTGGGTCAGAGTTCCACCTTTGTCACATGCCCAAAACAGGTAAGCCACACTGACGCAGACAGACGCACGTGATTTCAATATGTTTCCCCATTAGGGATTATTCAGAAGTCCGTGTAATACCCCTCCAGTGCATGTCTCTTCCCAGCCTCACCTGCCTTAACAGGAAACAGTTCCTCCGCCGGCAAACTCCCATGCATGAGAATCAATTTCTTTGAAGCGCTCAACTTCCCAAATTAATTTCCCATGCAAGGGGTCACCCACAAAACCCACGCACGTGAACATTAATTGCTTCCGTTTTATCCGTCGGCAATAATATTTTAATGGAAAAAAGGGAGAAAACAATCTGCAAAAACGGCTAAAAACATTTTGGGAAAAAAGAGTGAATCTCTCCGCAAGGAGGAAGCAGGGAGATGGGAACTGAAGGGGTTTGGACTGAAATCACAACAACTGTGTTGGAGGTTGGATGGCTTGGGGTGAGGGAGGGGGTGAGGGGAGGGGTGGGGTTGAGATGGGGGATGAGGAGGGGGCAGGCATGCAGGTCCTGCTCTGGCCCTCACCCACAGGGGCGGGACAGGTGGTAGAGGGTTGATGGGTCGTCCAAGGGGCCGAAATGCGGGTTACCCTTCGTTACTTAACCCACAGTAAACTCCTTCAAACTCGGCGCGCACTCCCGACAACCTAAAACACCAATTGTGCCAATTAAAGAGAGTCTTCCTGCCACGCCGCTCATTGCCTTGATTATGAAGTGGTCAAATTGGCCAATTACCCACAAAAGAAAATATCCGCGATTTTAGTGCCAGTATTTTTAATTTGATCGGTTACCGTCGTTGACAAGGTTTCCTGCAGTAATGTCCTTGATGATGGAAAAGTTTCAGCATCGTGTTTGACCAACTAGAATAGATTAGGGTAGAATTAATCCCAATCTTGATTTGTTAATCTCTTGCGCAGGGGAACTCCTTCGGCGATGCATGGCAATAACTGTCTTATTTTGCTCAGGATAGCAATGCATGGGAAGCATCGGTTCAGTTCGCTCTTTTGAAATGACTCAAAGATCAATACAACACGTCTAAAGAATCACATGTATTAAATATCTACGTAAGCTAATGAATATCCCTGGAGGAATCAGCAACAACGCTGCACTCCATATATCTCAATTTCCTAGCTCGACTGGGAAGCAGGAAATTGAAAATTGGAAATCCCTCTTGGTTTTGGGATAGGTTTTACGGTATAGTCAAACATGGAGTTTGAGGCTTGGTGTGTACATGAAGACGACGTCCATGCCAGCTTAGCATGCATGCACGCATCCGTGGCCGCGTGCCCTGCGTCCGTAGCCGGGGTGGGGGCCGTGGACGACATAGTGACCTCAGGCAGAGGGCTAGACAGGTGGGCATGGGGCAGGATGACCTCGCCTCGCCACCCATGCGTGTCCAACAAACAAGCCCCCCAACGTCTTCCGCATTCAAACACGGCCGGACGGTGGGGGTCATGGCGACGAGTCCTGCGCTGAGGGACAGGCATGACACGGGCTATCAGGAAGAGGGGGTGGGGGTGGGTAGACATGGTCGGGAGGGGTGAAGGGTGGGGGGTGAAGGTGTCCAGGTGGGGGCTATAACTCTAACATGTACCCCCTTACTACCTGGACATGGAAGTAGACGTTGAAATCACATGCTTCCCATTGAAATGTATATTGTCAGTATTTTGCCGGTTAGTTCTATAAATGACATGTTTAATTAATGCTTTCGGCTGGACCTAGTGCCATTGAGGATTTTATTCATACGTTTCAAGTAAGGGGACCTGTTGCTAACATGTTATATACCGGAAGTGCATGGCTTCTCCAAGAGGTCAAATGATGTTGTCCCTGAAAGGGGCAGCATGTTTCCCACGTTATGGTTGGGAATCGTCCCTATCATTATAGCAACTGCCCACATACGAACTTTACGTTAAAACATTCTTCACCTTTACTAAAGTGAGAATGGATCTTTGACTATATCTGCATCATAGTTTCAACGTTTTTGCATTTTTTATGGGTAACCCCCTTTCTAGGAAATACAGGCGCTCCATGAGCAATGGTTGTCTGTTTCCAACGGTTCTGGTTTTGAATATGAAGCTTCCATTTCCCTATGTCTTGGGGAACAGTAGACATTGTGGGGTTGATTATGTGCTGGGTTTGACACCCCCTGCTGAGCATACACGTGAGGCCCCAGGCTTGTTGGATCTGGGTCAGGGAGACAGCAGGCTGTGTTGACATCAGTTTATTGTATTGACCAGACACCCTTGGAAGTTAAACTACTGACAGATATCCTCAAGTGTCCTCATAGAAATGTCCTTAGAAACAAAGGTCCCTAGCAAGCAGAAAGCTATGTTTGTTTCTTTTTGCCATTGTACATGTGTAGCACCACCATGGAGATGGCATGCACCAGAGCTGTAGCCTGGTATGGGGTGGCCTGTAACCCCTACTGCAGGGTAGGGGGACACCTTAGGACCTTGCACTGTTACACCATTCACGGCTACCCATACAGCCTGATTATACAGACAGAGGGTGGAGGTTGCGTAGAGACGCCCGGTGAAGTATAGAAACAGGCCCCTTGTTCCCTGGCAATTGCAGCAGCCCAACAAAACATCTCTGCCTTAGGTTGTTAATTTAGAATGTCATCCATTAGTGGTGTCCTCAAATTGAATTAGGCCCAGCGTTGGAAGAAACCGGCGCGCAGGGGGACTAGATTTGCATAGTATGGGAGGCTTGAGGGAGGGACTCTGCACCGCCCTCCAGATCTCCCCACGTCTTGGGCGTCCCTTTCAATTTCGGTTAGCAAGCAGGAAATAGGCATGACCTTTCGACGTCTAAATACAAGTCGTTTGAGAGAGACGCGGGAAGCTGTACAGAGCCCTGCTTCCTGTGTGGGACCTGTGCTGCCCCCTGCCGAGACAAAGACCATAGATTTACGCTGGAGGACAGCCGCCACCCACCTCCCCAAGCTCCTTCAAGACTCCCCAGCCTGCCTCCTTTTCCCTCTACTCTCCTATATTTTCTTCACGGGACTTCCTTTCTGCTTCCCTTACTGAGAGGGAGAGAGTTGCTGACAAAGGGAATGTGTTCCAATCCCTTTCTACTTTTCTGTTTTTGAATCAGTGAAAAATTTGCCACCGACTGACTATGCTACTTGAG
Source organism: Harmothoe impar (assembly GCA_947462335.1). NCBI lineage: Eukaryota > Metazoa > Annelida > Polychaeta > Phyllodocida > Polynoidae > Harmothoe > Harmothoe impar. The sequence goes on along the minus strand of OX381704.1, from coordinate 88,124,291 downwards.
ATGTGTCACTGTGCATGGTGTTTTCTTTTCTGGTCCTCACATTTACATTCGCACCCAAAGTATACATTTAAAATATGAAAGGTGATATATATTTGAAGAAAGCTATACATCAGAGGCGCAGAACTGCCCTTGGTTTGTGGAGGTAGTCTCAAATGTAAAGTGTATTAAAAGGGAGAAACCTATAGGAAAGCTGATTTATGAAACAGGAAACACCACTTTTGAAAGGAACTTTACATTTCTAGGATGGTAATAGGATACCTTTGCCCTTGTAAGTTCCACCCACCTTACCACACTGTTTCCAATCAAAGAATAATCCTCGCATCAGAACGTTAAGCAAGATTTTAGTTGCAATGGGATATTGGTACTCTAGGATCTATTCCTCCTTGACAATAGCTGCTCCCCAGTATTGGCCTACAAATTAAATCATAAAACTCGCAGCCCCTTCAGGGATTACGATTCTGCTGCTAATCTTCTGAATCAGAAACCACTCAGTGGTGTGGAAGTTGCCAATACACACGGCACGCGTTGAGATTCTGGCGTCCTCTATTTGCTTTATGAGGCTTGATGCGGCAATATTCATGTAGGCCAATGAACCCAAATCTGCAGTGGCCTCACACCGTGCAGTGTTGCATTTCAAACTAGATTTGAACGCGAGTGCACTGTGCTCGTTTTTCAAATAGCCTCATAAGGGGTTATGGGGGGGTGGTGAGGGTGTGTTAAGGGAAGGGGGAGGGAGGGGAGGGGGTAAAGCTCGTGGTAACGTACACTAGCTGACCCGACTGAGATAAAATGCGCATCTATGATCATGAAACTTTAGTCATCCAGCCCTTCAAAGGAACCTGGCAAATGGATGGCTTTTGAAATGCAGATGGCCGAGGCGAGAGCAGGCGGCGGGCTATGTGAAGTGGGGAGCCAGGTCCACATGTGTCTCTGATGCCGTCGTCGAGATGTCACCGACTTGTGGGCGAGTGTTTAGGGGCGAGTAAAAGGCAATGGAGAAGCCAGAAGTAGCCAGAGAGTGTGTGTGGTGGAGGGTTTAGATGGGGATGGGAGAAGTGGGTAGGGGGTAGGGGACGATGAGTGTGTGTAAGAGAGGAGCGGTAGAGGAAGGGAGGGAAGGGAACAGTGAGGAAGTAAGGGCGGGAGGGAGAGAAAGGGGTAGAAAAACAGGTGGAGCTAGGGAGGGGGTGAGAGAGAGAGAGAGGGGGGGGGAGAGGCAGATAGAAAGAGAAGCGAGGGCGAGGTATAGAGAGAAGAGAGAGAGGGTGTGTAAGAAAATGCTGAAGAGGTAGTATGTATAGGTAGGAGTAAGCAGGGCACAGAGGGTGGCTGTGTAGGGGCTGCATGGTGGGGAGGGGTGAGTATGATGTGAGGTGGTCCTTGTGCTGACGCGGCCGCACGTGATGACGTCGCCACCCTCTGCAGGCTGCGCCGAGCGTGGCACGCGCGCGTAGCCTGCACGTCCCGTGCGTATAGGCGTCTAGCCGGTTGCATTATCAACCAATGAGAAAATTCCCTGGCCTTCACTGCGGAATTGTTAGGGGGCATTATGTAACAGCCTGTACCCATTGTGATTGTTGTATCAGTGCTTATCTCGCTGGTTACCAGATCAAGCAATGGTGCCCCCTACTAAGGAATCTGCAACATCGGTATAACCGTAGGTCAGAAAAGATTAAAGCCGCACGCGTAAAAAAGGTACCTGGGAATCTGGGCACGGGCAGCGCGGACCCGACCGGTGGGGGATGGGGGATTGAGGGTGGGGGTTGTAGGAAATGAGGAAGGGTGGTTAGGGGGCGGGTGTGGGATAGAAGGATCTCCAGGCCCCCTTCCCTTCCCGGTTGTGTCCCTGGAGGGGGTGGGGAGGCAAGAGTAGGGGGTGCGGGTAGGGTGGGGATTGGTTTGTTGAGGGTGGGGGCTGAGTAACGGACAGGAGGATTGTATAATGATCAAGATAAAAAAAAACTCTATCCCTGACCTGCAAGGCCTCCCCCCCCCCTTTTCAACCCAACCCAACCGCGTCCCAGGTTCTACAGAGTAGGTGGAGGGAAGGAAGCCACCTGATGTATTCCATTACATGATTAAGACATGTTCAGCTGGTGATTAAATCTTATATTTCATAATCGTTAATTAGGCAAGTCCAATGATAAGTTGGCAAGCATTAGTGGCATAGCCTGCATAAGGAATGAGCTATGACTAATATGTGTGGTGCTGGGAAATATGAACATAACTTTGGACCCATTGGGCAGAATATCTAGGTGTCAGGTTTTCAGAAAATGATATGGTACAATGTTGATAACAGAGAAAGTGATGTGCTCATAATCAGCTGTGTATGGGCTCTGAATAAGGAAGTGAGTAATTTAATTCCATATAGAGATAGAAATATTAATGCAATTCCCAACACATTCAAATATTTGCTTCCTGTATTGATTAGACGGCATTAATCATTCAACAGTCCCTTTGCTAGCTGCTATCACCAGACAATATGTACATTGAACAACATGGCATCCTCTCTCCTCTTTTTAACTTCTCTCGAAGGTTGTTCAAATATTAAATGTTTCAATCGCGTCGACCGTAATCAGAAGTTAATGAGCACCAGTAAAAATATCAGCACGCCTGTGATGTGCTGAGAGGAAGAGAGGGAGTTGAAACAGCAGGCAGCTGATAGTAGCAGGCATCTTCAAGGGATAGACTCATCCGTTCTGGGAGATGTATCTGGCACTTATGGGAACACAGCCATGTTGTCAGGTGGCGGCATAGAAGCACCTCTTTGGGCATGGATTGTTTGAAAGCAATGTATTAATTCTAGACACAGGCACTGGGAAGACACTTCTCATTTACTGCCTCCTCCTTACTGGAACATCAATTGATGGACGGTCAGCACACATTGAGAACACACCGTTTCTGCTGGTATTGGGATATTGGTGTTGCCAGCGAGGAGGTAATAGGGAAGCCTTTTTGGGCCATCAAAGAAGTCGATGCAAAAAGCATTAGCAATTGGAATGTCTCCCACCGAATCAAAACAAAGGAGAGGAAAAAAGGCGTTTTATCGTTTGTAGCCTTGTGGCGTACGACCGACGGAAACAGGTAGCCAATTACGGCAATCCTTCGTTTTCACCTCAAGTATTGATTTTTCCTGACAGCAGCTTTGGACGTCCTCCACGCACGCACAGCCGGCTGGCTTCTTGTAGGGGAGGGCTTCCTCCTGTAGGTAAAAAAGACACAAGATCCCGTAAATCTTCCCCCTATTTTCCCGCGCTGATCACACCGATGTTGCCGCGCCCTTCCGACCCAGTTCACCCTGGGTGGCGATAAAGGGCTCCTCCATAGGGTTTTACCTTAGAAACAGGAAGCGGATGAAGTGAAAAAGAAAAAAGAAGTGCCCTGCAAGTTGCAGAGGAATAATAACCCAGAACTCCTGGCGCCATGCCCCACCATGCACGCATGCCTTCTCAGAATGGCAGATCTGGCTCCTTTTCCACCCCATGCACCTGCTTCTTATAGCCAGCCGCATCTTCACATCTCTCACATCTCTCACATCACCAGCCCCATCATCCTACTGCCAGTTACCTCACATTTCCTGTACCTATCCTCATCCTACAGAACCACATAGTGGTGGAACCTTGTTGATATACTACTAATATGGCTATGGTTGTTTACTCCCACCGTATATATCGACCTTTAACTTATCGTATTATATGGAAATGTCTTCACACCTTGGTTATTTCACATACCCTCGCTTAACCCTACAGCTGTGGTTTAAAACAGACAATGGCTATAAGAGAGTACCTAAAACACCCACAATAAACTGGCTGGTACCCTTATAGGGTGCCTGCCACTCTACTCTAGTAGATATGTATCTATCTATTGTATATGCGTTCCAAATACAACACAAAAATATAAGCAGTTTAAGCAATCCAAGTGGTACCTGTCCCATGACTGCTTGCTTCAGGCAAAGATAAGGCTCAAACATTTTCTTTACTAGTATTTCTTTAGCAACTTACACGTAGCTGTATCACTTCACGACTATGCTACCCTAAATAAAACCATCATGCACTATCCCTACCACCCAGTAGTAACCTGAAGCCATCCTCTTAACCACCCAAACCCCATCACCACCCTCCCACCCACCCTGCTAACCCCTCCCCCCACTCCCCACCCTGTCTGCACCTCCACGTGGTGCAGTGGGTGGCCAGCAACACGCCAGGACGTAGACCAAATAAACCGCGGGGCAATTAGATTTTTATGTCGGCCGATCCTGATGTAAATCAGGCATGACTTGGCCGGCAGGAAGGCTGCGTGCCTAGCTCTGGCGGCGTGACGCAACGCCTCCCACTGGCCCCTCACCATATGCCCACCCTCTTAATGTCCGCCCCTCGCGTGTCTATCCAATTTACACGGCAAGACAAATATACCGCCATTGGAAAACGCAATATACTGGGGCCCATTAGCTTGATTTAGGAAATATTACATTTCCATAAATATACATGTGGGGAGGAGTTATCGATGTTGAGTCTTGTAGAGCTTTTGGCGGTGGGTCCAGTTGACAGGCGTGTGGCTTCGTGAGTGGCTTCTATACTCGTTATCTGTATCACTCATGGTTGGCACTGATGAGGTAGGATAGCGATAGCAGGGTGCGAAACACAATAAATGTCAATGTAAGTGTGGGGAGGTAGAGATCAAAACAGAGTTTATCATCACCTAGTGGGTCTAGAACACATACTTTTGTTATTAAGCGCCAACATAATGCCCGTCCCTTCACATATACATGGTTATTCAATAAAACAGCTGATTCATTTATGAGGGAGCCGAGTGGGAGGATATATGTGCTAATAGTTTCATGGCCGCTGTGCTAATGCGGAACGCTCTAATTACTGCTAGGGTGACACTAATAGTAAGCCCATAAAGGAGTCAGTAGTATAGGGAAATGGTGCAGTGCTTGCAATGTATGAATGAGTAAATCAGGGAGGTCTAGCGTCCAGGTTGGAACTATACATAAAGAATAGATGCCAAGTATACTTTCCTTTGACATTACCGATGGCTAACTCCCCCTTCCTTATTGGTCTGACACTTTAGTTGCCACTCTCCTTATCTTTCTGCTGTGAGTAAGACGAGCCGGGGGCTTTGCCCCAGCCATTACCTACAGGAGGAGGTCAGCCCCCTCCTCCTCCAGGCAGCGTGCAGCCCACAATGGCCTGAGCCAGCCAGCGGAAAGATTCACCCATGAATTATGAAATAATGTCTAATTGGGCGGCGGGGAGGGATGCGTGGACACCGAAGACGCCGGCTACGCCCTTACTGTCAAAAGATCGAGTGGGATCAATTAGTTTGATTTGGCATAATGGGCAGTCCTGGCGGCGGGGGCTGGGAGCCGAGATCAGAGAGCAGGCACGCCACGCCGAACACAGGCCGCCCAGAGAGGCCGGCTTCCTTTTTGAAATTCAACTGCGAGAAAAGAGCCGAGAAAAAAAGAGCCGGTCGTGGTCGTCTTTTGGTTACAGCAGGCTTGGGGCGCCGTGTTGATTCGAACTCGAGGATCAGGTTGGGTGGTGAAACAGGAAGATGGCATGTGATTTTGAGCCGGTGACATTCGCGGTAAAAGAGCGTGGATGGTACCAAATACCCATCACCCTCACCTCTCCTCCAGATCTTCTTCATGCTTTGCCTTCATCCCCTACTCATTACCGTAATCCTTAATCTTCCACTCCTCCTTTAGCGCCTGGTCGTATTTCCCTTCATGTCTGCATGTCCTCCATGGCTACCTGCCTGTATACACAGCATTCTGGCTCACACCCATACACTCCATACACATTGTATCCACTGACTCACTGACTCACTTTCTCACTGATTCACGGACTCATTGACTCACTGATCCACTAACTAACTAACTCACTCACACACTTACTCGACTCGTTAATTTCATTATGTGCTCTTCCATTCTAATTTACTCGCAGAAATACCCTTACTGACTCACTGACACGATATTCCCACTACTCCTTCACTCACTTGTTGACTATCCAAATCATTGACCTACCCATAATCAAGCCACTGACGGTTAGAATAACGCGCCCACCTTTTCTTTTCCTCACTCTTCCTCATTTATAATAATCATCCCATTTACTCATTCACTTGCTCGTTTACTCATTTCCTAAACTGCTAACTCATGCTATGTCGAATTCTAAGACTACATTACCTCTGGATTTCACAGTATCTATCGCCCTACTCCTGTTCCCCAATCTCTTCCTTATATTGCTCATCCAATCCCCTGCTCACCTCTTGCTCTTAGCACTGGGGAGGGTTGCATCCAATCTCTGATTGCTGTATATATTCTAGACATGTTGATCTCTGAGTTGATTGCCCGAGTAAGAGGACACAGTTGGCCTTGCCCTTGCTGGAGTATGCATCACTAAGGGACATCGCAGGGTCAATCTTCTCTTTGTCATATAACCTGCAATCCGCAGTAGTTACACCATATTGGGTGACACTATACCCCACACCCATTCCTCCCTAAGCCTATCTACAGATAGACCCTGTAATTATTTTGCCCACGCCGAGACCCGCGTGGGAACATTTGATCAAGCGCTGATTTCCCAAGATCAAAAGCACCCCAGGCTCCACCCTCCAGCTAGGATTTATGGCAAACGTGACAGCACTCCGCACCCGGTATCCGTAGAGATCAGTATAAAAAACTGAAGGACTCCAGTGAGAGACAAAGACAATTCCTCTGGCTACTACTACGCAGTGCCCATCAAATCATAAAAGGATAAAAGGAAAAAAACAGTCTATTGGAATCTAGCCACAGTAATTCTCCATATGGACCACTGCACTGAGATTGTCAATATCGTCTTCTTCTAGTCACTGCTCTCCCTCCCCATGTCCACTGTCGGCTTGGTTCTTCTTTTATTCACCACCCCTCCCTCCCCTATTCCATACCCACCCGGCCATACAACCCCCATTACCATCCACCTCTCGCCGCATCCCCAATGCCAATACTCTGCCTCCTCTCTCCATCTGTACGGATCAAAATTGAAATGAACACAGATAAGCATCGGTCCCGCCGACAGGCTTAAAGACCCGCTCTCCATCCATCCTACCCCATGCACCCCCCCCCCCATACTGCCCCTCCTCCAGTAGCATGGACGACCACCCATGAGTAGTGAGAGCTGGGGGTAGGATGTGGGAGGGGGCAGCGCTCCTAGCGGATCACCATCTCCGGCCAAATGTACCGGAAGTGGGATCTGAGCGTGCGCGCGTCCCCGGCTGATGACCCGCGCTAATCAGACACGGCGGCTAGCGCGCCAATCCGCGCCCCTGCCGCCCGCGATGCCGATGACCTCAGCTAATGCCCTGCATGGCGACGACCGCCCCCGACGCGCCTCGCCCGTGATAGGGGTCTTTCCGGTGGGCGGCGCCGTCCAAGGGCGGGCCAATATGTGAACAGATTAACCCTGCCTGTGTCGACATGCAGCGGCAGATATCCGGACAAGTTGGTTAATTTTGTGCCAATAGCCGGGTGGCCAATACGGGATATTGCCTTTCGGAATAAGGGGGGAGGGCTATCAGAGTAGGAACAGGGGGCGAGCTGGAGGCCAGAGGGCAGGCTGTGTCAGGGCAGAATGCTTCCAGCAAATGGGCACCTTGACATGCATATTACATGGAAGTGGCTGATGATCTGCTTATTGAGGGGCGATATGGAGGACTAATAAACACACTGCCGTGGGGGAATTCAATATGATAGGCGGCCATAAAGTAGAGAGGGCTGCCTGGTAAATACCAATGGGCCTCCTCCACTGCCGCTCTCGCCACCCTGAATACTAATACCGGTGCACTATATAGGTAAACATAAATATTATCAACTCTGAGGTAACTATACTCATTCCATAGTCAGCTGTGGGATCTGTATCACACGGGTTATTTTTACAGCAGTAGATATATTAAATATGCACAAGTTATGCTGGGAATTAAAGGGTGACTATATAACTGTATGGAAGATGTACTATCGGCAGTACCATTGGTAGTATAACATAAGAAGGGCAATGATATAACCTGAATCGCTGGAAGATTACGACATATACTTGTTACATTGCTATACGGTAGACACCCTGGCATGGCCCTTCAGTAGTGTAGAGATGTGGTGGAGATGTTTACAGAGCTCGGTGTGTATATTTGGGCGTCACATCTTGCAGTATGTGTACACAAGTCACCAGGGACGAGGACGTACCACAGACACCTCAGTCCGCCCCCTCCCCCTCCCCACACACACATACAGTGCACTACGCTACCTCCCTCTGGCGACAGGCGTCTAGAGTAATATGTATTACACTTAGGACATTCCCAATATTCTCCGCAATGCAAATAGGACGATGGAGGCTGATTGCCTGGTGGTGGTGGGAGGGGGTGACTAATGATATGCAGTATTAAACCCTAGGTATAAGCCCCGGCCCATACCCTGGAGGACGTCGCACTGGGTGTGTATTATAAGCCTAGACACGTCGCCTGGATCTTGAACACGTCGACCTGGATTTTCTCAGACAGGGTTGTACTGGATGGAGGGTGTGAAGGGTGGGGAAGGAGGAAGAGGTGAGGTGGTGGGTGAGCGGGGGGGGGGGGTCTCGCTCACGTACGTAGTGACGTGGTGACGTAGATGGCAGGGAGAGAACAAGGCGTCATCCTTCTGTCAGTGGCAGTCCCAGGACGTCACCAAAGACGTGCTGACAATGTGCCCCAGCGGGTGACGCCTGTTGAAGACAGAACCTGCCCTAGAAAACACAGGGACAGGGAGGGGAGACCGTCCTGTTGTATCGGTCGGCAGGGAAGGGCAGGGACGCGGTGGTCGGCTCCAGGGCCTTGGCGTACGTACGACCGTAGTGTGAGTAGTATAGGCGAAGAGGGCCCGGCGGCTGGCACCGGCCGGGGACAGGAAGGGGCGCGTCAGGCTGTGTGCTCAACAGCAGGCCGAGAAAGCAGGCCACGGCAATTTTGTTCACGGCCCACACTTAATCAAATGTAAATGTTCGATTTCAATCAAAACAGGGGAGGTGTACGAGGGCTGACTGAATGACTGGGAGAAGGGTGGCTTGTGGAGGGGGGGGGGGGGGCGTAGGCAAGCAGCATGGCACAGGGTGGGTTGCATGCATGCTGGCGCATGGTGGTGGCAGGGTGGGTGGGAGGAGGATGTGGGGTAGGCTAGAAGGAGGTAAAAGTGGGATGGTGGGGATGTAACATGAATTGAAGGGGAGAAGGATGAGGCACATGTGACGAGGGATGAGCAGACAGGGGGAGATAGCAGGCATGGAGGGATGGGGAGAGGACGCGGGCAGGGTGTGTGGATACTGGGGTAGGTGGAATGCTGAAATCAAGGATTAAATCTGAGGCATGTTCAGAGGGCGACAGAAGATGGTCGTATAAGTGGATTGGCGGGTGTGGGGCGAAAGGCTCAGGGAATCCCCTTCCCTCCCTCCCCTCCCTGTCTCCCAGCATTGCTCATACCCTCCAGTCAGTGGCCTGGACGCTATGTTAATCTGTACAGGGTGACTTACACAATGGCATGAGTGTGACGACACAACTGTGACTGACGGCACACGGGATACCCCTTAGGTCAGACCCCACATAAAAGAGCCGCCTGCTTAGGGGACCCCAGGACCCCAGGACCCCAACCACACACACGCTTCCCCCTCCCCCTTCCCTACAGGGGGGTTGGATGAGCAGCTCGGCTATCCTAACCCCCCTATGATGAGCTACTCACATCCACGTACCCCGACCCCCGGTCAAAGGGGGGAATTACTGCAGCAGAGTGAGGCGATAGGGTGGTGCTGGATAAACCTGAGAAAGTGGGAGATGACAGGAGGGGGCCACTGGAGGCACCTAAGGGGCGCGGCACTACTAATTGGCGAGGGCGAGGTCGGGACCAGAAAACCCGTCATGTTACAAAGCCCACATAAAACACGGCCCGGATCGGGCAGATCCCTTTACCCACTGCGGTAATGACGTCATGTGACGTAGTAAATTAGGCCCAATCACCACGGCTCACTGCCCATTATCGCCCTTTTTCACTCCCTGGATCGATTCTCAGCGACTTGTTATTATCAATGTGGATGGGAGTGAATAGGTCTCTTCTTTTTCATAAAGGGAAGTATGGTCCAAACAGCCTCAGGTACAAATCAGACATGCACAAACCAGGCATAAGTAGCGTCATCATAGGGAGGATCCAAAGGCCGATTTCTGTTATGAAGAAGACATATATCCCCAACTCATTATAACCCTGGTAACTTATATCATGAAGGCCGTATGGCATCAAGGGCGGGGACAGGCATATCCATGAGGGACCCATTATCTATGGGTGTGTCCGTTTCTTAGTAGAAGTAACCCTTACTGTCTTCAAACTGTATGTGTATATACAGTTTCTTGAAATCCATCACCTTTCAAACCCAAACCATCTCTGCTCTATATAGCATACGACCCAGTCAATGCCTCTAATCCCCTGCACCATCCCTAATTGCAGCATGAGTAAAGCCTTTCCCATCGAGAAGGGGAAAAAACGTCCCATCGCCTATAGCTTCCTCTAAGGGCGGTTTTAACTGAACAGCATTCCCCCTTTTATATGCTGATGTCGATTGAGGAACGATGCCTGTGCACATACCAATGAGAAACCCCCAGTCTTTGAGCTCGCCTGCCATCTCTACCCCCCCCCCCCCTCCCCACCATCTCCCCTTCATCCTAGATGCTGTTGTACCCCAGTGCTGGGCCACGTTCGCCTATATAACTTAAAACTGACGTAAGGTGATTTGAATATATAAATGTGCTGCTCAGTGACGGGACGAGCTGCTCCCCCTGCTAAAGTGTAGACTGCGACAATCAGGCTGATGAAGGCCCGATGTGGCTTTATTTTTATCTGAGGCAAGGACGCTCAGGCAAAGTAGATTACGGCCCAAGACAACAACCAGCCAGCTGAGGCAGCAGCATGGGACGCAATCAGGTCGGGCTGCAATCGGAGAAAATGTATATGGCACCTATAAGGGGGAGGGTGGGAGTGCCGACGTCGCTCTATACGGGGCTTCAGCCAGAGAGGGGGATGCGATCTCGGCAACACGATAAGACAAATTAGTGTGATTTGATCAGTCAAATGTGGCGAGTGGAAGGCGGAGTACGAGCTCTATATACTCACGTCCCCATCCATGCCTTACGGGAGGAAGGGGTGTGGATGAGTAAGGCAGGCACCATGTGTTGTATTGGGGAGGCGCTATGCCTGCCTGCCCTGGAGGAGGGCTGCTATCACTGTTTGGAGGATCTTTGCACTGTGTGTTTGCAGTGAATATAGGGGTGGAGTGTGTGTTAGGTGTTGAGATGAGAGTGTTAGTGGTGGCTGTTGCCTCAACTATAGGGACAGGATGGATCTTAAGCAGCCTGCTGGCCCCATACAGCGCGGGAGCATCTTGTGCACCTCCAGCTGGAGGTGGCGGGTCGCCTGCCGTGAAGGCGACAGGAGGAGGGGAGGCGGCAGGCAAGGTGACGGCCGTTATATAAGTGTTATTGTCAGGTGGCACCGGCACCGCTGGCACCACTGGGCAGCCCCCCCCCCCCTCACCACTACCACCACCCCACCCAACGGCACCACCACCACAGAGGCACCACTGGGCACCGCCTTCTACGTCCTGCCGTCGGACACGTCACTTTGGCAGGGGGACGTCACGGAGGACGTAATCAGAACATGTGAGGACCTTCCCCAAGGACACTCCAGGCCTGGTGGGGAGTGTGGCGGTGGTGGGGAGGGGGGCAGTAGGGGTGTCCCCCACCCACCCACCCCCTACCTCCAGTACCCCCGTCACCCACCACCCACCTACTGGAGACAAAAGCCAATCCAGCCTGTCCGACTCACGTTCCACCTTAAGCTTGGGAATCTCAAATGACACAATAACTGAAAGCTCTGTGAGCGTGCCCTCATCCCATGGCCACATATTGTGTTATACTTGTGAAACAAGACTGACAAGAAGATGCTCCCTGAAGCATATCACCATTGTTTTCCTCCTTAATTTAACCTTTTCTACCTATGTCTAATTTAACCTTTTCTACCCAAATACTCTCTATGTGAACAGTTATGTGCCTTAGCGTGTGTGTCTGGCATATGTGTTGAAGAGGATAGGTTATGACACGAACAAGGTGGGTATTGTATGAAGTAGTAAGATGAGGGGAAGAGCAAGTTATGTGAGAAGGGGACTTGAGCTTCATAGGAGTAGACAGGACTTACATGGACCGTGGATATCTGAGCTGCAGTTCTTATAGGCAATGAGTAAAACTAGAATAGGGCATGGTAAAATAGACGGCCTGTGTGCGCGAGTTGTCATGTGGCACATCTATGACCTACAGGGCTGATTATACATGATGAGATTTTAAAGTTTATTGCTATCAAGATGGGGATAGATGTAATGTCAGCCACGAGATACATTGGCAGGCACCAGATGAATGTGTGCACGTGTGTGTCTTAGGTAAGTGGGATTGTCACAAGGTAGAAGTAACACAGGAGTATCATATCCCTAGCCATGGAGTATAAAACATATATGTGAGGCATGATAATACACTCATTGGCTGTATTACTTTAAGCTTCAGGGGTATAGTCAGGACCAGGGATATGAGCTACACAGGGTAGAGGACATGTGTGACACTCACTGAAGGAGAGATGCATCACACCATTATCATCAGGAGACGACAGTACAGGAGTGACGCTCCATCACCCTATCCTCCTGGGCTGTCAATTCTGGGAGGGAGGGAGGTGAGGGTGGACCCTGGTCACCACCAGGAGGAGTTCTCCAGGGGGTTTCCACCACGTTAGGGACCTACCCTGATTGTCAGGAAGTTGGGTAGGGAACAGGGATTGAGGGTAGGACTACCGGTGGGTGGTGAAGTGGGAAGACAACCCCAGAACAGTTACATCAATATCAATCAGGTCTGGGTTCCTTGTCTGGGGGGTTGGTCTTCAAATGTGTGTCTCTTCTAATAGTGTGAGTGTACTTAGGCTCTGGGCTGACTATGGACATATTGAACAGGTGCAACTGTACCTAAGCCTGGAATTAGGGTTCTATAGTATAGGCATCAACAATAGATAGCTAGAGTTTTAGATTTAGGACTCCGCTGGTTACAATCACTGAACATGCGTTTTTCTCTTTCCACTTTAGGGACAATTCTAGACTAAACAAAATTTATAATACTATGCTAGTTCTGTTTGCAGGTAATAGCAAGGATTCTATATCCATACATGCTTCTTGGTAATAGTCCTATATATATGCACAAGTGGGTACGAACTCACTCTGTATACTCTGTATTCCAGTTTATAACCCATTATGTATAATGGCCCCTTTTAAAATTCCACTCTTCCCACTCACCCCTCCCCCATCGCCCACCCTGCTATACGATGTGGTGGATACATGCTCTAATCGCCTCGGCCAATATCTGGTTTTGATAGGCGAGTTTTATTTGACGGGGCAGAACGCAGGCCGAGGCCGAACTAGGGCTGGGCTCGGCGCGATATGTCATCCACCGGCGTCAGCCAAAGCTGGCCGCCGTCAGGAAAATGGAACAGATGGTAATGTACGACTCGGAGCAGCTCAGGTTGGGGGAGCCAGGAATGGGGAGGTATTCAGTGGGCATCTTTGAAAACGGCCGGAACTGCTCAATGCATCAATGCACTTCATGGCTTTTGCTGGTGGGTCGCTTTCTGTAGGGGTGAGGTGGGGGATGGTGGGGGTGCCCTACACTCTTCTCTCTGGCGTTCCACCCCGTACGTCACATACTATCTCCCTCCCCTGGCTGCCCCCTACATCCCCCCTCACACCCCTTCCCCCGGTGTCCCGTCGTCACCTTGTGCCCGCGGAATGCGTAAAGCCTTGTCAAATGCGATCCAGTGACGCCTCCGCGCCTAGGCGTGAAATCCCCGGCGTCCGCACTTTTCAATTGGATCTCATACATCATGGTGACCAGGCTCGCCCCCGGATCCGATCAGGGAGGCATAGGGGGTAGGTAGGGGGTGGTTGTGTAGGGAGATCCAAGTAAAGACCACGCCCACCCACCCTACCCCTTGTTTCCACTGCATACCCTCCATCACAGACCCCTTCTGGGTGGATAGGGAGGAGGCATGTGCTTCTGTAACCTGCTTCACTATTGTTTTGCCAACCCACCGACCCCAGTCTTTATTCCCCTTGCCTGCTCCGCCCCTACCAATTTGGTTGTTGCCCAACCTTGCCATCACCCCACCTACCCCCTCACCCCACCTACCCTCTCTCATCTCACCCTGTTCCCATCCTTCACCCCCGTACCCACTGCCCCATACCCACAGCATGCAGCTGGGTGCGAGCTGCTCAGTCTATAAGAAGGAGCAGCTCGCTGTCACCAGCCCCAACGCCGACACGTTCGACCCAAACCCGACACTGCCGTTTATTTTCACTTGAACGCCTTTTGTCCTTTATTTTTAGAGGTGCTCGCCAGCTCATTGACAAAAAGCCAGCGGAATCAAAGAGCCGATAAAGCTGATTCCGCCGGCCTAGTTTTTGCCCCCCCCCTCCCCTCCTCCCTTTCCACTCGTGCTCTCCGAGCGAGCTTCTCCCTGAGCACATCTGAGCAAATGGTCACATTCAAGATGGCGTCATCGCCTCCACGGCTAAGCCTGGAGGACAACTGGAGCTACTTATAAGTGCAGTATTTCTGAGACAATGATTTGGTTGCGGGTTAGGAGGGCTCAGAGATTATTAAATTGTCACGAGCAAAACGTCCGGCTTCTGATTCTCTGATGGAAGCTGGATAAACTTCTCATGTTCAATTGGGAAATTGAATTCACCTTTTTCAAAAGGAGAGTCATGTTTGTAGATTCCAATCAGCGTTGTGTTGTCCTGCGCTGCCTGATAGCACAAGATACATGTTCCATTATGGGAAGTAAAATACCGCCCATTAACCTGTCTATTATACCTGTCCATGTGCTGTCTTAGGGACTGAAAGAAACTACCATGCAGGGTTGTTTTAACCTTTTTGTCATTCATGTACAAATTACCGACACATTATTGGTGCTATTATCTATTAGCAAATGATGTCATTAGCATGACCCATCCACATAATCACAGGGACTTCATCAATATGCGTAAATCGCATCTGATTAGCCCACAATTTAGACAATGGCTGGTGCTACGGCTAGAGCACATGTTGCTACAGCTCTGCCAATCTCCCCTCTCCCAGCCATAAAAAGGGATAACATTAAAGCTCCCTTAATAACCACCCTGATAGAAAACCAGGGGATAATAACCCAAGGCGCCATCTCTTTTTCCATCTCCAGTAAATACCTACTGTAATAATGACTCAGGAGGGGGCCGCATCCATGCATCCTTGGCCCACACATTTTCACTTTATTGAACATACTTATCTCCTATCGACGGCAGCCCTACGTCGGCCATATTGATTTGTACCCATCTAAACGGGTGCAGACTCATCACCTACTGATGCCAGGGATCAATACGTGAAAGTCAATGTCACTTCAGAGGTGTCTGCGTATATAGGATTACTCGATAAGTGCTGTGATGCCGGCGCCCAATCCCTCACAAGTAAATGTAAATATAACCCCTCCGTCGCCATAGGCAAAGAACAATTTTCCTATACTACTCACAGGGACTACCATGTAGTGTAGTGTAGCGTGTGTTGTAACACATAGAGGAGTGTCGCCTTTTTTCCTGGCTTAGGATAGATACTGGAGAACAAAGGGTGGATGGATGATTGTAGCATGATGAAGAAGGGAGGAGGATTATGTGTCTCAGAGACTGGTGACCCGAGTAGTAATGAGAAATAAGAGTCGTGACAATATTCCCCACTTCACATCGTGCTCTCCATAAGCCATTCTCTTGCATATACATTGTATACGTGTCTTCCTTTGGCTAGACTGTTCTGATCATCGTATTAATGTCAAGACGCTATTATAAAAGAGGTTATAAATCAGAACGTCCTAGCAAATATACACATTTTTATAAACAGCAAGTCTAGAAAAACGTATGTACTAGTGTGTATTTTATTTAGTAGCATCTTTTGTGTGATATCAAAAGAGGAAAATGCTTGCTTTCTACCATTTCTTGAGGGTATATTATAGATGTATCTATAAATACATGATTCACTAGGATACATATAGCCTTCGCATGGATACTTGAATATAGATAGGCATTAAACCTCACTTGACTTACATAGAATAGAATGCTGTTTTTATGCTCTTCTCAGTACCATATATATGAGAACAAAAAAAATCAGCAACACAAAAAAGGCAAGCTAACATATACGTGAACACGCCTGGTGCGCGTGTGGTTGCCCCACTTCCCCATACCACTCACAATGGGGCGGAAGCCAACGCTCAGGAGGGGAAGAGGCCTAGAGCATTCGTCTCCCAGTGGAAATGCACGCTCTGTTATGCAGCTGGAGGATTGAGGCGGGTATGAAAGGCAGATAGCGGGATGAGAGCCAGGAAATAGCAGAGACGCCACTGACAGTTTGAGGGGGTGGGGTGTGACAGAGTAGGTAGGTGAGACAGAGAGAGTGAAAAGGGGGCTGGGTATGGGAGGGGATGTAAGGGATAGACAGAGGAAGGTTTTCAGGCCGTCGTAGATACACGTGAATTCATTTTAAAGAGAAGAAAATTTAATAGGTAGGAATTCAGCACATTAACGATTCATTCCAGAGTGAGACAGGTGTTCCTAATTCATGGAGTCACTTGGTGTATGGGATATGTCTTAGCGTGGGCGAACTAAATAATTATGATTTTCAGTGAATTGGAAAATCGTCATATATGAATATCAGAAGGATGTATGTATATAACTGTAAATTATGATAGTGACGTATTCAGAAATATAATTGGAATATAAAGAAAGTGTAAGTTTACGGTAACTATAGTGATGATTTATATTAACAGTGGGAAATCCAATTCTCACTAAGCACTTGACATGGAAACCTTTGCGACAAGATGGACATGCATGGAGTGGGCGTGGGCTTGTAGTACGGTAGCAGAAGTCGAGCTTTGGAGGATGAGCCGATCTCCGCGGTCAGAGTCCGACGGCGGAAGGCTCCGACGACGGCGACAGCTCACGCAGCGGAAGACTATCTTCATGTCCCAACAAGCTTGCTTTAATTAATGACGCCACGCGCACAGGGCCGCGCGCTAATCGATTACAACTGATTTCATGCACGCCGCGTCGCGCCTTTTGCCAATGTGCATCCAGAGAGGGGCGCGAGGCCATGGGCCGATGCTGCAGGCTGGAAGAGGGGGTGGAAGACAGAGGGGGGGGGGGGCTGGGCCGCGCTCAAGGGCACGTATCTGTGGGTCCACATGTGTGATGAGGACACGCCGCCACCATTAGGTATACTGTTCATTAACCCTCCCCGCGGCCTTCTCCTGCCCAGTCGGCAAGGTGTGGCACCAGCCCCGACCCGCCTTGCCTTTTGTTGGGCGGCAGTGGCGGGCCCGCGCACGGCGATAATGACGATTCTCTATTGTTTCGGCTCCCCTGGATCACGGCCATGCAGATCCATCTCCTTATAGTGTTTCACAATCTCTCTACCACCACTGCCTAATCGGTTCTATTGATTTCCTAGCTACCCCCTCCCCCATCTCCCTGCCTCTCCTAGAGTCATTTGTAGCTCATTCTCACCAACTGCATAATGAGGGAGAAGCTTATTCCGAAAATTAACCACAAACCTAGACAACATAGGGGCGGGGAATAAGACTGGTGAATGGGTAATGTAGAGAATATTGATGGTATACTAATATGGTATAGGATACTGAAATCTAGACAGGAAAAATATTGTATAAGTAGTATACAGAAATGGCGGCATAATAAGGGTTAAAGCCCTACAGTCTACTGAGACAGTCTATGAATATTGCCCACTCAGTCTTGCAGAAAGATCTTAGATACACCAGTCCAATCAATCACATGTAAATGTTCTATGCACCTTGTTTTTCCCAGACCTTAATTCTAGTCCAGAGTACACATCATTTTAACCATGTTCATCGGTACACAAAGATGAAGAAAACTTGGCATATTGCTGTCGAGTATGAGAATTACAATATCATAGAGAAACAGATAGCCTCTTTGAATTTGACAGTTAAAGCTAGTACACATAATTTGCTAGTACATATAATTTGATAGTTTATTCTAAAAAGAAAAGATGAAGTCAAAATGAGAAAGATCAAAACTTACATAGCAATTGTGGAGTGCAGTGAGCCATCACGTGCCCCTGAAAGATTGAGAGTCATGCTTAAATGACATACAGATTTATATAGGCTAAACGTAATCATTGGCATTATTATATATATGCACGTATTCTCATCTAAGCTTGAATGCAAATGCTATACTGTTTCCGCGTTTGGCACATACTGACATAGCCTTTTCACTTCCATAATATATGCGTCCTTGGGACACGACCTTCCATAGACAATTTGAACATTACTTTTTTACTTCCAACCACAGGCCCCGTCAAAAAGCCACCCCTGATTTGGGAGATCCGCGCCCGACAAGAAAGGGGACCGCAGCTGTCAGTGTGAGAAGCAATCATCCCCCGAGGTGGTCAGGCCGGGGCCCGAGCTGCTCGCTCCTCCAGGGCCGGAGGTGTCGCCAGGCGCCCGGCAGGAGGGGATTTAGGCGGGCTGTCACCCCGTCAGGTAGCCCGCCCAGCAGGGATGATCCGGCTTATCGTGTGGCCCGGGCTCGCTGCCCATCCATCAACTCGTTAGTGAGCGGTGAGTGGGGAGCGAGCTGGTGAGTGAGTGCCGAGCAGGAGGATAGGGGATGGGGGAGAACTGCATGGTAGGACTTCTCTGAGAGAAGGTTAAAGGAAATGTAGGAGGGGTGGGGGTAATGGTAGGGGCTAACAGTGAAGGCACTGACAGTTGAGTGTTTGCACTGAGCTATACTGGCAGGTCTTACAGGGGTGAGCTGCTCAGGGTTGGTCGAGCTGCTCGGACGTCGTGGAATAGAAATGATAGAATAGTTCAGGACAGACATACAGCATAGCTATCAAACTAATAAGTCATAACCCTTGCGCCCTCTCTCGCACTATCCGGATTCATCTCCGGCTCATTTGGACAATCAGAGAACTTCTGATAAGACGTCTCTCGTGGTATAGCGTGAGTATGGAGGTAAAAGGAGCGATAGTGAGGGAGAGGGAGTGAGAGATGGCACACAAGGATTGGGGGTTGCAAGCAGGTGGTACTGTATACTGGGCTACATGACTTAGTTAAAGCGACAAGGCTAGAGGTGACCATGGTTGAAGGCCCACATAGCTGACATGTCAATGTAGGACATTGGAGTTGCTCAGTCCATGTGTGAGCAGCTCAGAGATAGGGGTTAGAGAGCAGGTTAATCAAAAAGCATCGCAGACCTTTTTTTTTCTTATTTTCCAACAGCCCACCCACGCTGCATCGGGGCAAGGCAAGGTACATAAAAACTCCATGTCCCTTTGCCATTTTCTCCCTGTGATCCTCCCACCCACCCTACCTAATGCCATCACCCCTCGCCGCCTCCTTTTCCATAGCACCCTTCCCCCTCGCCCACGGTGCCTGCCCATAGTTACGCATTTATCCCGTCATTAGTGCGGGGTGACTCAAGCCCTGTGCTGACCCCACGTAACAAAATAATTATACAGCGTTTATAGTTATTACGGCAGACGGCGGCCTGCGGCCTAGCGGCGCGTGTCAGGCACAGACTGCCACTTGTCCGGTACCTCCTGTGTCTGTGCCAGCCTCCACTCCCTCTGCCTACCTCTCTCCTGGGCCAGCCCTCCTCCTAGCCTGCCCTGTCCCCCACTATAGCATTCCTCCCAGGCTCATTTGGACAATCAGAGACGTCATTTACAGCTATTAGTAGCCAGCTGCACCTTGCACGTAGACCCCGACAGAACACGAGAGGACTCCTCCTGTAGGATAGGCACAACCTGAACGGTGCAGGAGGACATGGGTGGTGCCTAGATAAAAATAAAATAAGGTAGAAAGCAATGTCTCTACCGCTAGTCCTTTTTTGGGTATGTCATTCTTTCAAGGCTTCTAAAATACAACAAGGAAGAATAGCTTTCCTTTCTAAAGATAGAGCTGTCGTTCTTCAATGCATAATTTATCAGGGCACCCTCACCTACATTTCCACTGCCGTTAAATCCTGATTGAAGAAGAAAGAGAAAATGGGGGGATGGCTGGCTGTGGGATTGAGGAGTAGAGATTGCCTTAGCTATTTGGTTTAGCATTAAGAGAAGGTGAGGGTATCTCTGAGACTGAGAGGTATTTCCAGGAGATGGGTGGGTGGGTGGATGGGTTGGATTGGAGAGGGGGAGGAGGGATAGGGAGGATCAGGAGGGAGGCTCAGCGTAATTATTATTACATGACCAATTATAAATTGCAGCCGCTTGATAGGGCTGTCTCGTCGCTAGATGGTGCGGGACGTGTGTGGCGATAGGAGCTGATGGAAGTGGCAGGGGACCACCTACCGCGAGTAAGCTGCTGGAACATCAACGCTAAAACAACCCTAGATAAATTATCACCACCGCCAATTCCCAACAACCCAAAATTTCACATTGATAGAATGGTGCTGGTCGGCCTCCCCAGTGGGTGCCATACGTTGGCTGCGATGGAAATTCAATACCCCAATCTAAAAGTCAAAATGATAAATCATAGAAGCTCGTAGTCGGTAGCGAAATGGGAATATGGGCCAGTTAAAATGGAGATATCATAATTACAGTTATCATCACCACAGACTATGATTACTTAGATGTTAAACCAAATCCGAATCAATTTCAATTCTTTCCAAGTTACACGGATTCGTAATTCGACTATTGACAAAACATAACGTGTTCTTTTGCAATAAAAGGCTGTTTTATGTTCTTGATTAGCATCCAGCAAAAACAAAGCAAAATCAATCACTGCTGATATCAGACCACATTTACATGTTTACGCTCCTTTTATGGACTACTAAACTGTTCCTCTTATTCCGACGAAGCCTTTAATAGAATCCCGTGAGGCGGTCTCCACCATACAAACTGCTTATATAGCAGACAGTTGCTCGCCAATGTATCTCACTAGAGGTCAGCAGTTCATGGGAAAATCTGAAAATGACCTACTTATTTTCTTCTCTTTTTTGTAACATTGCAGTATGCTGTCCCGTAGAACGGCCACGCACCATGCTGAAGGGCTTTGCATGATGATTCACGCCCGTTTTTTTCTCCAATGGCCTAATTTAGAGCGAGGGAGAGAAAAAAAACGCCAGCACAATATCTCCGCAGAGATCGGTCGGCGTGGCGAAGGGAGACCGTATCAAGGCTGTGTTTTCTGCGACGGCAAGGGGTGATACGCCAGCAAAGGAGACTTAATGACTCAAGTCCTGGGTGGCCTTTGTCTTGGGAGGGGATTCATTAGTCGACAAAGGGCATTTGATTCTGATATAAGGAGCCCAGCCTAGGCCTGCAGAGCATCTCTGTGCTCAGACATATACGCCGCCCTCTTTCTATACTGCCTTTGAAGCTTGCTATAGGACAGTGGCAAAGGCAGGCTTTTGAGGACATTAAGTCAGAGGGGTGCTGCACAGAAATGTTGAGTTGTTTTCTGCGTTTACATTGTTGTGGGCAGCAAATGAATGTCACTACAGGCAGGGACACGTGCTGATGGTTTATGCCCCCTCCCCATCCCCTACATCTCTCCAGGACGTTACCCTTGATTTGTAGTCACCACTGCCTTCACCCCCTCCCACCCAACACCCTCTATGCACCCTCCCACCATGTGCCTCGGCGTATGAGTCAGATAGCTTCTTGAAAAGCCTCCTAAGTACCAAGAAGGGTTCCAGATTTAATACATTTCCAAGTGACAGCACGTAGATGATGTTATGAATTTTCTGCCGAAGATATATTTGCAGACAAAGAGTCGCCTGCAAACAATTATTTCCAATATGAAACAAGGAAATTACATTCTGATGCAAAACTCCACATACCCATATTATAGGTTATAATTATACATATTAAAGTTAGCACGGTTTTATCAGTGCTAGTGTGAAAGAGTTTTAAAGTTATGTCAATCCCATTGAATGGGTTAAACTCAGCCCAAGGTTCTACACACAGTGTATTGGGCATCCTCATATAATTATTGTTCTATAGTCTGATCTCAACAAAGCCGTTAAGAATAGTCGGGGAGCCTGTACCCCCTATGGCCTGCTCAGACATACGCCTGGGAGTTCCTGCCAGAAAAACCTTTGTCTCTAAATATGCCCCTGGTGTAGGAGAAATTCGGATTTTACTTAGCTCCCTATATAAGCCACACAGTAGGCTATCCACCTGTCATGGACAGAGTAGTTGGGGAGTCTCTACCCCCTACACCAACCCCCCCCTCTCCCCGCGGACCTCTCCGGTAGGTCCCTCGTCAAATAGCCAGGAAAACGCTGGGGGCCCTCTCACACAACTAGGCCTCCAAGCTGGCTACATTTGACATGATGCGTGGCCATTAACTTCAAAAAGGAAAGTAGGAATTGCGTTTATCTGACGCACTTTTGATGGAGAGAGGGAATTAAGGCAGTCAGATGGGGCCCAGGCGGCTTTGATGGCTACAGAGGCCGGCCGTGACAGGTTTGACAGATCTAGGCGACGGCCGACCAAAGGCAACGTAAGCAAGCGGACAGCAGGCGGCCTGTGCCAGTCTTTTCATCCCTGCCACCAAGCAAAGTGTAGCTAGGCACCAGCCAAGACGGCCAGGCCTGCGTCACAGCCCCTTCCAGAACCCAGCAAGGCTAAGCAGCCCTAAGCCGTAGCCTTCTGCTCCAATATCAGCCTCAGACGTATAGTTGCACCCCATCTCCCACATCCATCTCCATAGAGTTATAGTTCAGGGTTTCACATCCAATCACTAATTTCTTTAGAACCCAAAGATGCAAATTTAGTGTCAATTCTCACTTTAATCTTTCATTTACTATCACACCTTTTTAATGAAATAATTTGTCAGTACACTTTCAGTCCGATTTATATTCTAGCAAACTAGGCCTTCATCTCCATTAATATATACCATTCGTAGCCTTGATATAGTAGCGAACCAAAAAGCAAAGGACACAAAAACTCATTAACTCAGTCCAGATTCCAGTCATGACTATGGGAAAGCCTACAGGCCCATAAAAATCTGAACTCTAGATTTCATTATCTAAAATGAATCCCAAACCTATTACAAGACTCAGATCTAAGCAATAGTCCTGAGCATAATCCCGTGATTGGGTCCCAGTTGCGTCATGTGAGTGGATAAAGTATGCATTATGACAGTGAGTCTACTATTGTGCAGAGTTCATAAGGATGTCAGAGTAGCGAGATGGAGAGGGGTGAAGGGTAGGTGTAAAGGCATCCTGCAGTAGGATTGGACACAGCTATAGGTTTTCACGCCTGGAGAGGGTTACAACGACTTAGGTGCAAATAGATCGAGTAATTGTCATAGAACACTTTCCTTTGTCCCCTTCCTCGAGGCATGATCGCGGCTCGCTGCACCACATGGGGTATACCTCTCCTTTGATGTTGGAAACACCGAGAAAGTATTATTAATAAAGCAATAAAGTGATGCTGGATAGGGGAGGGGCCTGGCCGACTTGGATCTGTCTTCTGACGAGGTTTTTGTGCTGCAAAGGGCGAGGAGGGATCGGGAATTGTGTTACATACATGCATTATTTGCCAACTTCCCTCTGTGTATGGCGCAGCGCCTCGCAGTATGCAATAGCGCAGAGCAGCTCAATGATACGACCAGGATACTCCTTGGAAGGGTATAACACACAGAAGGTTAAAACACTTCCCACCGAAGCCAAGCCCTTGTATTTTCACGAATATGCATGCACAAAATGAACCACCGCAGGGCATGGAAACGCGATGCCACATGCAACAGGCCCCTCAAGAGTGTATTTCTGTATGTCTGCTAGAGATTTCTTTTTGTATATTTCTGCACTTCATAGACGGCCTGCTGACAGAGAGGTCCTATTAGTGAACAATATGTGCATCAAGTATTGTACCCCAGGGCATCGGCTAATGTCAGCATCCCCTGCTCATTGTTAACACAGTCGGGATGAATGGGCTGGGACACCTTCCACTTTGTGCATATATTCTCTATTTGTTGGCTTTTTGACAATGCGGTTATGTCGAGTAACCGGTCTGGATATAATTCGAACGGGATCAAACAGACTTTCACCGCCCCTTTTGTCATTATGAAGTACAATGAGCTTGAGGGCATGTATATGAAACCTTTAAAAATCAAGGATGCCATTTGTTTGGGAGTTTCAATGCATCTCCAAACATACATCAATATCCCAAACTTACAGGGTTGTAGGCGTTGTGTAGGATCTGTATTGATCCAAACTTTTCACTTTCGCCAGCGAAGATTAACTGCAACCGTGCATCTCTACGAACTACGAAGTTTTGCGACAAATATATATATTTCTTGCTTAGATACGCACATTGTTATATTTTTATAAACATGTTACAACCCTTTTCTTTTAGAAATTGTTAATATATGGTGAGTCAATATTGCAAAACAGGACCGTGAATCCATATCAGGAAGGTGTGCATGTGTGTATAGAGAGGCCATACTTGAAACAGAGTGAAAATGCCAATTGTCTTATTGGTAGGGTCAATATGCTCCAATAGACTATTGATTTTAAAGGGGCATTCTCACCACTCGCACTTACCACATAGCAGACTAGAACAGTTCTAGAATTGTGAGTGGGAAACGCTCGGTGAGAATGCCACTTTAAGTATACCTTCTCATTTGCTAGTGTGTTACGAATCTTTGAAATGCCGGTCTCAAATACATTTACAAACCAACCAATAATACAACCCTGTATACGAACGCCAGATTGCCAGAGAAGTCTCCATGTTACTCTTCCCAATAATTAAGGCATGCCAAAATGAGAAATTTTATCATACAAAGATGTTGTCAGTTCTTTTATGTAATAGCTGTATCCCCAGTGTTAATGGCTCCAACGCACAGGCATTCTATATATGAAATTGTAGAAAGAGAACAACAACGCGACTCATGCAAATGAAAACAAATAAAATACAAATGTCAGCTCACATCGCAGCCTTTGGTACTTTGTCTCTTGTTGCCTGAACTTCCAGATATGGTGAATGGATTATTACTAAGAGATCCATTAGGGTATACATATACTGGGGGAAGATATCTGACTATTGTGCTGAGACTTTTATTACCTGGAAAGACCACACCCGAAAAGTCCATTCAACAGCTAAGCCAGAGTGGAGACATTAACAGCAACAGAACTACAGTGGAATCATGTCAGCAATGCGGGATGGGCCTTTTTTAATACTTTGTGGTGGTATGGATCTCTTTTTTATCAGTTCATTAAGATCAGACGGACAGTGAGCATTGGGTGGGCGGCGTGAGTCAACAAGGTAAATGAAAAAAGGAGACACAGACAAAAGGACAACACCGCCTAGTCTGGCCATGTCGTGCCAGCCGCAGTTTTATGTACTTCTCCAAATCCCACAAACTGTTGTCTCCTTTTGGTCTTTTCATTTGTGTCTCCGGCTTTTTTCCCCTTGAGGTTATTGTTAGTGAGACTGGCACACGAAAGGTCTGCGTGTAGCGACCATACGGCATTGGTAGATAAAAACACACAAATATCACTCCCGCGACACGCCTTCTATAGACAACCAGTCTCTCCAGCAAGTGGAAAAAGACACACGACGACCCTATTCTCGTGATAGCTCTCCGGGGAGAGGGATATTTAAAAATGAAAGAATAATTGATCGATCGTAACCCAGGACATCGAAGACGGAAGTGAAAAGAATCTTCTACAATGCATTGCCATGTGAGGACAGAAAGCTAAGACGTCTTTAGAAAGCATACTTGTCGTCATTCATCTGAGACGTGTTTTGTTTTGCCAGTTGAAGACGTGGTTGGATGTGTTTACGGTCAGACTGGTCGCCGCTGGAGGCACCATACACCTCCCCCCCCCCCCACCCCCACCCAACATCTTCTTCCACCCCCTCCTGCTCCCATCTTTTGGCAATAGTTCTCGCATGACCTTGCCAGAAGCGGCAGGAGTTGGAGACTGCCAAGACCCCCTCCCTCCTCCCTCCCCTGCCGCCTGCCCATAGCACCAACCCTCACCACGCCAGTCTCCGGCGACCTCCAGTAGCGGCTGCCATTGGCTGCTGACCGCCTGCATTAGTTATTAGCCCTGCCCAGTCGGACATTATTCAGCACGCGTGCTGCCGTGTGGTCAGCGCCAACCAGCACCACCAGCAGCGCCAGCCACTACTGCAATGCGGACCCATAGCCTTCTCAGCGCTGCGGCCGTGTGGGCTCTGGTTCTACTATAGTGTAGGCAGCAGGGGAGGCAACCTCCGCCCTTAAGGCCTGTATCTCCTCAACCCCATACACTAGGGTCAGCCCTATACCACACACACCCCTCCCCTGACCCCTTGACCCCTTGACCAGTGGCCTGTCACCTCACATGATGAATACAGATGGCCAGTGGGCGGTGAGGCCGAGTGGACAGCCAGTGGGCTAGCGGCTGGCAGGCAGGCAGGCGGGAGGGAGGGTGGGAGGGTGGACAGCGCGCTGTGGTGATTGGCAGTCGCCGACCGTCCCCGCCCCCGTCAGGCCCACTGGCCACGCCTGCGTACTTAGCATGCCATTAGGGATCGTCGGCCGGCTGACCACTCATCTCCTCCTTGGCTGATAGGGAGAGTCTGACCATTAGCTAAATCAAGTGATATAAGCCTGCCTATTTGGGGCCGACAACGGCGTTATCACTAACAATACACACCAATAAGCCCGCGGGCAGACACTTGGTCGTGATGGATGGTTGGTTGGCCGAGATTTCGATCCTTAATAAAGTGCCTACCTGACACGTCCAATGGGCAGGCCTGCCGCCCAGCTTCCGGTCCGGCTGTATATGTCCGCCGATAAGCAATTCCCAGCTCCAAGCGAATTTCGTTAGGAAACTTGTTGTGCAGCCTGGAGTTGATATATTAGTGTCCAGTGTGCTGTTAATAGGCCTGTAGTGAGGCACCCAAATGGGACAGATTGGTTTCTGGACTGAGACACCAATGGAACTTAAATATTCCTCCTGCCTGCCCAGCATCTTAACATTGGTATGGGTCACCAGGGGACTTCCAGTAGAGTGCCTTCTTTATTGATTTTAAGTGGATAGAAGCCCATCCGTCATAGTTAATGTGTGGCTGTTAAATATGGTCATATTTGGCCACTGGTAGGGACCTGGGATGGTAACTTATTCATGTGCCTCCTATGGAAATTCACATTTTAAAACTCCATCCGGCCCTATCTCCTGTTCACCATGCCCAGCCTGGAGTACCCACAGGCGAACCTGTTGGGGCCCATGTTTAATTAATAAGGACCGTCTTACGTTTTCTAATAAGGGAATAATTGAATCATCCTTTCCTTTTTAAAAAGAATCTGCCGGGAACCGCCGATAAAAGTGAGTCTAAATATAAACGCTGTGCTCCCAATTAGGAATCGGGCTGTCTCCGTGTCGGAGACTGGCGATGAATTGCTTTACTGGCCATGGTAATGTTGGTGTTGGCTGTGGTGGAGATAATGATGAAGGTGGTGATGTTACTGGCAGTTCTAAGTAGTGTTAAGGAGTTAAGTAGTAGTAATAGCGGTATAGCATTGGTATGGGTGTGAGTGGCAGTTATAAGAGCAGTAGTGTGGGGATGCATGAGTATATAAAAGTGGTGGTGTATGCTACTACATTGTGGTATGTCCATCCAGGCTGCTAGGCAGAGTGGCATTAGTATTAGGTTTATAAGAATGAAGGTTTTGGGTGGTGGTAATAGAATGATATTAGAATTGGTATTGTTAATACTGCCAATAGGGGTTAGTAGTGCAAGAACACAGAATAACATGAGAGTTTATGTCGCCAAAACGAGCACCTTCTGCGCGTTAGGCATTGCCTGACGCTCAGAAGGTGTTTGTTTTAGCGACAGTGACTCTCATTCTGAAGTGGTAATATGAGTTGATAGTCTAAGGATTGGGCAATAGGCCCTAGTAGTATAGGAAGTGGTGGCGCATGTGCTGCTGATAGTGGCAATATCAGTGAGTAGTAGTAGTAGCAAAAATGGTTAGTAGTATAGGATTTGGTGCTGTGCTGTTGGTATACTGGTAATAGCTAGTAGTGAGTAGTATAAGAATTGGTGTTACAAGTAATAAATAGCAAAAGGGGTTAGTAGTATGTGAATCAGTGGTGTGTTGCTTGTATACCCCGGCAGTGGTAATGGTAGTGAGTAGTATAAGAATTGCTGTCACGAGTAGTAGTTACATGGGTGAGTAGTATTAGAATTGATGGTGTGTTTCTGGTGTAGTGGCGATATCAGTAAGTAGTGTAAGAATTGATAGTACGCGTAGTAGCTATAGTGGTTAGTAGTACATGAATTGGTTGTATGTTGCTGGTGTAGTGGTTATAGTAGTTAATATAAAAGAATTGACCTCGCTGGTATTGGCAATAGTTAATAGTAGTTACAGAAGGGGAGGTGGCAGTTAGTGATAGTGGCGGTGGGATCTTGGTGATGGCTGCTGATGCCGGGGTAGAAGGGGGGGGGGAGATAGTGAGGGAAAGGGGGAGGGGGGAATAGGCGGCTCTGGAGGCGTCAGACCGCAAAGAAACGACGCCTGGCCCTATCTCAGCCTCCACGAGTTACTCGCCGGCCTCGCTGGAGCAGCTCGGGCGAGGCCCCCCGCTAATACGGCAAGGGCGGCGGCCTGATAGTGGTGGCGGGACATAGCGCGAGGAGGCCAGATCTTATCGGGGAGAATCCAATTTGGTTGGCACTAGGTGGGTCTATTTATTATGACTGATGAAACCCCGGCAATGACGCTGCTGCCGGTGGGGACTTTCCCTCGAGGGGCGAGTATGTAGGGAGGCACAATGCCCATAGGCCGCTGGAGGAGGGGATTTGGGAGGGATGGGATGGGAGGTGGGAGAGGGTGCGGTAGGGGGTTGGTCGGCCACTACCAACAGCCTGTCGGCACCAGAGTCACCTCCTGCCAGTGAACAGTCTGATAACGCAGGAACTAATATTTCTTAGAGTATCTCTCCTCCTGCGTAGTAAGTCTTCCCCACCCTGGAGTCTACCTACCGATGCCAAAGTCCCTCATGTCCCCCGTGGCGAGGCATTGTCCTTTAAGAATGATATACTTCGACGTAGGATTAACTACCCTGCAGCATATATATATATATATATATATATATATATATATATATATATATATATATATATATATATATATATATATATATATAGGGGCTACATCCTTACTCATATGTTTTACAAAGGTGTTTAACCATCTGTCAGCTGCAGTCAAAACAAACTAATGGATAAACAAACTAATGGATAAACAAATATACACGTATTTGTAACTCAATATGCATGTGAGTATAGGTAAACAGTATGATACTAGTGGTTGGTAGTGATTGCTAGGTTGTGAATCAAATGTTATTGAATAGTGGCAGTTTTATAGGCGTGGGTGGTTTATCACGACGTATATATATATATAGTGGATTGCCTACTTTATATCGGCGCCTGGTGTTGATCTAGGGCAATCATATGACAACAGCTGTAAATTAGAAATGTAAATTTATTCCCAGGCCTTCTCTGATCGTGTAGGACGCGGCGTGAGCTGTGTGCCAACATACATACCCCGCCGCACCTGGTCTCCCGACGCAAATTGATCCAGAGCAGAACCCCTAGCAGGAACGTCTCCTCCGCCCACACCCACACCCACCTCATTTCCCCCAACCCCAAGCCCCCTCAAGCCAACACTAAAATATGAAGCAATTTCATAACCCCAGAAGACTGCGGGAGGGCAGGAAATAGCTATGTGTGGTGCCTTGGTGCACTTTGTTTGCCGCCGTGACCCCCTGACCTTCCCACGCAAAGCTGATTGTCGTCTGCTTGCCGCGTAATGAAGTTACCCAAGTTCCCACTAGGGGGCGGAGGCGAGCGGACTTTGGGCAGGAAAGATGGCTGCGTCATCTGTTTATCATGGGTGGACGTCACGGCCAGTGTAATGAATATGTGGTCCGGTAATGACCCGAGCTGGACGCCGATTGGCTGATGTCTACAACGGTCAGTGGGCTGGGGTTGGCCTGAGCGCAGACGACATTTCCACCTACTACTTACATAGGTAATTCATGGGGAAGCAGCGGCAGCAGCGGCCTTCGGGCGGCAGGGGCGGTGATGGAAGGGAGCCGAGTGCTGGAATGAGGTGCCGTGTTGTTATGGCCGTGCCAGTAAACCATAGCAGAGACATATAGCCTCTGGTGAAAGACCCTGTCTAAATAATATGTCCTTGGAAATTTACTCCCAATATAACTCCACCAGGACACCAAGTCACTCAGATGGCTTGGTTGAAACATGAATCTTTAATGCTCGTTGTAGACTTTCTTGGTTCAAAAGGAAGGACTTATAATTCCCTGGGAGACCAGGAAAGGGGTGGCTTATAAGCCATTGTAGTACCAGCCTACCTTGGGTAACTATTGGAAATTTCCAAGCAACTTGGCGATGGAATTATTTTCAAAGAGAAGGGGTCTTTAGTGTTGGGTACCTGCATTGATTTCTTAATACGGAGGTGCATTACTCTGCCTACGCCACTTAAGTTTCCTATCTCTTTTCGGATATTTTCAGGAGGCAGCTTAAAGTTTTGACACTAAGCACAATACGAACACTCTGAATGAGAGTTCACATTCCCAGCTCCCGTGAGAATAACTTCACAGAAAACCAGTGCATTCCAAAAGTTTATCCTCGGCAAGGAGGCGAGGGTCCACTATTCCGATGGGAATCTGGATGGAGGTATGCAAACCGATCCTTACCAAAAGACATTGAGCTACTCAGAGCACCTCAGTGCACTTATGACAAATGTAGGAAAAGAGAGGCAGATGGAGCGGAAAGTGGGGAAATAGTGAACAGCGACTGTTGTTTCAGTTCGATCTAAGTTTTTGACACTAATGTTACCACTCAAAATCTAAGTTCAAGATCTGCTCAGGCTCTTGGTCTGATGAGGATATTTCAACTAACAGTCTGTGATATTCATATATGTAGGGATATGTGGTATTGGCAAGGTAATGCTGGGTGTAGGCAGACACAAGGGTTAACCTTCCATTAAGGGGAGCAGCTCGGTTCGTTCCCCCAGGTTCACACGTGAGTTGGGGCAGGTTACATTAGACCACTTACTGCACTGAGAGCAGCTCCCCTGTTGGCAGGCCATAAGTATAGGGTGATGAGCAGCTCGGTACAGGTGAGCCGGGCGTGGACCCACTTTAGGCCTTCTACAAGGGGCGCCGATGAGTTTGGGAAGAGAGGGGATGTGTGTGGGGTGGCGGTGTGTGAGAATGTGGCTATGTCAGGTGAGGTCACAGGGAGGTTGGGTGTGGTGTGGGGTAGCTGCTGGAGGTATGAGGGTGAGCACAGAAGGACACTAAGAGTAAGACAGATAGCAATAGGCTGCATGGGGATGGGTGGTTGGGGGACCGGCCACCAGGGTTTTGACAGGTTGTAAGATGGATGGCTGTGCGGTGAAAGGCCCCCCGCTTCTGTCATTTATCTTGTCAAGGGTAGGACTGGTGGTGGATTGAGGGGTGCACGGGCTAGGGGTGAGTCAAATCACCCCCCGGCTACAGTACAGAGCAGGGGACGGTCCAGGGGAGCCGTCCAGCCCCCACTCCCCACCGTCGTTAAGTGTTCAGAGATGGTGCCATCATACCCTTGGGTTGACCTTGTTCTCTGACAATTGACCTGCACTGCATTGTGGGTTGTTCTGTAAACAAAGCCATGTTGGCAGTTTGAAAGGTGCCGCCGTTACAAAGGCAATAGCCATGTTACAACTCAAATGGACATGTTGGATGTCTGTGGTGAGGTGCAAGCACATGTATTAATACGATGGCAGTTCTTATATGAATGTAAAATCTTTATTCATATACTGGGTCTGAAATGTATATTGCAGTTGAGCTCTTTCAGATAATCCCCATCACAAAATAAACTGTGTCCACAATAGATCTAGATTGTCCTTTACACGCATATGACACCATCTCTCTTCTGTTATGTCCATGTGTCGATGCATGTGGCCAAACGACCGTCTGGCACTGCTTCTTACTTCTGCTGTTTCCCTTGTGATGTCTAGTGCCAGGTCTAGTCCCCTGAGACAAGTTTTCAATGGTTATCATGCATGTTGTTGTTTGACCTTTTAGGTTACGTTAACTGGTGTTTCACTATGCAATCTTATTGCATGTCCAACGCACCTTTTGTGACTTGTGGTCATACATTCTTTCAATTTCCATTTTTTCCCAATTGATCTCACTACAGATAAAATAGGATGCATATGTATAATATGCTGTCAGAGGTAAACTCGTGTATTACTTCTGTCATGTAACTTGTATCTAATATGTATTCAACACCTGTTAAACTCATGCTCGTGTTAAATACGTGTGATTCATCTCTCACACAATCTTGCGTAAACAGATATTTTTGACACCCAATAAACTTGTGTTATTCTTGTGTTTTGTTTCCAGGGAAACAAAATGAAACTGTGTGCATCTTACTCATTCATCAGTATGGGACTTTATCATACATGGTTTGAGCCTATATCTAATACATATATTGATAGACATTAAATCATGAAACCAAAAATAATACAGCAATTATGGGGAATACTAGTATTATGCAAAGATAATGTACACTTCTTTGAAGTTCACAAAATATCCTATACATTATCAACATAACACAACATAATATATCATTGATGATTCACTTATGGTGTCAATGGTATATGCAGTAAACCGTCTAATGTGAATTTCACAAGGAGGAGTCTATATAATTGTCTATGTAGAGTAATGTGAGGAAGCTAACTATAAGACAAACACATCACATTTAATGATACATGCCACAATACAAACTAAAATATTGTGGAGCACAGTTTAAGTACCCTTACTATGCATTTTAATGCAAATTGTCATAAAGTTTAAGTACATTGCTGTAGGGTAGTACAGGTCAAAGGTTGTTTGTTTATGGGGTTTCTCATACTACTCATCACTTTGTCCCATGCTCGCGGTAATAAACCTAACAAATCTGAGAATATGTAGTAACAAATGTACGCAATCAGTAATGCACACTGGAGGGGCATGAGACACAAACTTATATCTATATTGAAAAGACACAATATCTGGGTTCACAATGGAGTGAGGGATTGTCATCTGGTCATAGTTCAGTCTACATTTACACTATCGAGAAAATATTTTAGAATACATACACTGAGAGACATACACTGGCATTCAGTAATAAGCATTATGTGGTCATAACACGTAAAACGTAGATAAAGATCCAATTATACTAAGACAATTATGTAT
Source organism: Harmothoe impar (assembly GCA_947462335.1). Taxonomy (NCBI): domain Eukaryota; kingdom Metazoa; phylum Annelida; class Polychaeta; order Phyllodocida; family Polynoidae; genus Harmothoe; species Harmothoe impar. The sequence goes on along the minus strand of OX381704.1, from coordinate 88,090,908 downwards.
TTAGTGATGACACTCATCTATTTCTTTTTTCAACGTGCCATTATTTGACTGTTCCCTTCTAATACTTTCCAATGCAATCCACCACGAAAGACTATCTACATGACTCATTCCCGGCTACTGGAAGGATGGAGAAATTATTATCTACTATTATATGTAATCCTAGACTAGACTCAATCCTCTGAGGACACCAGAAATGCACCTACATAGAGCCAACCCACTGGAGGACCAGACAGCCATAGGTTCACAATTACAGATGCATGAGGCCATCAAAAACAATTTGTTACGATTGAAATGAACCGAAGACATAAACCATTTTGGTGTGCGGGGCCCGTAACTTCCTGTGCACGAGGTACACGCCCTTATCATGCATGCCACCTAGCGGGTAGATGGCACAATTGCATGTGCGGCTGCAACTTCACCTGACTACCCGTTACAACTACCCACAGACATCCCCAACCCACCCCCACCCCTAAACACACGGCCTAACTGCGGCCTCCCTAACCCAACCCCTGAGGTCTTTAACATCAACACATAAACCTTCCTCCTAGAGCTGCAAGTATTATCATTATCCTCCAGGGAGCGTGTTCAAAACATATTCTCCTCTAAATATATGCAGGAGCATATTCACGTGTGGGTATGGAACACTCTTTGTTTATTGCCAGTTGGTAAAGATTACAAGGCTTGTTTAGATCTGAGACAATAAAAGTAAGATTTCTCTGGTTATGGTGTAGTTTTATTTATTCAGGGATGTGCCTACAGAGCGGTGGGGGGTTGTCTTTTACATTATTGATATTGTTTGGGGCCGCTAGGTAGTCGGCGCCATTGTACTCGGCACTGCCGCGAGATGGCGCGACCGCCGAGGCACCCAGGTAGCTGCGGTTAGGGCTTGGAGAACAGGGATGAGGGAGTGGAGGAGGGGGTGCAGGAGGGGGTGGGAGGGAGGGGGTGGTAAATGGGGTAAAGGATAGTAAGGGGGAGGGTGTGAGTATGGACAGATTCCTCCATCCAGGGGTGGGGTCGACCCAAGGGCACGAACCTAGATGTACTGATGACCTCGTCGGCTTAGGTCAGGGTTATGTCAAGTGCTGGGCCCGGGCCTTTGATGAGTTCATAAATAATAAGAACGCTTACTCTTTATTTAATCCTAACGGATCAGAAGTAATCCGTGAAATGAAATCGTCTCTTAGGTGAGAAGAGGATGTAGAGCAGGAAAGGGGAGATTACCCCCTGACCCCTGGGTCGCTGTGGGTCACATTCTTTAGCCGACTGATTAGCGCAGTGTCGCTTTATTCCCTATGGCATGGTACATGTAGTACACATTTTTTTTGCAACAGTGGGGAAGCATATAAGAGGTGCTGTTAGCCGGTGCCTTAGTATATGCAGAAAGTAAATGTTGGTTAAAGATTAATTACCCACATTATATTCGCCCCGTATACCCTTGATGCAATTCCGCTGGGCGGGGGTTTTAAGGATATGACGCGGGCGTTGAATAACGGCGGTCCATGCGTCTGGAGGTATGCCATGTGTGAAATAATGAACGTTTTTAATGACGTGGACACTTCCGGAAGTGACTAACGCCACGTGATGGATTCTGGGTACTTCATTTCCTTGGTGCTGGCCTTCTCTGGTTCCAGATTTACTGGCCTGCTTCGCGGCGCATAGAATTATACATGGGATGACGACTGTTTTTTGCCTCTCAAATGTCGTCTGCCGCGACAAATGGCGGCATTGAAGTCCAGATGCATCTTGGGATTGCGGCAGCAATGGCCGATGGGATAGAAAGGCGCTAGGACAGGGCGGTAAAAAAGCGGGAATTTATGTTGGAGAAAGGATGATAAAAACGGGCGCGGAATGCAATCAGTCTTGTTCAGTCTGGCAGGAAAGTTGAAGATTTATTGGCGGGAACGTATCGGAGGGACACAGGCTTAGCGACACGTGCACCTGCAGCAAAAACACCCCCTCCCTCTATCCTCCCGGGGGTGGGGGGCGCAGGGCCTCGGCCACCCCAGCCCAGCCACTCTGTCACGGATCCCGATAGGCTGGGCAATTTATGGGAAAGAGGATCTTATTAACCGTTATTAACTAATGAGTAAGACCCAACCGGCTCCCTGCCCAGCTCTGATTTGTTGTCTTTATCATGGCTTTCAGTCAACTCCAACCCAGGCTGGTCGATCTGTTTAATCATCCACTGATAACTTTTTTTCTAACTAATCAAATGTTCATTTAGAGTTGGATATGCAGTGCAAACCCCACTAAGGACACGCTTAATTCTGGTGGATACCTTTTTACGTCTTATTGATTCCTGGTTATTGGTGCCATTACATGCATGTGGCTCCCTGTTATTGAATCATGTTTGAAACCAGACCCGGAACAAGCAGCGGGCCGGGAGGCGAATGAATTTATGCAGATGTACCTACAATCTAGGGTGTCATCAAGCCACTAACTTGATTTATAGTGACAGTCTAAGATAATGTTAATGAAGGAACTCTTACGGTCACAACTTATGCATATTATATAGTTACCAAATGTAGACTCATTATATAAGGCACATGTCTTTTGAATGTTAAAACCTGCATCTATGTGGCTTATTCTGTTTATGTGTATGGTGCCGATCTATTATTCCCTATATTGGGGGCAACACTGCACACATGTATGGGGAATCGTCCTAAATTAAAATAGCAATTGACCATGTCGTGTCTAAGGCGGTGCACAGACCGTATGAAATATGAGAGAGAAAAAAAGAGGAGCCAAGGGGTGGGATGGGAGTGGGTGGTGCTGGGTATGCGGGTGGGTTGGGGGCCAGGGTGGGTTGGTCCACATAGTGTTTTTTATTCAGGGAAATATTCACTGTGGACTAGAGGATCCAAAGTGGGGGCACAGCGAAGATAGGGTTGCTGCGGAATCTGGTGAATACTGGGTTTATCTAAATTGCACATCATGCACCATTGGGAGGTTTTTGCATTATTAAAATTCTCCCGCGGCCCACTCCTTTTTGTAATTGGGGGCGTTAAGAATGATCGCGCCTGAACTCGGTGTATCTGTAGTGAATTAATCAAAGTTCGATGTGCTGGGACGATGAAGCCAGCTGACAATCGCTGACAATTAGGATTAATTAAGGAAAGACAACGGCGCGCAACACGTCCGCTGGACGCGCGCCTACCGGGCATTAATTAAGTGATCGCCGACGCTGGGTGTGAATAGAGGATGAGGGTAGGGACTGGGCAGAGTGGCCTGCCCAGGGCCTGGTCGCTGATTCCCTCACGCCTGGACGGGCTCACCGATCGGCTTGGACCAGGAGAGGGGCATATTCAATCACAGCACACCCCGACAGGGGGATATGGAGGGGGTGCAGGATCCAGCAGGGGGACATGCAGGGTATTAAGGGCCACGGGCAGGAGGCAGCATTGGGACACCTTTAATATTCTCCCCAAGCCATGACCACTGCTTTAGAAACATTCCCTCCCAACTGCATGCCACCCAAACCCACCCACCCATCGACAGCCACCACCACCAAAGCGAGTAGAGAAGATGGCCTAGCCAATCTCATACGGGTCATATATCACCGATTCAGGACCCTATCTGGGGAGGTGATCATGAAAAACAAACATATTAAATATGCAGTTCACCACACCAGTCTCATTGTACCCCTCCTCCTCTCCTTAAACATGGACTTGGGTAAAAGGGAGCTGGAGGAGGCCAAAACCCAATACACCAAGTGTGAGGTGCTGAAAAGGAACCGCTCTGGCAGAGATAGCAGCCCACATCATTGACTACTGCTGCCTCTGGCTGCTGTGGCTGAATTGATTTCAAGGGCTTGAATAATGAATCGATACGAACTGAACACCCCAACCCCCTCCTCCCAATTGCCACCCTTTAACAAAGTATATTATACACCTTTCCGTCTGTCTATGTTTTAACGCGCGGGGTGCGTGAGAGAGGAGAAAAAATGGGATTAATGAGATCACTTAGAGCGGCGCAGTGAGGAGGCGGGTATCTGTATGTATATAGTGAGAGCTAGACGGGAATTACTCGGGAGCTGCTCAGTAGAGAGGAGCAGGACGTAGAGCGTCAGGCAGGGGGCAGGCGGGAGGGCGGCAGGCAGGAGGCAGGCAGGCAACAAACACTAAGGGGACGGGTAGAGACTGAGACATACATGAATAAATTACAACATACCCGTAATACGGAGTGCTAGCTGGAGTAATTCTGGATGAATGAACTCTAGCGGGTGTTGGCCGACAGGGGGTGGTTGTTGTCTATAACTGCCGCTGCTGGCGCTGCTGCTGTTGCTGTTGATGCCGATTGCTGTGGTTCTTCTATAAGCTGTTGGATGTCGGTGGTGTTGTGGATTGCTGTGGTCGCCTGTGGTTGGTGTTGCGGGTGTTGTGGATGCTATAGAGCCACCTTCCTCCAGTAGTGACTGGCCAGCACCACCACCAGCAGGCAGCTGGTAATGGCGTTGACATGTATAGGTCACTCTCTAAGAAGTGCTGGGCTGCCCCCTCTCACCCCCTCCTCACAGGGGGTGGGGGGTGACGGCCACACCTCTATAGCACCTCCCACCCTGTCACACAGAGGCCCTGGTTGAGGCTCTAGCTGCTGACCACTGAAGTACAATTAAGGCTTATAGGCAGTCACTGACTCTACAGGTCTGGGAGAGCAGCTATAGCAGCTGTAACTCTGACTGTAGCCTTACCACTCAGTGTCCCTTTCGGCCGCCGCAGTGCCAAGTGAGTGTCAGCAGGCTGGCCCCCGCTATAGATCGGTTGGCCCCTGACAGTTGGAGGTAGTAGTAGTCACCAGAAGACCTGCCCACCTGCGTGGCTGGATGAGCAGCTCACCCATCCACTGAGGTGCTCCTATGGCGATGCTGCTGCCACTGGCCGCTGGGCCGGGCGCTACAGTATACGAGGCCCCCCACACCAGGGTAGGAGGCAGGCAGCTGAGGTATTAAGCAGACTTATGGAACAGGACTGGATGGTTGCCTCCGTCTCCTGTATAGCCTGCACCTCCCACCAGCTCCACAACCCCCACCCCCATCCCACCATGCCTACGTCAGTTTGACCACTTCCGCCACTAAACTACTATGCACACTACGATTTCCTTCCTTCTTGAGTGTGCTGCTGTGATCCATAGGTACCCCTTCCTTATTATATCACCAAGGGTATGCAGTAAACGGCTGGAACAAGAGCTAATTTCCTTTTGCCACCTTTGTGATTTCCAAACATGACCTCTAATGGGTATGTTATAGATTTGGTGTTAAATACAATTGACTTCAATGAATTCCTGGTATGCGTAATGCTGGTAATTCCTAAGCAACATTAATGAACTCCTAAATGCCTCCTGCATGGTGAGGATGAAGCGATGCTATATGATGTCTGCATTATATGTTCCAGTGGCACAGAGGCTACCTCTAAAGGTAATAGAGTCTGAAGACGCTGCCCTGGCACTCCCCATCCACCCAGCCCACACACTGTTGACCCTTCAATGCATGTGGGTGTCTTTATGGGTTTGACCACCCTGCTTGCCCCCAACACCCCGTAATTAACATTGACGTTGGACCACGTGTGATTACACGCACAGGGCGCGTCCATCAGCATGCCATTCCGGAGTGGCTAATTGAGTCGGCCATTCGGTCAGTCCTCCACCACCCTTTACCATTGTCAGGGCCCCGCCATCCAAACCACAAATTGCCTGCCAGCAAGCCGATTACTCGCGGGGGTTGGCGGGGTCTCCGCCCTGACTAAGGTTACCCCGGTCTGGGGAAAGGTCAGCCCCCGGCGCGGACAGGAAGACTGGCCGGAACCCCCTGACACGCCGTCGGCACATGGGGGCAATGGGCTTCCGGTCTGAGCAGCTTTTGTCCTTGGAGGACTACCCGCTGAGATCCTGGGTGTGTTTGGAGATGGTTGTGATTGTTGAGTGAGTTCAGAGTATGGGAAACTCTGGATGGCAGGGGCAGCAGAACGCCTGCTGCCTACACAACTTTGTATATACTACTAACATCATCTATTAGCGTGGAATCTTTCTAGCACGTCTGTGCACCTATTATGTATCTCTGCGCACTTGCTTTTGTTACTCCCTACCTCCCTTTTAATCTTCCTCGCGTCCTCTCGCTCCCCTCCCTTCGCGTCTATTTCCCCACCCCCTCTCTCAGCCTCTCTGCTTGTCTCTCTGTCTCTGTCTCTCTGTCTCTCTGTCTCTCATTATCGTGTTTCTGACTATGGGAGCCTCAGGGTGATTGTGTAGGAGTTCATATATAGCATAATGTAGGAAGGATGTATGACTTTACTGCTGAATAGATATAGAACTCACTAATTTGGAAATCAAACTGAATCCGGTCATTGTAGCGGACATACATGCCTGTGCTTATAAAACATTCTTTGTACAGCATAATACACTTTAATTCAATTTACAGCCAAGGAGCGTTGGCAGAATTATCGAGCACACGCTGAATGGTGTTCAAAGAAAAGCTCCTACGTCAGCGCCCAATTTCCTTGTTGGGTTGATGGGTTGACCTAAAGAGAAAAAAAACAGGTGGAAGGTAGAAAATAAAGGTGACTTCCAAACACCCATGTCTGTGTCTATTTTATAGATGTACAAGCCATCGTCCTATGTCTTCTTTGTTGAGTTACTCTTGTGTATCTGGGAAGTATTCACATAAATACATATTAAGTAGGTGCTAGACATTTAGGGTTAGCACTGATGATATTACACAGCATCGCTGTCTAGCTCTTTCTTTCTTAACCCATTTAGGGCGATCGTCCTACATGTAGGACGTTAAGAAGCTGCTCTTAACTAATTAGACCCAGTGTGGACATAGTAACACTGCAGATTATGTGTTAGTAGTGATACAACTGATAGGGCCGCCACGTCATTTCTCACGAAAGTCAATATGTATGGGGTTCAATGATATCATATATGTATAGCTGAACAATAGCGAATTGACATTTATAGATCGGTAGTAATGAGGATGTCTGAAGAGTTATTTATTCCCGGTATTTATTCTAAGAACAGGGGAGTTAAATATGTGATCGTACATCTAAGGAAAGGTCGTTCATAGTAATACAGAAGGAAGGTTAAAAGTAGAGATATATTTCTACATTGTACACGGAGAAATTCGGTATACGTAGTGGGATCTTTCAGTATACTATAGGCCAAAAGTTGGTTGGTTTCCGGTAACATGGTCTGACAAAGCAGGCCCGGCCGGTCGTGTTTTTTTTACCTTTCTTCTTTTTGCTTATCTCATTTTTAGGCCTAGCTTTAGTGTTTTTGTCCTAAAAAACCCAATAATTGGCCGATTTACAAACCGTATGAAACAGAAAGTGGCAAAAAGAAAATGAAAAAAGAGGGGACCCAGCACCGTTTTGCTGGACTGGGTCCGGTTACCAGAAACAAACTTTTTTTTAATTTGGCCTTAGGCCACTCAAAAAATAAAATGGTATCTCATCACTGCGCGCATCATAAAAATGAGCTTTTGAGGAAAACTTTTTTTTTCTGCTAACTTTTGATGAAAGATTTGATAAAAATGGACAAATATTAGGATATTTGGTATCAAATTAAAGCTAATACTGCCAGTAATACAGTAGGATAGAAATAACTTACATTTTCCCTACTTTTAAAGATCCCTAAATTCTTAACTTTTAAAATGTGAATTTTGGTCATGGAAAACATATATCATCCCATACATTTTAACCCGCGAGTAAAAAAAAAAAAGGAAAAAAAAGCCTCCCTCGTCAGATTTTTCAGACCTTGGTGATGAGAAACCACTTTTTTTTTGAGTGGCCTTAACAATATTATATTACAATCATGATAATTCATTTATGTATTATATGTATTTAGAGTACTTTATGGCGAAGGGGTTATCACTTAGACAGACATAATATAAAGTTTTTATATGAGGAAGATTAAAGTTGTGTGGCTTTTCTCTCTTCTTATAAGTTATATGGCCTTCACCCTTTCACTGTTGGAACGAATGGACACCGTTAACCTTTTCTCATGATTTAATATGATACCTTCACATAAGGTCTATATAGCATTGTCTCTACAATGACACTGGAAGCAAAACACATGACCTTTACTAGTCCCATTGCTGTGAAATAATAGATTCTGTGCTATCTCTGAGTAGAAGCAGCCGCTCTGCAGATATTGCTCATGGCGGCCCCTGTATTGCTCACTGCAGCATATCGTGAGTAGCTCAGTGGCAAAGGTTGGGGCCCTGTTCTGGAGGGTTCAGAAGATTCAATCACGGCTGGGGGTGACCGGAGGCCCGTGTCCGAGCCCGGGGTACCAGAGGCAATTTGCCGCCCGCTCCTGTGTGGCCCCCTCCCGGCGGCCGACCGCGGCCCCCCGGGAGGACCCAGTCCCACCTAACAAGGCAGCGGGTCGGCCACTTTATCAATATGGTCATTCACCGCCAATTGATTCCTGGTGTGCAACCCACCCCCGGATGTCACCCCCACCTCCCACATGGCAGCCACGACCATTCCGCCGGACCAGATACGGCCATATTGCCCACTGGCCCTATCGACGGCGCTTTATTATTTCCCGCGACATCGCCGGAACCTCTTGGGACGCTGGTCGCCATGTTAGTGACCGGAACCAATCAGCGACCGGCTAACATCGGTCGACGGTGGCTGCTGAAGCGGAGACCACGAGTGGGAGATGGGCGATATTGGGTGGAGTTTTGAAGGGGTTGCTGACCCCCAGAGCCGCCAAGAGGGTATCCGTTTTGCCCGTGTCATGCCCGATTGGAGCGGCCATCAAAAGGCAGTGGCTCGCCCAATTAACTCCGCTGACCCACCCCACTGCCCCCGCCTATCTCGGGGTGCCCTGGTGATGATCCTGATCAAATCGGGGTTGGTGGCACGGGGCTAGGGTGCGGAAGGTGGCAATGAAGGCAGTGGGCACACTGAATGAGATTGCAAGGCAGGAAAGAGGCACAGGCTGACATACTCTCGTTCCCAAATCCTTCCGAAGGAAGGCTCTGGTAACAGCCACATGACCTTGAACTTGGGATTTTGTTGGGTTTGGGTAGTCTCTGTGGTTAGTTAGGAACCAGTGAACAGGAACCAGGAATAGACCCAGAAAGTATGATGGTTAAACTACCATCATACATTCTGGTTCCTGTCCACTGCTCCCAACCTACCAGCAGGGATTTTGCAAACCAAGCAAAATATCCTAAGTTCAAGGTCATGGTTTAAGGTTTGTTTATTGCCCGAATCGTTCCATACGGAACGTTTTTCATCGCACACATAGGTGAAAGACAAGTGTACTCCCTTTTCATCCTACGATGCTAAGCTTGATGCATGATTGCATGATGTACTTTATTTCGCGCTGTACTTATTTTCGCGATTTTTGCGGAAATGAAAATTCGCGAAAATAAGTACAGAGCGAATATTTATCCAGCATAGGTACAGAACTACCATATTGCAAAATGCGCGAATTTAAATATGCGCGAAACTGTACTTTATAGTGAATTCGCGAAAATATACATGCGCGAAATAAAGTACGTTTACAGTATTCGACAATAGTATGCACGATGACAAATACAATAGCTATAGACAATATGACCATGAATATAAATGATATTTCCTTATCTCATATACGTTCCACAATCCTGAACCTAAGTGGATCTCGGCGCATTGGTCTATATAAGATTCGGGATTACAAGGGGTAATTTATCAATGACGTGCTTGAAGCGTCTCCTTGTGGGTAGTTTCTGCACGTCTTTATCTAGAGTGTCCCAGAGACTGACACCCCTGTAATAGGGTGACTTCTGATAGAAGCTTGTCTTAGCTCTTCGCTTATTAAAGCGTATTTTCAGGTCTCCCCGTGTCCTGACATTATTCTGCACTATGGCCTCACCATTGTGGGCCTTTTTCCACATTAACTGTAATAGACTTATTTTGCGCCATCTCTCCAATAACTCAATGCCACATTCCTTATGTAGATCCACAATGCTGATCTGTCTTATACCAATGTGTAAGCACATCCTTAGAGCACTATTCTGTGGCTGTTTAATACCAGAGCCTTCCTTTCGGAAGGATTTGGGAACGAGAGTAATACTGACAGTGTTTGAAATTGCTGATCTTAAACACTGATAATCCACTTATGCAGTCAAAAGCCAACATGTACTTAGGTAACCTCACCATGATAGCCAGGCACCAGGGATATTATTCTAAACTTCACTTTTTAATTGCTCCTGTCTTACTATGACCAATAGCTATCACCATACAAGATATATCTTACATGTATGTGCCTATATTTCCCATTTTAGGACACACCTGGCTATTTATATGAGTTGTAACAGACTGATTCATGGTACATCTACCTGAATTTTACAGTCCAGTGGTTTGTTTGCCCACCGCAGCTCCCATTTAATAGAAACAATCAGTATGTGTAACTCGACCTATATACTCTGAGCTGTATCACACCTGAGGACTGCCATTCAAAGACCCTAACCTAGTACATGTACCGGTATACAGAAAAGTATATATATCGTCGCTGGTGCTACTCTGAAACTGAAGGCTATTACGACACTATGCCAGACCTCATTGTCTTCTGTCTAATACATTAGTACCCTCTTCCCTCTCTCCTATCAGTTGACTATCAATATTCAAGGCATTGCTTTCAGGATCCTACCAAGGATGCAAAGTGCTATTGTCAGGGATAACATACAACCATAGCGAGCACATAACAGTGTGGCGTTTACTAGGAAATTCCAGCATTTCATCATACCGATGTCCATTGGGTTTGGGTTATGATAATGGAAAGTAATGCTTATCTGCCACACTGCTAAGTGAACATGACGTGGTATGTCTTCACTGAGTATTCACTCATAGCATTATGGGTAGTACTTTGAAAGTAGTGCCTGTTTCTCTATCTCGGCGCTAGGAGGAGCTACCATACCTGCTGCTGCCACTGGTGGATTTTGTATGTACTACTATACACTCTCCAAGCACTGTCTCCTGCTTCACTTGTTGATGGAGAGTAAATCATTGACACGAGCATAATTGTTTTTGGTACAAAGGGAGGGCAGCAATAAGGGTAACCAGTCGGTTCTATGGGTGTGGACCACTAAATTCGACACGGTGACATGGGCCTTTTTTGGCTTAGTGACATGCGACATGAAGAATATAAGAGATAGTGACATGGGACATAGCTTTTTCTTAAAATCAACATGGTGATATGGCCATTTCTTAAAATCGACAGGGAAAATTGGGACCCCCAATCCAGACCCCCAGTTCTATTTATGGGTGATTGGGGATCAGACCAAACCACTGGCCTGTGCTGTGAGCAGGCAACAGGGTCAGTCCAGGTAAAACCAGCCATTGGGGATCAGCCAGTGCTTTATATATGGGTGATTGGTGCCGATTGAGGTCAGTATGGGGATGAAAACACAGCTGTACTCAGTATACATGTATATATGCTCTACAGAGCACCTGCTCATGGATGCACCTTCAGTTAGACAACTCATGTCTCTGGTACATGAGCTTAATAGAGGTGGTAGAGGTAACTGACCCCAGTCTACAGTAACCTTATCCTTAATACATGTAGCTTCCTCCTCTTTCCTCCGTCAGCCCATCTAGGTCTATAATCAGTCCTATTGCTGCGACAGCCTTACACAACTCTATGAGGGGAGCCTTTGCAAGTTTAGACACAGTCACACCACGTGCCTTAAGATGTACCTGTAACCCTTTCAGAGTGAGAGCTCCACATTCTGTCCAGTTCTGCCATGGTTTAGAAGTGATCCCCACTGGCTGATTTTACCTGAACTGACCCTACTGACTGCACCCAGCACAGGGCACTGCGTTTGTTTGATCCCCAATCAGCTATAAATAGCACAACTGGACAACTCTATCAGGGGAGGCCATGCTGCTAAGCTTTGTGTGTGGTAAGACATGCCAGTTGAGTGGGCATGTCAAATTACGATATAGGGGTGGTATGATTAGTGTGTGTCAAGTGACTAAATGACCAGTTTATGTTATAGACAGTGTTGGCTAAGTTTTAAATGGCATGTTATGTCCCATTACATTGTCACAAAGTTTGCTGCAACTTGTATTTGCAAAGTGTTATTTCAAAGCAATGGTCATGTCGTCCCCACAGTCCCTGCACAGTATCCACAGGGACACATGTCCCAAGAAACACCCTAATATCTCCTACACCATGTTTGTCATCATTCCTTGTATCCTTAATAATGAGTTTGCTGTGTGAAAATTGATCAAAATTAGTTTTGACACTGAGTGTATCGAAGGGAACTTAGGATCTACATTGTATACCAAAGCACACACATGCACTGCTGCCTACCAGCCAGATCACTGCTGCCCAAGGATAATGCATATGATTAACCGCTGGTGGTTAGCTACCCACAATGCTACAAGTGAATACTCAGTGTTTAGAATGAACCCATTCAAACACTGATATTAGTGTGCTTATCTGCTAGATGCAATGTTCATAGAACTGTATATTCTTTCTGGGTGCGCGTCCTGTGTATTTATATTATTCTTATTGTGTCCTAATCCTAAGGTTATGGATATCCTGTGATGGGTAATAACCATAGGATTGGGTAGATGGAAACATCGCTCTTCCTCGGATCATGCCATGATCATGGGTGAAGTTAGCTGAGTAAGGATTGGGTAGATCTTAGTACATGTATACATCGGACCGAATGGGTCATACCCATTGGGGTTCCAGAATGCAATCTATCTATCGATCTATACACGGATACGGCCCACTGCATACAGCACCCTACTGCCCAAAATAGACACCTGAGACGGACCCTTGAGACGAGGTGTTCTTTCGGAGCGGGGGGACAGGGGGAGAGAACGCAGTACAACAGCAACTACCATTATGAACATCAACATGTACATTCATTGTATGGACAAGTATAAAAGTGAGGCTTAATGAGACTTATTGGTATTTGATACATCTTACCTGAATATATGTATCCATTATAAAGGTCCATTTATCCCTGTGCGACATCCGCTTCTCCCACCTGTACAGCTGAGCTCCCCACATTATACTGACCTGATCGACTAAATACACCCTGAGTATTGGAGCAGTGAAATAGACAACCAAAAACACAATCCTTGGGGTATAGGGCCTTAGCAAGATGATCAGTGGATAGCGCCATTCCCACTGGTACTAGGTCTATTCCCAGTACTCACAGCAACCAGCTTAGCCAAATCTCGTGGCCGAGATTAGGGTACAAGCAGGGTGCAGGTATTGTGAATAGGTTGTACCTGGACACTCCTAATGTCACCTGTGTCCAGTATAGTGTAGTGGTTAGCACTGTGGATTTATGATGCAGAGTACCTGAGTTCAATTCTCTTCCAGGCAATGCCTGGTAATCAAATTCATAAGTAAAGCAATTTTGGAAACAGAATACATTATTCACAATACTAAATAAAATTTAGAAATATATATTTAAAGGACATACTGTTATTTGGCCTGGTAGGGATTTGAACTTGGGGTCCGAGAATTATGAGTCCACAGTGCTAACCACTACACTATCCTGGACAAGGTGGTACAAGTATTGTCCAGTAATAACCTATTCACAATACCTGCACCCTGCCTGTACCCTAATCTCGGCCACGAGATTTGGCTGAGCTGGTCCTTGCAGAGCAAAGGGTTATGACTGTTAACAGTGGTCCAAAAGGTGGAGCCACTGTATCTCGCTAATGCGGAATAGGTTGTCGTTCTGCCTGAGTGCCGATCTGACTGATTATTCTCATTCCTAATCAATATCTCTCCGAAGAAAGAATATATCATGCCGTACAGAAAGTGGTATACAGTGTCATTGCTCTGCTTTGATGTGTCACGGAAAGCTAACAACATTCTATTTTTAAAATGGAAATGCTGTTTCTTTTTCTATAACATCTGAAGGCTTTTACACATAATATAATATAATCTTCAATGTTCTCATTGCGTGGGGTGGAGGTATATGGAGAAAGCCGACATAGCATCATCCCATTGTATCAGATATCTCAAAACCGCATTTTACGATTCATCTGGTACGGGGGGGGGAGGTGAATATTAACTTGATATACCCCAAATATAGGACCTTTCCAAGTCTCAACATATTCTTAAGGACAGAAGCCATGTACACAATCCAATGCTTCTTACTCCCACAACTGCCCTTATCCTTTAACCTCTGAGAGGATAAAGTATATCTTATCTATAGACAAGCTATGAACCCTGACCATTGGATTCAGGTATCTAAGTACGCTACATAAATGGCGTTACCCCCGCCTCTGCCCCATCTCCCTCTCCCTCAGACAGCTCAACCTTTATTTGTGACATCACTGGTGTACACTTTCACGATGTCCAACGATAACGTCCGCACCTTTCACACCTGAACATTAGCCGTGAAACCTGGTCCCCGCGACCGGAAGATCCAGGCCCTGTGAAGCTGGGCCGAGCTAATTCACCTGCCTGATTGGACGGAAACCTTTTACCTGACCTTTGGCCGCGCTGAAAGCTTTGCCTCTCCAACTTAAAAGAGCGTCCCCGCTGCCAGTCCCTCCACGTCCATTTGGCTGGGCGTTGGGACCGTTTAGCCCTTTAAGGGCCGCATAGTGGTTTAATGAGGCATGCCTTTGGCCAGCATATGATACATGAATGCAGCTCGCCAGGGCTATATTCATGTACATGTATCACGACCGCTCTTCGGAAATGTATCTACCCAGTATAGGGTCGGCGCGATGCATTGATGAAGTTACTCGCCAGGTCTGCGTTCATGCATCATGAGGACAAAGGTGCTTGGTGCATTAAAGCGCTATAGTTGGTCAGGAGGCTGCAGTATGACACTGGAGCGGCGGAGGGAGGCTGCACAGAGGCCATTTGAAGCATTTTACTCAAAGGACAGATTAATCAGGGCCGTAGTCCAGGGGCTGAGGGAGGGAGGGAGGGGAGGGGGTGGAATAAGGGGGAGTGAAAAGGGATCAGGGGCGAGCCAGCTGAGGGACATTACCACAAGGCCTGCTGCTGCCATACTCATTCAAAGCGGATTTTTCTTCTCTTTGCATGCCCAATAGCCCGACCCACAGGTGCACATGTGTGCCACTCCCTCCCTTACTGAAGAGGACTGGCCCCCATCGATAATGTTTGCAAGCTGCGAGCATAGCCTTCACATACACATGTAGCATACCCTTGTAATGTCAGATCTCTTTACGCTTTATTTATTTTATTCCATTAGAAGTAGTGAGTTGGAGAAGGGAGGGCTGCCTTGCAAAATGTGATATCCATTATGTATACGTATCAAATGGCAGTGTATCCAGCAGATTAATATGATAATGTGTGATGTGTGATGATGATTGTGGATCTATGGAACACAGTGTGATACTGTATTCTGCCAGAACATCATGGTACATCATGAAACAGCATCACTTCATTTGTGACACATGTGGTGTTGGTAGGAATGGCACAATCATAATGAACATTTCTAAACAATGTCAGAACCATTTTCAGTGCAAATTTCCATACATGAAACCAAATAAAAGCTATTATGCTGACTTGACATTACCTGACTTCAGTCACAAATGCATGCCATCTCGTGTATTATGATAATGTGACTCCATGCATATCATATATGTGTATATTGCATGCAGCTTGGGTGTGTGTAGTATAAACCTGAAATAGGACAAATTTTGAGGTCTATAAAATGCCTGTAATACATGTATATGAAATACAAATTTACAGCTAGGGTTCTTTAATACGTCTATATATAAATTATTCCATCTACTCACTGGCTTTGAATGGCAGGGCCTTTAACAATGTACAGGTATTCAATTACCTCGGCGTGATTACTGGTGCAAGATTAACACAGAGAAAGGTTGCAAAGGTGTCCACTGTGGCACCCTCGTGGTTCTGGTAAAATAGAGTCAAACCGCTAATGATTCTGGCTGGTAAGGGGTCAAATAGAGTAGGTCAACTCTGCACTGAATCAGTGTCAACTCAAGTTCACACTTCATATAATAGGTCAGATCTCTGATACTGAATTACAAAACCTATAGACTAGACTCCTATTTGTGTATCTACTTATTTCAATTTCAATTAGAATAACAATCAGCACAGCAAAGATTAGAGACATGTATAATCATGTTTCATGCCAATATTCTAAAGTTCTATGCATTTTTGAACTCCAACTAACTGACATTAAGCAATGGGATATTCAGCCACTACCGGGGTAGTTGCTGGTCGTTGGACTGATTGAAAATAGTCATGGCTATACATTCAATACACAGCTATCCCATTTAGGACTAGCCTACACACATTATGTTCTGATTGGTTCTCGTGAGTATGACTTTTACTATATTGATACTTTGACATGAAACTTTCAACAATTACCCACGAGTGCTCGTGAACATTTAGTTATTTAGTTACTAATCGTGGTCATTTGGTTCTGCAAGAAAAACACAGGTGGGCTTGTTCAGTTCGGGCACGGCTGTGGAAGGAGGGGGTTGTCCAGAGGAAAGCTATTGTATCTGCTGCCTGTTTCCCTATTCATGAACAGGACATGGTTACCCAGCTAGCAAGGTTACATTGGGCCAACGTTGGCAATGGTTGGCACCATTACAGGCAATAATGTTGGCCCAACATTGGCCTAATGTTGGCATTAGGTTGGCTCTAATGGAATACCACTGGCCAAAACTACGTTGTGCCAATATTGAAATGCCAATGTTACAATGTTGGCAAATTAATGTTGGACCAACGTTGGCATTATTCCCAGCAAGAGCAGAAAATAAACATTGGCCCAACCTTGCATCTCCCACCTCCACTAGAGGGCATTGAAGTTTGTCAGAAGAGGTCTTGCCCAGGAGATCCCTTATCTCTTTTTATAATTGGCCATTAATTTGGTCTCATGTGTGCTACATAATTGTTTTAAAGCCAAGGATATTGCATTTATATGCTATTTCATGCTTAATTAGCAACTTGTCTAATGACATAAGACAATGCTCGTTACATTGCCATATGGACATTTAGGTGCTGATATTTAGGTGAAATGCAAAAACAGAAATGGCTGTTCCAAATAGGATTGTTGACAGCTATGTCTTTAGCAGAATTAAATACTTATTCATTGATGCTCAATGAACATAATCAAAATAAAAAGGAATTGGATGCTTCTGACCAAAACTATATTGTGTCAATGTCTGCACCCAACGTTGGTACAACGTCAACATATGGCACAACTTTAAGCCGATGTTGAACCAACATGGCATGCTTATGTTGGCTCAACTGGAATGCCACCGGCCAAAACCTTGAGTCAACGTTAGGATACTGGCTGGGTACATTATAATGCTAAATACAGACTGCGTGACCTCTTTCATTACAACTTAATAGAAATGAAATAGAAATGATTAAGAATCAATTTCACATTGTAATCTACGAAGGAAGAAAATTTTAGGAGAAAAATGATGACCTGTGTAAAAAGATGCTTTACACATGCTCCCCCCCCCCCCACGCCTTCTCACTTTTCGCTTTGACAGAACAACATCTATAGACGTTTTGCATCCAATTCATTTCTTATAGGTCGAAATGGGAAGGCACACGTAGGCCTGTTCCAAACGTGTAAATCCCACCTTATTTGTTTATGCTGGATTGGTGCCCCCTGTCTGAACATTTCATTACTGATCCCAGTGGACACAGAACATTGAATAAACATTGGTTGTCAACGTTGATTCAACGTTGAACTGACTTTTGTGCCCACTGGGATGTCCTTGTAATCTCCTTGTCTATAAAACTTAGGTGTAGTGGTAATTTAAAAGTTACAGCAGTGTACTGAACTTTATACTTTAAACCCAGATTTGAACATATTAAACAGCATTATTTTCATGATTCATTCTCCACTTGGCCTTTTTATTACATGAATAAAATGGTGGATTATCTTTATTCAAAGATGTACATTCTATTATGCCTAGATGTTTCCTTGTAAATTATCTGGAGTATATTCTTGTGCTCCACATGCATCCAGCTGCTCCTGAGCAGATGGCCATGCAAGATTGTTTCTATCTGGTTATAACAGTGGCTCTTGTTCCTCCCTGCTTCTATATCCTCGGCGACTATAGTGTAGACTGTCCTGAGTAATGTCATTCCTGTTGTGCCTTGGGGCTGGTGTGGGAAGCAGGGAGGGCTCCCGCTGCTTCCAGCACATCTCCCTATGGTGTAATTGTGTATGTCTGAGACAGACAGCCTCCATGCTACACTGCAGACTACAGATGGGCAGTGTAATAATCTACTCTAGGATAGTGGTTCAATATACATATACATTGTACTGGGTGTGGAATGCTTGGAAGTGGTCAAACTCCAGCTGGCGTCTTCCTGATTCTGAATTAACTGGTAACCATGGTTAATAGGGAAGGCAAGAGAAGTATGGAGACAGCGTTGGTAGGAGGTAGGAATGCATGGAATGCACTGACCATAGTGTGTTTAGTATACAAATGTTGCATCCTTTTTACATTAAGAATAATACAATTAATTGTCTTTTAGATAGCAATTTGCACATCATTGTCCTTTGCATAGTATAGATCACCTTTACAATTCTTTATCATAGGGTGACATTAGCACATTATATAGCAGATATATAATACAGCAGATTATTCAATAGACAAGCATTCGGCCAGTACCATTGTTATTATAGTAGTGCAGTTATATCCCGAAGATTTTATCTCCACCAACTTATTCGTACACACAATAATGTCCCTTTATCCTGGTAACTAACGCGGGCTCCATCGACTTCCGTGTTCCGTAGAACCCTCATTGCATGTAAAATGTTTCAGATTAAAGGGAGATCATTTAGTACATGAAGCAGAGTTGGCCAATGCTACCTTTTTGCCTTGACAACTGAGTATGTGTCTCACCTAATGTGGTATTTCCCTCCGCGCTATGAATATCCCCACCCCCTGTTGCTACAACTGAATGCATCATGAATTACATTATATAAAGTATTTCTATACTAAGTTATAATCAGCAGGCCTGCATACGTACATTTAGTACAGGTACATAGTCGACCCACACATTTACTACTTCGGATATCTCACTTCCCAAGACAGAGGCCCTGCAACTGGCCTTATCAGTTCAATTATATCTGGACTTATTTTCTCCGATGATTTGCTGCCTAGGCATTTTTCCTTGCATTTTAATCCTCTCTCCATCTATGTTATACAGTGGCAACATCAAATCTATATACGCGTACATATGTACCGATTTGTGCAATCACAAATTCATCGTGCTCAACATTATATTGTTCCAAAGAACAACTGAGCATCATTAATACATTATCTTGACCTTCTGTAGTAAATTCTAATCCTAATGGAATAAAATTAACAACACAAATGAAATACCTTAATGACGTTTATTTTGTTAAAGATACGACACGCTCATCTTTTATCACCTTGAAAGCTTAGTGACTTCACATAATTACTCTAATTCGGCTTACTTCTCAAAATTCGTCGTGATGAAAGGCTTCGTCAATTACACTAATCTCCAATGCAGGGCCGGTTACTAAGGGATGTAGTTTACTTGTTCTATGTTAGTTGTTTTCGGCAACTCCTTTTTCGACATTCTCATTTAATTCGGTTATTCGTGTTTACATGGCTTCATCACAGACCCCCATGATCACTCATGGTTCACTTATCAAATTAATTAGATGGGGGATACAACTTCCTAGCACTTCTTTATTTAGAAGTTTACAAATTTATTTCAACAGAATCATCAAGTTATGGGCATATGGGTGGAACACAGGAAGCAGCTTACAAAGGTTTCTAATTAATAGCACTTCCTCCTCTCCTTTATGTCCATCATGTGGAACTCGAGTTACCATGGTCACCTTTACTTGTCCACATACGTATGCACACGTGCTAAATTAAAACTGGTGTACATTAATAATGACCTTTACACCCACCTGGAGATTACAATTTTCACAGAAACAGAAAGCTATAATACTACACGCTACTGCACTCGTCCAATACACGATCACAAATGTCAAGTGCCCCACAGAGAAAAGAATTCAGTAGGCCTACTCAGATGAATATACTTATCTTGAATGAGCTCTACCTCGACTACACTGAAAAAGTAAACTCGTCCCCAGACTCGTCTAAGTGACTGTCATAAAATAAACGAGTCAAAAGTTGTCTAACATATCAGGTTACCATCCCACAAATAGAATCTGGAGCTGGCAAATGTCGGGTTTTGGGCTGGCACATACCAAGTGGGTCTTATATCTCCAGCTAGAAGACCCGCTTCCTTGTTACCTAGACAAGTTTTTGACTCGTTTATTTTATGACCGTTACTTTGAAGAGTCTGGAGACAAGTTTATTTTTTGAGTGTATATTTGAACATTAAACCACGATGGAGGGCTAAGACAAAGGAATTCACAACTTGGTTATTTCCACTTAGACTCACATAACCTTACAGCCATCGTTTTAAACATATGTGGACAGTCGAGGGAAAAGGGTCCTCCAAAGGTTAAACTTAATTATAAAATTGAGGTCATCAGCTTTCCAGTGATATATTTCATTAGCAGGTACCACTTCTAGTTTTTGAGAACTGGCTCCATAAATATGTGTGGGCACTGTCCAATCTCAAATGCCAATAAGCTCTATCTTACTTTGTTTTAGAGATATCTCTATCTAATTAGCATAATTACGAAAATTCCCAAACATCCAAACTTTTTCAAACATTTGGTCACAGCTTTTAATCTTAAAATGGGATTTACATTCCGTTTTCAGCATAGAAATCTTTATGAGGCCTGTAATCATTGATTTCTTGAAAAATTCAATTTAGAATGAAAATTATGTTTCCATGGCAACCAACAAGTGCAAAAACACCAATTTAGGCCCAAAAACGTTCTTTTTACATTCCAAATATGGAATGTTTTCACTAAAGTTGGAATTTTCTAAAGTGGCCTATTGTATTCTCCATCAAAGAGTAGTATAGAACAATTTTTATGATATTTTGAACATTGTTGGCTATATGGAGCCCCCTGGTGGCCAAAGTTAGTACTAAAAATCCCCCGCGGAGGTCCCTTTTCCCTTGTTGATCCACATATAGACAATGGCTATGCGAGGCTAACTCAAAATGTAACTATTAGAGAGTTAGCCTCTCATAACCATAGTCTATCCATTACATAACTTCATGGGAGGTAAGCGTTGTGCCTTTAGACTACAAATGTTAATACACATTTCACTGCATCCTTCTCAGTTATTATCTCCCTTTACGCCTGAAGCTTTCCTCGTCATCTGAAATTCTACCCCTGCCCATTGGCTATTCCCATCGGTCCTCATATCACTACTTCATGGGACCCTATCCTCTCCTCTACTTCAAATTAAAAACACGTCGGCCATCTTTCCTAGCCTCAATGCCAGTGGCGACGCTAGCGGCCGTGTCCGTTACTCCCAAGAGAACCACTTGTATTTCGCTGCACCTGAAGATTATTTGGCGCCAAACGATCGTCTTTAGAGGAAAACGGTGTCGTCTGCCACCAAAGTGTGGACGCTGATCTGAACAAATGGCGGTCCCACGCTCCTGTCCATCATTGGATTACCCAGGATGGCTGTCCTCATAGAAATAGCGAGTCTTCCTCTCAAGGAGCCTGTTACTAGTCGTACTGTGTTGAGGGGCTGAGGGAGAAAAGGAATCTCATGTTGGACGGTCAGTGCTACCACTGGACCGTGCCTGTTTTATGTAGCACTCTAGGGGTAAAGTGTCCTACCAAAGGCTTGATAGTAATGGGCCAACTAAATAGTGGGCAATGGATAACTGTTATGAGATAGAATAGTATTAGATTGTATTGTGAATTGTATGATGCGGTTTCACGGGGTTTCCCTGCAATAATACAGGTCTATCAATGTTCAAATATAATCAAGTGCAATGGCAAGCTCTGGACTTCTGACTTTTTAGATATGTGACAAATCAATGTTGATGCACACGTAGTATACTAGTAGGAGTGATATGTTATTATTCTCAATGAAATGACATAATAAGTTAGGTGGATAAAACGAACTAGACCACGTATTATTATTACTTCTCAACCCATCACCTCACTGGGCCGAGCATTCACACCGTAGCCATGTTCAGATGAGTATAGTACACAAAAGGGAAAATGTAGTTCAGTGGAGGCTACGCTGGAAGATTGTACTGATATTCTTTGGTTCCCTATACGACCAATCTCTCAGTCGCTATAGTGCCTAACCAAGTTAGTCATTTTATGGCTCCCTATACGACCAACCTAGGTTAGTTAATATTGTCAAGTTGGCCAGTACTGACCAACTCACCTTAGTCTTTCCATTTTAGGCTAAGTCCTTTTGAGTAAGGCATTAGTGGCATTAGTCATATGTTGTTTGCCTTAGCCATTCTTGAATAGCACTTCATGATGTCTGACCAATGTCTATGACCAACCTGGGATAGCCACTACTGACTAAAGGCCGGGGCATTTAGAGTATCTCTGTGACTGTGTCTGGCAACCAGCTGCCTATGTTGTAGCAGCATTCTCCTTTGTTGAGACACATGGATAAAGTATTGGTGACGCATTGTGTTGCCATTATCCAAGGTCCTTTCCTTAGATCTAGCCCACATATGTGATGCTAGGTATGCTTACTAATATCACTTTATGATAAAACCTACACCTGAGATCGTAAAGTTAAGTTGGGAGAGAACACAGATATGCCTGATTTGGGACTTAACAACATCTACTGAAATTAAATGACATCCTGACCCATCTATTACAAACAGCCCTATAGGGCTTACCCTCAATTCTAAATAATAGATTTTCGATGGGCAAAATAATGTCCTCCTATAATACAAAGGCATAGTACCGGCGATAGTGCAATCCAGCATAGTGACTCCATGGTGACTTTGTTCTGTGGTGCCACCTGTCGCAGAGAGTGTGAACTTTGCTGTCTAGAATGTACCTAGGTAAAATTGGTAAAATGTTGGCAGAATCGACGCCTGACGATTATGGATAGCTGTTGTATTTTGTAAGGTAAATGTGGTAAATATCACTCTTTATAATATTAACACCTTAACATGTAAATACTCATATTTTATCTGGAGAGGCATGTGGGCCATTATATGAATATCAGTTCAGATTCAGTCTGATTTCGAACATGAGCCCTCCTCTTTCTCGAGTTACTAGAGTTAGGCAGAACAGCATTCGGGAGATATCTTTTCCTAAAGGGAGGACAATGATATCTCCATCTAGAAATAGCCGTACACATAATAGGGTGTTATTCCCGGCCAGGGTTATTCCCAGTTTAGTTGGCTGCTCCTCAATAACGTGACTCTATACAACTGCGTTTGGACCTACCCATAGCGCCCACTGGAGGTCACTAATGTAAAATGTAGAGCTAAATGTGGTGATTGTAGTACACCTATGCACCACCAGATGGCCTACCAGTAACACCTCCACAATACCATTCTACAGCAGATGAAGGATCAGACAGCCTCTCTAAGGGGTTCAAATCTCCAGTACAGGTATCACTCTTCCATCACACTCTTGGTCGAGGCTCAAATCCTACTGTGTTAAATAACAATATCCATCGGGGGATAAGAATGACCGTATCCGTACAGAGAAGTAGCTGGCCTCAACATGTGGCACCTTATATATCCTCTCGCCACAGATTGCAACACTTTTTTTTTGTTTTATTCGGGTAAAAGATAACAAGTACAAAAGTAAATGCATCACCTAGCATGTGCGTATTGCATTGCCTTCGCTAGGGCCCCTATCATGCTACAATTATCTATGATTAAAACAGTTACAGGTTATGACGTACAATATGTTTATATATCACAATATTTTTCGGCTGACATTTTGCGGTAGGTATGCTGCTTTTCATTGACATTTATAATGAGTTTGATGAGATGAGATGAGGACAGGATTGATAACCAGTGGGGTCAATTCATGGGACACCCTCGATGAAGATGCCCAGATCAAAACTAACTTCCAATGTCACCTTTAAAATGAGCATTATGTGCTCTGCCTTTAGATTTGTCATAGCTTCTCCTATACTACTAGCTGATACGCTTATTGTTATCACTTGCAGCATTACATTCCTGCTCATCTTGATTACTTTATCACCGCATTGTTATCAGCATTGAAACAACTTCTGAGTCGTTCAATATATTGTGTAAGTTATTCATATTCAAACCTGATACGCTTATTGTTATCACTTGAAGCATTACATTCCTGCTCATCTTGATTACTTTATCACCGCATTGTTATCAGCATTGAAACAACTTCTGAGTCGTTCAATATATTGTGTAAGTTATTCATATTCAAACCTGATACGCTTATTGTTATCACCTGAAGCATTACATTCCTGCTCATCTTGATTACTTTATCACCCCATTGTTATCAGCCTTGAAACAACTTCTGAGTCTTTCAGTATATTGTGTAAGTTATTCATATTCAAACCTCAATTTCATTAAGGATCGGGAATATTTACCATAGTAAGATTACCCCTTTATGATTGTGAGGACTACGTGTGCGCCGATAAATTACAGAACAATTTGTGTAAATAAATATTCATATATTCATAAACAGTACTGTTACATATTGGACATCAATTATGTGTGATTTCGGTCCCATTACAGTTGTAGTGACTGGTTTATAGACGAACTTCAAAACAACAACATTGCAGCATTCTGAGATCCAAATCAGTACCATATAAAAGAAGGAATCTCCTCGTCAAACCCGTAATTGTAAGATCTATCTTGAAATCAGTAGATTCCAGATGGACACAATATCTAGTTCCAGCTTTAGAAACCGGTACTACTGCATTCTCATATACCGATGGTATAATTAAGCACTCAGACCTGCTTTTCACCATAAGACTTAATGTAATAATTGTTAGTTTGACTTAATGTATGACAGAACCATCGAATAATTTAGGCTGAAGTAGCACCACCGTGACAACATTCGTGTATAGGTATAGGGGAGATGGATAGGAATGCATTAATTACAAACATTTCATTAGTCAGTATTATCGGTAATCACTGTTTCTACGTAACCATCCAGATTATCCACTCGCCGAAAATAGCTGTGAATAAATTCAACTCTATCAATTCATTTTACTTTATGAAACCCGTTTGCTATGTTGCCGTATAGACATAATGTTGTCTTTACAATGCCCTTTTCAAAAGCTCTATCTAAAGTAAACATAAGATAATTTTGAAATACCCTGTGTGGTGCCTTTATTTGGATGATTTAATGCCTAAAGTAGCAAACGCAGTGTGGTCCCACTTGGAGCCTTAATGCACTTAGTGGTGGTAATCTTGACCCAATTAACCCTTAAATCACAGTTACAGACTGAACCCCCTAATTAGTAGGGGTTATGAGCCGTGAAGGGTACTTTATTGGAAAGGAGGATACGTCTATTGGTCTCTCTCCGTTCACCCCCACCCCAGATTATACGTATATATAGGCCTTTATCCGTACACCCCATATTATTGAGGTGAACTAAAGAGGACTCATCATGAAGACCCTACTCCTTTTCATCACCCTCCTGCTGGGGACAATCGGTAAGTGAGACAGTGGGGATAGTGCAGAATCAGCACACATTGCTGGAGAATTCTTACAGCCAATGCCTTTGTACATCTCCTGTAGACGTGCAGGTATACCTTCACATCAAACACAACTTTGAAATCTCCATCTCGCAGCGATGATAAACTATTTATATGTTGTCACGGATAAGAAGTATTCATTTTTGTATTTTGTGTGCTTGTATCGCCTTCTTTTCCCTTTACATTTGTCTGTATCGATATCCATTGTTTAGGCTGTAGCCAAGGGGAACATTGCAAGTATAATAATGCCAAACTCGGGTCCGGTCCGTATGGGCCCTGTGGGCCTGCTGACCAGCCTTCGGCTGTGTTGGTTTTAAAACTATATCATCATCATGCCAAACTTTCTGTTGGCCGCCCCTATACCCACCACCGGACCTCTACCTTTAAATGATTGTAGTCATATATAGGTCCCTCCTGGGTGCTCATCTCCAACCAGGCACCTCTTACTTTTATCCGTTGTTCAGATCTGCATTAATGCAAACAATGTTTGTAAAAACGTACACACAGTTATGTGATGTCAATGAAGATATGTCAATGTATGCCAGCGACTTAGAGGTCAAGTGCTATATGAAAAAATACATACTCATGTTTTCAATTGTGTGTTGTATTTGCAGCTAGGGCGAGTGACAACACAGAAAAGAAGCGGGGCAATGATGAGACTGTAGCTTTACTGCTGAAGGATCTTTTCAGAGCCATGAAGAAATACAAGGCACAGGAACACACTTACCCTATAGGTCCAACTGGATGTGCAGTGAAAGGGAAAGTGTAAGTGCATCTTATTCCATGTAGTCATGTAATATTTTGTAGTTATTAGATACTGTTAGAAAGTGTGGGATATCAGAGGGTTGGGAAGACTAGGACAGAGTAGATATGAACAGAGAAAGGGCACCATACAATAGCGGGAACTTGTCATCTCAATCGCTTCTGTATCTCTTTCTAGAATTTGAAAGGCACAACACAAATTTAGGTGCCCACTAGGGTAGGTTCACCACTTTCAACCGGTCTGATTCATGTTTTTTCAAGAGCTACCTTTCAGGTCTAATTGCTCCTAGAGTTTTTTGTGCATTTCCTTCAGAATTGAACCAAACTTTAGGTATTGCTCTACATAGTGATATTCATGATATCTTACAATGTCAGATATCAGTTTACAGTATTTAATTCCATGATTTATCAGAGTATTCAGAATTGCCCGTTTTCACCCTAAATCAGCCAAAATGCACCTTGAGTCAGCCATATTATAACCACCAGAAATATGTGGAATATAACAGTAATTTCCTGATTTTCATCAATGGAATGGCTGACATGAAGGCATGCATCATATATCAATATGTTACAACTAACAATAGAGAAGAAAATGATTTATTGAATATGGAATAATCAAGACAAAGTCAGTACTTTACCTCAGGTGAATACAACTGCATTATGAGCTTTCAATACAAGTAAATATTACTTGTATGAGCAATGAGGACTAAATATAACATTATAGGCATGCAGTATGGAGTTCTATTGAATATATCGGGGGCTCTGCCCCCTCATCCCCTTTGCCCCCCTCTTTTTGCATTTCACCCTTGCCCTCTATACACTACACAAGTAGACCTGCTATCCATAACCCTCTAGTAGAAGAGTATATTCTGGGAGGAGGAGGTATTCACAAGGGTAGGGGGAGAGTTCTTAGACAAAAAACATCAGGGTGAGAGAATTCCAGAGAAGAAAATCCCATGGTTGACTTAGGGTATGAGGTGGCTGACTTAGGGTGAATTCATGGCTGACTTAAGGTGAAATGGGTATACCTTACGAAATCAATCCTAAATATAATTTAGGAAATTAACTTTGCTCAATAAAGTCATGATTTGTGTAATTTAGACACATATCCAGCTCAAAAAAACGATGTTGTTGTTGTTGTTGATATTTTTATTGGCGTATTAAAAATGTTACGTGGGAACTTTTTCATTTAATAGCCAAAGATGAGAGTAATATGTCTGGTAGGAGATACGAACAGACACAGTTATTTACAAATCGACAGTTATTTATCACGTTAGTCCGTTCAGGGTGCCTTAGCACACCACTAAAAGTCAACTTTGAGTATTTTTATGAAGTCTTTGTATGGCAGGCGCTGGGTCTCTCCTGGTAACTTGTCCCACAGAGGGGCACCACGGTACAGTGGGCTCTTGTCAAAGATACCTTTCTTTGATCTGGGAATTTTCAGTAGTACTTGGCTGTTGCCACACAACTCTCTAGTGGGGACGATAATGTTGTCATGGGATCTTGTCATCTTGTGTAGATACGCGAGTAGGCACCGGTTCCTCACTGGGAGCAGCTTTGGGACATGGTTCCTTGTATGTAGGGCGTCAATGTCGACACCTCTGGGGTCTCTGATACCCTCGCTGAGGTGGAGTGCGTCATTCTGTAGTGTCTGCATTTTCCTGACCGCCCACACAGGGCCTCCATCGATCGACACTGTGTATGAAAGGGACAAATACTTCAAATCAACTACCAAAGAGTATGAACAGTGGAGAGATTTTCATTCTCTGTTTGTCAAAACAGATCAAACAGGGGTACTTCTGACTGATTTTACAGTATGAAAAAGAGTGATGATGTGAATGCAATGTGCAGTATATATTTGGAAAACACTCCAATTCTTAAATCAGTGGGAGTTTATTGTCACCAGATGCATACTGAACTTTTAATATCATATCAAAAGTGGCTGACTCAATGTATGAGTTTGACTTAGGGTGAACCTACCCTAGTTTGTATTGCACTTATCACTCTCGGTGTAAAAGTTACCAGCTTTTTACCTAGACTTTTCAGGCTCTTCCTGCAGAAGATCCATGGAATTAACACCAGGATACATTTACAACAAATAGTGTGCTGATTAATGCAATATTAATTTATACATGCATGTCCATATTTACAGGTACCGTCAGGGGACATTCTACATAGATGACCGGGTGTGCACTTGTTATCTCACCGGGGACTACAGTTGCAGGACAGTACTGACCGAGGGAGTCAACGTGGGGCATAAGATTGCCGATGTACCAAGTATAAATTAGTTTATACTAATTACCCTCTACAAAATTAAAAACCTCTATATGATGCAATAGAAATAATCTTAAATATATTTTCAATAATATCAATAATGATGAACACGTCACTTGGTGGTGGTAATAACTGGAGAGTCTCCCCAAAATGTGTAAATTAAAAAAACAAAGGCAGTGCTGCCGTATGTATATTTGTTATATTATCATCTCATTTCTGAACGTTTTCATACAAACTCCTTACAAGCATATCATGATAATTAATTACAGGCCCAAGAGGTATTCCAGAAGCAAGAGGTGAACGGGTAGACGCAGGCCCATCAGGCCTTCTGGGAAACGCAGGCCCAACAGGCCCCCGGGGAGACGCGGGTGATCACCGGGGAGAGGCAGGCCTATCACGTCTCAAGGGAGGCCTACCAGGCCCACGTGGTCAACAGGGAGATGCAGGCCCGACAGGATACAACACACGTGGCTGCAACCTAAAGGGAAAGGTGTGAGTATTCCATGTGTGATTCGTGTGAATAATGTTTAAAATATATGACAATGTCTGAATGGGCATAGATGTGGGCTGGAGAGGGAGATGGATTGAAACTATGTAATATAGCAAGAGTAGGCCAACAGATACACAGAGAGAAGAAGCCGAATCACAAGGGGAGTCCAGGCTATTAAGAGAGAGCCAGACCCCTTTTGGCTCACTTTGCACCATGTCTGACTCCCCCTTCTAATGGTCCTGGCTCCTCTTCAATTAGATCAAAACTGAGTCCAGGCTAGCTGAGGTGAGTAAATGGTTGCCTGGACTCCCTAAGGGACTCACAGAAGTAAGTATACAAGACAGAAATAGGAAACACACTAGGTGGCACTACTGTACAATTACTGTAATGCCATCTAGCGCATATGTTTAGAAGCCATCTGACTCTTTATAATCAGGTCCCCTACTCCTTTTTCCCCCCGAGGGAGTCGGTGAATGCATAAGGGCGTCAAACATTTGGTTATGATTAAGCCTGCTAGGTGGTAGCACTAAACTTATGCTCAGATCTCTAGATCCACATAATTTGTGATATTGGTAATTATGATAATACACCTATATATCTTGCATTGTAGCATCAAGATTTACTGTCTGAAAAACATTTCATGAAATACATGTGTAATTGCAGTTAACTTAAAACTGGAGCATAAGCATGATGTATTGGGTATAGACACCCAATTTGTAGAAACATGAGAAAGTTGAATCCACAAAAGCTTAGATGTTCCTTTATGTAATAAATTATGTGCACTGAGGGATCTTTCTGAGATCTCTCCTCCTTGTGAGGAATTGCGCCATAATAATGTAGAAAGAGCAGCTAGGGAGACAGCTATTGGAATGGTTATATAGAAGGGTAGGGGATAGAGATTACCAATGTGACTCTCTATTCCAAAGGAGCCATCCTTCAATGACCCTCTCTACAAAGGGAGTCATGGTTCAATGACTCCCTATGCCTAGATCCCCTTTCTGAAGGGAGTTGCAGCATGGACTTGGACTCTGTTTGTGGCAGGGAGTCATAAAAGGGAATCATTTTGGGGCCCAAATCTGGGCTCTCTTAGGGGAGTCACATAACTCCTTTTTAAGGGAGTCAAGTACCGACTCCCTTCATCAAGAGAGTCAAAAAGAGTCAGAAAAGGGAGTCATTCTGGAGGCAAGTCTGGACTCCCTTTTGACTCTGTTTCTTTCCTCTGTGTATCTGGGACAGTGGATCAGTGGTTTCAGTAAGGGAAAACAGATCATGCCTCATCATGCAGAGATTATTTTAGAATCGTTGTACCAAAATACAAAAGGGGGCTATGTATAAGAAGATTTCACAGTAAACAAACTTAATAACAAAAGGTTAAACATACTATATTCAAGCCCTAATCAAACTTAACTATGTGCAGTCTCCAGAAAGCTTAAAATTCATATATGATATCAGTAACATATCATAAATATCATGAACTACAGAGTTTTGAGATCATATTTCACAGGGTCGAAGTTGGTGAATTCCATCTTGGAGATGAGGTGTGTCAGTGCTATCCAAACGGTGATTATATATGTCATCGTCAAGAACAGAAGAGGGCCGAGGTGGGGTCTGGAGAAATACTAAAGGAGCTGGCGGACGTTTTCAGAGCCATGAACAGCTCTAATTAATACACTTAATAACCTGAAACTGGTTACTTGGAAACGGTAAGTGTGAGAATATTTCATATACATGATTGTATAAATAATTATTGTCTAAATCTGGGGACATCAGAGAAACGATGAAAAAATAGACTAAAACTGAAAAAAATTTAAAATGATGAAGATGAAATGGGGGCAATATTAAGATTGGCCTCTTAGCGTTCCGTGCACGTATGTTCAGGTGTCCACTAACTGGAGAGTAATTCCTCATATGTAGTGTTAACCACATGCACCTATCGCTAGCTACTATAGCAGTGATACTTAATGATAAAAAGTCCTGCCTTTATCCTACAGGAAAGTAAGTCAACACAAGGCTATGATAGGAAGTACAATAATATTGATACATGTCATATCCACATAACGCCTTCTCTATGTTTACAGATACCATTAGGGCACATCCCGCATAGATGACTGGGTGCACAAGTGTTATCCGGGTGTTATCCCACCACTGACTACAGGTGGGAGTCACAGAGGGACTCAGCGTGGGACATGCCATTGAAGATGTAGCAGAGAGCAGTAGATCTTGAGCTTCTCATGTAGAGGTCTGATTAATTATTGAAGTTGGACAGACATATTGATAACAGGCGTTGTTTCAGCACACCTATAATATCATATAATTGATTATTTTGAGACCCAATTATTTTACCGTAGGAACTACTAGGTATACACCAGAGGCTGAATAAAATTAATAAAGCATCACTATCAAACATATAGTACTAGGGCGTAGACATTTTGTAAGTTGTCGGAGCTTTTCTGCATTTTTTCATAACCGAATTCTTAGTGTGATGCATCTGCCCCAGAAGAACTTCTACACGGACAATGCAATTTAAAGACTACATTTGTATTTTGAATAAAACCTGCTAAATACGCAGCCTAAGCACATACAGCATGGATTGTCATTGATATAGGTAAACATAATAATATGATAATATAATTATAATAATCTTCTTGATGTCTGGAAGGTACAATGTCACGGTTTTGCCGTAGCTTAGATTTGGGTTGCATGTGCTTACATAATATGCTATACTATACTACATACACTGAATGCTCCTTAATAAAATACTATGTATAATGTATATACATAGGCTAATGATTGGAGGCTGGTGTGAAACTGGCCTCTTAGACTGTTACACTCTAATGCACGGCAAGGAGAGCTGATATACTCAGAGGTACTTATTCAATGTCTATACATATATACATCACTATATAAGCATCATGATAAGTGCAATGCTACCCTTCACTAGAACCGCCCTCCAGCAATCATTGATGAGGGTGCATCATATGGCTCTAATTAATTATCCATGCAGGTCGATTGCCTGTCCGCTGTCAAACAATCACAACTGGCCCGTCCAAATTGGTATTCATTGATCACATGCGGGATTTTCAGACATAACATCTACCCCACCGTCACCTTTGTTTGGGACAATTTCCAAGGTGATTCAACTATACCTTGGAAACTGTCCCAACCACAATCTGCCAGAATCCAAAATGGGGCAGGGGCAATAGAAGCTGAAAGCTGGAGCAGGCCTCCCCTGCCTGAACATGTTTGGGCCCCTTAATCTACAAAGACCCCATAATAAAACAGACTTGATTCCCAAATTTTACCTTTCCGACACAGCAAAAAGTTGGAATAAAAGATCGTCAAAAACACCCATACTATAACCTACTACATGTAGTTGACTACATGTAGGCCTATATATAATTGAGACAATAACTGGCTTGAGGTAATGAATAAATGTTGATAATTCTCTGGTCGGTATTAAGAGTAAAAAGATGAACAGACAACATGCAACCATGTACGTATTTATTACCATCAATCGTCAAAACATTGAAGGTGATTTTATCCTTTCAAATACTCACGTAAAGTTATAGTTGGACCAAATACGGGAGTCCCACGATAGCCTTCAGTGTGTCCCTCCGACGGAAGATGGCGTCCTGTGCACACATCATATGACTAATGTCAGTCACTAGAGGACACCAGCTGTCGCCATGGTAACACTGAGTCAACAGACGCTGCTCCCTCTCACCATTGAATTCGCCTTTGGTAAAGGGATACGGGGAATTCTGTATTGTAATTGTATTGAAAAGGTTGTCGTTTGTTTGTATCGCATTCGATTTAATGTAGGTTTTTAAAACAGGATAATTATTAAGGTAACCATTGAACTGCCAACAAATGCCCATTAGACTCAATACATAGGTATATGTACACACGTGTGGTAAATTTCAGCCGATTGAAATATTTTTGAAAAGTGTGTGAATGAGGTCTGTTTATTCAGTAGGCCTATAGATTGAGCTTTGGGTTCCAAAGCAGGGAACTATCTCCCGGGAACTGGACAACTGTCAGCCGGTCATGCACTGACTCAGTGACTGCAGGGGCGGATCCAGGAATTTGGGAAAGGGGGGGGGGGGGCGCCGTAATACCTACAGCATTGGGGGTGTTGAACCATCTAAATTAAAATTTACCAAAAAAATAGGGGGGGGGGGGGCGCCCCCCCCCCCCTGGATCCGCCCCTGGACTGGTGACTAAGAAATACCTAAGAATGAGATAAAGATATAGATATTATAGTTTTAAAACCGACACAGCCGAGGGCTGGTCAGCAGGTTCACAGAGCCCATACGAACTGAACCTGGGACAACAGGGTCCATGGATAACACTTAGTTATAGACGAGACAAGGGACAACACAAGCGAACACACACATGCAATCGCACAAGGAAGAAAGAGGGGAAAGGAAAGAACAAAATGTACATAGGCAAAATATAATGAAGGCATCTGCACCTCAGGACCGGCAAGGGATGAAACAAAACCAGATAATATAATAAAATGTTATGCAATTGATACTGAGTGTCAATATAGGTTGCCATAGCTCCTAGGAATTCCTGCTATATAATATATATCTTTTTTTAAATGATATTCTATATTCTTTTTCTTTCCTTTTTCCTTCCCATTTATTTTGTTATATATACTGAATGTGGGGATAAAATCACCAAAGATGAGAGCACAGAACCAGCTTAACCATATAAACCTTCAGCAAGAAAAGGGAGTCATTTCACCCCTCGACCATCAGGGGGGCAAATACAGGAGTTGGCGGTACATCGCCATAGCAGGGCAGAAAGGGCTCATAATTATGTATATATATATATATATATATATATATATATATATATATATATATATATATATATATATATATATATATATATATATATATAACCGTATTTGATGGGATAAGAAAAAGTTTCTTCTCCTTCATTGAATGTCTTCAAATAAAAAAGACACAAATTTCAAATACATGGATATCATCTCTGACATATTTAACTGCCTCCCCCACTAGTAGAAATATAACAGAGACATATTGTGGAACGTTAGCTATTTATGATATCTGTTTTGTATATAAATGCTGTCATATTTCAGCATAATATTGGTGATTAAAATAGACCACGTGACCCCGACGTGATTTGAACACGCAACCTTCTGATCTGGAGTCAGACGCGCTACCGTTGCGCCACGGAGTCCTCCGAAATAGGCCTACACTTTCTGATTATTGAATCAATGGTAATTATATGAATAATTATGAAAATAGATTCATTCAGCAACCATACCATAATTATTGAAATCAAATGTACATGTTGAATGTCCATATTTAAAAAATATGTTTATATACTTGGCCACAAAAGCATTGTTTTAAATTTATTACAATTTTGGAACCTGTAAATTTAGGTCCCTAAATTGGACCACTCAGGTCCCTATATTGTATCAATTAGGCCCTACTGCAGATCACCCTTAGAATGTTGGCATCACAACAGAGCTCTTTTCTTTAGACTCTTTTGATATACCTTTATCAAATCCATTTTTGAAGCGATCTTATAAATATACCTGAATTATGAAGAATATAATGCAAGGTTCTTAGGCCCCTACCAAAATTAGGTCAGATGGTCCAAAAAAATCCCAAAATGGCCACCATGCTTTTGTGGAATTTCAACTTTGTCATTGGAAATGAACATTCACATCAGAAGTGAACTATGAATTAAGATCATAAAGATTTCTGACAAGAAGCACTTTCTTGGAAAAGTGGGTGGTCCAATTCATGAGCCGGTCCAATTATGGCAACCTTCGCCAAGCTGTGTATGACCCTGCTGTCCCGGTTTAGTCCGTATCAATCTGTATATTAGGGACCTTTAGCAAACCACGTAAAAGCTTATAAAACGCAGACGTAGCAGTGCTGAAATGACCTGCTGACCAGCCTTCGGCTGTGTTGGTTTTAAAACTATATATGCTGAAAGGATAGGATACGTCTGCGTTTGATGAGCTTTTACGTGGTTGCTAAAGGTCCCTATATACTATATGGGCCCTGTGAACCTGCTGACCAGCTTTCGGCTGTGCTAAAGGTACCTATTGTTGCACAATGGTTATTGCACTATATAGTTGTATTCCAAACCCAAGTAGAAAGCTCTGAACTCAAATGATGGTAAAAGCCTATTGATGCAATTCGTAGGTCTACTTTTAACAAAATATATATTATATATGATTCACTCCATGAATCCTTGTAAAATGCACACTTCCTAGGAATGAGACTACGTTGAATTGCTTGGAATGACCTATACAAACAAAAATAGGTGCATGCACTACCAGTTATGCTTACTACATGTACATTCTAAATGAATTAAGACACGTGTGACCCAACTAGAATGATAGCAGATAGCCTATAAGGCTATTATATGTGCCAGTAATACAATCTGGAGTCACATAGATATTAAATGTGGGTTATCTGATTATTGTAAGCATACGTTATCTACATCCAATAGGGACCTTTAGAAAACCCCACGTAGGCCATTAAACGCAGACGTACGGTAGCAGGGCTAAAAGTATAGGGTACGTCTACGTGTTATTAGGGACCTTTAGGCAGTTTAGCAGCCACGTAAAAGTTCAATAAACGCAGACGTAGCAGTACTGAAGGCATAGGATACGTCGGGGTTAAATGAGCTACGTCGGATTTGCTCAAGGTCTCTAATGGCTAAGTCAGGTTTGGTAAGGACTCCTTTGGCAACACCATAATCCCACCATACCAAAGGCCATGAAGGTCAGATGTACACGTTGGGTGTCCTAGTGACGGAAATGCTTAAACATAAAGAAGTTCATCTGCATTGAAGTAATGGGGTATGAACTCCAATAATCGTTATAGCGTTCCCGGGACACTGAGCACCATTCCAAAATGTTTTGCTTTTTATATAATGTTTACCCATGACCATGTAGGCCTATTCCTGTCAAATGCCTATTTCTTCAACAAAATTGCGTCGGCCGGGAATCGAACCCGGATCGACTAGTTGGAAGGCAACCATGCTGACCGTTACACCACCGACGCTTCACGAATTCACGTAGATTATTTATAAATCTCAAATCTCAAAACTGAATCTAAACCTCGAAGACAGATTGGTTCACTTGGTCAATTTACTTAATGTAACTCTGGAGACCATCTTGGCATTTGCAATTTAGACATAACTTCCTTTTTCATACTGAGGCGCACCTTTGACTTTTTGCTTTCTTGTCACTTGTCCAATCCCACATCTGCGAGATAGATTTAGACACTAGACTTTGCTGGAAAATTCCACACTATGAAAATTCTCCTGTGGAAATGTTGCACTTTTGTCACCATTGCCTGAAGACAATGTGGCAAGAGAGTCTACCTCTGTTAAATTGAAATATTCAAGAGGAAAACCTATTAGCAGCCCATTGCATGCGCTTAGTCAGACGTAAATTTCCCGTCTTGTGCTGCACCCCTTGCTATATTGACCCTACCCACACCGTTATTTTAAAAAACAACTAGTAGTCAAATAAATCATTGTTATACGTGCATCTATTGAAAAAAGTAAATGAGAACTTCATTATAGGACAAGTAAAGCAGGTTTAAAGGCATCCCTTACAAATGTAATATTGTAGTTGGAAGGTTTCTCCTGGCAACCATTTTCCCCATCGTATAGCAATGATGTACGCATACGATAGCAGGTGCATGAATCTATTAAATGTATCTTTTTAGATCCAGATTTCTACATTTATTCATTTTACATGTATGTAATTGACATTTCTGGATTCTTATCACGTTAAACTCACCTGGGTATTGATCTTAATGAGCTGTAAGCCCTTAGGCATGTATCCCTCATATGATTATGGTAAATATATTTTATGTGACCATATGTGACAATGCACCATCTAGAGTCACTCTGGAAATAAGCACCCGAATCCGAGTCATGGCATACATAATGACATCACCGGACAGTACAATGGCTAAAGAGTGCATGACTTTGTCACAGGTAATGACTCTACTCTTGCAAGAAGGTTGGACATCATCAATAATTATGATTCCACATCATTGCTCCCATTATGACCATGTTATACTATAGGGAAGCCAGACATGTTATGTATACCATGTATCTGCAGGACAGTATTGGAATATAACATTTAACTGGCCTCGAATAACAAGCATAGGCTACGTCACTCAATAAAAGGTAGATAAATGACTAATGGTGACCTCAAGTGCTATGTTTAACCTGCGAACTTCTAACGGGAATTACATCAGGTGCGTTAATAGCAATTAACCCTTTAAGGTCGGATGTCGCTAAAAGATGACATTTTTCGTCATGATGTACCAATGCAGCCCTGGTGAGGAGCTCACCAGTGCTGTATTGGTACATCATGACGATGAATTGCATGATGGTTGTTCAGCTTCAATTTATCTGTCTTCAACTTACCCTTTCTGTGAATGTCCTATGCTAATTCAACTTTGAATCAGCTTGAATATGTTATCCATTTAGTATATGTATCCAGTTGTTTTTATTTTGCAAAAAGAAAACATGCAAAGGAGGCTCTGCCACCCGCAAGTGGTTGCACAGAGAAAAGAAACAGCGTCAAAAGGGAGTCCAGGCTGCCTCCAGAATGACTCCCCTCTCCATGATGATATCGTTTTAAAACCAACACAGCCGAAGGCTGGTCAGCAGGTCCACAGGCCCCTCTCCAGGGGACCCCAGGTCACCTAAGGGAGCCTAGGTGACGCTGGCTGACCTAGGGGAGTCACCTGGGGGAGTCATATAGCTCGCTGGGTCATATGGGTCTCAGGTGATTCCCAAAGGTCAGCCAGAGAGTCACCTTGGCTCCCTTAGGCGACTTGGACTCCCCTAAAGAGGGGAGTCATTTTGGAGGCAACCTGGACTCCCATTTGACGCTGTTTCTTCTCTCTGTGTGGAAGCGTGGGGTGTGTGGTAAAGACGTCCCGGAGATGTGTGCACGATGTCGATGTTCGTGATATGGGGTTTACCTAAATTGTAGAATGGAAATTTGAAAAAAATAGAATATGACTCACTGGAGAACTGCACATAACTAGAAAGGGCCATTTAGCATTATATATACGTGTGCTACATAAAAGTATCTCATTGATCGGCAGAGGGTACTGTAGAGGTCCGTCTGTGTTGGACACAAAGACACTAATACATGTACTTGTGTAGACCTAGGTACTTTACTTTCTTCTACAAACAAAGGGGGAAACCCATATCATCGGTTGTTCACATTCAGCCCAGTCATTCTTGAGGGTCACCGTCCACACATAGCATAAATCGTCCGTATAGGGTCATTCTATAAATAATGTACATAGGGAATGTATGGCAATCTAACCATATGCGGCCGATTTATGCTCTGTGGACGGTGGCCATAACCTATTAAATGCAGCTCTCGTCATATAAACGTAAGGGAAATGAACATTTTAAGTGTTGTCACTAGAACAATAACTATGTATTCACACATCTGAAGCCCATTATACCTGGTACATAAATGTAGATACGAATAACACATTTATCAATAAAACCATTTTCATTGCAATTATTTTTCTAATGAACAAAGAGTGTGATCCACACGGCCAGCACTTAAAGTACCGGTATGTCCTATAACCGGAAGGATTTCTCTCCTAAGTCATAGTTTTACATAATAACATAATTTTCAACAACAAGTAGGATCACAAACGCCTACAGATGTGTGAACACGCAACAATGTCCTGGATGTTTTCTGATCGAGGGTGTGCTTTATAAGAGGATTTCGTGTCGAGTTATAGGTCAGCAGCTGGAGGCCATTCATTCAACAAGTATAGGCACTCTTTCTATGGGCCCTATAACAATAACTCATGTAGATCAATGCCTTATTATAGAAATAATTTTATAAATTGAACAGTTTACCAAAATGTTTAAAGAGAAATGGGTTATAATTTGTTTCCATATCAGGCTTGCTGGTAGTGTTGCCTTACAGCATAAACGGAAAATCATTCGGGGTCAATTTGTTTTATGTTCGCACCTTGTTGTGTCAAGTCATTGTTGGGACAGGACAAGGGTGAATCATAGATCGTGCAGCTGTTTGATTCTTTATACACACCCCTATAGGTTATGTCATACATCCATATTGAACACTAACACTGAGTGACTCGTGCACCGAGCTGGGTGTGGGCGGAGGCTGCATGATTACCTGTCTGCCTCACCTGAGCTATGGCCTACAGGCCTCCTCCAGGGTCTGGCCGCCATACACCTACCTGTGAGTGCTGCCAATCAAGCCATCGATCCAGGTGTGGCTCCCTGGCCTCACCTGGCCGGGAATTCCCTTTCTGAGTTATGGCGCTACATGGAGAGGTGGCTGGTGTATAAATTGCACAGACCATCCTTATTCACAATACCTATCACAACACTCATATGTCTGTAACGGAGGACTCTGTTTATGTGTCTTCTCTCCATTGTTGTAAAGCTAGGGTTGGACTTAATAGGGAGCAGCACTAGGGAATCCCCGACAGGTGAATGCAGTGCAGCCTTCAACCGTAGCATCAAAGCCTGGGTACAAGCTATTCATAGACGTGGGGGAATCCCTGTATATACCACCTGGAGTACCTGCCACCCATTAAGGAGGACATTGTAGCAGTAACCACACAACCAGGTGAGCACAGGTAACGCTACAATAACCACGGTACACAACACTAACAACACCAGCCTGTGGACCTAGGTATGACGCTGGAGGTTGAGAATCAGCTGGCCGCAGGTTACCATAAGCAACATATTGAACTGCCCACACTCACTAATAACGCATCCTCCAGCAGGGTGACAACTCCCTCCTCCAGTAACCCTCAACCCCAACCCCTTCTGCTGCCTGCCCTCCAGGCTCTGCTCCTACAACACCAGCTTCAGCTGCATCTGTCCCGGACGGTGAGGACTGTCCTCATGCCGGCTGCCATTGACTCCCTGCCCACGCTGAGCAGCTCACGGGTCGGCCGCCGCAGGAGGCCCTATGCCATAAGGTGAGTGCAAACATAATGAGCAGCTCATGAGTTGGTAATTATGAGGATGTTTATATTACATAGCACTGGGTGAGTTGCTCCGAGTTGTTAGTGATAGTGCTGACACCATGTTAGTGATAGTGCTGACACCATACATGGCGTTACCATGGTGGGTAATGTGTACATCATATAATGCTCATGTCAGCATATTACTATTGTTTACGTGACCAGCAGTGGAATCAAGCGTGGGTGAGAGGGAAGTGTAGAGGAGTACAGGTTACCGGTAAAACTGGTTCTGATGTAAATATATATCCACGCCTGAGAGAGGATAATGTATTGCATTACGTGTAAAGAATTATCTCGGTATAATCCGGGTATAACAGAACATATATTAGGCCACTCCAAATAATATCCTTGTTTCTCATAAGGGCCATTTTCATTTACCGATTTGGAGGGGATCGGGAGGCAATCGGCAGACAATCGGCAGGTAGAGCCACAACAGTTACAATACACAGAGTGCACTTGCCAGTGGTGTATACCTGCCGATTGTCTGTCAATCACCTCCAAATCGGCTAATGGAAAATGGCCCTAAGCCATGACCACAATGACGAGGGCGCTTTTTTTCTTCTTTTTTTCTTTTTGTTTGTGCTGAAGACCAAATGAATAGAGGGATCTAGGCTCTCAGCAAACTTGACATTCAGATTTTAACGATTAAGAAATTAATAATCTACAAACGTTT
Source organism: Harmothoe impar (assembly GCA_947462335.1). Lineage (NCBI taxonomy): Eukaryota > Metazoa > Annelida > Polychaeta > Phyllodocida > Polynoidae > Harmothoe > Harmothoe impar. Next base: position 88,050,095 of record OX381704.1, on the reverse strand, counting down.
TGAATAGGTATGTAGGTATTTCCTCAAGCCCATTGTATTTGCGCCATTTTTTTTATACCAAAAATGCCCATATTTGTCTATTATTATCAAGTTACTTTTCCCTTAAAATTTGCACACACACAAAAAAAAATCTCCAGGACACAATTTTGGTGACGCGCGCGGTGATGAGAAACAAAGATATTATAGGTAGAGGCCTAACTATATAGTTGATATTAGATAACTTAGTTTCGTTTATGTTAACAAGTATGCCGTATTTATACAGCGGAATATAACAATTAATTACGAATACTTCCAGTTACAATTACCATGGTCAGATCGCATATCATATGCATGTGATAACATTTTGCGGAAACTGATGAGCATTTAGGATAATCCCATTGTAGCTCAAATCTGGCACATCCTGATATTGCTGAGTATGAGATGTGTTATATATGTTTTCAATAGGTAGCAACTAGCATGCTCTTTCATATCATCAAACATCCGACTCAACATGTGGTGCGGTATATATCCCAGAGGGGAAATTCCCGTCCATGTAACTGCATTAAGAATATCCTCCTGTGCATGTGAAGTCAGCTTGTATTAATCCTCAGTTCTATAGGGACATGAATACGTGGTTATTTGCTTATAGATAGCCCATATAATCTTCAATAGATCCATTCAGTTCATTGCCTTTCATATGCTATTTTCTTTGATCGTATAAAGCAATACTTAATTTTACTGTTAATAGAGCATCATAACTTTTAGCTTTCGTAGTGGCACACGATAGAATACATGGACAGATTTAACAAATGTATTTGTTGAAAGTTATATTAGTTGTCCATCGAGCTCAATTTAGATCAAGAAATGAAACAGCCTTATTATGCAAATTAGAGAGTTTTGAGTATTTTCAGCCAGAAAAAGAAAGAAAAACAACCAACTAAGTATTTCTCAGCATGTTACCGAAAACGTGATTTCAGGACCGAGACTTGATTTTGTGTTTGATTGGGAGCCAGTGCTAGCTATGCCAAACATTTAGGACATTTAGGATTTTACATCATAAGTTATTACGTTGCATCTGAGTAATTATGACAATTGACATGGTGACTCGCTACCACTATATGACTCCACGGCACATCAATAGATCACGTATAATTGTCCACTCTGTATCCTGACACTTTCTGGGACAACTTTTGGGGGAGACCAGAATAAGCCACACCTGTTGGCCTGCCGTACCCTTAGGGAGTGATCATTTGACAACAAGGAGTGTGTGTGTGTGTGGAAATGTACGCTGATGCGTGAAAGAATTTAAGTTGCCCCGCCCCCTTGGTGAGGTCGAGAACGTCCCATCCCCCATACCTGAGGGTCAGACATCGGTATACGGCACTAGCGGATTAGAATATGGGGACCGCCATCTTGGCCCAGAGCAATGCATTGTGGTTAGGCCCCCGACTCCAGAGCAGTGCATTATGGGTGAATTTCTTATCAGTACCTTTGTTCTAGGTGTGAGGGGAGGGGATTAGCCTGATAATTAAGGAGATAAAGGCTTCTGTGTGCTTGAAAACAGTTTGTTCACCCCCCCCCTCACCAAGTGCGGTAAAAAAGAAATGCCCCCTGTTATCAAAACATGATCACTCCCTTAAATGTGACCTATTGCCTACAGCGGTAGACAGCTACAGGTTATGTCATGCGTTACAGATGAAGGAATTCTCTGTTGAAAATGGAGTGTTACCATGCAGGGTTGTGTTGGGGGCTTTCTCATGCTATAAAACACCGAACACGGCCACATACATAAGACACATATGTACCAGCGACGTTATAACTGCATTCATTTGCAAACACTATAGAGGCACATATGGAGAGATAAGAGTATAGCATATATCAAGAGTAATAACAAGGGGAAATAAAATGTCCATCAAATATGCAAAAGTATGCTCCATGGGAAAGCTAAAGTGTTATTACTACTTCTCCAATAATTCCATAGCAATCCGGGTATTAAATTTTCTTCCCCCCCCCCCCCTATAAAATTATGTTTAGCCTTCTCCTCTAATGTACACACACAGAAAAGTGAGAGTCATTGTCGCTAGAACTACCCTCACCTGAAGGTCAGGCACTGCCTGACTCTCAGGTGAGGGTAGTTTTAGCGACAATGATTCTCACTATTCTGAGGGTGTATAATGGTACATAAGCATGAAAGTTAGGGCCATATATCCTTACCTAAATTTATCCAACTCTCAAGTCGTTGTGCGTCCTTCACCAGAATCGCCAGGGTAGCTTGACGATTTGGACAAAAACGGACGATTTAGACAAAATATGAGAAAGAGGACGATTGCCCAGGACAATCTGAAAAACATTACCCCCCCCCCGCTCCCCCACTAAGTAGGTAATCATTTTAATCTGATCAATTCATGGCTCTGCAAGTATAGGGACAAAATCAATCGTTTAAATACCTGTTTAGTTCTATTAGAGATTGAAGGATGTTCTATAATAGTTCCTACCTCCGGAGTAGGAACCCACACCCCTGGGAGTATACTGTACTAGTAGGTCCCCTTAGGCACTGTGCACAATGCATCATGCCTGCTTCATGCCATGCATCATGTCCTACTAATAGATTGTCCAAATCTTCCACCTAAGCCAAGCCCTACAGAATTCCCCATTCATTTCCTTCGAGGTTCCTGTATTTACATAGATTTTTCTCGTAAATTTCCAGTACTTAACTAGGTCGCCTGGGTCAAATCGTCCCGGGGGTAGGTTGGCACTCCCCCGTTTGGGAATATTCTGACACGGTAAGAATATAGGGCGATGGGAAGCAGGGCAGAACGACCGGAAAGTGTTTTCAACCAAGTGGCAACCATCCCTGTAACCTAAGTGGGAAATCCCCATCTAGGGATGTTTTCTAGAATAATATACATGTAAATATTACATGATATTATACATAGTAAAAATATGTCCACATATTGTAGTGCCTTATGGATGATCTACATATTAAGGAGACCCCAGAATATGCAGGTATAGCAGAGATCACCATGGAACAGAATCATGAGACTATATATATGTACATGTAGTAGCACTGCAGGGTTACATAATATTATATTCTTCTGTTGGACCTGATCAGCTGATGGATAATGTCACTATAGATGTTGTGCCACACACATCACGTCTGTCAGGATCCTGATCATGACGCCTTCATTAATCGCTGATGTTAGATGAGACACCGACAATGGGCATACTTGGGAATCAAATGGCACGATATTCCTTATATACCATATGCTGCATATACAGATAATATAGCCCCCTCCGCCGCCCTATAGCCTAGATCTATTTGCAATACATTTTACACAGTGTGCACAATTATCACGACCCGCATTATTTTATGCATCAGCTTAAATATAATATACAGCTTAACCATACATCCCTGAGCGTCACGCAACCATTTCAGGTATACCCCCAAATATAGAAACACATAATTGATAGAGCTAAGAGTAATCAATATAACCAATATTGTTACATGATAAAGTCCGACGCACATGCCCAACAATATATCGTATACTGAGTAATGGCAAGAGAAAATGAAAGACAACTGTCAGCGGTCTGTTAGATAAAAGTAAAAGTATGGATCCTCCACTGCGTTTCACAATACAGTCTTTCATTTTCATTCTCAATATCTCTTTTCTAGATTCCTCACCACATCCTACCCCAACCTCTCAATACCCCCCCCCCCCCCCCAACCATTCGTTTCAATGTTAGGCGAAGAGATAAATGCATTTTCAGAGAACGTGGTATACGTTAGCTTGTGAATATGGCTCGTGATACATAATGATAATAATAAAGTATATAGGGGAGGGGGGGGGGGGTAATTTTTTGAACAAAAAAATAAAATGACCATGCCCCCCCGCCCATTTCATTTAGCACATGCATCTATTTTGCTGAGTAAGGTAAATCCCCCTTGCAATGTTCTGTTTCCCACGATCCGTCTCAAATCCCTTTCTATTCATTTCGCTAACCCAAATGACACTTTATTTACTACATAGTATCAGGTTCTATATTACTTCAGAGACACAACGGGACAGGCCTGAACATGATCCATCTTCCTTTCATCAATACACCGATAAAGATCTGTGTAGTGACAAAGGTGGTGCCCAGGACATTACCTGACTACTGGAGAAAAATACCAATGGGATTTCAGTCAGTGAGTCACCCACATGTCTAAATGGGATTGAGGGTGACCTGGGGTGGATGCGTTGGGGTGGAGCAGCTTGGACATTGATGGTGCCCATTAACAGTAAAAGGCGTGGTCAAGGTTCTGGCTGACTGGGGAATTCTGCTGCCTTGGTGTACACCTGTACGACAGATGAGTAACTCCAGGGCATTTCCAGCCTTAGTCTGAGCAGCTCATGGTACTGGTCGCATATAGAATGATGCATACAGGTTCAGTGAAGCATAGAGTAACTGTATGATTATAGTGCACATTGCATTTTTGATCCTTTGTTCTGAATAATTAACATGGGACTTCATTATTTGGGTATACGTTTTCAATTATTTGTTTTCTATGTTAAAAGAAGATAATCAAGCATATAATCAAGCTTTATAGTGTAGTCCATACAAGTTGGCACATTGCCTTATTCATAACGACAGTATCAATGGACGTTGGCATTTGTCTATATATTTAATGTGATTAAAATGTAATTGAAATACCATAAAAGGAAATTTCAAATAGATATACCGCCATGATTAACGATGTCTTTGCACTTAGATTAACTTGATAAGACAGAATAATGGAAAGTCCCATTAAAGGTATGTATTATGTAAAAACAAAGCGGACCATTAGCATTGAGGCCACTTTGAATGAAAATGTATACATACATGTATATATCGCGGAAGTTTCGCCGGGAATCCCATGATAGTAAAATTAGGCCTGAGATGGTGGTGTGTAGCCCCTATATACACGTCTATGGCATCCATTGATACCATGAGGGATGAATTGTTGTGCGTCTCTGCTTGAATACAGGCCTGTGCGTACAGGTCTACCGGTATTATAAACTACCACGCCATTCCCAACTCGATCCTCAAGATGTTGAGCCGTATTGTTCGTCAATATGAATGGGCTGAAACGCAAGAGGCTATGTATCTGGGAGAGCTCTGGTGAAAAATAGAAAGTTTTATTATACGGGGGAAACCCCCAGTGTCATGGCATCTATTAAAAGTATCCAGGGCACTTTCTCCCTGGAGACTGCACTTCATAAGGTTACTGGACAACCAAGGGATGCCACCGTCTGACTGAAACATTATTCTGCATTCTCGAAATGTAGCCACCCTGGTCAGGAAAAGTTTGCCATGGATCCCCATTGGATGCTACTGTAGTTCCTGGCGGAGGAACGTACATTTTTTTGTGTTCCGGGGATCCATATATGGCATATACCAGGATCCTGGTAAATCACCAATAGCAGCTTCTCTATCTTATTTAACGTTGTGTAAAACACCTACTGTTCTCAGATGGAAAGCATTCCACATCAATCAAGGTTAGAAGGAATATCACAGCAATTCACTCTAAAAAGAACGGACCTGGATTTTCGCGCCAATTTGAATTGCTCCATTAATGTCGTCTGAGTGGAAGTGCCCGTATGAAGACATCACAACATCTCTGGCCGTTTCGTCATGGAAGACTATTTTTGGTCTGTATATTACTTCTCCAGCGAACAGAAATAGTTATTTGAATTATAAGAATGGTGTAGTAAATCTGAGAAATGAAAATCAGTCAAAATCAATGATTCAACGTCCCTCCAAAATATTTAGGTCATTGTGCGAGTAGCTCTGCAAGTTGATTTCCTTCTGCTCATCTATATTGGGTAACTGTCGAAATTCATATTTATAATTGACGCATCTATATATAAGAGATCGGTATGTCACGATTCAGTGAATTACAATTGTGGTGCTTTGAGCAAGAACAACTATTTTTAGTTGCTTGTTAGAACTCGTGCTTATTCGATACACAAACTTGACAAAGGGGTACACCGGTACCTGCTATTTATATATCGGTCGTGGTGTGTTCCATGGATCTCCCAGCTATTGGGTTCTTCTTTACTTTTGGCCCTTTCTTTTACAATAGAAATTTGACCTTCTACCCAAATATATTTTTTTAGCACTACGTTCATCTGCATTATGTGTAGGAATCTGTGATGACTTTCTTAATTTTTCGTTAATTCTAAAGGGTAATGTGAATATGAAATTTTGCTCAGTTTGAGTTTGAAAAACGATTTTATTGACAATAAAATTCAGTTAATGCTTCGCGGATCAGTCTGGTGGACATTCTATAGGAAACTACAACTTGTCAAGTTTGATATAATATTTAGATAGTCATAGTTCTAGTGCAAAGGCACTTCATGTTTCGATATTCTTTAGTTCTCTTATGATTAACTATAATAAATATTTCGCCACCTAAACATAAATCAACATATTATTCTCATCATGCGAGAGGTGAAGATAGATTGTAAGGCCGTTTTATTTTGATAACTTGGATTACGAATCCGAGGCTGAGATTTTAAACTTTTTTTTTACCTTTTCCCTCCGAGAATTTTTGAGAAATTTTACCCAAAAAAGGAGTATATGCTGACTAGCAAAAACTCAAAATCTGACCTTTCAAAATGGGGATGGAGGGGAGTTCTATAGACATTGGCATAATCTATACTTCATTCTTAGCAACCGTGTTATTAATGAAACAATATTACAATCATGTCACTATCTATCCCATACAAATATTCACCTAATATAGAATTAAATATAATACATTGGCGACTATTGTGCACACAGGGTCACGTAAGAAGATAATGTCCATAACTACTTGGACCATAGGCGCTTAACGCCTATATATATATATATATATATATATATATATATATATATATATATATATATATATATATATATATATATATATCTTCGTGTAACATGAAGTTACATACCGATCAGTGTGATGATCACAATACATTATGCCGTAACAACACCGATCACATTTTGTCAGTTTATAACGTTTTCCTATTTCGTCATCCACGGCCAAGTAATATCTTGATATACTGCTACCGGCATTTGCGAAATTAGAGAAATGTTATCATACAGTACTGTCAGATGGCAATACTGTACAGGAAAGTCTAGAAGCTAATCATCTATCTATAATAAAAAATAGATGGACCATAAGAAACAAATAACATGACTGCATACCAATTAATAGTGTTGCGGCAAGAAGGAGAGAGATCATTTACATAACCACATAGATGACTAATTTCTTTTACAAGAATAATTGATTCTCTATTAAATCAGGGGCGTAGGAATAAACTCTGAGACCGGCCCAAGGGTCTCGGTTGGGGGCTTGTAGGCGTTTGTATTCAGCTGATACATAAGAAACCCTCTCAATACTGGGAGGCTCTTTCTCCTACGCCCATCTGAACCCTTTAACGGGGACCAGAAATATAAAATTCTAGCTGTGGGGCGTTTTTTCCCCAGAGATTTTCCCAGAGATTTATGTTAATTTATATAGTAAATAGTGGACATCTGGCCTTGAATGGGTGAGATTATAGTCTACATTTGCCCTCAATGAGTCAAACTAAGTGCCCTTTAATACTGTATTTAGATAAACTAAGACACCCAGATGAGGATACTTTACAAATGGGTGTATGAGGCTAGATGTTGATTTGAAGAACAAACAAACACTGATGTACATTGTCTGGAAGCTACACTCTCGCCACCTGGTGGTTTTATGATGAACCACGTAGTTTCTACCTGCTGTATCCAGGTGGCGTTGTTTTGGTCCGAATGTCCGACTTCTGGAAAGGCAGATTGTGTCTGTCGACACTTTTAAAGTATGACAGCATAATCTGAAAACCATGTAGCCCCTATATTTAATACACCAAAGAACCTCAGGGATAATCATAATTCTTGGTAGGGCACATTTATAAGATTATGCTGAGAGTTAAAAGTACCAATGAGAAATGTGTGTTGTATTTCTTCCGAAATTTATTTGTTCAGCTGATTCACTTTTTACGCGTGTCCTAGATCGGGGTCTACGGATCTTATATAGTGTACGCTGGCTGCTAATGCCTCATATAATTTGACCCGCGCACGTGCCACAATTGGCTAAGGTGATGTTTTAGTCCCTTTTTTCTACCAGGTCATGTAACAGGAAGCTAGACTTGGACTGGACTCTTCCTTCCCTTTTGCAGATACACATAGGCCACAGAGGTCATGTCAATATTAACAACAGTCTAATCTCAAAAATAAGCGCGGATCCAGGGGGGGGGGGGTGGACCCTCCCCTTCCCCCTCTCTTTTTTTGTTTTTTGTTTTTTTAATGTAAAGATACATCATTCCATTCCTTCCTAACACGCCCCCGCCCGTTTTTTCTATACCCGGAGAGGATCCAATATTTTCAAACTATTGAAGTGTGTATCACATTCATTACGGCTATCTTACTTTCAATCGAAGGGCCTGATCTTCAGTGGAGAGAAGGCTTTCCTGAGCAACTTCTACTATGAAGATATCTCTGCGGAATTTGAAGGAGAGTCAGTCACTTACATTTCAAACGAGCAAGCTTACATGCATCTTAAGGCAATATATGCAGAGGACGATAAAGCGGTGATAGACATTTTGAGAGCAAATAACTCAAAGCAGATAAAAAACAGAGGCAATGCTATAGAGTTCGAGGACCCCACTGAGTGGAACGCCAAGAGGATGGAATGTCTGGAGCATCTAAGCAGAAAGAAATTCTGCAACGAGGACCTTGCTGATCAGCTAGTGGGTACCTACCCACTAGAGCTAATAGAAGGGACCAGCTCCATTGTGTTTGGGGGAGGAGTACCCTTCTCCAGCTCTCTGTATGAAGTGGGAGAGCTGCCAGGAGAAAATAGGTTTGGGCACATCCTCATGAAAATCAGGAATGAGATTATAGAGGAGCGGGGCCTAGACAAATCTACACTGAAGCCATCTAAGTCTATAAGTGATTTATCAAAAGGGCAGAGTAGGTCGAGGAAGAAATATGATAGTAGGAAATAGGGTGGATTTAATATCTCCAGTGAAGTGAAACTGAAGTTCACGAAACCTGGATTGCCAATGGGCTCTTCATTAAGTATTTTCTGATAAAGCATTAAGGGAGTGTTGGTTCCAGTTAAAGGCAGAACATGTCATACAGAAAATATTCATGAGCTTCTCTTTAAAGGACACACCAGATACAGGACATATTTAAAGGACTAGACTGTCATGAGTCACACGATGTCAGTGACATTTATTATTTTTGATTATACAGACCCAAGCAGCAACTACTAGATGGTGAGAACCAAAAGATGGGTTGAAAGACAGGTATTGCAATAGACTGGATACAACACTCATAATATATTATTTTCTAAAATGCCACATGATGAACATTGTGAACTAGCCCACAGTCCCTGCTAATGACACGCACGACACGGCAATACCTTGAGACAACACAATTGAGCTATGATCTCTCCTGCTACAGGGAATAGTTAATGATAAGCTGTAACAAGGGTAGTAAACCTCCTGCCTTTATTTTACTTTAAGGTATTTCTAACAGAGTAATGATTACTGGATAAGGATAAACTGGTCACTCCTCAGTATTTATATGAGTAATTATACGAGCATGGAATTATAACCGTTAATATTGGAAAAGGTTTGTGAATCAAAATATGAGAGAGTTTCAACTCATCGGTATCCTGCGACTTCAAGTCTCAGTCACTGGTATTAATTGATCATTTAATTGATTAAGTGACTATTATGTATTAGGCTTATCATAACTCTGTGCACATGCACACCAAATTTAGTCCGAGCTAAGTAAAACCTTATCTGTAACAGGGAGCACACACCCGCTGTATTAAACTGTTATTTGACCCAGAACCGGGGTATAGGCACATATCTCATTGATGTAACATGATTAAGGTATATATACGTATAGGTTGGTCACATGAAGTTGTCGCAAGACTTCTGTTGTGTACTGACATCTCATCAGAGGGTCGTCATGCAGATCCTGTGTTGGTATTCGATCATCATCATCATTTCTTTTATTTTTTTTGGTACAATTTTTATCTACTGGCATTTATGCTAATCCCTTTTGACGATGGATAAAGTGAAACAAGCAGATATTAAAACTTTAGGGGTGAAGGATATATGTAGAGTGAAGGGGTTGAAACTGGTACATTTGAACTGTCGGAGCTATAATCAGAAGACAAGGGATGAAGTCCAAATTGTGATGGATGGATTTGACATAATATCACTTTCTGAAACATGGACTCACAGGTTGTACGATGATGCCTTACTAAATTGGACAGGTAAGGATTATCATAGACTAGATAGGCCAAATAAGGTTGGCGGTGGTCTTTTATGCTACTTGAATGCAGAACTCTATGAGCACTCAGAGGTTGTGCCACATCTTACACGTATGACAAAAGACATTGAATGTTTAGTGGTATCAGTGCACAAACCGGGGAACAAGGCCATGATGATAATTAATGTGTATAGACCAAATGGTAATGATGCTGATATTGATGTATTCTTTAAAGAATTGTCAAAAATTGTAAAGAGTGTAAAGAAAAAGGAGATTTTTGTCATGGGTGATTTCAATGTCAATGTCCTGGAGAGGTCCAATAAATCCTATCAACTGAAGGAATTCTGTCGTAAAAATAATGTTAGGTGGCTAATAAATGAGGTGACGCGGCCCTATCATGGAGGTACAGCGATCGATAACATCCTGACCAACTCAAGGTTTGTTTCACAGACTGGGGTAAGGGGAGATTTGATAAGTGATCACTTGCCTGTGTATGTAGTTAAAAAGAAGGACAGGAATAGGACCTTCAGGAATTCCTTTCAAGGTCGGTCGTATAAGAGTTATTGTAAAGATGAGCTTGAAGATATTTTGACTGAAGTTGATTGGGAAGAATTCTACTCTCTAGACTCAGTGGACAAAAAATGGCTTTTTATTGAGAATACTGTTACAGAATATTTAAACAACAAATGTCCTGTAAAAGAATATACATTCAGGGATTCTGGCAACCAGTGGCTCACAGCTGAGATAGTCTTTGAAACGCATGAACGAATGGACATGATTAAGAGGTATAAAATCACCAGGAGGGAGGTCTTCCTCTTGAGGGCGAAAGAACTCAGGAGGAGCATCTCTAAGAAAGTGAGAAAAGCCAAAGTGGCCTATGTACGTGGAAAACTGGAGGAGTCGAGGGGAAATCATAGAAAGTTCTGGGCGCATATAAACAAAATTATTAATCCTCCTAAAGAGAGAGAAACGGTAAGGTTATTTGACCAAGAGACAGGCGGTAAAATTGAAGATGTGGCGAATCATATAAATGATTTCTTCTCAACAGTTGGAGATGATCTGTTCTCAAAATTGAATGATGTAAATGACCCGATAAGGGTACCAGTGTTGAATGATGCATGGAATGAGGCATCCTATGTACAAAAAATGCCTGATTTTGCTATTATTGATCAATGTGCAGTGAGGGAACTGATAAGAGATATTGATGTAAATAAGCCTTCTGGGCTACACTGTATTAGTGCACGAGTATTGAAGGATGTTCTTGGGTTTGTAACACCACACTTGACACACATATACAACGAGTCTGTTACCACTTGTATTTTCCCCAAATCATGGTCGGTTGCTAAGGTTACCCCAATACCGAAAGGTACAAAATCCAAGTATGTAGGTGATTGGAGACCAATTTCAATATTACCCCTACCAGGTAAATTATTGGAAAAGTTAATACAGGGGTACATGATGTGGGTTTTGGAAGAAAAAGGCTTCTTCTCAGAGCACCAGTATGGGTTCAGATCTGACAGGAGCACAACAGAGGCAGTCCTAGACTTGGTGGAGGATTTCTTCCTAGCCAAGGACAAAAGTTTGATAACGGCAGCAGTCTTTGTTGATGTGGCCAAGGCCTTTAATTCAGTCCACCACTCAATTCTGCTGGAGAAAATAGGGGAACTGGGTTTCCCGGCTAAGATTTTTGGTTGGTTGGCTTCCTATCTGAAAGATAGAAAGCAAGCCACTTTTGTCAATGGCAAACTGTCAGAGTTGAAAGACGTACGTTATGGAGTGCCTCAAGGATCAGTTCTGGGTCCTACCTTGTTCACAATATTTATTAATAACATTGCTAAAAATACTAAAAATGTGAAGGTTAAGCTCTATGCTGATGATCTGGTATTATACACGTCACATAAATCACCACAGGTAGCATGTATGAATCTACAAGCGGGTTGCGATACACTTTGTATGAATTATAGGGAGCTGGGTCTGACTGTTAATATAGCCAAGACCAAAAGTATCTGGTATGGATCGAGACAGAAATGTGCTACTGTGCCAAAGCTGGAGATAATTATGAATGGTGAAATTGTAAAACAGGTGGTTTCCTTCCTATATCTTGGTACCATGTTGGATCAATGTCTCACTATGGAGGATCAGATACATAGAGTCCTAAATGAAGGCAATCAGTTGGCGTTTAAACTTGGAAATATTAGATACCTAACAGGGGCCGAGATTGCTATCATCATTTTCAAGCAAACTATATTGCCAAGATTTGATTACTGTTCTCACCTCTTAGATATTGCCTCTCAAGATAGTGTAAAGAAGCTCCAGAGTGTACAGAACAGAATCCTGCGGTCCTGTCTTATGATAGGGACAATGGATGAGTCTACGGATACGGTCCATCTCCTGTGTGAGACGCCAAAGCAACAGGTTAGAAGGCAAGAGTTATTGCTGTCATGTATGTACTCTAAAGCCAAAAAACTTCCTCCCCCTAAAGAAGGCGATGAAGCTAGAACAAGGAATGATGTGAAAAGAAATTTCCCTATTGTTACGTCCAAATTACATGGATATGATAAAAGCCCATACCATAGAGGGGCGCAGCTCTGGAACAGTTTGGACTTTGAAGTCCAGATGGCTCCAAACAAAATGATTTTCAAAGAGAAGATTAAGAAAAAACTAGGTACTAACCTGAAAGGGGCTAGGGAAAAGTTATTGGCGGTTAGAAGAAATAGGAGAAATGATGGGAGGCTAAATGTACAGCCAAACCTCTATTTTGATGTCTTCCCAGTGAGAAGAAGAACAAAAGAACAATAACATGAACTGATAAGACTGTGTAAAGTATGTATTTTTTATGATACATAGACTATTTGATATTCTCTGGTGTGGTATATATATCAGTGGTGCTCTGATACTTTTTGTTTGATGTTGATGTTGAACCAGTTCATCTTGTTGGATTGTAGCAATGACTTTTGATGTACCTCCCCACCCCCCTTCCCCCTCTACACCCAAACCTCTACGTAAACCTACTTGGTATTGGATACCAGCAGTTAAGTCGTCAATCGTTGTACCACCTCATCCATTTGTAAATATCATCTGTGTGTATGTAGTTTAGTAACAGACTGTCACCTAAGCAGCAAAACCGGGTGGAGCCAAAAAGTTATCTAAAATTGATAAAGCGTATGTTAAACTATGAGTATCTACTTTACTGGATGGATTACCCCCGCAAAATTAACCGGGAAGACCTTCATGTATCACTTGTTGTATGTGATGATCGGTTAAATAAAAAAAAAAAAAAAAAAAAATCAAACCATGATGGATATTTCTCGCTCTAGCAGTGCAATATAGGACTGCTTAAGCTGGGGCTCCACTATAACCGATTTTTTGGTCAATTCTCAAGTTCCGATCATACATGTCTGTATAGTTTGATCAGTTAAAAACAAAATATTATTTCCAGTATGTATTGTGTTAGAATCGGTCTATTAGACCTATATATATGTGCAGAGTGGGCCATGTTTATATTTACATCTAACCATAGGTATATACAGTGTGATTAGGTATAAACATTGGCCAAGAGATCGCACCATTGAGACCAATAAAAATCAAAGCTGTTTGATATAGGACCGGGGGCCAAAATCGGCCTAGGATGCAAAATCCGGGCTAAAATCAGGACCCCAATCGTGACATTATAGCCTTCTATTCTATTTTCTATTTGAGCATGGACAGAGTATAAACATAAACAAACATAAACCTACGGCAGGTTCCACAGTATCTCCCTGCATAAGATATCCTATAATTTCATTGTTTGAGTCAGACTTGTGAGATTAGCGCCGATTTTAGTTTAAAAAATAGACCGGGTAGTGGAGCCTCAGCTTTAGACTGACTGCACATATTTACAGACCAACCATACTATATATACATATGGCTGTGTCGTGACATATAGCACTGGGTGGAGACTACAGGCATGCAGTTATTTTCGGCTACAATAAACCAGCAATCACCTCTCTCGAGACAGATAGTGATTTTACTATTTTTTAGCAGTACATACCTCGTCAGGAGTAAAACTAGAGGCTTCCTGGAGGACCATCCCAACGCTCTAAGCAGATTAAAATTTATTCAATATTTACCTGTTCTCCACAGGCATCAATACTGCAACAATGTTGTAAATAATTTGAATTTGAAAATTAAATGGATCTTTTTTCCACTTTGGAAATAGATATAGACTGTTTAAACTATGTGATAGGATTGTAGGGCATGTGACTCGATTTCCAAGTGCTCGTCATACTGTATATTTTTATGAAATAACTGTACATAATGAAATCATTAGGGGTGCCAGTGGAGGGAAGGCAATGCGCCAATATACTGGTTATTAATACAATTCATATTTACTACGTATTTTGAATGTATTATTAGACCCAATAAAAACCTTAAATTTTTTTTATTATGACTAAATATACAGCATGACATTTTATTAATGGCAAAAATATAAGAAAATACTGAAGTAATTAAGTAAAAAATGTAATGTTAACAGGGGCATGGCAAGCAGTTTCAAAGTAGGGGGGACTGAGGGGTATTTTGACCCTTTTTCACCCCTTTTTAGTTGACCTTTTTGGTTTGACCTTTTTTGGAGTTGGTCAAAAGTCCCCCCCCCCCCCCCGGTTGCCACGCCCCTGCAATGTATAATTATGGAGCATCGGTATAATATTATTCAGACTCAAAGAATGAACGATATGGGTAAAAGTCCTGGAGCTGAAGGGGGAGGGGTCCGTGGGAGCCTGATGTCCAGTATGGAAAGCCTAATGGGTAAACTATCCTTAATCCTAGTATATGGGACCAAAACCCGGGTTTTGGGCTCTAACCATAGTCCATGCATAGTTTGCTTCCACCAGACATAATGAGAAAGCTATTGCGCTAATTTGCACCTATTATTATCATTAATCTAATGAGATCCAAATCACCCTTAGTATATATATATATATATATATAGAGAGAGAGAGAGAGAGAGAGAGAGAGAGAGAGAGAGAGAAAGAAGAGAGAGAGAGAGAGAGAGAGAGAGAGAGAGAGAGAGAGAGAGAGAGAGAGAGAGAGAGAGAGATGTTATATAGATATAGATATAGATTATACACATAGATATATAGAAATATTGAATTTAGATTCAAATTTTGATTTATTTTCACTGGCATAAGATTCACTACGTGTAGCGCCTGTCAATACACACCAAAGCGTAACACCACCAACACAAATAGTACATTAGGAAACTTTACTGTTCCATACAAATGAGAGGTTGACAAAATACTATACACTGGTTTCATCAGTGGTCAACAGTAGATGGCGCTAGTGTCGACCTGGGTAGTTTCCTCTGTGTACAGGGGCTGATCTGGTTACCCACACTTTCTTGGTCAGCCAAGGAGGGGTGAGATTAGCCCCAACCACCTTGTGGTGACAGGACCAGACACTGGAGGAGGGATACTTACCCCAGAGATAAGATTTTCAGGCCTGTGATAATGATTAACACCATCCCCTGTGGTGGAGTAAGGTACATTTAATCACCTTGATGCCCCCTATGGGCCGTTTTTGTTTATGTTACCAGTCAACACCCACACCCATTAACCTCCTCCTGCACCCCTCCTCTTGTTATGGTTTTACACTCATATTTATCATGATCTAAATCATTTTTGAATAAGATATTGGTCCAATATCAGAGACATATATACTTACACTATTTCCCTTTAGACATGAGAAATTTCTAAGCCAGGGGAGTATTATTTCTATATGATTATGGACATATTGTGAGAGGTGTCTCTGTCCCCATGTTAAACCTATGGGGCCCAGGGGCAGGGTTAGGAGATAGCCCCTGTAACCAGCTGCTCTACAGGGGCTCCCCCTAGTGGAACATGGCTGATGAAACAAGTGTATAGGCAGTAAAGTGGATGGGCAATATATCAATGACCCCAAGAGCACAATATAGATTAGAGCCATCAGTTTATTACTCTTCAAGTTATGAACTTATGATACATGATTGCCACACTGGTGCAATGTATATTAATCTATTAAACTCCTTAAGTGTGTCCTGCTTTCGGATGGTCATTTTAGTGTGTATATAAATGTATTACAGCTGTACATTATTGTATAATTGTTCTTTATTGTTAACAGCCTACTCCTTTTTGTAGCGAATAGGGTATCCCTGTCTGTATGATTAAGCCGTATGACATATTTATCTGTCTCTGGTAATCTAATATATCATTTGAACTCAATCTAAATGTACCTCAGGAACATATACAGGTTTACCACAATTGGTCGGGGAAGAACATTCTGTATCTTAATGAGGACCAAATAAAAAACAAAAACAAAAAAACAAACTGTGTTGCCCTTTTACAGGCATATAACTGTTGAGAAATCTACCACAATTGATATACTGCATCGCAATTCAACAACTGTTGTATAGTTGTTGTAGGCCTATAGTAAACGCAGTGTTGTATCCTAATAGTGTATTTGGATGTGCTGGCCCACTGAAGAGTATTGCAAGAATATTTATTTATAATAGTACATGTATTGCCAATAAAAGTATTGAAAACTGAAAACTAAAAAGATCTATATTTTATATGGAAGAACATTTATGTACGTCTACATGTGCATGCGATCTTAGGCGTAAGCTGTGCTAAACCGTTCAGGCACTTATGGTCATAATCTGGGTCACAGGCAGGGCATCTTTCCGTGTATTTTTTTTTACTGTCAACCTTATGCCACCGTCCACTGGGCTGTATTTCTCCCATGTTCCATGTATATTTATTCCTCCTGTCCCATGCATGCAACTAAGCTTCCAAAAGGGCCAGCACATTACATTCATGGAGCTCTCTCACTCATTACCTAGAAGTCCCAGGGTACTTATGACAATGGATGCTGTTCTTAAAACAGTAACCGGTCTCGTTTAAGTGACAGGGTATTTTATTAGCGATATTTGTATAGAGGTTAATAATCATATAACGTATTGTGCATGAAAACAAGATGAGGTGTCTGACAATCTTTTTGACAATGATAAGTATGTTGAAATGTCATGGGCAATCGCTTCTACTTGGAATGTCGCAGTGCCCACCAGTGACAACCATTGCAAATAACCTGTGATATTTCTATAAGTTATAACTAAAGTATTCTGTGCAATACGTTTCGGTATGTATAATGCATGCTACATACAGGAGAAGCAGGTCCCTTCTGTGTGATACATACACTACAATCATGTCATGATAGTTAGTTAATGCACCCATGTCCCAGGCATGTATACTACGGTTCAAGAGGCCGTTATCATTACGCCAGTCTGACTTGGGGGATTTCCATTGGAATTTCCCAAAGCTGGCCTCTCAGTCTCACTCAGTGGTACACAGCTAGTGACAGGCGGGCCTAGATCTATAGGCCTACTGGAGGAGGATGGCTAGGTGTAGCTAGTGCTGTGCGTTGCGCGTGCTGCTGCTGATGTGTGCGTGATGCATGCACACTCTACGCACGGGCGTGCACGCAGTCAGCCCGACTCCCCATCACCCCAGCACTAGACACATGCCTCTCAAGGCCACCAGCAAGGGTTGAGCATAAGCCAGAGCTCTGGACGAGAGGTGAGGCTTAACACTAATACTCCATCCAAACACTCCCTCAGAGGTGTATATACATATTGAAGGTAGTGAAAGGTAGAGATTGGGTGAAGGGTATAGTGCTGCGGGGATCGTGGGTTTCCTAGTTGCCATGGCCACAGCCCAGGGTGGGGATGAGTCATCATGGTCTGGATCTGGTGCAGACACGTTGACTGGGGTACTACTAAGGGTATGTAGCCGATCCTGCAGATTCCACATTGTGTTTTCTCTATTATTTACCATATTTAGGGGGCTCTAGACGTGAATTTATCACTGCAGCGTTTACGTCACAATAGGTTATTTCTATCTAGTTGTATTTTAAGATTGCTATTTCTATCATGGCCCCAGTGAGTGACAATAGGGATAAACATGACTGCTTTCCCCGAGTGTTCGGCATGAATTATTGGGAAGAATTGGAGAATTGCAGAGGGGAGGGGTGACAGCGAATGTAAACATTGTTTTCTGAACTGTTATTGCGTGTGCCAAAACGCTCTCTCCTAATATATGTAGACAATTCAAGCTACACAGTCTGCTACACATTCTGAATAATCAGTCTGTAATAATTGAGGTATTTCGTGTTGAATAAGCCCTCGCCATAGATTATCAAAGGCATTTCACATTGCATTAATTCTGCTTATATTTTAAGGTAGCATGAATTGGGACAGACTGTAAAGTAGGCGTCGACATTGGGAAATCCCAGTCTACTACAAAGGTTAATTGTTCACCATACTGGCAAAGTACAGCACTTAAAACTGCATATCAAAGCTGTCACTGAGGTGAATTAGTTACCATATAATGGACATGGGCTCCCAGATGACAGAAATACGTTGTTTTACGTCAAAATAATGCTTTAAAACGATCTAGGCGCAAACTTTTCGACTTAGAATTTAACTTAAATATCTAGTAAAACAAATGCATATAACATATAACATTTTGGTTGTGATCAAAAGAGTTTCATTTGAATGCGATAATTTCACTTTGAAATTCAATGTGGCTGTTCTACTATGATTACTTCAAATATATATAAGCATCCGAGATTCATAATTAAAGGTATAAAAGAATACCAATGAAGAAGCTGGTCGATCTGTAATAACGATGAAACTTCTTACTTAAAATGTTAGATATGGAATACTCCGTTTTCCTTATCATCGCATAATTCACACCTACTGGTTGATATAGATTATAGCGTATTTATAGATTCAAGAAGGCCATTATGATATGGAATTATGTATTTTACATCAAAGTATAGTAGGAAAAGATAATGTATCAAACATTAAAACTAGCGAAACTCACATTATGAACAATATCGACATTCTCAAAGTCGATTGAAGATCACCTGTCACTGAGAAACAGAACTGACCTATAATTCCGGTGTATGGACTATGGGTGTTTCATAGAACTCGGGTAGTGAACCCATGCAATTCCATGCATAATTTCACACTGGATGCCTTGGCCTCTTGCCAGAATCACACAATTCGACCGTGTGACTGTAATATATCAATGGGGTTGACGGAGGGGGGTTAAAGTATGTTTTACATCTGAATACGCAGTAAATTTTGGGAAACTGCGGCGCAGATCCTCTCTGTTACAAAGTACGATGTCAATGCTTGTTCCGGGTCTACTTTGGCGTTTTCTATCGGGTAGCTATACGAACAACGATTTGCATTTCCTTACGTGTGTTTCCTCACATCTACTGTTGATTAATATTGACTATATTCTCGAACTATATGCATATTTAATAAACGATAATCAATGGTGAATTAGGTAGGCCTAAATAGCAATGTTTTGATATAATGCTTTACATCAATCGTAACGAAACATCCGCATAGAACAATTCGCCATTTGCACGACATGTAGGCCTAGGCCTATATCATGACATCTGACATTTTAGATACACTTTAAAAAGGAAGGAATGGATGATTATTTGCAAAGGCTGTTTGCATTATTACTGATGACCCAGCATATCTTATCTTCGAAAGGCAACACTTTTTAGAGTGTGAGTCGTGTGACCCTCCGACCATCGAGCATTTATGTATATATATCATATGCAGGTGGTCTGCTGGCCTGGATTCGTGGGATTTTCCAGTTTCAAGTTCTATTTACATATGAGTAGTTACTGAGCTCTTTTTCAAAAATTGCTTCATGTTGATATATGCCAAAGTTAATCAACGACATACAAAGGCGGAGTACGGGTTGGGGTGGGGGTCGCTCTATAAAGAATTGCAATGTATTCCCAAACCCGGTTCTCTTTATTTCCCCACGAGACCCGGTGGACCGGTTCGTTTTGGGATATTGTGGCTATTTAATCCTTTGAGATAAGCCACAATAGGCCTGTGTCCACTAGAATCGAATACACTGTTTTGGCGCCAAAAACCCAGTTTTGGCGCCGACAAACCCGTTTTGTCGGCACCAAAACGTGTTTTTCGGGGACAAAACACGTTAAACAGTGTAATATATCCTAGTTGACACTCATCTATTGGGTATGCCCGCTATTGGCATTTATCTGAAAGATTTTTCTTGTAAATGTAATTCTTGCCAAATAAAAATGATAACTCAATTCAATGTTGAATTGGACCCCATCAGTGCAATAGTGTAACTCATTATGATTTCACTTACCTAAGAGTATTCAAAACCATCGTTTTTCACCCTTGGATTTTACCGGCCCGATTTTACAACATTAAACTAACATGTATAAATGAAAATACTTATAAATAACCTTCAATGGCATGACATGTGAAACTTCACAACTCATGTACAGCTAATCTACGCCGTATCTATACCGCTTATCAGCCATATCCTCCGACCAGGCCAATAACATTATATTTAGAGAGCCATTAGCTCCTTGGGTATTTCCCTCATATCTACGTCTTTAATATACGTTAGTCTTCAAGTGAAGTTGTCCGCTCTACAAGGGTACCCAGCAGACTATATGCAGAGGAGACTGGGGTACAGTGAGATACGGGCCACAGTCAGACAGAATGTATGGGGCCTCCGGATTTAGGAGTAAAGCCCAAAATAATTTATTATAGATAACATTAGCTAAAAAACATTTTAAAAAAAAGGTTGATGAACATTTGAATACCGCAGGATGTGAGGAGGATGTCATAAGCTTTAACATGATACCAAACATGGGGTGCTTCAACTAGGACTTCTAAGAAAACATTTTCACCAATATTGAGTAATATTTTCTTGTCCAGCTCAGTGTAAAATTATCAAAAAGTTTAATTCTTCAGTTTTAAAGTTAATTTATATGGTATAGGTTAGATTTTTCATATGTTCACCTAATTACATGATCTAGCACAGGGGATTGTAGAACTGTCTAACTGTGCCCCACATAGCGTTTCACTGTGCGCCCTGATTTTTCCTAGTGGGGCACAGCAAGACAATATTCAATTTTGTCCATAGGCCGAACCTCATTAATCACAGCAAATATGCATGTCAGGAACTCCAAAATGAGTGAAAATGATACACTTTTGAATGTTGACATCTATATGTTTGCTCAATTCAGAGTTTAGGACCTATGGGGAATTAAACTTCATTGTCTCACTGTACCCCGGTCTCCCCTACAGCTCTGAAATCTAAATG
The DNA here is from genome assembly GCA_947462335.1 of Harmothoe impar. NCBI lineage: Eukaryota > Metazoa > Annelida > Polychaeta > Phyllodocida > Polynoidae > Harmothoe > Harmothoe impar. Next base: position 88,028,610 of record OX381704.1, on the reverse strand, counting down.
ATTATAGAATCCATCGATATTTACGATTTCGTAGGCAAAAGTGATTGGGGAGCTAAGCTGTATTTTCATAGAACGTTTTCAAGAATTCTTGATGATGACTCGCGATACATCGTGTCAGCGGCACTTTTATCAGTCCCATGGACGAGCCATATATTGCAAGATAAAGGGGGAGGGGGTCCAGTCAGATATATTCAAATTTATTTTTTTCAAACACTGAAAATGTTGTTATCGATTTCTTGCAAAGAAATATGAGTTTATTTTTCTCTTCTAGTTCAAATGTTGAGAGGAGGCAATGACGGCAATCATATGTTTCATATGATATTTAAGCTAGGAATACAAAATCAAATGATTAACATATATATTTCTCTTCTTCCTCAGGGAGCATGCTGTCGTCGACCCAGCTGCGGGCAGCTGGGGCGGGCAGCGGCCACCAGGGGGTGCTGGTGGAGCTGGCCAAAGGGGGCAGCAACAACAACAACAACAGCAGCAACAACAACAGCAGCACCAGCAACAACGCCAGCACAGTCCCATGTCCACGTCGCCTCTACCACCGGACGAGGTACACACCTTCCCAGGGATCTGCGACGACCACCCACCAGATGACCTTAGCTCAATCGCCCTGGCGCCCTTCGACGAGGTTGGAACTCTCCAGGCTGAGGAGATGCAGACCGCCGACAGCTTCCGGCCCGTACCGGAAGTGTTGGCGGTGGCCGAGTCTCGCCTGGGAGAGATCCACATGTTGCCGATGGTGGCCGGTAGAGGTGATAACGCCTCCTCCACTATCCCCGCACCGCAACACCAGCCATTTCCGCCGGAAGTGCACGGCCCCCTTCATCAAGGTGGCCACTTGATGGGAGGACCACAGGGGATGGATCTTAAACAGGAAATACCCAGCCCCACAGACTTAGCCCTTCCGGGTACCTCTGCATACCCGATGTCTTCTACTCAGGGCGCTTCCGGTAGCGGGTGGGGGCACCCGACTTCCGGTACGCCGTCACCGTCGTCGCCGGTGATTCCACTGACGGCCCTGGAGCTGCTGAGCCGCGACTCCTCCACCTCCAGCTCGGACACTGAGTCGTCTCGCACACACGCCAAGGCCGCCACCGGAAGTGCCAGGTCACGGCGCAGCAGTACTTCCGGGAGGACGCTGGACCGGCGGAAAGAAAGTGACGAAGACGATGACAGTGACTTGGAGGGAATCGATGAGGTAAGGATCTCTAGTTAACCGATATAATTGACTGTATAGTTGTATAGTTGTATAGATGTCATGCGTAGAGAGATTATTGCTATACATGTATTTCATGTGGGAAACTAGTCTTTATAGTCGACATTATAGTCTCTCCTTCTTAATAGTGGCAGGCACACTGCAAATGCATTTTTGTAGGTATACAGACTTACAGTCAAATCTGCTGGAACACTGGAGTCTGAACTGGAATATACTGTCAGTTGTATATTATATATACCTACACTTACTATTTACAGTGCAGAACCGGAATCTTATTCTACATGACCAAGTTTTCCGGTGTAACGTTATAAAATTAGCGCTTAATAACCATTTGTCTGCCTTTTCAAAAATCAATTCCATTTGTGCATTTTGTTTTACAGCAGGACCTCACACCAGATGAGAAGGGGCGTCTGGACAGGAGACGACTCAGTAACCGGGTCGCCGCCCAGAAATGCCGCCAGAGGCAGCGGCAGCATCACAGAGGACTCATGAAGGTAGGTTCTTGGTTTCATCATACTGTTAAGTAAGTCGATTTAAATCCTACGGAATTATATACAGTAACATCAGTGCGAATGGATGTGGACTCTTTTCATTGTGACATTTTAGCATGCTAATGAATTGATAAAATATTACAGAGAGTCATTAACTATCTTAACACTGTTATCTTTACAGTATGTTATCTGTCATCGTTTGTATGACTTCCAGGAAACGATTCTATCATATTTAGTAAATCCTCTACATGCTATGTATTATGATATATTATTGGTGAGCTTAAACATGATATGCTATCCCACATGTCAATCTCATTTGCTTTAGGAGCAGAATGCCTCTACTTATAGTGGCGAGTTGTTCTAATAGACTTGCAATAACCCTCGTTTGAGTTGAACTTCAATGTGTCAATGAGTTGTTAAACCTTTACTGACCTCCATCTTCCTTACTCTCAGGAAATCCAAGATTGGGAATGTAAAAATACAGGACTCAGTTACGAAGTGAGACAGTTACAAAAGACTCTGAGACAAATGTTAGAGGAAGTCAAACAACATGAGTCGCAATGCACGACGGGAGCTGCGGTGCTGACCCCAGAGGAGAGACAGGCGTATCAGAAGTTACTTGATGACGTCACTGCCGCCCATAGTCAAACTAAGGATTCCTCGAAATCCTCAAAGTAGAGCAATAATTGTTCAAGTTGAATAGGTAACCATGGTAACAGTTTAATCCTATATATATATACGGGTACATGTTACATATTGTAGCCATTTGATATTATACATGTTATACATGTGCAGTTTAGTATGTCCCAACTCCAACCAATAGTCTTGATTACTGGTTTAATTTTGTACTATACTTTCCAGGTATTCTAGGAAGGTGCTGTCCAAATTGTAATAACACATTAGACAAGCGGTACTAGACGTCGCATGGCAAGACACTCTGTGTTTGAATCCGTCAATTAACAAGACATTATTATGATATCAATGTGTGTAATCAAATTAAATCATCCCACCTTGCGGCCTTAGTGTCAAGGACCAGGTTGTATATTATATATTATGATTTTGAAATACATGTAGAAAAAGACCACATCTGTCCAACCATCAAGTCGTCCAATTACTAAGTGCAATCTAGTCATATCACTTGATGGTACATGTATAAATGTGTCCGATAATCGTGAATGTATCGATGAGATTGCAGTATAAAGTAGGGTTATGTATGCCATAATATGCCATGTATTAGGTGAAAAGGGGACACTTATTGTTGATATTTGTCAATTTTAGGGAGAATGCATATAGGCGTGTTTATGAGAGGATATAAGTTATTTGTGACCAACGTATTTACAATAAGCTTTACTACCTACAGTTCGATCTCATTATTATGTCACTATTGGTAGATCCATGACTCCCCATGGCACTGGTTAAAATCAGTTGAATCGTATAAGTTATGCCAATGTATATGGCTAAAACTCAATAGAGGGCTCGACACTCCACACCCACCACTGAGTTGAACGGTCAATCTGATTCTCTAATATAGTAGTACTGTGCCAGTTATAGTAATACATAATTCAATAGAAATAAAGGGTTTATGTAGAAAGAGAGAAAGTCAAAAGAGACCGATCAAACCTTACCAGATATGAAAGGACAAGCCATGGTATTCAATATTATAACAATTATGATATATCAACAGAGTTCAAAGCTGATTATGTCTACGTTTCACTAAGTCCATTGACATAATGCCATGAAGAATAGTCACTTTGTTAATACATTTGATAATTGTTATCCACGATGCAGAGCCCTTCGCATCATAACGTACAGTGTGCTCTTCTTAATGAGATTTTGGTTAGATTCAGTAGGATTAACATCACATTGAGTATGCGTGTAGGAATTAGACTGTACATCTAAAAAGTCATTTTATTGAAAGGCTAACATAATTATTACTTCATGTATCCTGTAGTATTTGTCATGTTAAATAATACGTTTAAGCTCGGATGCTATTAGTAAAGTATTTTAGGTATGTCCAATTTAAGGTATATTCAGAAGGTTATCAATTATCCCCGCTTCTTAGTCTATATGTTCTTATATTATATATATAGCTATTGTTATACATACATATGTATATATGTATGTTGTGATCATGGTCCAACGGTAATTAAATATATACTCATTACGATTATGAGTATAAAGGTTTAATTTTGTATCACAGTAAAGAATGTTTTACCACTTTTCCGGAAAGAGCAGACATACCCGGTCTATATGTTCTTATATTATATATAGCTATTGTTATACATACATATGTATATATGTATGTTGTGATCATGGTCCAACGGTAATTAGATATACTCATTACGATTATGACTAGAATGCTTAATATTATATGACAGTATAGCATGTTTTGCTGCTTTTCCGGAAAGAGCAGACATACCCATATTCTAATTGGATTTCAGAATAGAATAGATATCCAAATTTGTTCACATTCCAATATGCACTGAAAGCACAGATACATAGATGTTCGTTTTCTTGCCGCTTCCATATTCACTTTCCTTTCAAGGTTTATCTATTCGCCAATCCTATGCATGTGTTGGAACATCATCGCAAGATGTATGCATCCAGGGGTGGATCCAGGGCGTTGGAAAGGGGGTGGAGTCAGGGACTGTAAACAACAAAGTACTAGAAATAGAAGTAGGTGTTTTGTGAGTCTTCCGAATCAAACTCAGATAAAATAAAGTTTTTACCCCCCCCCCCCCTTCCACCCGTGGAGCCGGCCCTGCGTCACATTGTATTTGGTTATGGATGAAGATGTCCTATTTTAAAGACACTCATGAGAGCACTTTGGAGTTACTAGTTTTCTAGAATTGTTTAAGGAAGGCAACGAGTGGGGAAAAAGGTTTAACGTTCTCCAAAACACCGGAATTGATGTAGAATCTGCATGAACAAGGAAGTATATTTATACTGGTCTCGACAAAACTATTTACGAAACAGGGCAGCAATAGTTAGGGCCCTTGTAGTGGTTGCCAGGTTTCTGGATATACTAAACCTGGCCCATTTCCCTACTTGTCACACACACATTCCACATCCGGGTGACAAATGTGCTGACATTGCACATTCCCGCATCCCCATCCTATAAATATCATGAAAAATCTGCTTGAAACACTTGATCCACCCCGGAACAAACTACCGGACATGGTGATAGATGCTACCGCTGGTGATGGAAATAAATGGTAGAAATGTAGACGCTGGGTTTGAAAGATTTGAATACGAGTTGAATTTATCCATATAGACGCCAGTTGGCATTCATGTTCGCGTATTGTCAATAACTGTTTTGTACCATCTTATTCACATGTTATTTGTTACGTTCCAAATAAACCAAGAATTATCACAATTCATGTGTCACTCGATTTTCTACATTTATAATTATTGAGAAACTTGTGGGACGAGCAATGGGTGTGTACTCCGGCACTACTCCTTCAGAACTGAATACATTTATTGTTATAATATAAGGATATGACAGGAACAGGAATAAAACCTAGTTGCAGGTAAACAGTAATAACGCAATAATGAATACGCAACGAAAAACAGTATGCTAAAATGGCAAGGACATATTTAAACCCAGTTATCCAGTGGGATTGAACCAACCTGCATTTTCCCCACTTTGAAGGATCAATAAATTCTCTACTACTAAGGCCACTCAATATATAATATACCGGGACTTGTTTCTCATCATTGCCCGCATCACCAAATCGTGTTTTGAAAAAATCCGTTGCAATTTTAATGGGAAAATATGAAAATCATGAACAAATATGGGCATATTTTGAAGCTTACAGAGCTGCAAATTTAATGGGATATAGAAAATATTCATAATCACAACTTGCGTACGAAGATCATTTATATCTTAATTACTAAAACATGAATTAAGTTTTGAAAAGAACCAACAACTCCCTCGTCATATACAATCCACTTTTTGGGTGGCCTTACCACACTCTGTACGTATATGTTGGACCCTTTTATCATGACATAACTATCTGAGATCTAGAAGAAGGGGACTCGATACTCCTGGTTACAGACGTGTTTGCTCCAGAATCTACTCTGAGCTCTTATGGCAGAGTAGAACCAGCAATGGCTCTAATGGTGATACAGTCAATAGACAAAGGTTCACGAGTTTTAGTCTGTTGACAGGGTTATTTCACGAGTTGAAGGTGGGTCCGTATTTCACGAGGCCGTAGGCCGAGTGAAATGCGGCGTCACCTTCAACAAGTGAAATAACCCTTCAACAGACTAAAACGAGTGTGCCTTTGCGTTTATTTTTTATGATTTTCGATTGAATTTACCAAAATTATGATAGGGGAGGCTAAAATAGCTTATTTCTATCCCATTTCTACCCCATTCAAATGTAAACAAACTGCCGTTTTTGATGACGTCACAGGCCGTTAAATACGGCCATGGGTTATTTAACAGGGGGTGTTAAATACGGCACTCCTTGGTTAAATCAATGGTGCTGTCGTATTCTATAAAAAATAAGATGCAATTAACTCTGAACAACAATGAAAATAAACCAAAGACTCCAGCCAACTTGAGTTGATTCTGATATGGGTGCTTTGGTGATCCATTCCTCGTTATCTGTACATATACATGCACAAGCATCCGGCTCGTGGCGGCAGGGGTCGATTCAGGAATGACATTTTCATGTTTGGTCAATTATATTAATATGTGCTCCGTATATCTGCAAAACAAATCTTTTTCAAACAGTTCGATATCAATAACCTTTAAGTTTTTTTATGTGATTAGGCTCTGCCTCACCAGGCTGATGCAGATACGTTTGTGCTCGCCTGTTTGTGCTCGGTTTCTGCTGGGGCCAAATATTACCCCTAGAATAATTACCATGGCAAACAAAATCAACAAAGCATGCTATTTTGGAATGTTTTGTTCCTATGGCGACAGGGATTTTCGTCATAAAGGCCTAAAAAGATCGCCAAATATGCTGATCCCATTATGTTGAAAAACTATTCAAATTCATTTTTGCCAAAAGTTGTAACCTTCCGTAATATTTTTGGTGATTTTTGACCTTGATATTGCTAATATCTGATTTTGTTGCTAGGTTGAGTGGTTGCTTAGCCACAGCAATTCTATATATTTATTTGCTTAGCAACAGAGGTTTCGCTGATACATAGCTCGATTTCAATGATGACGGGTGTTTTAACAGTGTCAATCACTTATTGACCAGTGGCTGCTTAGCTTCATCCGTTCTGCTTAGCATTTTGTGAGATTGCTATAAAACTTGAAATAATATTATGTACACCAAAGTACCTGTTCTTGATTACCCCAGTCTCATGTTTTAGCATATAATGATGGATGCGTCAGCATGATAATAATACATATTCTGTCCCCCTCCCCTTCTTGTAAGAAAGACACTCCACCGCATTGGTTGGAAAATGCGGTCGGGTACTTCCCCATGTAAATTTAGGCCTACCTAATAAAAAAGAAGGTTGGTTTCCAGTCACACGACTGGGTCTATAGCAAAACAGGGCCGGGTCCCTTCCTTTCATTAGTAAATCCGACAATTTTAGACCGGAAACTCTAAAACTATAGGCCTGATTTTTTTTTTTCTAAATCGGCCTTAGGTAACGATTCTGTTATTGAATAACAATAATAACAATAATTTTGATAAACGCTGTACTTGAAATAGTTAAAAGGAGTTGTGACACATTGATTTTTTTTAAACTGAAATAATCTTTTATGATGTACAAATTTAAGACTATGCCAAACAGTATCGTTTTTAATTAACGAAATTCATCGACAATTATGTGATCTGAAAAAAGAAATCCAGCTCTTATTGGTTTGAATTTGGCAAAAGATCAATCGTGTGGAGCCCTCGAAATGGGATGGTTTTTAGTCAAATCTGGAGGGAAAGGGGTACATCTTTGGGTCTAATGACATATGAAACTTTCAGAAAACATTTTTATTCAACTTTTCTTGACATTAGAATATATGTTTTACTATTATATGGCATTAAAAAAAACATAAAGGTAAATTTTAGGGCTCACTTCATGTTTTTTTCTATAACCTTCTTGGTCCCCCATGATTAGGCCACTCAAAAAAATTGTTTCTCATCATCAAGCAGTGAAAATTATGACGAGGGCGCTTTTTATTTAGTGTGTTTTTTTTTTAACTTGGGGCTTAAATACATAGGGAAATTAGGATTTTTCGCAATCGATTTTCACATACTAGTAATTCAGAGTCAATTGATGAGCAAAAGTTGTTTTAATGCAAGTCATTCCGAGCTGGCTGCATTACTGGCAGCATAAGCTTTGATTTTTCCAATTTTGACAGAATGACGGTGATGAGAAACTCTTTTTTAATAGCCTTAGGGTGTGTTTTAGCTCAATTTCCTGTGAAAGTAGTGCTATTAGGTTGATTTAGCTAGGGTACCAAATTTGAGGTGATGTTCACACATAGTTACTAAAGAAAAGATGAGGAGTGCCCCCCGGGGGTTAAGAGGGTTAACTTTGAAATTGATACAATGAGCTCTCCACTGGTATACTAGACTAGAATATATTACTTAGAGTGTTTGAGAAATACATTCACACATGTATATATGAGTGGGCATTGCCCTGTCGAAAATCCGAATAAGCTGTTTTATTCTTACATCTGGAATGAACATCATGTTTCAATAGTAAAGAAAAGTACCATTGTAAACTTTAGCAAGTTTACCCATGTTTAGGCCACAGTGGCGACCCCGGTGGCTAAAGTTGGTCTTAATCCCTCATAGACTATTCTATCTGCTTGGCTGCTCATGTAAATTACTGAAGTCAAGCACATATAAATTGATGTAGAGTATGATGACACTTCTTTCTGTGCACCAATAAAACTTTCCATCTGGGATGGGGATAAGGAATGAGGAAGAGTCAAGCCCTCAAGATACATACCTTGCCAGTTTCGTAATGTATATGTTAGGAATATGTCGTAAATGGGGTATAGAACAGGGAGCTAATTCATGAAAATGAAAGGATCAAGAATTGTAATTCATACCAAAACAATAAACTGAAATGAGCAACTCACAGCACTTCTGCTTTAGATGAGAGTGATTTGGTGAATTACAATGCAAGTTTTACTCTTCTAGATGGTCTGTAAAATCTCCGAGACCATTATGAATTAGCCCCCCGGGAAAGCTAAAACCGAGAACTACTCTAAAACAACAACTACAAGTAGTTCATAGAGGCGGACTTCCTAACACGGTTACACCGCATTAAAAATATTCCAGCAATAGACACTGACCTCAACAAGGGATATTTTCCACTAGCCGATTTGGAGGTGATAGGCAGGCAATCAGCAGACATCTCTATTGATTATGACCGATTGGGCCGCCGATTCTAGGCTATACTTAGCCTTTATTAAGACCCAAATCTGCCGATTTACCTGCCGACAGCTCCGTGACTAACCGATGGTTGTAGTGGGTCTACCTACGGATAGAACTCCTCAGATCAGCTAATGGAAAATGGGTCTTAATTAGAGTGAACAACCTAGCATTTCTGGCCGTTCCTAAACAGTGCATAGACATTAACTGTACATCTCCCACAAGCTTGTCTAAGGCTATCCTTCCCCTTCCCATCTTAGAAGGCTCTACGTCACGCCGTGACGCCAACGTAACGGTCTAGGATTACACTGAAGAGCAGCTGGAATAAAATCACTGGAATTATCTTTGGTCTAGGGCACTGATAACACGGATAACAATGAAAGTTCTTGTTTTCTTCCTGTTTTCAAGAAAGATGTGTATAATTATTATTTCTAAGTACCGATTCACACAATATGTTAGCTCCTATATTATGTGTATGAACATAAGAACCAGTCATTCAAAAACACTTTAGTTCCATTTACCACTGTTCAATGGCCTTTTTGAGACCCAAAATCTCATCGAACACTGCAAATACAGCATGATTCTGTGATCCCCATAATGCACAAGATGCTAAAATATGACATTTATTTCAATGTAATCATATATCTAATACACATGTATACAGGCACATCCTTTCCTGCTAGTATCAAGGCGGGGTGAGTCCCAGCATACTGGCTATCTGCTGCTGGGGCCTCATAAGCAAAGACTAGGGCAGAGGAAGCAACAAGAGATGATCTGTCACATGGTAACAATATGTATCAGAAGTCTTAAAAGTGAAATAAGTTATTCAAGTGCGGTGTCAATATCCCTGGATCTATCTACTACCACTGAATTATATACAGGGCAAAGCATAATTTATTATCATTTTAGGGTCACACAATAGTATTATGATGACCCCAAGAGAAACCCCACAGGAAAGATATAATGCATATAACAGCTATATCTGATATCATAGAATATAAAGTTGAAAATCGTTATTTCATAGGCAAGGAATACTTCTTGGCCTTAGTGGACGGTGGCCATTACATGTCCAGGATTTGGGACATGTTTCTATAACCGTATTATCTAACATGGCCGCGTTTCCTTACGGATGTATGTGTCCTTTTACCGGTTCAAGTTCGATTCTAAGTGTTGCACGAAGTCGCATGCATATGGCTATTGATAAATAGTCAAATTAATATTTTACAAAAGGCCTGTGATTTTAGCGTCTCTGCCATTTCCTCATTTAAGTCTACCTTCAACCCAATGACTCATTATTTTCACAGTAAGACGCACAGCGAACCATGTTGTATATTTGGTGTGACCCCAAACAAAACATTTGAAAAGGGGCACTTACTTTAATCAAATAACAATACGAAATTATGAAGAACATGATTATTTTATGTTTTACATCATATTTATTGTCACTAGGTTTCTAGTGGCGGCACTCAATAGGAGTGAAAGCCCTTTCATGGAGCACCTATTACATTGAATACTCCCTATCCTGATAGTATACCAGGATACAAAAAAAAACCTTTGGCATAGAACATACCTATAAATGTTTACGCGGTATCATGTAAAATGCCCATTTGTCAGTTCATGTTAGGTTGATTTAGCTAGGGTACCAAATTTGAGGTGATGTTCACACATAGTTACTAAAGAAAAGATGAGGAGTGCCCCCCGGGGGTTAAGAGGGTTAACTTTGAAATTGATACAATGAGCTCTCCACTGGTATACTAGACTAGAATATATTACTTAGAGTGTTTGAGAAATACATTCACACATGTATATATGAGTGGGCATTGCCCTGTCGAAAATCCGAATAAGCTGTTTTATTCTTACATCTGGAATGAACATCATGTTTCAATAGTAAAGAAAAGTACCATTGTAAACTTTAGCAAGTTTACCCATGTTTAGGCCCCAGTGGCGACCCTGGTGGCTAAAGTTGGTCTTAATCCCTCATAGACTATTCTATCTGCTTGGCTGCTCATGTAAATTACTGAAGTCAAGCACATATAAATTGATGTAGAGTATGATGACACTTCTTTCTGTGCACCAATAAAACTTTCCATCTGGGATGGGGATAAGGAATGAGGAAGAGTCAAGCCCTCAAGATACATACCTTGCCAGTTTCGTAATGTATATGTTAGGAATATGTCGTAAATGGGGTATAGAACAGGGAGCTAATTCATGAAAATGAAAGGATCAAGAATTGTAATTCATACCAAAACAATAAACTGAAATGAGCAACTCACAGCACTTCTGCTTTAGATGAGAGTGATTTGGTGAATTACAATGCAAGTTTTACTCTTCTAGATGGTCTGTAAAATCTCCGAGACCATTATGAATTAGCCCCCCGGGAAAGCTAAAACCGAGAACTACTCTAAAACAACAACTACAAGTAGTTCATAGAGGCGGACTTCCTAACACGGTTACACCGCATTAAAAATATTCCAGCAATAGACACTGACCTCAACAAGGGATATTTTCCACTAGCCGGTTTGGAGGTGATAGGCAGGCAATCAGCAGACATCTCTATTGATTATGACCGATTGGGCCGCCGATTCTAGGCTATACTTAGCCTTTATTAAGACCCAAATCTGCCGATTTACCTGCCGACAGCTCCGTGACTAACCGATGGTTGTAGTGGGTCTACCTACGGATAGAACTCCTCAGATCAGCTAATGGAAAATGGGTCTTAATTAGAGTGAACAACCCAGCATTTCTGGCCGTTCCTAAACAGTGCATAGACATTAACTGTACATCTCCCACAAGCTTGTCTAAGGCTATCCTTCCCCTTCCCATCTTAGAAGGCTCTACGTCACGCCGTGACGCCAACGTAACGGTCTAGGATTACACTGAAGAGCAGCTGGAATAAAATCACTGGAATTATCTTTGGTCTAGGGCACTGATAACACGGATAACAATGAAAGTTCTTGTTTTCTTCCTGTTTTCAAGAAAGATGTGTATAATTATTATTTCTAAGTACCGATTCACACAATATGTTAGCTCCTATATTATGTGTATGAACATAAGAACCAGTCATTCAAAAACACTTTAGTTCCATTTACCACTGTTCAATGGCCTTTTTGAGACCCAAAATCTCATCGAACACTGCAAATACAGCATGATTCTGTGATCCCCATAATGCACAAGATGCTAAAATATGACATTTATTTCAATGTAATCATATATCTAATACACATGTATACAGGCACATCCTTTCCTGCTAGTATCAAGGCGGGGTGAGTCCCAGCATACTGGCTATCTGCTGCTGGGGCCTCATAAGCAAAGACTAGGGCAGAGGAAGCAACAAGAGATGATCTGTCACATGGTAACAATATGTATCAGAAGTCTTAAAAGTGAAATAAGTTATTCAAGTGCTGTGTCAATATCCCTGGATCTATCTACTACCACTGAATTATATACAGGGCAAAGCATAATTTATTATCATTTTAGGGTCACACAATAGTATTATGATGACCCCAAGAGAAACCCCACAGGAAAGATATAATGCATATAACAGCTATATCTGATATCATAGAATATAAAGTTGAAAATCGTTATTTCATAGGCAAGGAATACTTCTTGGCCTTAGTGGACGGTGGCCATTACATGTCCAGGATTTGGGACATGTTTCTATAACCGTATTATCTAACATGGCCGCGTTTCCTTACGGATGTATGTGTCCTTTTACCGGTTCAAGTTCGATTCTAAGTGTTGCACGAAGTCGCATGCATATGGCTATTGATAAATAGTCAAATTAATATTTTACAAAAGGCCTGTGATTTTAGCGTCTCTGCCATTTCCTCATTTAAGTCTACCTTCAACCCAATGACTCATTATTTTCACAGTAAGACGCACAGCGAACCATGTTGTATATTTGGTGTGACCCCAAACAAAACATTTGAAAAGGGGCACTTACTTTAATCAAATAACAATACGAAATTATGAAGAACATGATTATTTTATGTTTTACATCATATTTATTGTCACTAGGTTTCTAGTGGCGGCACTCAATAGGAGTGAAAGCCCTTTCATGGAGCACCTATTACATTGAATACTCCCTATCCTGATAGTATACCAGGATACAAAAAAAAACCTTTGGCATAGAACATACCTATAAATGTTTACGCGGTATCATGTAAAATGCCCATTTGTCAGTTCATGTTAAACCAAATATTTACAATGTCTTTATGTCTACCTCCATGATAATCACGTTGTAATGCTGAAACCTTCACAATAGCACCGATAGAGAAAGCTCATAGGATGTATATTAAGGCCAAAGCAATAAATACCTTATACCACTACTTGTTTTACTACAAATAAAGGATTGCACGTCCCTACAGAATTCCTGGCGTTGTGTTTCGGGAATGTACAGAGGCTCTATGAGAATGTCTACAATGTATATTATAAAACCTGTATTGCCTGTCAAATTGTTGACTTATATCTTAGCTGCTATGCAGAAGAAAAACTTCATGATAATTATTTACATTAGATAAGGTAAAATAACATCTACTACGTACGATAACCACATGTAATAACAATCGCTGATTCAAGCTGCAATACCACATCCCTAAAATACTACCATTACTGTGCTGTCATTCTTCTAAATCATAAGAATCCTAGCTGAATTCAGATTTAATCTTCAGTTTTTCAATGAACTCTATGTAATACAACCATACCTCTTCATTATATCAATACAGCTTAACATCATCTAACGGCAACTTATTTAACACTACAGTCGAGAAATCTGTGATATTTTCATATGGGCATCACAAGACAGTACAGGTGATACATTATCAGTTTAACTTCCTTACGATCAGCACACAACTCATATTTGTTTAATCCCATTGGGGATTTTCCCTCCAGAAACATTGTAGATCTATACGCATACCCCGATTAGAAAATGACACAATCCGCTACCAATAGGAAACACTTATTATTTGTACATGTATTACATGCATGTGTAAATCATGTAAGTGTGTAAGACGTATGTACAAATGATGGCGAAATCTGACTTACTGGGATTTGCTATGATCCGATTCTTATGAAATATGCAAGTGTTTAGTCTTAGGTTAGTACACACATATAGATGGGTACCATTATAGGAGACTAGAAATTATTAGGAACACTTTTTGGAGCTTGTCCCAGAAAAACACAAAGTGATAAAACCCCTGGGTCACAACAAGCTCCAGGTTATTGCACATGTTAGCGGAAGCCAAAACCAGGGAGTGGCCCCATCTGTTGTTAAGTCTCAGAACTAGACATATAGCGTTGGTTCTGATTTTTGTCTTTTCTCTCTTGGTCAGTCACGTTTGCTCCCGCCAGATAAGGTCAGGTTCCACTAAGGTGAAACTGATAGTAGAAACACACTGCGATCAGAAACAAGTTCTGCCCTCAAGAGCATACGACACCCCTGCTAAAACATACATGTGTAAGACTTCCACCTTGACAGGTCGACTGAGGGTCTGGATCCGATTACACTGTATATTCTGCACAGGAAAATACCTTGAATGTACTTAATAGTAACAAAAAAGTATAAGTGTAAAGCAATGTAAAACAGTCTAAAAATAACATAGGAAGACAGCGTAGTAGCCTACCTAGCTATGTAACACATGCCCGCTCTGGAACTGGCAATTAAACCATGTTGTCCATCAATATCGAGTTGAGTTCACATTGTGGTGTATGGGAATCATGTTATAATCTTCATCAAATGTGCACAACAGGAAATATGCAGGAAGAGGGTACAATAGTTACTATGTCTCAAGAAACAAGGACTGTGGACTTACAGCATCAATGTCGACTAGAAGCCCCTGTATACCCGTGTTTACAACACGACATTCCACGGATAATAACATCAGATGCATGTATCATCCAGACATCCAGAGGTTATTATTATGAAAAATAGACATAACGTAGAATTGGACTTAAAGACATTACCACAACAACCAATGTTCATGTGACCTTTCACTCCTAAAACTGAACTGAAAACGTCGAGACTAGTTGTCAATATGAAAGAAAAAAAAGCTCACTCTTCGCAGACATAATATTATGAATATAATTCTTGTACTCATGCCACTCACACAAAGTAAAACCAGTTAAATATATACCAAAAATATACCCATCATACATCTATACTGGAACTCTTGTGTATTGCATGAGCAGTCCCTTGACTGGCGAAGGCTGCTGCGGCGGCCAGGGTTCCCATAGGTGTGGACGGTGACGACCTCTTGCGGTCAGAGTTAGCGTTATTGAGGGGAGCGGCGCGGTGGGCGTTGGCAGGGGCCAGGTAGGCACGCAGGTGAGAGATGCTAAGGGGCTGCTTGGCCGCCAACTCCTCCACCAGGTAGCCTGAACTGGTCTTGGACGTGCCCAGCTCCATCTGACAATAGGGAGCAGTCAGGTGAGGGAGATTATATATTATTCATTGTATAATGAGTGCTCACTATCCCTTAAAGCCGTGAGATATATATCAGAGTAGGGGAGAGGGGTTATGAAGAGGAGAAGGGGACATATCTTGGTCATGCGAAATGAGCTGCGAAATACTCTACAATTATTTTTATTATGAAAAGGCTCTCATGAGAGATTCACGAGAATGATAATTTAGAATAAAGTCATAACTCACTTTGGGGAAATATGATGACCAACAATGCAAGCCCATAATGTGGCTACATGTACATTTTTGTATTATATTCGGTATAACAATTAACATTTACATTAGAAATTGTCTGAAGTCGATCTAGACTGATATATGTACCTGGACAATGTAGGTGACCATAGAGTAGAGCTTGTTGTCTCGGTTTGCTGGTTCAATAATCCACCCACTGGAGTGAAACTAGACAAAAAGAAAAATGTTATCATATTGATAACAACCAAGCAAAATGGACTGTTATGTTGTTGTTTATATGTACAATGAATGCCTGAGAATTCCACTAGGGAATGTTACTTGGGGAGTGCTCAATTTTTAACAACAGGGGGGGTGCATGGTGAGATTTCGCGCGGAGCGTGTGAAAAATTTTCACCCCCGTCCTCGAGGGGTCGAAATATTTTACCCCCCCCCTGGCAGGCCGAAAAATCGCGCGCGTTCGCGCCCCTTTGTAGCATAGTAACGCGCGGGCCTTTTCCCTCAAAACAGGTTGAATTTTTTTGACCCCCCCCCCAAGAGGGGTCTAAATTTTTTACCCCCCCCCCGGTCAAGAGGTCCACATTTTTTACCCACCCCCAAATCCACCACCCCCCCTGTTAAAAAATGAGCACTCCCTTACAATACACGTTCCAATGGAACATAATGTCTCAAAAATATGATTCTTTACGCCAATACATATATATCGTCACTGTTGAAACGGCCTTTGTTTGGTAATTCCCTTGGTCATGCATCCTATAATAACTCCATCTCTATTTGATTATCCCTTATACCATAGCTAAGTACATAACAATAACCCTACACTATTAGATGTAAATGTAGCTGAGCAGCAGAACCTACTGTAGTTTTACAGCATATACTATGGTATAATTGTGCATGGACAGTAGAATAAACTGTTGGTTTTCAGCATGAAAGGGCATACTTTTGGTTTCACAATTTACAGTGTACATTGGCCTGATCCTCAACCTACCTTGCCGCGGGTGATATCCTCCTTGACAGGACAGTCGGGCCAGCCGACAGACTTCATAGAGATGATGTACTTAAACCCCTCAATACGTTCACTCTGTAGCAGACAGAAGTCACGGGCCTCCTTCCGGAACAGCTGAGACACCTCGTGATACAAATACACTGAAAGATGTACAGTCTGGTTAGATAATCCCATTACTATAGTAGTTATAATTCCCAGGCTGGTTATGATGGGTATTATGAGCAATTATGCATGGACCGAATTATTTTAACATGGTGATATTGAAACACCTTCATAGCCAACAATGAGTAGGCTCCGAGTTATTTTACTGAGGTTCATGCTAAATACTAGTCTATATGTGATGTTGGGTTAATTTCCACAGAGGAACAAGTCAATTCACTTACCTATCTTCAAACCTCCATCAAAATCATGAAGAATTTCGACTTTCTAGAAACGGATAAGATAATTCAGTTGTACCAAAAGGAAATTGGTTAGGAGTATAACTAAATACATGTTATTGTATTACGCCATCTAGGTGGTTGTTATTATAGCTCAGACAGATGTTTATAATTTGGGAAGGAACTCACCTTCAGCATTTCATCGTATGTAAATCTTGTACGTGGATTCTTTAATGCCTCAAATACTGCTTTGGGTGGCACTGCAATAATACCTTTGCCAAGGTAGCTGCAATAGGAAATGAAAATTAATGAAATGATAGTATTTTCTTATTCAGCTTTTATGTCCTCTAAGTTTTATGGATTGTATTTAGATACCAATGTCACAACTGACACTTAACACAATGGTCCCCTGTTATTAGCGTGTTGGCCAAATAATTATAGTTTGAGTTTGAAAAGTTTTATTTGGCTAAAGTTTCTCATAGTAAGTTTTACAATCAGTGCCAATAGAATCTACTCACCTTTGTACTGGCGCTCCATCATTCAACATCTTCCTAAGAATAACAACTTCTTTCTCTAAACCACAATAGCTGTAAATAGAAATATGTATAATGGTTATTGCCGGGCAGACGTATACATAGCTATGTTGTATATATGAGCTTATTTATGAATAGCCCAGAAAGTGTCAGGAAAAGGATGAACATTATTAGTTATATCGTATGTGTAATGCCCCTAGTACCATCATATAATATAGAATGACTATAACTGCAGTATAATTCCTTTAAACAGAGCATAGGAATTTAATGTTCGCCACTGGTATGAATCGGGAGTTTGACTTGAGAATTTCCTGATGTCCCCCTTCGTGAAAAAGTCTCACAAGGATCATGAGTGATGACCCAAGAACATCTTGAGTTCCTCTTAAGAGTTGAGAGTTCACGGCTGGGGCGAATCTGGTGAAGTTGTACTATATGAGATATATATATAGGCATGACAGCATCTCAAGAATTATGAACGAGGTATTTTCTGAAGGAATAAAACAATAAGGAATGAAACGATAATATTTCTGCAGATAAGGGAGTACCCTGAAAGATTAGCTTAACTCATACCTTGTTTGCTTATGCAATCTGAGTATCTTTCCCCATCGGCTTAAATTGGTGACTCCTACCTAAAACCAGTCATGTGTTAGGAAAAGGTTTGATAATAAAGATAAACTCACATCCAGCCTCCCGTTTGTTGAGCCTGCTCATCATAGGAACGACCGATATCTATATTGGACACTTTGAATTTCTGTAGAAGAGAAAACATGAGTCTATTGATGCACAACGTATTCCCAATTCAAATACCATAGGTTGATACAGCATGGCAGGTGATTATGGATAACAAAATTATACACATCTTACCAGTGAATGATATGTCATTTAGAATGGCAAATGTTTAACTTACCTCTGAAATGATTTCTGCAGCAACTGCATTCCCCATAGTTTTAAAGCCAGCTTTTAATTTCTCCTCTGCAAAATTAATATAAAACAGAATCTAAATGGTTTGTAATATTCCAAATACAATGTCATGTATAACTTGCCAGCATCTAATTTCAATTTAGTACATCATAGGTAGGTGATCAACCATGTGTAGGAATGTATATTTATAAATAGTTATCACTACTTAAAACGTTCTCGGCTAGCTGATTTATCATGATCTTTACACTGTTCCCCTACTCTATCATTATTAGATATTGGTCTAAATATGCAACATATTAAGTGTAATATATAAATGGGACGTTATATGTTTGATATCCTGCCCATTTAAAGTAATGCCTTAATCAGTATCATATACATTTCTATTTTGCAACACGAGTCCAAATCACATAATCTTATAGCTAACTAATAGATCTAGAGCACATTGAAAAACATTATGATCTTGTTCTTTTTATAATTGGAGTAATTGGAAACCACCTACCTTCAGTATCCTCATGTGCCGCCCCATCCACATCCTCGGTACCGTTTCTATTAGCCGTTATAGGGAAAGTGTCGAAAGTCTTGCTCCGTTTGAGGAGATTAAGTGACAGTCCTGACCGTGATGCACCCCCATTTGGACCCCCATTTGGGGATGTTTCCACCTGGGCGCCTTCACCACCAGGTGAGCGGTCCTCAGCCTGCGTGGAGGACCTCAGGAACTGGAGGAGCGACTTCCGGCCTTCTGGCTTGGCCTGTGACTCCTTCTCCTGTGCCTGCTCTATGCCTCCATTGCTGGCTAGGTTTAGATACTGAGCATCTGTGGGGATGTCCTCAGGAGGATCCCCCTCAATACAGTCACTTACGTCTGAATCGGAATCCCCTTCCTTTAATGACGCCCCTGGAGTAGCCCCTTCAGCAGAGTCCACTACATCTGGGGTGGACGTGGTACCAGTTTGCTTTGGGGTTTTATTCCGCTTCCTCTCCTCATACCATTCTTTTTTCTCCTCTATAAGATTGCGGAATCTCTTGAGGATGTTAGTCTCTTTGGGGGTTGGCTCTGCCTTGGCATTAGCATGCAGGAGGAGGTCGTCAGTTGATTTAGACGCTGGGAGGGTGGCTGGGGCGTCCTCCTGGTCCTCTAGCTCATCCTCCTCCCGGGCGGAGGGCAGGGTGACGGTGGTGAGGGGGGTGCACTGCACCTTCCGGTACAGGAAGTAGTTCTGCAGCGCCCCCAGGCGGTATGCGGGCCGAACAGCCTCCTGGTGGGCACGGGAGGAACCAGCAGCCTGTACTACAGTCAGCAGGCACTGGTCCATCTCTGTTAGGGGGAGATAAGGGAGTTACTTATTATGGTGTGGTCACTATCTTAGTGATAAGGGGTTGATGTTATGTTATGGTTAATGTTGATCTTCTACAGGTTAATGATTATGACAGAGGTTGATTTGAATATGGATATTACGTTGTTAATTGATACATTTTATTTGGTGGAAATTAAGTAAACTGTGGGTCATAGTGGGTGTTTTCTATAAATCGTTATTTAAAGGAAATAATGATGTGTATAATAGAGTCAAAATAAAGGCATATTGTCCTTAATTGATAGTACCAAGTCCACAACGATGAAACACAGAACCAATGCAGAAAAGTCATTAGTAATAAAACCAGCACTCGGCATCAGTAGGTCTTCCAGGTGGAGATGCTGTCCCTTAAGTTAACAGATTAAAACATTGAAAAGCACACCCTCACAATACAGCAGGTACTGGTAAATAACTTAAGCAGGTAGGTGCATCCACACACGTCAGGACAAGAACTGGACTTGATTAATGAAGATACAGGATGAGTGAAGGCACAAGGTAAATCCAAATCCCCATGCGGTAGGAAGAGCCTGCAAAAGAATGACTGTAAGGATACCGACCAAACCAACCTTCGACCGGCTGCGCCAAGTGGAAGGTCCACCCGTCAGCTGCAGCCTCCGGCACCTCCAGTAACCAGCAGCAGCCATTGTCCTCCCGGTGCCAGTACCTGGAAGAGGAACCATGGGTTGTAGTCATTATCCTGATAACAATGAGCCTTAAAGACCTTAAAGTACCCCTCCAGCGACAGTCGGAGTGGAGTCGGGAAAGGTACTCAGCCCTATTTATAGGTGCGCTGGGAGTTTAACTATTTAAGTGCCACATTGTGATGTATATGTATGCCCTGTTTCGTCACGATGCTTGAATGCAGTCCTGGGAGCAACGTTTACCAATCCCCCATCGTCCCTATCTATAGGGCTGACTAGGCCTACCTGTCCCGACTACACCCCGACTGTCGCTGGAGGGGTACCGAGATTTGCCCCTTTAACAAAAGAAAATCTCAAACCGATATCGACCCACTACTAGTATTCTATTTTCCGTGTACAAGTTACGTAAGATAAGATAGGCATGTCTTGGCTTTAATATGCCACACGGATATGTATATCGTTGTTTAAATTTTGGACCAGACAAATCAGCAAGGAGTGTTAGGCCCTGCTGACGGTAAAGTCGGTCCTCCAAAAATTGAATTATAATCAAACATCACCTCTACCAAGGTATTGATAAGAGGTAAGTCAGTTGGGACCTGCAAACATGTGGCTATTATATACTTTCCAAGCCCACATCACGGGTGGGCCCAACACAGCACCACACTTAGAATGCACATGATGTAGGGCAATTACTTCTTTTTTAGTATGAATATAGGAAGGTTAGTCTAAATATTAGTATTGTGTGTTATTGCTCTGTAAATGACATGAGGTAGGAGTGTAAAACATCTTGATTTTATGGGCGTGACAAAGAAAATGCAATAGTTGTATAGTGCTGCCACCTTGTGTTATGATAAGGAAGCTTTCCTAGCAATCTGGACCAGAACTAAGTCTACTGATGTACGTCTCTGATGGTCTCCATTGTCCATTTTACAGAGTTACAAAGAATGGTCACCAATTTTTGGACGTTCTTCATCAACCCCCCTCTTCCTTGTAACTGTTTATGGTTTAAAAATTATGGCAGTGGTCACGTTTGACCTTTCTCACTGAACTCAAATACCCCCCCCCCCCCCGCTCCTCTCGCGCCCATGCTGCAGGGCTGTGCTGCAGGGTTGGTATGATTCATAAATGCAGCCCTGGGGCCTCTTTTATAACAGCTGCCGTATTCGTCGATGAAAAAGTGACGAGTGATTCAGGGTCTGACGATCATAAGGACTCTCTTTCGAAAGAAATGACCTTAAAATACATAGAAATATATAAGTATACACCACCTATTGCCGATGACAAGTACCGTCGTCAATTGCAAAATATGACACTAATGACGATTACAGCAGTTGTTATGAAAGAGGTCCCTGGCGAGTTACTCCCCAGGACTGCATTAATGTACCGTGACGGAAAAGGGCATAGCATTCTAACGCACTACTCCGCCCTCAAGGGTTTAAAATCTTGTTGGTTAGAGGTTTCTATTGGATCAGCCCTCCTACTAAGTGTTCATTTGCCGGTACGTTTATATCCGTGTAAGTAGTATATAATTGGGCCTTTGTCTCAGGCGTATCACTAATTCCCTAAGGCATGGGATATGTACCTGAGGTAATCGATTATTAATGTAATGACAGGTAAGGTTACTATATGACTGGATTAGATAAAATAATGGTACACAAAGAGGTTATTTTTATCACGACCGATGAAGAGATCAAAGATCGTAAAGTGCAATGATGCCGGTCATGGGCAACATACTCTCTATGGTAGATTAGAATTGACACAGTCAATACGAAAATGGGGTAATATATTTGACTAGCCCTTGTAGCCATCTTTATATATGTAAAACATATCTGATTTCAAAGTTCAATTGGTTTAGAATTGATCAAACCCCCTCCCTTTATGATGGAAAGCTAACTCGCTTACTGCTTAGATCCGTTGCAAAGGTGGTGTGACAATAGGATTATCGGTCCTTACTTGTCGTACACACATATATAATACCCATACCCACATAGTATAATACAACAATAAACCACGTTTCTCAATACATATGTATAAGAAGTAACACAGATGGACCGATATGCATGCCGAGAGATCTAAGCTAACCCTTGTCAGTCTACTCGGCATTGATCACTTGCATACGTTACACACTGACTCAGTCAGAACAGGGACACAGCTGGTTGTTATTGTTAGTGTATGTATAAAGGTTGGAGTATGTCAATGTAAGTTCAATAGGACCATGTATACTCAGACCTAAACCTATAGTGAATATATCAATAATGTTCCCATGTGCGTGGACTCACATCTGAATTTGTATCACACGGGTCAATTCTGTGCTACTATAGGCCGCCATATTATTGTTAACTATACTTTTGCGTCATTCCGGAGACATGAACTCAATTTTGGTGTTGTATGAAATCGTGCTATATGCAGTTAATAATCTATGATGCTGGTATATTATTGTACATGTATACATGTACAATTACTAAAGCGCATTAAATACAATGGAGGATCCATACTGCGCAGTTAGTTAAAGCATTATTTAATCGAGTTCATGTTTAATGCATTGACACATATTAGGGTAGATATCATGTCATTCCCATGATGGTGCGCAACTATGGTTGAGGGTAAAACATAATTCTAAATAACGGCATTGCACTTGGACGTGAAAGAGAGTTAGATGTACCACCCTTTACCGATCTTTATAGTTTAATACATGTGTTTACAATACTTATCATGTTTGATTCAATGTAACACTCACATGTATAAATACATCCTTGCCGGGTGTAATAGTATAGAGAACCATAAACCACGAAATCTTCTTACCTGTTTATATTAATAAGCTTGCGGACAAAAGGTTCACCACGAAGTAGAATGGATAAGTAATTGAGAGAGGACACAAGTTGAGAAGTAGTATCCTCTGTTTCTAGACTGACAAAGTCGTGCTGCACCGGCAGGTGGTTGGACGCCTTGCCCTTGGAATGGAGGGGCGGGGCTTCCTGTGCCTGGGTGATCTGATTGACACATGTTAATTTGGGCTGCCATTCAGGATATTTTTGAAGATCCTTTAACGTCTTTAGCACGACCTGGTGGAGATAAATACGAAATGAAGTATTAATTTGACGTTTGACATCGTTTTAATTCTCCAACAAATTAATCCATTATAACACTTGACTGACGTTATATGATACATCTTAGAAGACTCTGATTGCATTTAAAGAAGACAACACTATTTACCTGTGATGACCCCTTGACCTTGCTGTAGCAGCCATATAGGGTAATTTGGTCTGGAAGGTCAGAGGTCAGCTGACCTTTCCAGATACGAAGGTCATGACTGAAGTCGTACAGCTTCCATAGTGTTCCATGGGCCAGTGGAAAGAGCTGAGATCAAATGTCAAAAGTATTCCTTTTAGTGCGATACATTTCTTGATTGGCAGGTTGTTGTGTTTTTACCAGAGGGAATGATGTATCTACTATCTAGAGAGAAGGCCAGTGCAAATAGAGAGATGGTAAGAGGCAGAGAGCGAGGCAGGGAGAGATACTAAGAGAGAGAGAAGAAGAGAGAGGGACAGACAGAAACAGATAGAAGAGGAGAGAGACCGGCAGAGACAGAGACAGGTAGAGAATGGCAGAGAGAGATACGGGAAATTACAAATGCACATGTCTATATCATAGACAGAAACAAGTATAGTAAGGGACAGGAACAGACACCAGTGTGATTATAACGCATATATGTCCTATCGGCTATGATTGCCGATACTATTAATTTTAAGCTATACCTTTATGCCAGTGAGTGAATATGATTACGTAATTCACTGATTGAATGTCAGAAAACGGCATGTGAATATAATATATATCATATGACTAGCACCAGTACTCCAAATAGAGCTCTGTTTGACTTCCATCTCACATGACTTCTATTTACATTGGTGACATAGCCGCCACGAAGGATTTCCCATCAGTACAGCATGATATCGACCTCAACTGAACGCTGAGTCATGCGTTTAGTTTTATTACTATAGATTTTTATTTTTCCGAGTTGATATAGGTATATATAGGGCATGTGACAGTGTATATATGACATTAGTTGAAGTTACCTTTGACTTGCGTAGTAGTTGCAGAATCTCTATCCCATTTAGTGGCGTGCACTGAAATCGAACACTAAAGATGACATACTTATACAGTACAATTATGCATGTAGTACGATATATATGTCCTTAATGCTAGCATTCTACTGTGAATATATATATATATATATATATATATATATATATATATATATATATATATATATATATATATATACCATACATACAGACAGACAGAGCGACAGAGACAGAAAGAGACAGACAGCGACAGAGACAGACAGAGAAGGAGACAGAGATAGACAGGCAGGGAAAGACATAGACACACAGACACACATACAGACAGCACGTCAGGGAGACAGACAAACAGAGAATGATTGTGTTAGGCCAAGAAAAAAGGTGTGTTTCAGGTTCAGTTACCACTTTTGAAAATCTCACTCTACCTATTTTCTTTTACCCTATCTGGAGTTTTTCTTCTTTTTTAATCATTTTGGAACTAGGAAAGAATTAGCATTACCTGGGACAATAACATAATTATGCAACACTTCTCATAGATTTATAAGAAACTTCTTAAGTTCTTTTGGATTTTTCTTTATGTAGCCTATACAGTGACAATGTAAGCGATTGCTCATTTCTCAACCACATGTCAAGTTACAAAAGTGTGGTTAAATTGTTGTTAAATCACCTGAAAGCCAGGCAGATAGGGGAATTACTACTGTAGATGTAGGTCTAGACTGTGGGCGTAGCTGTTATCACTACTTAGATAATGACAGATGCTACTGCACGCCGCAATACTGTAATAATAACAGATGCAATATACATATTTCTGAAACCAATACCTATACTTCAAAACTGCACTTGATATAGTCATGTTTATAGATTGAGTGACATGGGCATGTGGTTTGTTGAAAGGATATTCATGTTAGTCTAAAGACTCGGGTGACATTAAACCTTATCACTATAGTCAGCATGTTATCAATGCGTACATACATAGGATCTAATCTATAAATACATGTACTATAGATATTGTATGGCTATCTGGCTATACATGTGTACTATATAAATACTGACACAGATGCCTAACCTAGTAACGCTACATGGCCTATTACTGAACATTACTCATCCTATAGGGGTGCCTCTGTGGTGGTATATGGTGTCTATGAGCTGTGGTATAGACATTCATGCCTGTAATAGGGTTAGTAAACCACTCACCCCCTGGTCCTGGCGGCATGCCTGCAGACCCCTTTTGACAGCAGAGTATACCACTGTAACCAGAATAACCAGTAAGGACAGCCATAGTTTGTTGTCCCAGAACCAGTTTTGATCCATCACACGTTATTAAAGCACCCTCTGCACTCCTGCTGGAGCCCCACTGCCTGGTGCATCATGTGCTCCTGTGCTGTATATATTGTGCACATCGATTTGCCACCACCTGGGTCAAAACTTCCGGTATCAACATGCGTCTGGATGCTGCGCGATGAGGAGGCATTAAGTTTCAAGATGGCCGCGCCCACAGCAGATTGCCATTGTGTCCTAGTGCTGTCACAAAGCCCCAGATGTCACTAGTGCTTGGGCAATTGAATAGGAAAGTGAAATTGCAGATGGAAATTTGTATACAAAAAGCACCGCTCAAGTGGAACTAGAAATAAAAATATACACATTTATACGGTCTATATAACGACCTAATGAGTTGCGTTTTATGATTTTTATTTGGCAAAAATTACATTTTTAAGCAAAGTTTTTCACATTAATGCCAACAAGGTAAACAAGATGAATGATGATTCGTCAACTAGTCCCGCTACTTTACATTCATAGGACAAGGATATCCATCACAAAAGACAATATACAACAGGTAGTAAAGTGAATGAACCACAGATCAGACTTTAGACAAATGTACTATTATATCACAGCTAGATCAATCCGTAAGAATGGCTCAGTCAAGTCTGTAAACAAAACACATTTCAACTCTGTAATAAGTAATAACTAAACAGCAGTATAAAACTCCACTAGTTTGTTGCCAGCTAAACATTTAATCTGAAAGGAACTTTTCGCGTCTGCTCAATGAAAATGTATAGCAAATACATTCATACAAATGCAATCATATCATCCAAATGCAGGCATAAAGAATTCCGAGAAAAAAAAGTCAAAAACCCGAACGTCAAAAGAAAAGGGGAAAAAAGCCTTACTGTTTGACACGCCCCTGCACGTAGGGTAGCTTCACCACTTTTTGACTATAAAGTATTTACTGCACAATCTTGACAGACCTGCCATATTAAGGCAGTTGTCTGACAAAAATATACATCATGGTTTACAAGCAGATGCATACTTTATTCTAAGTTTTCATCAAGTCAACCAAAATGTACCTTAGGTCAGGCACCTTATACAGCTGAAACTTTATAAATTATATTATGTTCGTGCATAGTGTCTCCTGCATATATATGATGTACAATACTGGTCAGAGGGAATGTACTCACTGATTGAAATTGATATGTAACAGTTATGACACCTTTACTTTTGGAATACTGAGTCTGTGATTTATTTCTTAAACTATTTTAGCAGGGTTTATTGCATTTGAAATCAAAGCAGTTGGAATACCGTTTAGTACAGACTCAAATACTATACGACACGCTAGGTGGCAGCATTAGCTTCCACGACGTATATGATACTGCGTCATTACTACAGTGTACACCCCAATGCATCCTTATAATACCTGGGTTTTATTAGATCCAAGGACAGAAACGGTCTAGCTTTGAAGAAGGAGTTGTCTACTCAAAGTATTGACTTTAGGGAGTGCTCATTTTTTAACAACAGGGGGGGGGCGGTGAGATTTCGCGCGGAGCGCGCGAAATTTTTTCACCCCCCCCGCTACAGGGGTCGAAATTTTTTACCCCCCCCCCCGGCAGGCCGAAAATCGCGCGCATTCGCGCCCCTTTGTAGCATAGTAACGCGCGGGCTTTTTCCCTCAAAACAGGTTGAATTTTTTTCACCCCCCCCCCAAGAGGGGTCTAAATTTTTTACCCCCCCCCCGGTCAAGGGGTCCAAATTTTTTACCCCCCCCCCCCAAATCCACCACCCCCCCCCTGTTGTTAAAAAATGAGCACTCCCTTATAATACAATACAATTTCATTCTAATTCTATGAAAAAAGTATGCTATATATCCATGCACCATGGCCTATCCATGGCATTTGATTGGCCCTTACTTGGCTGTTTAGTGCTACTGCAGGTACCTTGTACATTACCAAATAATCAACAGAGCTTATCTAATGATGTACTGGGACAAAAAACTGAGGATGAGCGTTAGAACAGCTGAAATTATCATTACCACCATTATTGTGATGCAGTATGCATGTTAAATAGACCAGGCATGATGAACAATATGTCTAGCTTCCTGAGTGCTGTTCCTCCACATGTTACAGAGGTCTGTATGATACAGAGTTGACATTTTTTGCTCGTCAAATTCCGTATCATATGGACGTTCACATTCAAATGTGGAGGTCCACATCTGCATGTATAGGTACCATTTGTGGTACAAGAAAGTATTTTCTTAGTTATTTTCATTTTCTCCACATTATACGGCACATCCGTATGATGTGGAGAAACAGCATCCTGATTGGTCATCTATGATATTCTTCCTCTTTGGCAGATTGGTAGATGCATGTATCAAGAGGTTTTGCTTTTTATTTTAAAATAATCTAGTTGGGAAAATATTACAAATACAATACCATTTATACAAGTACCAAATCTAGCTTCTTCGCGTTGCAGTTGCAGTGGAATGGCCCTTTCAAAGCCATCACAATAACACAAAAAGATGTACGTAGAAAATAAGTATGACGATCACATCCATCAGTTAACTATAAGAAAACACTTGTATAAATATTAGGTCATGGTGAGTTTAAACCCAAGAGCTTATATATTTATTAAGTGTCTTGATCATATAACGCTGGCAGACACGGTTAGTTTATTATGTTTCAATATAGCAATAAACACATTAAGATAACCCTGATAACAGTCTAATGTATAACGCGAGTTAAATATAGCAGATACTTGATTATTCATACCACACAACCCATGATCTCAGCTAGATGCGGCATGGGGCTCCCGATGACTATATCTGAGTGAATAAGGTATGTGACGCTTCTCAGTACTTTTAATTACATTAGACAACCTTATCCAATAATCCACACTGCCACAATTTCTTAACTACTTGATACACTTATTGGGTAGTTTATTATGCTGATAACACATACTAAAGATAACACGGTAGCCACCATTAAATCATGTTGTCAACGCCTGAACGGTATTTGAACCTTTGGCTCCATATTCTACGGACAATATTTGTTTGGTCATCGGTGGAGCAGGTTTCTTCAGGTAAGCAGTCTCTTTATGCAATACCTACACGTTTATAATGTGTAGATTCCAAATGTCGTATAGATGCAGTCTATTCCAGTTTAAAAAAGTGTCAACGCCCTTTCAAGACATATCCCCACATATTTGGAGGTAGAGTAAAACATGCATTATCAGATTATGTATCTTGATGCATCTCTTTCTGACGTAGAATATCCGAAAGGTAGTCTTCATGGAATTGTAAGATTCTGAGATCAAAATCATGGCTTTCACTGCGATTTTCAGAAGTTGAATCACAACTATGTACATATGAAGTGTTTCGTTCCAAAACCCAACAAATCCATTCCAGAGTTAAAGCATGTAGTACATTATGTAAGGCTACCATAGTGACAATTATAGTGCTTCAGATGTAATGTGTACACCGAGAGGACATACAGACATGAGAAATTGAATTTTTAGAGAGATTTCCTTCAAATTTCTATTAACCCATCCATGCCCTATACTTTTCTCAAAATTTGATGTCAATTTTCAAAATGGCGCTCATTGCGTTTTGGAACCAAAAGTCTTCACATATACAATATGAAACTAAAAGTAGACAGATGTTGGTGGTAGCTGTTGTTCTATGTGTATACAAATGTACGCAGTTGCATGTCCATTTTATCAAAAACGTGTTGGGAAGTGTTGGTAGTCTCCTCTATCGTTGTTATTGATATGTACTATTAATCAGACGGCAGTGCATGTGCACGGTTACTATTTGCTTTGAAAATAAATGTAATGTGCCATAGAACACGCGATTGGAAAGTATCTATTGTGCATCGTTGGACAACACTTGGCATCTCTTTAAAAGACTGTACTTGTAAACGTAATTTATGCCAATAAAAAATTGTGAAACTGAAACTGAACATATCAGGCGCAGAATCAGAAGCTGCGCAATTCCGGAATAGCACAGTGCAAGAGAAATGTCCATAGAGTCCAGCAATTGCTGACTCCCTTTCAAAATAATACCAGGCAACATTGGACTCTAAAGAGAGTCCAGCCTTGTCTGACTACGTCAGATTAAGAGTCCAGCCTTATCCATCTGCCTTTCAAAGTTAATTAATGGACTCGGTCAAATTGAATTCATGTAAATCTGGGCTCTCAAACTCAAAGAGGGTTATTTGAAGGCCTGCCACTCGATGTTTCTCTGTGTAAATGAAAATGTTTTAAAGTTCAGAACGTACAAGTTTTTTCATGTTCAGTTTGTGGATAGCACGTTTAACGGTATTATGGCGAATACTGCAACATGATTTTGACTTATATTGAGCTAAGAGGTGGTGCAATTGACCTGACCAGGCCTATGCATGCGCTAGTTTCCTAAGAGCCATGTGCCTTATACATATTTGACCCATACTTTATAATTATATCCAACACTGCCATTTTCTAAACTTGCAGAAGCCTTACGATGCCAGGCGCGATGACAACCCCAATGCAGTTGACCATAGACCCTATGCATCTAAGTGAAAGGATCCACAGCAAAGGATGGCAAGCCAGCATCTCCTCCAGGGCAAAATGGACGAGAGCCAATGCCATGCACGACAGGACATTAAGCCAGCAAACGGCTGATATCGAAAGGGAGCGGAGAGGGGTTGCCAGCCGATTTGATAAAGACAAGAAGCAATTGTCTAAAAGCCTGAAAGATATCCGTCAGCGCACGGAGGACATCAGAAAACGTAATGACCATGCCACCATCACCAGTACTATGTCAAAAGGCGGGCTTTTCCTGGGTAGCAGACGACAGGGGGCGCCAAGGTATCTCCCACAAATCGATAGCATGCAGGAATGTCTACCTCTGATCCACACACAGGCTATGCCAATTGGCGAAAACCCAAAGGGTGCAAGGAAAAGAACAGATTCTATAAAGGAAAACCAGCACCCTGAAGAACAAGGGTCTTTTCTGCCTGAAATTAAGCTAGTTTGTTCACACCACCATGAATTGAATGAGGACGAGCTGGTGGGAAAAACAGCTCCACCGTTGCTTCTTCCAGCAATTTTCAAGACGAACGTCCCTGAGGATGTCCTGAATGCGGCAGACGACAATTTCCCCGACGGCCAGA
Source organism: Harmothoe impar (assembly GCA_947462335.1). Lineage (NCBI taxonomy): Eukaryota > Metazoa > Annelida > Polychaeta > Phyllodocida > Polynoidae > Harmothoe > Harmothoe impar. Next base: position 87,997,575 of record OX381704.1, on the reverse strand, counting down.
TGTCGTCTGCTCTGTCCCAGAAGGAAATAGAGGAGGAACTACAGATGGAAGAACGCAACATGGAGGTGATACGCACGCGCATGGGCAACTTCATGGGTCATCTTCCCTATGTGGAAGAGAAGCAGCCGAAAAGGGCCCGGATGACGTCTGACGCAGCGTCCCAAGACGAAAACGACCACAACTACAACGACCTGGTTAAAAACCACACGGCGGGACGACGCCTCAGCCTCTACGTCCACGACGACAAGGAGAGTTGGTGTGGGTTAGGGAGTAAAGAAAGGAGAAACTCAAGGGACAGACGGAGGTCGAGCCTTTCAAGTCTCAGCGGATTTATGTTTTCCCCAAGTCCAAGACAACACCAGTAACACGTTGACAGACATATCATGAGTTCAAAAATTCCTGGTAGTTTTGTGGGAATTGATTTTCAAAGATTGGTACATATCAATAACTGAAAATGGTAGATAAGCTCTAAAAGCATCGCATCCCATAATAACTAGCGATAATTATTAAAAAATCCGTTTTATTGATAAATAACCAAAAAAAAATGGTATTTTTTAGTCTAAATTTGGTTCTAGAAGGAATTTTTACAGTCTGTTTCCAGTTTTGAGTAACTAATGTGATACTTAAGAAACCGGGACAATTGTCTCCCATTTTGTGTAATGAAATGGTTTCCATGGTAACCAAAAATGTCTTATATGCTAATTTTCCATATAAAACATTCTTTTTGCATTCCAAATATGGAATGTTTGCAGTAAAAATAGAACAATTATAATAAGTCTATTGAATTCTACCCAAGAAATTAGCATTGAGCATTTTTACTTGAATTAGGCACTCTCTAGCCCTTCTGGTGCCCCCTGGTGGCCAAAGCCAGTACTAAAAATCCCCCGCGGATGGGTCTTTTTGCTCGTTGGGTCACATATGTGTATATACAAGAACAGCCTATGAACAGTTGCGTGCTATCGAAATGTTTTTCCTCCGTGACACACGCCCAAATTAAAGCATTAATCCGTTAGGGCCGCATAATGCTTTAATGCGCCATGTCCTTGGTTATGATGATGCGTGAATGTAGCCCTGGCGAGTAACTGGTGAGAGCTGCATTCGTGTGTCGGTCATTTTCCGGGGTCATTTTGTATACATGAATTTAGCACTGGCCATGCAGTTACTCAACATTACTGTTTTGATGCATCACGACGACAATTACCGTAGGCCTACTTCCCCTTGCCATCCAATGATTTAAAGAATCGAAAGATTATTGTCATAATTATGCTTTTGAGGCTCTCACAAGGACCCGTGTAGTAATTCGCCTAATGCCCGGCCTACTATCGTTCTCAAATCTTTCCGTACAGGAGGGCTCTGGTAACCCTAGTATCTAGGCTCTGGTAACAACCACTATGACATTGAACTTGATCTTTGCTTGGTTTGGGCAATCCCTATACATGTACTGGCAGCTTGGAACCAGTGAACAGAAACCAGAATATATGATCAGTCTTTGCGAAAACTTTTTCATCCCACATGACATTCGGTCCTGCAAATTTGCAATGTTGCAGGACCGGTTACATTTTTGGAGAACCGGATAGCCACATATTATGACGCTTTCTGCATTTTAAGTATAAAAGAATTTTGTCCATCAAAAATATATTTTATTTGTAATCATTTATGGGCAAATCAGGATAAATATATAGTTTTACATAGTATATTGACACACATATTTCACCTTTAGAAGCCCAACTGAATTCTTCTAGTTCAGAAAAGCCCAACATGCAACTGGACATTCGGTCCTGCTACACTTGTGAATCTGCTGGACCGGTGGCATTTTAGGAGGACATTGCCACTGTCCTGCATGTTTTGGCAAAGACTGTATGATGGGAGTTCCCGTTCTGGTTCCTATTCGTTGGTTCTAAGTTACCAGTAGGGATTGGCCAAACCCTGCAAAATCAAGTTCAATGTCATAGTGGCTGTTACCAGAACCAGAGCCTTCTTGTATGGACGGATCTGGGAACGAGAGTAACTGTCCTGTACAGTGATAGATTGAGCTACCTTGTTGCCCTTATTCGGTTGACTTCACACATGAATGTCACCTACTAGCATTGACCTTGTTGTTAACTACCAGGGGTTGTTTACTTGTATACTATAGTAATTTACATACGACCGACCTTAGGGTACTCAGCTTGGGAATTTTGGGGCATATATATTAATATGTGGTATACTATAGGATGGGCGTTCTGGGTGACTGGAGCAAACAGAACAACATTCGGTTAGGGCTATATAATAGGCTTTAGTAATTTGCAAAGGGTTGCAAGATATGCACATCACTATCATATAGGCCTATCCATCACTTGAAGTGTACTGTTGGGACATATTTTATATTTTACAACACCATGCAATTTATGTATATTAGAGAGACGGACATGTGCACTTTGGTTTAATAGCATGTACGGTATGCCTGTTGCGGAAGACTAGATTCGCACCGAACATTTGGGTGCTGGTGATATTGGTTTAGTACTGGATATGGGCTGAGGATGGAAAATATTGACAGCGGTGGGATTCGAACCCACGCCCTCGAAAGGACTGGTGCCTTAAACCAGCGCCTTAGACCGCTCGGCCACGCTATCCTTGTGATCACCGTTCCTGTACCTGTATTTAATTCATCCCAAAAGTGTGTTCAAAGTACCTCACATCTTCAATCCAATAGTCTAAAGAGATATGGATTGTCCAAAGCTACTTTTTTAAATATTGAATTTTGAAAATTGAAATTAACTCGGTAAGGCCAAAGAGGAAAATCACCGTAACTCAAAGAGCAGTAGTAGTAAAAATGAATAGATTCTGTCTAAACTGCCCCATAACATCTCCGTCAGATCACTTGCCAAATAATAAACATATTTTTAATGTAAGGTCCCGTGTATTTATTTTTTTGGTTTTGGATCATTTTCTTATGAGCCCTACCTACATTATACTAAAAGAGCCCATATACTGTGAGAGCACCCACACAGCCAAAAATAATTTTCTTACCCCAAGAAAATACTAGAATCAAGATGAAATTTTCTCAATTCAAGGAATAAACTCATTCTGAGTTTTTACGTTTATCTTGTTTTCAGAAAGGGGAAGCTAAAAAAAAAATCTTATATTTTTCTAGTATTCTTCTAGAAACAAGTATTCAAGATGATTTTTCTTTAGGAATTTTCTTAAAACTGGTCATTTGTGCACCCAACAAGATTATATCTCATATTCCTGAAATAAGAAAGTTATATTTCTAGATTTAAGATTGCCATGTCTTGAAAATCTGCTCAGTTAAGAACTAACCTGAAACCATGTGTCCAAAGTGTCAATTATTATGCAAGTATACTCTATTATGTAATGCCTTCACCAATTCCTTCCATTATTTGGGAATTTTATAGGTGTGGAATGTGAGTTCAGTTAGGTTCCATATGGATCAAGAATACGGACTACTAAATAAGAATTATTTTCTTAAATTAAGAACATTAGTTACATGTTGTGCCACAAGAGGCCACCACTATGCAATACAACAACTTTCTTATCAAACGGGGTATACATTTCTGCCTCAAATTAAGTCCCAAAGAAACAGAAGAGGGTAAAAATATGTGGGAAAAGGGGAAATTTGTTAGGGATTAATTTGATGTAAGAACCCTTGTTCCCGTGAATGAATTATAATAACTATAGGGAGAAATGATAAGAGACACCATTTGCTTGATAATATCATTTAAATAAAGGGAAGGATAACATGTCCCATTACATGAAGTGAAATGACTTTGAATAAAGGTCTGTTTGCTTAAACTTCTATTGTAGCTACAAAAAGCTGCATTTAATCTGATGAACCTCTCTCTGATGCTCTGGCATCAATCCTTTTCTCTCTAACACTAAAATTAAATATAATCATACCCCTTTCCCAGGCAAGAATGTCAATCTTGTTTATTTACTCGAATAAGAAATTGAAACTTACTCAAGAAAGAGGTTTTCTAGAAAAAAGGGCCAGTCCGTAAGAAAGATTTTCTTATTCTGAGAAATATGTCAGGAAATATCATCTTGATTCCAGTATAAGATACTTGATTTAAGAATTTCTTTCTTGTTTGTTTTTCTTGTTTGTCTTTCTTACTCTAAGTATATTAAACTCAACCATGCTTTCAAGGAATATTTTGTTATCCTACGGACAAACTTGTTTTAAGTTTATTTTACTTAAAACAAGAAATATTTTCTGAAAATGAGAAAATTATTTTTGGCTGTGCAGTACTGCCCTCTCCTTACTATGTTTTATATTATGAATGTTTTTGAATTATTGGATACTGTCCAAATGCCTGGCGTTTGAATTAGTTTTTTTGACACAAGAATGTTATATATGTGGTGAGATTTGTACTTATTTATGTGCTAAAATGACATAGAATTACTACTGGATTACTCCATCTCACCTTTGGCTCGAATCTAAGGACTTTACTACACATGTAGAGGATTGTTTGCCAAAATAAAACTCAAACTCAAACTCTTCAGATGGGCGCCGGTATTTTTGTATAAGCGTCAGGGTTAGAGTAATATTGGAATATTTTATATACAAACTAAGCACTAAATGCTGAACTTTTATATAGACCTGTCTTGTAATAGCACCGGGGATAAAGACTGGCAAATTTAAAAACTAGCATCATAAATGGATCGATGGTATCTACATGTATAACACTGATACACCCCTTCATCAGAGAGCCTTCATTATGCTACGCACAAATGTCATTGTTCGTTACTTTTGATCATGCTGTTTTAACCCTTAATTGATTTTACCACCAAACACCTAATTACTCCTCCATGAATGTATAATAAATAACATGCTGACAGAAGTACAGATGATTCATGATAATTTTATTTTCACCGTTGGAGAGAACATTGCACACGTTGGTTACCCTGATGTTTATAACATTAAGACCTGAATTGTGCCTGAGGACAATCTGATTATGCTCATTTGAAATGATAATGTTATCAAGACCATGTGCACTTTCAAGGACACTACCGTTGCATTCCTGCACATACAATTATTACAGTATAACTATAAATACTTCAAACAAACACATTGATTTATGTACGGTATTTGAGTATTAGAAAGTCAGGTTGAGCTATCAACCGCTCATTGCGTGTTATTTATCACCGGAAAACCATCCAATTATACAACAATATAAATTGTCTTAAAACAATTAGGTGGTGGATGGGGACAAGGATGTTACAATTCCAGACTATATAAGGCATAGTCTTAAGTGGTATATGCTATCACATTAAAGGCTCGCTTGAATGTTTACTTACATGTATATACTTTTATGGCGCCTCTATATGGAAAGTAATACTGTGGTTTGGTGCCCTTGCCAGTTTTGCTGGCAGTTGCATGATAGAGTTTATGTATTTATGATACTAATACATATCTGATATCATAGTTATACTACCGTAATAATTTGCGCAAAAGCCGCGGCTTCTATGCAAGAATTTACGATGGTCTAACTTTACGGTTTGTGAGTAATACAAAGCGGAACAAAGCTACAACTATAGTATGCAGTGTCTCGAAAATACGTCTAATACCTGTGTCAAAATGGAATGCATTTGCATCATTACGTATATCTATGGCCACCCAGTGATATGGCACATTAGCCTACATGCGTAGATGTATTGATATTAGCGGGTTGTTCTAGATTATAAATATAAATATAATATTATTCCCTGTGAGCAGGTGAGTGAGCTGCCCATGTGAGTTGCTCATACAGTAGTATAGAGCTGCTCAGGACTGGTTCTGTTCTCAGGTAAGGCGAAGTGGATGTTGTTGATGAGCTCACAGTACCAGCGCCCCATCTGGCGGACTCTTGGCATCACAGAGAATATGGCACTCAGACGGCTGAAGGCATCACCATGGTTTTCTGTGGTGGGAGAGTCAATGGAAGGGGTTTAAATTATGGTCAGGTATAGTTTTTTTTTGGACAGGTAACAGATTGGAAAATGGAAATTGTTTCTTTAATTCAATGACGTATAAAGCTATACTGTACTTTGAGCTTCAAAGTGTTAGGGTATTATTAGTGAATTAGAAGAAAAGACTGTTGGTATCCACATTATATGGTATCATCCTACACTGTTCTTACGCCAATGACAAGTACTTACTAAGTCCTATATGAATCATCATAAGGAAATATTTTGGAAGATCATCAACTGAAGCGACTAAACCTTTATGACTATACAAAATGTAGATGGTAAGGACACTCTTGGCGACATACTGTGATGATATTGCCATTGAATGTTTCCTACTTTATGGTGCTAGTCACATATTTAATGACTGTGGATATTGGGCAGATGAGATGGAGGGGACATTATTATCATAAAGCTTTAAGAAATTCACCTTCGACATATGACGCCAATGCGGCAATGTACTGTTGACGAACCTCTGCTATGACTCCGCCATCATGTAAACCAGGTTGGTCTAAAAGAAGCAGTGAGAAAAGAAATGTGAAAGTGAAAGACAAAATAATGGTGAAAGTGCATGTATAGAGAAAATAAGTGGTATAACCCTTGACAGGGATATATGTATACGCCTACATCAATATAGATATACCCCCTGCCACGTGGCATTAACACGCCAACGACTTAATGCTACTGACACATGGGGTCTTTCCATGATAAGGTTAATTATGTGTTTGCTGGTTTTACCTGAATACTAGTAAGATTATCTATTATCAAAATGTCTTTTTCGTTCACATTAATTTTGCCATGACATCACCTATGAAAGTCCCCTATAAACATCTTTCTCCCTGAAACAGCCATTCCGATTAAGATGTCATACCACTCCGAGGGTGAGCGATATTTTCTTTTTCTCTCATATTTCATCGTTTTATTATTGTGTCTTCATGCTCATATATTTCCAACCAAGTCCTTGGATTTAAATTTTTAGATTTAGATTTTATTTTTGAAAATCGTTTCATGAATAAGAATAATTTATGAAAGAAAAAAAAGAAAAAAGAAAAGAAATCCAATGTCATGATTGGTACATACCCGCTGCTATAAGGCAGAGCACGAAGAGTAGGCACGATTCGATATTGTCCAAGTTGAGGAGCCGGACGGTTTTACTGATGCTCAGCGTGGTCTTTAAGAACTTGAAGTGAATGTGGTTCTTCTGGCGGTAGGCATCTTCGAGTTGAGAATCCAGACTACGGTTGTCGAATACGGCCGAGGAGAGAATGCGTGTCTCGGTGCTACCGAGTCGGATGAGTGTGTACTGATCTGCTCGGTGAATCCTATCGAATCCTGTGGTGATCAAACAAAGGATGTTATTAGATAGTACAGTCAACTCCCTCTAATGTGGCCACCCTTGGGACTATGAAAAAGTGGCCGCTTTGGTGGGGTGGCTGCATTGGAGGGGGTCATTTTCTTTACATTGTAGTATGTCTGGGACTATGAAAAGTGTCTGCATTAGAGGGATTGGCTGCACTGGAGGGGTGGCCGCTAAGAGGGAGTTGACTGTATTAGATGTAATACAGTTCTCAACTTTAACTGTTATCTAGAATATGGTAGACCGTTCGTTATAAGGCTGGAGAAGCGTCTACAGTTGGTTATAGTGTAACAGTGCACGGCGCCACTACCGGACAGCCTAACAGTCTAGATAATTACGTAACGTTGTACATTTCACTGTACAGTGAACGTCCCAACTTGAGGGCCAATCAATGCCCATCATGGAGTGGAGTATATTGTGGCTGTAAAGGGTAATTATGTTACATTTCTTTGGATATTGTGGGTTTATTGGTGGCGTTACGGTTGTAAATGTTGTATGAAGATAATAGACAACTCCTTCGTCACACTATGACTTTATACGTTGTGTTTTATTGCACTGAGATGCATTCGTACATAAAGTTGTGATGGACAGTGAAAGTTAAGAGTAGAAAGACAATCTTCTCAGATCTACTTTCGTTATTTCCTCTCGGAATTTTAGTTTCCAACGCAATCGGGAGGGGGGGGGGGTTGAGGATATGCGTTGTTATTAGACACGCCTCATATCGTCGCATACCACCGCGCCAAAGCGGGGCATACTCTTGCCCTTATATAACATATAACCTACATGTCTTCGATACAAAACAAATTAATATCAGTATAGAAAGGTCATGGAGGCTTACCTGGGAGAGATTTGGCAAAGATGACAAAATTTGTGATATTCTGAATGACTCCACCGTCCACATTTCCATTTTCCAACGCTAATAGCTGAATTGAAACAAAACGAAAACAGTATAAGTAAAAGGGCAATTAATTAGAAAACAATTATGCTACGAAATGAAATTAATGTATCGCCCATGGGCATGGGACCATAGATGGAAACAGCATGGGCCTTTATAAGTATTATGCACGTCATGGTTGATGATAAATTGTATTTTGTCCGTATGTATAACACTGATGAGTTATACAACACTAATGTTGCAGCTGTGGGATATGCACCTAATGATTTACATCAATTAAAAGAGGATAAATATCCCTCTATACATCCAGGACTCACATTAAAAGAAAACGCGATGTGAGATAAGAAATGAGTGTACTGAATGGTGTGGAAAGTGTGTACATTTCCTGATGCTCGGAGAACTGTGCCAGGATCGGGAAAAGCCATTAGAATCGGTCACGTTCTGATAGCTATATAGGGGAGGCGCGGGCGGCCTAGCGTGACGTACTAAGTGTAAAGAGCCATTGTTTTTATCTTTGTGGGATTGTTGATTTCGTGTTCTTATTCATGGGTCATATAAAATGGAGTTAAATACAACCCGGGACACGGTATACTGACCAGCCAAGGATCCCTCGCGGGTTTATGTTGTATGTATAGTTTATAGCTGGGTGTTTATCAGTTTATAATTTGCGGTTGTTTATAGTTTGGTTGGTTTTGCAGGTGGGTGTTGTCACTTAGATTTTATCGACAGGCTTCTAAGTATTACAGAAAGACCTTTCCCCTGGACATAAATACATGTATAATTCATCATACAAATGTGGCGACCAAGTTGAAACAAAAATGAATTGGGCATATCGATAGTTGACGGGTGGTTAATTTGTTGGCCTTTAAGTAAGGCAGGTTGATTTCTAGTCTGATGCACATAACTGGATTGAAATACAAGTTATCTACATGAGATCCTATATGCAGGCCCAATGTACGAGGATATATATAAGCTAGTGTTTTCTTTGTGTAACGGTAGCTCTATATGCATGTTTCACCTGGAGGAACATTCCAAACAGATCTTACAAGTAGATGACTACTAACGTCTACTAAAGATGCTACAATAATACATGATAAAGATACTTACCCCAGGTAGGGTCGTCACCGTGTTGGAACCAGGGTCTAGGGTGATGCACACTTTCTGTGGCTCGTACAAGCTTAAAGTGGTCGAGATGAGCTGACGCTGCTCCGGGGTCATCGAATTCACCTCCAGGGGCACGGAACGCTGCCAGTATTGGATGACTTCCGGTTGTGGCCGATGGTCCCAGCCTCCGTTGATATCGTCAGAAGGGGCAACGCAGATATTGCCTTCTCTGACCTTCTCAATGGCTTCCCGAAGTGGCAAGGGATAGGCTGCATTTGGAATGTCTCCCCCATACCCATAGCCACCCCTCCCTGCTTGATCAAACGGCCGTTGTGTCTGAGCATTGCTATAATTACATAGTTCTGTGCGCTGGATAGGTTGCTCTTCAGGCAGACCATTGTAAGGGAGGAATTCATGTGGGGCGCTCTGCGGGGACAGCTCTTGAGATACCGGGCTGGATCTGGGCGATGAGCAGCTCGAGGCACCGTCTGAGGTGCTCCCCCGGCGGTGGTGGGACAGGGTGCTGAGGTCCATGGGGCTGGTGGGACACTGGAGGAGGGCCAGGTTAGGGTCGGCCATGTCTGTGTCGCTGCTACTGCTGCAGGTGCTTGCCGACTCCACGTCCTTTTGCTTCTTTCTGCGTCCAAAGCGGATACCTGTAAGACAAGAGTAATCATTGGTTTGGGTTTTACAACTCCGGTTTACATCCCTGTTATGTTTCTTACAGGTATGGTTACCAATACAATGGTAGACATGATATTCGACTTATTTTTCTTAAATTAGTTTCCATTCCAGTCTTACCAAGGAGTTCGAGATACAATAACTTAATAGTACGCAACACTATAGCCTCTTTACACATCATAAATCAATGTGCCATATTGGTCTTGTAATGTTAACGCAACCGTTCCCGCTGCTGTAGACGTTGATAGATCAGTTAACAGTTGGGGCCTTGCCCTGGAAGAGTATCAAACTAAGTGTGCCTACCTTCTAGGGACATGCCCACTTCTACACACCGCTGGAATCTACACAGGCGGCAAAGGTTACGGGTCCTGGGATTCATCCTACAGGCAAGACTGTGCTTACATTTGTAGGTAATGTGCTCCTCCAGACCCCTACGGAAGAACTTCTGCAAAGGAATAACACGGTTTCTTAAACATCAGGTGCATCACATAGACACCAGTAATACTACAAAATGTATCCCATTATCCCCATTTTAAATGGTGTACATAAATGTACCATTTCTTATGACCTTTTACATTGCTTAATCCTCAGGGGGGATAAAAAAAGCAAATGAGAGGTTTGGCTTATATTTTGGATTTGTTCCAGAGGTGATGATTATGTTTAATCTTAGATGGAGTAATTGTGAACACTCACCCTACATATTACATTCCTTACTCTAATTGAGACCTATGTATCTATAATGACACATATTACACGTAACCAAGCTAACAAAAATACATCATTTTTGCCGACCCTGAGATCACAAGGGTCGGCATGCAGCACTGGTGGATAGACCTAAACTGTCCTTAGGGGCTAAATCAAGCCTACCTTGCAGCCTTCACATGTGAACACCCCAAAATGTAGACCATTTGCCGAGTCCCCACAGACAGCACATGTGGGTTGACCTCTCAGGGGTAATTGCTTCTCAGGTCGTTCTAGAAAAAGGACAGAGTAAGTATTATGTAGGTGCCATTGTTGATGGTGGTTTGTAGGCGTATTTTACAGGCTCAAAATAACTGTAAACATAAACACATATGGCATTCAAAACGCATTATGTGAACTATATGGGTGGGTTAATGGAGGTGATAGGGGAACATAGAAAGTAAAATGACGTCATGTCCCATATGTAGGAGTACATCCCCTTGCGTGTATGTCAGTGTCAGTAATATATGGATATATGGGTATCTCTATTTATTACAGGTGGCCCATCCTACCATGACCTAAGGAAGTGGGTTTATTGTAATTTATGGGTAAATAATTGTGTGGGTTCTGGTGCAATTGCCTTGGTGGGTAATAAATATATGGCAGGACCGAGTACATGTGCGACAGGTATGTCTGTAATACCTACATTATATGTGTGTGTATATATATATATATATATATATATATATATATATATATATATATATTATATATATATATATACATATATATATATATATATATATATATATATAAAATATATATATATGTGTGTGTGTGTGTGTGTGTGTGTGTTTTCTACCTCAAACACATTGATTTATTAATTACTCTTCTTCAGGCATAAGATGCCTGAACACATTCGTTGCAATTTAACTGTCCTTTACTATTACTAATGCCAAGTATATACCAGCATGGTATTACGGGTGATAGCTTAGATAACGGTCTTACCTTTGCGCTTCATACCAGCGCTGAGGCACTTGGCGTATCGGCAGGCCTTGCAGGAGACCCTGGTGGCCTCGTTGATATCACAGTTCCGGCGTCCAGTGCGGCACTTCATGGCACGGGTCTCCCCACTATAACGTACAAAGAAGGTCTTACAAGGCAAACAAGTCACAGCACCGTAGTAGATCCCCCGTGTAGGCTCCCCGCATACTGTACATGCCTTGGTGGTCTGTAACTCCCGGGATGGTTCCTGGCTATCAAGTTCAGTTAGGGCTGAGGACAGGTTGTCAGCAAATGTTTGCTGAGTGTCTGACTGGGAGCTGCTCGAACGGCCAGGTGAGCTGCTCGGGGATATACTGTTCGTGCTGGGTGAGCTGCTCAGAATGTCATGTGGGCTGCCATGTGAGCTGGTAGGGGTGCTCGTTGAGTTGTGCACGTTGTGTGGGCTGCTCGGGTTGCTATGTGACTTCTCTAGATTAATTGAAGAACTGTCCGTTTTGCTAAGTGGGCTGTCAATGTTTTGTGAGCTATTCATGTTGCTAGGAGAGCTATTCATGTTGCTATGTGAGCTGTTCATGTTGCTAGGTGAGCTGTTCATGTTGCTAGGTGCCCTGTTTATGTTGCTAGCAGGGCTGTGCATGTTGCGTGGTGAGCGGTCCATATTGCTAAGTGAACTGTTCAGGTTGCTAAGTGAGTAATCCATATGGCAATGTGAGTTGTTATGGCTGCTTGATGAGGCGTTCAGGTTGCTCGCTGAACTGCTTGGATGGCTTGCTGAGATGCTCGGTGGTTTTTGGGAGCTGCTCTTTGGGCTCTGGGAGTTGGTAGCATGAGACATGGCAGGAAAACTGTTTGTGGAGCTACTCATAGACCTGTTCACAGAATTGGAAGGAGCACGCTGGGAAATCACAGATGTCCTTGTATTTGGGAGATCAACGTTAAACATGTTAGTTAATGACGTCATGGCGAGTAGACTTTGTAGAGATGACCTTGGTTCTTCATTTGGGACTGTGACTTGGTGAATGGTCGGAGATTCGCCTCTGCTTTGTCGTGGTTGGCTATATGTGTTGTTGCTTACAATCGACGCCATATTTAACAACGACAGCTTTATCACCATGTGTTGGGAGTAACCGACCGTCCCGATCTAATCACCGAATGGAAATGACAAAAAGAACGTTATTTGTGACGTGTCATTTAGTGCGTGTATGAACGATCGAAATTTAGAAACATTAAAAAACGTGTATGACACGACCAATATTGACGTAAATGTGACAGAGTTCGAGCCGTGTCAACCTTACTTGTACTATACGTTCTAGAGATTATTACATGGTACAATTATATGGCACATTAACCTAACATAATCAATTATTTCTGCTGAAAAATACCTTTTTGTGAAAAAGACTTTAGTGTTCCTGACAGAATCATGCACATGTCTCTCGGTAGTATTTATGGTCAGTGCTTCAATAGACAGTTCTAGCAATACTAGAATTCGGACAGACATAGGAATCTACATAGCCATACACGATATTGTGATATATAGAGAGAGAGCGGCTATTTCTATACCAGTTGTGTATATTTAGTTTAGACCCACAGGGCAACGTTATTTATAGCCCTCTCAAATGAATCTCACAAATAAACCTGTAATGATATGGCATTTTAAATAATGGCAAGTACTCTATACCATTTTGTAATTTGTTGTATATTTTCTCTTTCTATCAGCATACAACTGGAGTATTTTGTTACTCCTAAAGTTTATTACACCTAAAAACTATCTTTCCACTCCACCGCTCTGTCCTTCTACTTTAAATACATGTACCTATGGATTGCTACACTTGCTAAATATGCAGTAGATTTCAATCACTCCTAATACATGTACCGTGTATGCAACACGTTTTATATGATGCATATATAAAAATAATTAGCAAGATTATTAGGTATTATATTATATTATTCAAAACATGTACAGTAGATGTGTAGTTTTGTTGGACTCACTCAAAAAATATTTCCAAAAACAACGAAGGGTAGTCTGAAAATCCTGCATGTTTGGTGCAGAAAATTCTTAACCCACATTAGAGCCCCTGAAAATGTTTTAAACAAAAATGTGAAACTTAGCTAAATCATTAGCAGATACGACACACTGTTTTCCTTTATTGAAATGTAATCAACAATCATGTATTGTATAAGACCCGTTCCTCCTTGTTGACAAATGCATACCAAATGCGACATTCGCTGTACATTGCCAAATGAAATGGCCCTTTTGGTCACACTTGTAGAAATCATGAAATGTTTACAAACCTCTCTAAGATGCCAAGGCATACATGAATGAATAAACACTTAAAGAAACATAATTATATACAGGTATATGACACATTCACAAGGCATTGCAGTTGCACTGCGTGTCAGTGCTTTCATCTCCAATAGAATTCCCCTCCTAGACTATTTCAAAGCATCTCCCAATAGCGCCAGTTTTATATTTTCATACATACTTAATCTATACAAAACTCACTTACCTTCAATCTATAATGCTGTTTTTGTGAATGATGCCAATGAAGTTGGGACACTGCCTGGATGCGGTGGTTTGTTGATTATCCGTCGGTGGAAGGCACACTCACTGCTGGCAGACCAGTGTTGGAGTGTGGGTATACTGAGAGATGACTTGGGACTATAGTACCCTGAGCCTCTGTGGATGTATATGTCAACAAAGGGGACGTTTTATGCCTCGATATGGACCGCTGCGCACCCAGGCGCCGCACACCTGAGCTTCTGGGCACTCTGGGTATATGGGAGGAGCAGCCTGTCATGTGCCGCAATATATATGGAGATATCATTGGCTGTGGGAACAGTAAATCGGACCATTATTAAGGTTAGTTATTATAAGCAAAACAGTGCCGGGTCCCCCCCCCCCTTTTTTTTCTCTCTCGCCACTTTCTGTTTTTTATGGTTTGTAAATCGGACAATTATTAAGGATTTTAGAGCGAAAACCCTAAATGCAGCCCTACAAATGAGATAAGCAAAAGAAAAGTTTCAAGAAAAGTAAAAATTCGACCGGCTGGGCCTGGTTTATCAGACCATGTTACCGGAAACAAACTTTTTTTTCATTTTGTACTAAAGATCATGACATTGTATAGCTTTTGCTAATGGGCCGAATTACCAGGACCAATGGAAAGAATACAGTGGCAGGCTCAGTCTCACGACTTTGTAACGATTGGATCGTTTTTGACCGGGTGACGTCTTTGACGGGTGACGTCTTTGACCGGGTGACGTCTTTGGCCGGGTGACGTCTTTGACCGGGAGGCTAGAAAAGGGCTTTTTTTATTTTTTTTTATTTTTTCTCATATCTCTACTATTTGTAAAAGTATGTGGATGGTTATTGCAAAACACTTTGGACAGTGTAGCTCTTCAAATTCCACATAACATAGAAAGTGAAGTCTTTGACCGGGCAGAGGAAAAAATATAACATTATGCTATAATGCATATAAAAGGGGCTACATATGAATATTAAAAACTTTAAATCAATTTCATATAGTGTGAAAATATCCTTTGACTTTCTCCACCCATTTCTTACTATATAGGTCTAATTTATGCTATAATAACGTTTCCCGGTCAAAGACGTCACCCGGTCAAAGACGTCCACCGGTCAAAGACGTCACCCGGTCAAAGACGATCCAATTGTTACAAAGTCGTGAGACTGAGCCGGCAACATGTTTTACTGCGGAGACAAATGCATAAGGCACCACCCTAACCCACAAACCATATGATCCTTTTTGTCCAGGACTAAAGGTGGGGGCACAGGAAATGTATTGTAAATATTTCAAAACCTGCTGACATCTGGTTTTGCTCCAGAAATCACAGAAATCTTTTTTACATTGTTATAGTTTGTGCTAAAGTGGAATACATCTGGGATCGAGCTGGGCACTTCGAATCTGGGCTGACACATCTGGGTTCCTACTTATAGCCCTGCATATCTGAAATGGAGAAAATTTAATGTGCTTAAGGTGCTCGATTCACAGAGAACGTTATCTTACTGACAAGGTTGGCTGACGACCTTGGTTAAGGGGTGTCCTTGATAAACGAATCATGCCACACTTAGAAAGGTGTATCATGCAGTACATTATTATTCACCTTTATCACAACGTTAACCAGTCAGTTCTGATTCTCTGTAACAATAAAGAGGGAATCGCCTAGTTGGCCAGAGAGTTGCATGTGAAAGACTATAGCTGGTGTGGTATTTGGGACCGTGGAGCATTGAGATTCCAGTATACTACATTTCAATTACCAATTAGCAGACCATGTCCCTTCTCTAGTGCGTCACATTAATGGCAGTGTCCCAAATGCCTCGGGACCACCTATCAAACACTGTTTAAAATGTTAGCAAATGATATGAACAATTTTATGAGAGAGTTTAAAAAAGTTCTGTTGACTTTGAATACTCATTTACCAAGGTAGATGCTGGGACACCCTTTTTGTGTCCTTTGAAATTGTATAAGTCAAAATACTGGCTTTGGGCTGATATCACATCTGGGCCTTTTTTGCTAAGATAAATGTGTGTTTATGAAACTGGAAAATGCCTGCAAAATGTCTTTGATAGACCAGGTGTCTAACTTCCTGTTCAGAGTGCCTATGGACATGTCAGATATTGACATAAAATAGACACCATTCTATGATGTTTAAAATGTCTCTCAGAGGTATCCAAATTATGCTAGCTGATTTACAATCACTACTGTGGGCAGGTATAGTCAAAACTGGTATAAATGCCACCCTACAACATGCCCCCCTGATGTCCTGTAGATATCTTTATATCACGTCTTTATGATATGTCCAAATTAAAATGTTTTAGACATCTTTCACAGCTGGTCATATAAAATGTCACTTTTGTTATGGTAAAAGGTATCACCGCTGAGCATGTCCTTTCTATGTAAATAGTTTGATGTAAAATACAGACGTGAAAAAAACATGCCAGAAACCACATAGAAGCCATTTGCATATGAGACATCTTGGTGACCAAAATCGACATCATTAAATGATGTCATCACCCATCACAGAATTATCCCGCTAGTGAGGAATACACTCCGATTGCATTCTATTTTATGATATCAAAATGTATATAGATAGCGAATTATATGTGTATGATTATGTACTTTTTCCATTAGCACAACACACAATATTTCATGTGTGAGATGAGACAACGGAAAGGGAATCACTTATTTCATTTCATCGTTAATGGAATTACTCTGTTATATTGATGAGAAAATGAAAGTAATGGGGGGAGGGCAGAGAATGCGAGGAAAAAAGATTACATTTCCTCCGTGTTTAGTTAATGTATGAAGCAAACAAGAAAGATAATACATAAAAAGATAGAAAGAAAAAAAGAAGGAGGGAAGGAAGGAAGGAAGGAAGGGAGGAAGGAAGGAAGGAGGGAAGGAAGGAAGGAAGGAAGGAAAGAAGGGAGGAAGGAAGGAAGAAAGGAAGAAAGGAAGAAGGGGAAAAGAAACACAGAATAAAAAGAAAATAAATAAAGAGGAAGGAAGGAAGGAAGGAAGATGGAATCAAATAGACAGTCTGAAAGTGAAAGAAAGAAGGAAGGAAAGAGAGAACGAAATGGGAAGATGGTGATCAGACCAGGCACCATGGATGGAGCTGGAGACGTTGTGCATGGGTGAACCTTGAATGTGGTGTGCAACGTAGTATAACATGTAGGACCTACCTAAAGTCTAGCCTATAAACTGCGAATCAGAACCAGCTTTAATTTTACACCAAACACCCCTTCTCTTATGGAGTGCGGCTTATACGAGTTGTTTTCTTATTGTGTTTTTTTTGTGTGTTTTTTTCTTTGGGGGGGGGGGGGGGTTGGTACAGTCCTAAGATAGCTATAATAAAATATAAACTAACCCCCGATTCGGTTAAGGGTGCGGCTTGTACGAGACTTACTGTACACAACCAGGATGTCGTATTGTCAAATTTGGACATACACCTTTATGCATGCACCAATTACCCTATATACTGTTATATAGTTGTAATAGTTTATGGACATCGAAATTTGAACTCGTCAGACAGTTATAACTATTATCCATGTCTCTTTTTGCATGTCACTGGAAACCGGTCCGCGTCAGACGCTTCCACACCATCCTCCGTGACATTTCTGCCTTTTGGCGTAGTTATGATGAAGCAGCAGCTGTCTTAATGTCCGACCTGACATTTGCAATGTACTAATGATAAAATATATGTACAGGCGTGGTCAACTCTAACGAAAATGATTCGCAGGGTGACATAGCTCACATTCCAATGTAATCTCAACTGAGGCACAAGGCTGTCGGTCGTGTACACGTAACCAGATGGATATGTATGTCCTCACCCGACCGTAATTATTTATAGTGCTGCAGCAGGGCAGACCGCAGTAGGTGAACACCCATCATCGAAATATACTAAGCAACACCCTATATCACTGGAAAGCTATGGTTTTGAGGATTATTGATATGGCGGGTGTAAAAAAATATATTGGGAGGGTTTTTGTCAAGGTCAAGGTCAAAGGTCAAGGTCACACAAAATAGAAAATGTTGCTATATTTCAATAAATTGTGAATATTTCAGGAAATATAACAGCTATTCTTTTGATTTTTGGGGTCAATGTAGGCCCCATATAGGTTTATCAAATTCTCTAAAAATATTTGACCTTGAAGTAGGTCAAGGTCACCAAAAGTAGGTCAAATTGGCTAAAAATTAGGATTTTTAGTTGAAACACTTCATTCAGGGTTGTCCCAAAACAACAATTTCGAGTCTAAAGTGCTGGAAATCGGTACGTGGGGGCACAGGGACATAGGGAATAGACACCCCAGATTTCATAAGAAAATTCATAATTTCTCCAGAGATATCCTAGGGTCAACGCCAAACTATATAGAGGTCATGAGTGAAAATTCATGTGTTGGACATCCTAGGGTATAATAGGGGGGGAAGGTGGGCATAATGTCCATATTCAAATTTAGGTTGAGTGAAATTCTATACTACTTTGAGGGTAGGTACCCCCTTATTTGGGTATGCTGATTTCAGATCGACTGGGTGTAGAATGATACAGGTATAGGAACAAGGTCAAACCCAAGGTCAAAGGTCAAGGTCACCCCTTCAAAGGCTCAAGTCAGAAAATATACTTATAATGGCAGTGCTCATTTGATAAAAATAGCACAGCTTTAATATTATGTGCCATGTTAGAACTATATAGGGTCAACATGCATACAAAGGTCACATGCTCTTTGCCAAGGTCAAGGTCATTTTTCTCAAGGTCAAACATGGTAAAATTGGCAAATATGCCATACAAACCATCATTCAAATATCCCGTACTATTAGGAATACCATCGAGATGAAATGTTGCTATTTTTTAATCAATTGTGAATAGCTTAGGAAATGTAGTAGCTATTCTTTTGATTTTTGGGGTCAGTAAAGGCCTCATATAGGTTTTTAGATTTCCAAAAAATATTTGACCTATAAGTAGGTCAAGGTCACCAAAAGTAGGTCAAAATGGCAAAAAAATGTGGGTTTTCTGGGGAAACACCTCATTCAGGGCTGTCCCGAAGTGACAATTCTTGTTCTAGAGTGCTAGGAATTGGTATGTGAGGGCACAGAGACATAGGGAATAGACACCCGAGATGTCATGAGAGAATTTATAATTTCTCCAGAAATATTGTAGGGTCAACTTGAAAATAAATAGAGGTCATGATCAAAATTCATACTTTGGACATTTTTTGGTTTGATTTTAGGAATTAGAATCTGGTGTGTAGTCATACAGGTGTTGGAACGAGGTCAAATTATGTGGTCAGAAGGTCAAGGTCACCCCAAAATTGAATCATATAAGATAAACATGTGCCTCTACATGGGTACCCACAATTTTGACTGTGTCGTCATGTCAATTTTTAGCAGAAGAGTTGTGTCATTGTGTCGATTTTTAGGTATATAAGAACTTAGAGAAAAATCCCTGTGGGTCAATTTTTATCTCTTATTTTCCTGTATCTGTCGTTTTTTAAAAGGGCCTAAAAGGGCCGTGTCACTGTGTCGCCCCGTGTCAACTTTTACCTATGTAGAGGCGCAAACATGCCTAAGAAAGTTGCATGACCTTGGCCAAGGTCAAGGTCATATTTCTCAAGGTCAAACATGAAAAAACTGTCAAAAAAGTAATATATGCTATCTTTCAATACTCTTTACTCATAAGAATAGCACCTCAGATATGACTTCTGATGTTCACATAATGCTTAAATTTGTGAGAAATATCAAATATCACCATGGGAACAGCAAGCAAGTAACCAAAGTCAAATATCATTATTAAACCAGATCAAATCAGAAAGATTCCTTGCATGGGGCAGTCTCCATTTAATATAACCATTTGTGACCCATTTTAACTAAATGGGTCGGAAGTCGCATAGTAAAAATGTGATATTGCAATATTAGTGTGCAGCTCATCAAGAGCATTCATTTGGTATGTGACATGTAGTATGTTTGGCCAGTTTTGAACCTTTGGCAATATCTTTGATACATTTTTGTTGAATTTTATGGAAATTAAGCAAAATGAGATAATAAGCATTTATATTAGATATTAACTATATTATACAATACAATTTTAAATCCTGCGGCTATCATTTTGGGAATAATGGGAGTTGAAATCTGGTATGTACCTTATTATTCCATAAGATAACTATTCATATGTTAGAAAAATGTCAAAACTCATTTTTCAAAAGTTAATTTTTTTCTACCCTATACTACGTAAAGAGGCCATATCTAGGCTCTTTAAAGTGTGACTTCCGATCCATTTCATTAAAACGGGTCACATTTTGTGTCATGATAGAACTATATGGAACAGTCATTTCCCAAGGTCAAATGTGGAAAAACTGTCAAAAATTTTTTTAGACCATCTTTAGATTGTCTACTCATTGGAATGCCACCTCTAATTTGACTTTTCGAGTATACAAGATGTGGACATAGTTTATGGCCAATATTAGTTTAAATTTGTCAGAGATATGTAACATTGCCATGGTAACAGTCTACCATTCATCAAGGTTAAATATGAATATTAAACTGAACCAAATTAGAAAGATTCCTCATATAGGGCAGTCTTCAGATGAATAAATAGCACAGGTTTGGTATTTTGTGTTTCAACAGAAACATATTCTGTCTCTCAATACTTTGTACTTGTAGGAATAGCATAAGACTTTTTATGTCTAGGTGATTCTGACATAGCTAGGAAAAATATTGATTTGGCATTTGGTGGGAAATATGTAATATTGCATTGGCAATAGCCAGCCATTCACCAAGGTCAAATATAATGCTCAAACCAGAACAGTGTTGAAACTAGAATGAGGGGGTTTCTCCCCATGATGCTCAGTCCATATACCTGTAATTTTAAATTCAATCAGAAAATGAAATCTGCTAATATCTTACCATTATTTGCTAAAAATGATTAACCTATATAGTTTGCTATGTGTATGTGGCTGTGTCTCACGACCTTGGGCCAATGTTTTTGTCTCTGATCGGGTGCCGTCTCTGACCGGGTGCCGTCTCTGACCGGGTGCCGTCTCTGACCTGGTGTCAGAAGGACGTGTTTTTCATTTTCTGACATATACTTATATATGTTAGGATTTGTAAAATCGTTATGGCAGTTGATGTGTAACTATGATTAGCCTCCTGCTGGTGGTAGAAGATAACTAAACTCCCAAATGGCGTCCGGTCAGAGACGGCACCCGGTCAGAGACGGCACCTGGTCAGAGACGGCACCCCATCAGAGACAAAAACATTGGCCCAAGGTCGTGAGACACAGCCATGTGTTGAGCTTGTATAATAGTGTGGTATTTCTTGAGCTTAAGGATTTAAATGACCAAATACAGCAGAAATAAGGTATATTCAAAAATATGTGGACTCTTTCCCCTCTCCCCCCTCCCTCACCACCCCACCTGTATTAGATACAAGAACTTTCCCTACGGGCAAAACTATACCTGTGTAATAAACGATATTTTGTCCTTTATAATATTGTTATGTTATTAAGTAAAGAATCAAAGTCGACACAGTTCGGATCAAGTGTACAGGTTGAGAATCACAGGTTTATTCAGGAACCTAGACAGGCAAAGCTATATCAGTGCGAACTCCCTATAGAGTTCGGAGCGGGTTAGTAGGCTCGTAGCCAATACGATCACAGGGCCTCTGTCCTAGTGCAGATCCAGAGTGACTGACGAGTCCCATCGGATGCCGGCTATATATAGGCAGCCAGCCTGCGCGCACACACGCAGACCGGAAGCCAATAGTGACCTCTATCCATACCCCAAGCCCGGGGCAGGTGCTGCCACCTGCCGTCGGCCTGAAGGGTTCGGACGGAGTTCGCAACACAGCATCCAACAGAACCCGTCATATAAACCCCATATAACCCTAGCCCCTACACCTGTAATGGAGAAGGTCCCAGACGTGCTGAAGGCTTTTGATGGCATACATCACCTGGAACTTATTTCTAGAATGAACTCATTGGAATTACCCCCCCCCCCCCCAATACACAGACTGGCTCTAAGCTTATTTAGGTAACAGAAGTCAGAGAGTAACATGTAATGGGAGGACCTCTACTGCCCTTCCCATCTCCTATGGTGTCCCCCAAGGTTCCATCCTTGGCGCCCTACTATTCATCTGCTATGTTCATAGCCTACCAAGTGTACTAGAAGCTTGTAATATAATTATGTACGCGGACAATGTTTTCTTCCATATGCCCTCTGTAAATGTACATAGAGCCGCTCATAAGGTACAACATGATTCTACCAGAATATATGACTGGTTTTGTAAAAGTGGCCTAGTCATACACACCGTTCAGCCCCCGACCCCAACAGCCGGTACCTCACCTTCCCCATGGTTTGGGATGGGAAGTAGTGTCTTGGAATGTTGTGCAAATTATGAATACCTTGGTATAATTCTGGATAATAAAATAACCCTTAATAGTACTGTGAGTAAAAATGTAAGCAGTGCCTCAAATAGGTGCTATATGTTAGGAAACATGAGATGCTGAATGTCCCAGCATACTGCTATATTGGTCTATAAACAGACGATCTTGCCAGTTCTTGAATATTGTGGGTACCTGTTTAATGGTGTAGTACAAACACAGCATAAACACCTTCAGCTAATGCAGAACTGCTGTCTGAAAGTAAGCTTTAATGTCCAGAAAAGGCACCATATTGTAGACCTACATGCCGATGCTAATATTAACCACTTGTATACATGTACGTTATGATTTCCAACTATTGCTTCTGATTCATAATTATCTGCCTGATATACTCTCTATGCATGTTTGTATTGTGGTCAGTAAGCTGATATCTCATGAGATGCTGCCATATATACTGTCGGAGGTTGATGTATGATGCTGTATTGCATGATTGATTTGCTGTATGTTACACAAATGATCCATTCTGTATATTCTATTGACTTGTATCGTATTTATAAAATCACATTGTGAATAAAATATGTTATAAACTCAAACAAATAGAATGTGAAGGATAGACATGGAAGGGATAATAAGGGAATAGACACTGTAACCAAGAGGCAAAGAGATGGATAGGTGGAGCAGGAGAAGGGAGGGTGAAAGCAGATGGTAGATGATGGGCACGGAGATTGACAGGAGAAGAAAACAGAAGAAGGAATAGGTACTACCCTAATGGAAATTGATGCAAAAGGAGAGATGTGCAGGGATGCGTACATGGTTAGAAAGAGAGACAGAGAAAAAGGTGGATAGGAGGGATAGGTAGGGGGATGGGGGCAATATTGCATCAAGAGCCAAAAAGAGGGATCGAAAAAAGGGAGGAACACGAAAGGTAAAAGAAAGAGGAACAGAGATAGATGGAGATAGCTATTGTGGGTATTGGGAGTGAAGGGTTAGGCAGGAATGAGGCATGCAAAGTGAGTGATATAGTAGCTAGAGGATAGACAAGGGACAGGAGATGCAAGCAGAGGATAGACGGGGAAAGGGAGAGTCAGGAGAAGGACATGTATAAGAGGATAGGCATGGAAAGGGTGATGAGGGGAGCAGGAAAGGGAGATGAGGGGAGCAGTAATACCTGTCCCTTCTTTCCTCATCTTTTCTCATGCCTATCCATATTTAACAAATCCCTCTTTCTGACCATTGATACAATACTGACCACCTACCTATCTGTCCCCGTGCAGCTCTTTGTCTGTCTCTCTCTCACCTCTCTAACCACTTACAAATTCCTGCACCTACCCTTCTCTCTCCCTATCTCTTTCCTTCTATTATTTCAATCCCCTACATATATGTAGGGGATATATATTTAGCCCTGGCTCTTCCTTCTGCCATTCAACCTAACTGTCTCCTTGTCCTTTCCCAGGCAGCACACACGATCGGCAAAGCATTGGCATTTGGTCGGTATGGTTGGCATTTGGTCGGCAAATCTTGCCGATGCCCTGCCGACATAGTGCCAACGTTGGCATTTGGTCGGCACATCTTGGTCGGGCCTATGTTGGCCAGCCGACATAGGGCCAACATTGGCATTTGGTCGGCACACCATGGTCGGGCCTATGTCGGCAAGCCGACATAGGGCCAACATTGGCATTTGGTCGGCACACCATGGTCGGGCCTATGTGGGCAAGCCGACATAAGGCCAATGTTGGCATTTGGTCGGCAAACCATGGTCGGGCCTACGTTGGCCAGCCAACATAGAGCCAACATAGAGCCAACATTGGCATTTGGTTGGCACACCATGGTCGGGCCTATGTCGGCAAGCCGACATAAGGCCGATGTTGGCATTTGGTCGGCACACCATGGTCGGGCCTACGTTGGCCAGCCAACATAGAGCCAACATTGGCATTTGGTCGGCACACCATGGTCGGGCCTATGTCTGCAAGCCGACATTGGGCTAACGTTGGCATTTGGTTGGCAGATCATGATCGGGCCTATGTCGGCAAGCCAACGTTGGCCCAACATTGGCATTTGGTTGGCACATCATATGGCATATGTCCACATATGTAATTATATTTGGCAATTGGGAGAAACAATTTAAAGGAAAAGACTTCTTGGAAAGAAGGTTCTCTGAAAAAAATCATTGTAAAAAATTTCTCTGGGTTAAAGAATTTGGCCAAGAAAAATGTGGCAAAGAAAATTCTGAAAAAAAAAAAAATTCTGAAAAAATTTCTGAGAAAAAAATTTCTGAGGAAAAAAAATTCTGAGAAAAAAAAATCTAAGAAAAAAAAAATCTGAGAAAAAAAAATCTCTGAAAAAAATATTTCTGAAAAAAAAGTCTTTAGGAAAAAAAATCCTTGAAAAAAATTTCTTTGAAAAAAAACAACGTTGGAAAAAATTGCTCTGGGTCATAGATCAGACACCATAGCACATATATATAGGCACTCAAGTCACCTCATTGTAAGGTATGGGGGGTTAGCACAGGGGTAAGATAAACGTCTGGGGTGTGAGGGGTCCGGGGTTCGATCCCCACTGCCACCAGAAAAACGTCAGACAAATGTCTGCTTAAAACGTTTTTGGCATTTAGTCCCCAATACGTTGGCAAATTTACATCAGGCCAACATTGGCATAAGGTTGGCAAGACATTGGCATTACGTTGTCAAATGGTTGGCTTGCCAACGTAGGGCCAACGTTGGCGTGCCGACGTTGGCCCTACGTTGGGCCGACAAAAAGCCAACATAGGGCCTACATCGCTCCGATGGGCAGCCAACGTTGGCCCAACATGATGCCAACCTGAAATGCCAACATCTTGCCTATGTTGGCCCAACGTTGGGCCGATCTCTTTGTGCTACCTGGGTTCTTATTCTCTGCATATCCCTGGCTTACCCCTTCCCTACTTATACTGCCGCAGTATTAGTAATACCTATACTCTCTGGCATACTCCCTGACCTATCATTCTCTGCCCCTTACCTAAATAGCCAATGTCTAGTTTATCCATCTCCATACTTATGAATACATCTCTCTGCTCTTGCATGCCCCTATCTTATTTCCTGCCAATCCTTCTCGCTGCCTATCCCACTGTTCATATATACCTATCACTGGCCATACCTCTTACTCTTCTGCCTATTACTCCTTCTGACCAATCTCTCCCCTGCCTATACCCATACCTCTCTCTCTCTCCCTGTCTCTTCATTCCACTGCCTACCAGGAGATGAATAGGAAATGAAGAACGATAGACAGGGACAGGTGGGAAAGGGAAGGGAGACACAATGACAGAGCTGGTTTATGGGAGAATAGGTAGCGGAAGTGAGAATCGGGGAGGGGAAGTAGGGAAGGTAAGCGCTTGAATGGGAAGGTACAAATGGGCCCCCAGGTAAAAAAATACCATGGTTTTCACCATGGTAAACCGTAGTTAATTTTTCCTGGTTATTTGACCATACCATGGTATATTTACAACAGTATACCACGATACTTACCATGTTTTACTATGTTATTTACTAGGGTATACAATGATCTCAACTATTATGAAATAATGTTTTACTATGATTTACCACTATATACTATGATATACCGTGGTCAATATCTGAACATACCATGATATCAATACCATGGTTTGGTCAAATAACCAGGGTAAATTTACCATGCTTAACTATGGTAAATACTATGATCAACTATGGTAGAAATACCATGGTTTGGCCAAAATACTGTGGTATATCTACCATGGTTTTCTATGGTGAATACCATGATATACTATACTATTTTTACCCTAGGGCTAGGTATATAAATTGATGGTCATCAAGAGGGATACGTAAGCAGTGGAATAGGCAGTGAGAGGGAAAGATAGCTTGGTACTGAGTAGGGTCTATGTAGGGGAATGGAGTCTGAGGGATAGGTATGGGATAGGCAGGGAGGATAGATGCAGGGAGAGGGACAAGTATGGGCATATGCACTGGCAGAGGGAAGCATTGGTCAGGATGAGAGTATTATTATTGTTCATTTTTACATGTTTGAGCTTGACCTTGGCCAAAGTTATGTAAACTTTTCAAGGCTGTTAATCCCATCATCGTAGTTCTATTACTTTGTTTATCTCGTTTAAAATTCATATTTAAACTGATAAATGGTAGGCTGTCAACATTGTTTAATGGGGCCAATATATGTGTTATTACTTGGACAAACTGGTTTACCCATCCTGGGTTTGGATCCTTTTTGTCCAGGGCTATCAGGGGGAGCCCAGATGGATCAGTCGAGCTCTAGCTCAGATTTATCCCACATTAGTACACACTGTAAGAATGTACAATCAATGGTAATTTCTGGAGGAAAATCAGATGTCAGTATGTTTCGAAATAGTTGTGATGATGTATTTTGACACATATGGGCTCCTACTGGCAGCACTGGGCAAAAAGGACTAAAGCCTGGATATGGGCCCTCACCTATGCCAGCATCATATAAACTTGAAAGGTTAAATCGGAGATGGCAAAATATGGTCTTAATGACTTTTTTGTTAATGTGTCTGTGTTTGACCCAGAGAATATGATGTAGACCTTGCCAAAGGTCATGTAGCAATTTTTGAGGCCCTCAACTTCATGAAGACCCATCATGATGTAGAATAGGGTCTGCTATTCTAGGTTGGATATGGGATGATTACGTAATAGTTATTATATAAGCAAAACATAATTACTATTGCTGTTATTCTTATAATTGGTGTTGGATATTAATTATGATACAATTATAAATGGATGCTGTCACATAATAGTAGCAGGGGTAAGGACAGGTGTAGTGTTACCTGATGGTCTCCTTATCTAGATTATGACTGACCCAGATTGTACAACTGTACCATACTGATTATACTGATACTATGCTAATGAATAGTAATGAGGGAACCTGTGCTGGCTTGGCCCACAGCTGATAATAAACAGTTATTAATTTGGATTCAATCAGAACAGACATCTGTGTTATTCCTTCCCATATGAGACTATCTAACCCTCTTAGTTTTATAATAATACAGAATACCAGACTCATGGTTTAGGTATTAACCAAGCACTGCCCCATATTAGGACTTTTTATTTTATTTAATCAGGTGTGAATATCATATTTGACCTTGGTGAATGGCTTGCTATTGCCATGGTAATGTGTCATATTTCTGGCAAATGCAATGTCCTTAAGCTATCTCAGTATCATGTAAGCATTAAAAAAATCATGTCTCAATGGTATTCCAAATAGTACAAGGTACGTGACAGATTGTATGTATGGCATTTTTGCCAATTCTTCCATGTTTGACCTTGTTAAAAATGACCTTGACCTTGGCATGTAAGAGCATGTAACTTTTTTATGCATGTTGACCCTATATAGTTCTAACATGGCACATAATATCAAAGCTGTGCTACATTTATTAAATGAGCACTGCCATTATAAGTATATTTTCTGACTTGAGCCTTTGTAGGGGTGACCTTGACCTTTGACCTTGGTTTTGACCTTGTTCCAACACCTGTATCATTCTACACCCCACAGATTTGAAATCAGCACACCCAAATTAGGGGGTACCTACCCTCAAAGTAGTATAGAATTTCACTCAACCTAAATTTGAATATGGATATTATGCCAACCTGGCCCCCCTATTATACCCTAGGATGTCCAACACATGAATTTTCACTCATGACCTCTATATAGTTTGGCGTTGACCCTAGGATATCTCTGGAGAAATTATGAATTTTCTTATGAAATCTGGAAAGTCTATTCCCTATGTCCCTGTGCCCCCACATACCGAATTCCAGCACTCTAGACCAAAAATTGTTGCTTTGGGACAACCCTGAATGAAGTGTTTCAACTTAAAACCCTCATTTTTAGCCGATTTGACCTACTTTTGGTGACCTTGACCTACTTCAAGGTCAAATATTTTTAGAGATTTTAATAAACCTATATTGGGCCTACATTGACCCCACAAATCTAAAGAATAGCTGTTATATTTCCTGAAATATTCACAATTTATTGAAATATAGCAACATTTCTATTTTGTGTGACCTTGACCTTTGACCTTGACCTTGACAAAAACCCTCCCAATATTTTTTTTTACACCCGCCATATCGATAATCCTCAAAACCATAGCTTTCCAGTGATATAGGGTGTTGCTTAGTATATTTTGGTGATGGGTGTCGCCAGAAATAATGATCTGAGCTTCCTGGTGCTGCAGCACTATTAATCCATTTTTCATTTTTAAGGTTGCTTTATGTTAGATAGGTATCAAAACTTGCTTGGAAAGGTATTACGATAAGCATTATGAAGCTATTCCAATATCTTAACCAGTAGTTTTTCCCCATCCGCTACCCCCCCTCCCATCCCCTAATGGCGTAACTTGGAGGGAACAAACAGAGAGAAATATGGAAAATTCAAGGTTCTCCCAGACTTTTTTTAACATGAAAGTACTAGCCCGTCTCTCCGAAAACCCTAAAATTGACCAAAAAAGGGTGAAAATACGAAAATTTCGTAGGGTCGGCCCTGTTTTGATAGGGTCGGTCGGGTGACCTGAAACTAACCTTCTTTTCTTGGCCTAAGGTGG
This sequence comes from Harmothoe impar, assembly GCA_947462335.1. NCBI lineage: Eukaryota > Metazoa > Annelida > Polychaeta > Phyllodocida > Polynoidae > Harmothoe > Harmothoe impar. Next base: position 87,968,445 of record OX381704.1, on the reverse strand, counting down.
GCGTTTTTGGCGCTCCCCGGCATTTCGTCTAATTTACTAATCATTAATTGGCAGTTGTGTTCATTTGGACTGATGAATTCTCTATTCCATTGAACTTTAAAAATTTGGGCTTCAGATATTATTTTCGTGAATTCTGTGTTGCCAATGGATGAGAAGCAACTGCATGGTTGGTTGCGATCCGGTATTTCATCTTATTGACAGATTCATCACATATACATGTGCCTCTACATGGGTCCCCACAATTTTGACTAAATCGCCGTGTCGAATTTGAGCAAAAGGGCAGTGTCATATCGTGTCGATTTTTAGGTATACAAGAACTTAGAGAAAAATCCCAGTGGGTCGATTTTTATCTCTAAATTTCCTGTGTCCATCCAGTCTATGGTCCGTCGATTTTTAAAATGGACCTTGTCGCAGTGTCGCCCATGTCGATTTTTACCCATGTAGAGGCACATACATGCAGCAGTTTACATTGTGTCTCACACTGAACCAAAAATAGTTAATTTAGCCTGTTGCGTATTTACAGAACTGTTCTAAACGAAGAGATTGACAATTTAGACTCATGAGAAATCGTGTTTTTCTACTTTTGTATAGTTTTTGACGTGTTGGGGGGGGGGGCTGTACATCCATGATGTGTATCAAAAGTGTGATGTGTAGTAGCTACACAGTTACTACACATCATGGCTGACCATGCAAACGTAATGTGTATCAAACAAACATGATGTGTAGTGACCATTCAACCACGATGTGAAGTAACTAACGTGATGTTGTTGTTGATATTTTTATTGGCGTACTAAAAATGTTACATGGGAACTTTTTCATTTGATAGCCAAAGATGAGAGTAATATGTCTGGTAGGAGATACGACAGACACAGTTATTTACAGATCGACAGTTATATCACATTATCACATTAGTCCGTTCAGGGTGCCGAAGCACACCGTTGAATGTCAAGCTTTGAGTTTTTTGACGAAGTCTTTGTATGGTAAGCGTTGAGTTTCCCCTGGTAACTTGTCCCATAGTGGGGCACCACGGTACAGTGGGCTCTTGTCGAAGATACCTTTCTTTGATCTGGGGATTTTCAGTCGTACTTGGTTGTTGCCACGCAGATCTCTGGTGGGGACGATGATGTTGTCTTGGGATCTGGTCATTTTGTGTAGATACGCGAGTAGGCACCGGTTCTAACCGGAAGCAACTTTGGGACATGATTCCTTGTATGCAGCGCATCAATGTCGACACCTCTAGGGTCCCTGATGCCCTCGCTGAGGCGAAGGGCATTGTTTTGGAGAGTCTGCATTTTCCTGACCGCCCATACTGGACCTCCATCGACCACAAAACTGCAGTAATCCATTATGCTGCGGATCATTGTGGTGTAGACTTGAACCGTGGTCTTGGTGTCTGAGGCCCTTTTTATGCGCTTTAACTGCTGTAGACGCGTGCGCACCAGGTTGATTCTCTTTTTGAGATGTTGACCAAAGCCGAGGTAGCGGTCGATGGTGACTCCTAAGTAGGAGAACTGGGTCACCACATCCAGAGGCTGGTTGTTTAAGTAGAGGGTCACGTTGTCGAGATTTGGCGGTAGTCTTTGGGAGTACGACCACAGCACCTGTGTCTTGGTGGTGTTGACGGTGAGCTTGTTTTTTGTGCACCAGGCTCCTACTCTATTGAGGTCATCCTGTAATAGGGCCCTTACCCGGTCAACGTTCTTTCCTGATACGATTAGTGCTAGGTCATCGGCGTAGAGGAAGTACTTGGAGTTCAAGATTACATCTTTCACATCATTGATGTAGGCCACGAAGAGAAGCTGGCCGACTACGGACCCCTGTGGCACCCCTCTGTCCACAGGTAGGCTCGTCGGAAGCTGGTAGTTGGCCCTGGTTTGCTGTTTTCGTCCGTATAGGTAGAAGCGGAGCCACTCAACGAATGCACCTCCCAAGCTGAATGATTCCAGCTTGTTCAATAGGATCAGGTGGTCGACCGTGTCAAAAGCCTCCCTCATATCGAGGAAGACCACGGCCGACCGCTGACCATTGTTGCGCGCGGAGTACATCTCATGTAGTAGGGCCAAGACTGAATCCCCAGTACATCGTTGGGGCATAAAGCCTGACTGGAATGGTGAGATAATCTCCTCCCTAAGAAGATACTCCATCAGTTGCCGGTGTATCACTTTTTCAGCGATCTTGTTGCAAATGTTCAGGAGGCAGATAGGACGCCAATTACTGACATCCGAAAGTGAACCACTCTTCGGCAGCGGCACAATGGTGCCGGTCTTCCAGATTGCTGGGATGCTCTGGCACAGGATTGAGCTGTTGATTAAAGCAGGGGCGATACTAGGGACCGCTTTGAGGGCATCCTGTATAACCTGAGATCTCACATGTTCAATGCTGGAGCTCTTCGAAGGTTTGATGGCGGACACAAGTTTTTTCAACTGTTCCTGAGTAGCACACTGTAGTTCACTTGGATCAAACCGTGGGAGATTACCCACTGGGAATGGGACTGGGTCATTACCATTGTTGTTCACATCAAAGGCTGCGGCAAGCTCATTGCCAATGTTGCAATAATATGTGTTGATGTGGTTCGCTGTTTGGTTTTTGGGTATTTCAGTTCCTTGCTGGTCTTTCAGCTTAATTTCTTCAGCTCGCGGTATACCCCTCCAGAATCTGCATGGGTCGTCACGGTATCTGTCGAGGTTGTCCAGCACGGCTTTGCGCCGATTGTTGGCGAGTTTCAGATCAATCCTTCTAGTCAGGTCGGTGATGATAGCAATGTAGGGATTGTAGTAATGTAGGGAATGTAGATGTGTAGTAACTTAGTGCTACCTGAATTAAGGCACCTCCAACCGTTATCTGTATCAATAGACATGATGTGTATGTTATGGATAGGGATTGAAGAAAGGTCGGACTTAGAATGGGGCACGGGAGCGCGCGCCCCCTCCTTTTTGCCTGTAGATAAAAATTTGTCAATACATTTTAGATCCCAATTTATTCCCAAAACAGGGGTTGCGCCCCCTCCTTTTTTAAATCATCCTTCATTCGCCGCTGGTCAACTGGTGGGGATCGGTATGGAGGCAGGTTATGATGGGGATGGGGAGTGCATGGACAAATGCTCTAAGCATAATATTAGCATAATCTTAAGTGGCGAAATAAAGGCCCGCATTTATTTTATTATGTGTCTGTCTCTGTGGTATGATCATACGTGCATAAATTTGTAGTGGCCGCAACCGCTCTCTGGAAGCAATATAGAGGCAGGGTAGGAGGGGGTGGTAGATTTATGTGGTTGAAAAGATGGTATACAGATATGGTGAAGTTTAAGTTCAAAAATCTTTTAATTTTAGCCTAGACGGGGGCGCATTCATCTCACATGTTTGCATAATATTGTCAGGGAAAGAATAAAATTCCTTGATACAGATCACGTTATTTTGATACAGATTACATCGTTTTGATACAGACCACGTTCCCATAGTCAGCCCTGGTGTGTAGTACCACACATCACGTTACTTAATACACATTACGGCTGTACAGGGGGTCACGAGGCCTTTCTGCAGTAAGTATATATATTATATGGCACAAACTCCCGACTTAAAAGTCATATCAGGTTGATACCTCTATTTAATAAATAAAGAAGATCCACACTGTATCTATTGTATCCCAGTTTGTGAGGTAACTCTTGTGTCTTCTGCTGGAAAAAAGAAATTTTGAAAAATATCCAATAATCTTGCCTCCAGGAGCATATGTCTATTGGGATACATATTTTCCATCACAGAGTCACCCAGAATATTCGTCATGAGCCACCCTGATGAAAATTTAAACCTTCATAGAACTATTAATACCCAATATATTTAAGTTATCTCTGGTTTTCCTGTGTCCTACCCACTCCCTCTAATGTTCTAATGCAAAAATCCACCATTTCTATGCCCATTTATACAAGAAATTATTACCGTCACGGAGTCACCCGGATGACTCCGTGACGTAAAATAGGTTAATAGGGGTACTTTAGGCCTATACTGTGCAAATTAGGTCTAACCAGATATCATAATGCTTCATATTTGTCAAGTTGTTTCTGACAACCCTGTCACTTTCAGTACTTTCAATGCAATTTGGATTTTCTATTATACAAATTGTAGCTTGTTTTACCACATTTCCAGGATAACCACGTTTAATGAAGTTATTTTCGGGGCATTTAGGCGCCCTTCAAAATTACTTTCAGTCGGATCCGGCTCATAGACCAAGTGGGGCCCAGGTGGGTCCCAGCTGGGCAGCACATCTAGACTGTGACCCAACGGAGGCCCATCCGGAAGTGTTGCCTGGGGTGCAACCCCCTCCCCCCTCCGTTTTTTGCCAAGATTTTGCGTTTTTTTAATGTAAAATCTGGTCCAAAGGTTGGGGATAAAGATTTTTTTCAAACAGCGCGCCCCCCTTTTTTCAAAATCCTTGATCCGCTTCTGTATGCTACAAATTTGTTGAACAGGTTTGTACATTGATTGAAATCGAAAGTATGTTAAGGTATTCTTGCCTATTTATGAGGGAACTTAGCCATGGACTGCATCCAAATGTCAGTTGGTTTCGTTATCTCCGATGAGTTTGTCCGAAAACGAAGGCATCGTATTAGTAATGTAGAAGTAAATATAAAACAGAGATTGTGTGGTTATACCGGAGGATTTTTTGAAAGATACAAGCTTTAGCACATTGCATGTGAAAGTAGAATCGAATTTCCAACAGAAAATACATGTAGGTCCTATGAGTGTATCTCAAGTTTACCTCCGTTACTGTCAACGGCGCACTCCTTATTATGTGCAAAATGTGAAAAAGAAATTGGGACATAATCAGATTCGTCTTTTGCATCTACAGATCTATTGAGATCATCACTTTATCCACATTGCCTTTGTTAACAAACATTTATCTTTTAGACCTGCCTAGAGCCCCAATGAGCAGACGAAGGAATGTAGCTTCTACATTACATAATATATATGTGTTCTGTAAAAGTATTCAGAGCATCACTAAAAGACCACTTAAACAAGGGTTTCTCACTACCAAGCACTGGCGAATTTGACGAAGGCGTTGCTTAAATTAAATCTAAATTGTTTCTAAATAAGTTCCGATGAAAACTGGTAGAAAGTTATAGGTAATGTCCAGACCACTGAATTGCCGACACTGTAAAGGAAAGGGGTGTCTCCATCAAAGACCGTCCAGCCGTCTGTCCATGAAAATGGACAACATATACATGAATACATCCAGTTTTGTATGACAGACGGACAATTCTCGTCTCCACCATGGTCCGTCCGTCCAGTCCGTCCGTCACAAACTGGGCGGACAGATGGATAGCATGGACGGGCAGATCATTTCCCTCTTCCGTCCGTCCATCCTTCCATCTGTCCGTCCATTCCGTCAATCACAGAGTGACCAAAATAGACGGAAATGTCTGTTTTCTTAAGGACAAATGGACGAAAATGTAAAAAAATTGAATATTTCTGTCCGTCCACCAGAAAACGGACATTTTCCATACATGCAGGTTGCCATCTTCCTTAAAATAATGACTTCTCGTAAAAGATAATTATTATGACAGATGCCATGAGATTTATGGTGCTGTTTTCATTGTGTTTTCTGAGCCGTGAATCTAAACTCCGATTACCATTGGGTTCATTCTTGAGACCTATTTATAATAGCACCCATATACCTATACGTATGTTCGTGTTAGATTTATTTATCCTTCTACTAACTATGCTAACAAGCGCAGATCCGTGGGACCGTACTGAAAAGGAATCATAAATTCAAGGTTATGTCCTTTTCAATACCCCATTTCGTAAATTGTGATAACTCCATTTCACTATCCCCCTAAAAGGATAAAATTGTGGATCAACACGTACGAAGGTGCATTCCCGAAGGATTTTCAGCACTGGTTTTGCTCACCAGGACTGCAGAATGCTTCAAGGTACATTTTTATTGAGAATACAGTATATTCTACTGAAAATTATTCCATCTATAGTGCAAACATTTTAATTTGGAGTGTAAATGGAGCGTTTTCTAAAAGAAATTGCCACATATTGCACTTTCTGGTTGCCATCGAAACCATTCCATTATTCCTAAATGGAATAGTTTGGTTCTAGTTCCTAAAATGCCATCAGAGCTAACTTTACACTGAAAAGTCGTACTTTTCTAGGTTATTTTACAGTAAAAAAGAACTTTTAATCATCTTTAGTATTTATTATGGGATACAGCGCATTTCAGACTTTACTTATTATGTCGTATCATCATGTTCAAGTGCCGGGTTTTGAATAAACGCCCATCTTGTATACACAACGGGGGCACGGGGGTCTTAAAATAACGCTCAAGCTACTTAAGCACTAGAAATGGGTCTTGAATAAGCGCTGGGGTTAACCAGCCTATTTAGCTATAACCCAGTGGGCACAAAATTCAGCCCAACGTTGAGTCAATGTTCAGTCAACATTGAATCAACATTGACAACCAGTTATCAATGCTGATTCAATAATCTGTGCCCACTGGGAAGCCCCGTGGCGCTTATACACGACGCTACGGTATCCCACTATAATTAACAACTCAAATTGGAAATATTAAAAGATTCCCGCAAAAAACACCATTAATATCTTGACTCATGATACCTGCTTTCACTTGACACAAACTTTGAATAATTGATTACCCCTCAGATACCCTTTTTCATATAACTTTTCACTATAGCCCCTTTTTAGGAGATAACGTGCATGAACGTTAACAGCCATCCACAAGGGGTGAGTGCCCGATGTGTGACCAATACAAATTATGTACAGAATGACCCCTGGCAAAACGAAAGTAATTATGAATACACAACATCTGTGCCAAGGTAGTTTTAGTACTCCATAAATCATTGTTCATGACATAAGTACATTTGCGTCGTGCCTGGCTGTGGGATGTTGGTGAATGGGTATTTTCAATGACAGCTGGTAGTGATAGTTACGTGCACATGAATGTAGATCTCTATTCAATCATTGGCTAATTCTAAAGGGCTGCATTCATAAAATAATTTTCCAATCTATAGATGACTTTAATTGTGTTCGTCTACAATATAAAAGACTACAATACAAAAAACTACAATGAACTCAGTTCGTGTGTACAAAGATAACAATAAATAAATAGAAATAAAGATTAAAAAATACCGATGTGTTTGTGCACGGTCCTGATGCTGGTATGCGTATTGCTCTTTAGAATCTTTTTTATGTTTAAGTTCACCGACTTCCTGAAAATGGCCCAGTTTTAAAAGTGTGTCACTTTGCGGAAACGTCAAGGATACAAGCAGTAGTCTGACCGTGCTTGAGTAGGCATGTGGGTCATGGTATGGCTCACCTAGTTCCAAGACATGACCCTCACATGATCACGTATACTTTAAGGCCATGGCCTGTATTTTACCATTCCAGTTCACGGCGCATCACCATTTGGATTGTGTTGGCATCAAGGCGTCGTTCCTGTCTTCCCTTTTTCACTTGAACTCAAGAATGAAAGGGATATTTGATGAAGGGGTATCAAATACTGCAAAACATTGTATGGATAAAGCATCCATCACACATCACACATCCATCACTGTCAACCACTATGTTTGATAATAAAACTTATTCCACTTATCTTTTTTCATGTGATATGATCCAAACTGCAAATAGAAACATGATCATTTCTAAATAAGTATACGGTATACCGTATTCGACGTAATAAGCGCCCCCCCCTAATAAGCGCCCCCCCCCCAATAAGCGCCTCCTGCCATTTTTGGTGCATTTTTAGTCTAGAACAAAGGCTCAAATTTCCGGATAATGGAGACAATTAAACACTTAAAACGCCATAAAAATAATTTTATAAGCGCCCAGTGGGGTGTTTCACAAGGGCCATATACAATTAATTGTAGAATAAGTGTTTCTATAGGAGGACTTGATTGTATATAACCAGTAAGACCGACATTTGGTTGTATCAATTGTATACTGCTTTTAAAAAGTGTTTCACAAAGGTCTACAATCAAGATGTTAAGTCAGGGTCTTGGCCTACAATTGAGATACAACTAATGTATTAGTGTTTCACAATGCATATTAGCGTGGAGCTCATACCATGCCCGCTAATATTTTCCTTACATATTTTTTCAGTTTTTTTTCATGCAATATATGTGTCATATTACACACAAGAATCCCTGCAAATATCTGTTTATTCAGGATGAAAATAAACTGGTTATACACATTTAAACAACACTTATGTTGATCCTATGTGGTCATTATACAAAGGGAGCGTATTTAAGATTAATGCTTTATGGTTATTAAGGTTGACTTACTTTTACCAAAGGTTAGTCTTATGTTGGTGTTTCACAAGCCACATTATTATCTTCAATTGTATCTAAGTATATGTCTATAGATACAATTGAAACTTGTGAAACACCAAGATAAAATTAACATTGGGTGATATTAAGTTGGTCTTAGAAAACATATAAAATTAATTGTATCTATTTTCTCCCTGTGAAACACCCCACAGGGCACTTATGGGTTTCGGTTCAGTTAGAATACGTGCCAATTTGCGCAGCTTCTGGCACTGCGCAATCAAAGACTGTCGAGTTATTTTAAATCAATCTAAAGTTATTATATTTATATGGCTTTAAATCATTTTGTTTCATCTACAGTGTATGAACTGTTACTTGGGGCTTCTTGCCTCATTCACACCAAACTTTCTACTTTATTTTGAATGTCTTGGAAGGTTAATTGCAAATAATTGTCCTAGTCACAATTAAGGTGGGTCGCGGCCATTGCAGAATGGACTACTGCACATCATTTTGCGCATATTGCTTAAATATGTCAGAATTATGTCATTTTTGGTAGGGGTATGCTCCGAATCGTTTTCTACACTCAAATTTTTCTTGGGCCGATTTCGAGCAGAATCGAGCATTTTAGAACACTTTATATTTTGATATGATAATTATAGGCATTTTGTACCATTCTTCAGGAGCTCTGATTTACAGATTAATAAAAGTCATTTGAAAGAGCATAAAAGTTAATAAATTGCTTGAATATATCCAAGGTTATAATGAGACTATTTTATATCCAAATTGTTGAAATTTACCCATAATGCAATACTTCAGAGATTTGATTTAGTCCATTTTTGCATTACATTTTTACTTAAAAGGGCCAAAACCCTCAAATTATGCACGGGACCCCATATTAAAATTATTCTCCTTCTTTGGAAAATGATCTAAGCAATCTTTTTGGAAAGTTTAAGAAAAAACTGAACATTTTTACTACTATATTTCTTTGATTATGTAAAGAGATAATGAAAATTTACTCCTATTCTTCTCAGAAAGATGATATTTTTACTCAAAATGCAAAGTGATAAAAGTCCGAAAATATTTTTAGAATGAAGGTATATATCCTTGTGTTCATTTTGTGATGTTTCAGAATTCTGTGGTTATTGGTTGATATAAAATAAAATCATATGAACTTTTACATTATTTTCGTTTTTTTAATGTAAAATTTAATAACTTTTTTTTTTCAAAATTCCATATCTTAAAAAGTAGCTCCTGACCCCCTATTTTTCTTTTCATTTTCCGTTTTCAAATGATTTAGGGTTGCCACAGAAAAAAAAAAGTGAAATTCTGAACACTTTGATTCAATGGGATCGACCCATCTTAATGTGTTGCGTTATTCCGGTGTTCGCTACCAAAAAACAGGCAGCCGTTAGGATAGAGACAAATGTAATAACAGGCCATAATTATAAGAATTATGATTCCAGAGCCTTTCAAGCTCACGTGAATGCCTTTGACTGGGACCCAATCCTTGACTTGGTGGACGCAGATGAGGTATACGAAGGAGAAGTGGGCATGATTGGTGACTACCTGGACTCCGTGTGCCCCATCACCACAAGGACCATAAGAGATGAACCCAACCCTGTCTTCACCCGAGAAATTCGGCGACTGTCCCAGTGCATTGCTAAATTAGCCTTTGAGGCAGGAATTGTCGTGAAGCCTAGAGGGAGAGGCCTATTATATAACGGGAGATACTACCCACACCATGCATTGGGAGACTTGCCACGAGAAATCCAGTTGTCTAACACCAAAACGATAATTACGGATGACTATGTGGCATATCAGAGCGAGCACGCCCCCCTCTCCAATTTCTATCAATGCAAAATCACCGCTGATGGTAGAGACTGGCACTCTGTTGAGCACCTCTTCGCCTATAGGAAGGCGGACTTTGCGGGCATTCTTCCAAAAGCAAATAAAATCAGAGACTGTTATACCCCTATGGCAGCTCAGAAGATTGCCAAGACTATTGACTGTAATGCCTGGAAACAGGAGGATGAAAAGCACCTGGAGGAGATCAACATGTACAAATTCCAGCAGCATGAGAACCTACGTCAGTACATATTAGGTACGCAGAACCGGAAGCTTCTGGAGGCAACTTCCTGTCCCCATTGGGGGGTGGGTGTGGGCCTACGTAGCAAGGCTCTTGAAAATGGTACTCACTCTGGAAAAAACCGTGGAGGAGAAGTACTTATGAAGGTCAGAAAAAGACTCGCTGAGCTATACCCACCAACACCTGCTCCACCTCCACAGGCCCACACAGTTCCTCCTGCAACCCCAACCACCAACACTCCTCCAGTACCTGCTCCAGTAATCACCACACCTGTGGTTACTACCTCTGCTGCTGCTCCCCTCCAGGTTGTGAGCCAGGCCCCTGCGCCCACCATAACCACCATGACGACAGTAGCAGTGGTGACCCACATAGCCGCGCTGACCACACCCACTTCTCCAGTACACATGCCGCTGCCACGAACGCCACTAAGACAAGCCCCGCCTCCGCCACTCACCTATGACGCAGCGCACACCACACCTACCTCCACGGCGGCAGCAGCAAAACTCACCACTGATACCTCCCCTACGTCCAGTGTTGGAACGCCAATTGCTACAGCCGCTGTTAAGGCTACCAAGGCGAAGAAGCAGCAATCAAAGGAATCTTTAAACCTTAAAGACACCCTGTTCAACATCATGCACCTCAAGACCCCCAGGGGGGTAAAGACCCAACAGACATCATGAAAATATCCATCTAAAGTTTCATTAGTGTACGATCATACCACTGTTATATACTAACTATTACGGTAACAAATACACTACACAGTGGTCATATATTTAGTAACCTTGGTCTAACCGTCCCCCTACGGTATGCAATAACAGCCAATCTATGGCATCTCTAGACACCTACCAATTGACTTTAAATGTACGTTACATCATAAGTATAGCCAAAAAGCGGGCAATCAGGCCGTAAGTTATGTAACAACTGACCTACTGACACACAGACCCTGAGTCAGCTGGACCAGTTAACATCCCAATGTGTATGATCAAAAACACTATGTCACGTGTATGTATATTACTACTAATGCCGTTTGCTACTGTTGGACTGTGAGTCCCCCCTCTGTATACCTTTCTTTATTTTTTTCACATGTAAATACACAACTCATGATAATTCACATCTATATGGTTTCTCTGTTAATTTGTTCCTGTACTAGACTTATTTAAAATTAGTAACATGTCCTACCGGTAGTGGGGCGCCCAGCCGACCGTCCATACTAGAACCGCCCAGATGGAGTATCAGATTTGATCACCCATATTAGGTATCATTCATACTTTATCATATCACCTCCTATCCCACACACCGTGGTTAGTTCAAAATGGTAACAATTAATCATGTAAAGAGTACAAAGGGATTGTCCTTTGTTAGTATTAATGCTAGATCTGTTTTTAATAAAAGGGTAAATGCCTTCAAAATAATTAGTAGTTCAGATTTTACCGGTATAGTAGAAACATGGTTGACACCCGATAAGAGGGACATCGACATGTATATCCCTGGCTATCAGTATTTGAGACTAGACAGGTTCCCTAACCGAAACAAGAAGGCTGGAGGCCTTATGCTATACATGCGTGATTCTTATTTGGCTAATGTTGACATGAATGCCTCATCCATCACTAAAGATTATGAGATTCTATGTGTAGATGTTGAAGTTAGTGTTAGAAAATATAAAATATATGTGTGTTATCGACCCCCTGATGATGATGTTGATAAGGCGGCCATCTATAAAAGGCTAACTGAGCTCAAAACCCCGGTTTCTAAAAATCGAAAGATAATTATGATGGGGGATTTTAATGTGGATTTATTAGATGATAAATTTGTAGAGGAAGCAGGTGTTGGTAAATTTTGTACCGATTGTGAATTATTTCAATTAATTGATAAGCCCACTCGGCCAATATCTGGGACCCTTATCGACCACATCTATACCAATGTCCACAACGTCTCGGAATCAGGTCTGATTAACTTTCATATCTCTGACCACACGCCCATTTACATGATATTAAAGTGTGAGAGAACAAAGGTTGTTAAAAAATGCATTAAGGCCAGATCTTATAGAAGATACGACTTTTTAACTTACAAGAATAGTTTGTTACACATTAACTGGAATGATATTGTGTTGATTCATGATCCAAATGAAATGTGGATACGCATACTTTATAATCTAAAAGCTTGTTTAGATGTTATGTGCCCAGTCTGCAAGTTGGTTATTCCTGAGTTTACGCCAGAATGGCTCACCCCGCCTATTATTGATGCTATGAGAATAAGGGATGATTTATATAGGGCAGCTCGTACAACTGGTACTGAAGACAATTGGAATATAGCCAATTTCCATAGAAATAGAGTTGAAACCCTCATTTTTAATAGTCGAAAGACAGAAGTAGGTCTCTTATTAGCATACAGAAAGAATGATCCAGCTAAATTTTGGGAAGGTATAAGGAAATTGCTCCCTAATAAAACCATGTCCACCCTAATAAAACTCAGGAATAATTCCACTGGCTTTTTACTTCAACCAGATCAATGTTCAGAATTTATTAATGATTTCTTTGCAAATATAGGTAAGAACCTGGCTGACGCCTTACCAGCGCTGCCCCCTGGTGTAGAACCTGAGCAACAGCCATACGGTACTCCTCAAGTTAACACAAATTTATTAGATGTCCTCAGCCACACTGATCTGATGAAGTTTATTAAAGGTATAAAAGTGCGAAAAACTTCTTCAATAAAACATATGAAGACCTATGTATTAAAAGATGCCTTTATGTCCATTCCTGATGTGATTTTATGTCTGTATAACCGATGTCTGAGTACACACACATTCCCAGACGAATGGAAAGCAGCAACTGTGATACCACTTCCAAAGAAGCCAAATAGTATTAATGTTAATGATTTAAGGCCTATAAGTCTGTTACCCCTCCCTGGTAAGATATTAGAGAAGGTTGTGTGCAATAGATTGCAAATTTATATGGAAAATAATGATTTACTTAGTAAAAATCAGCACGGCTACCGCAAAGCGCGCTCAACCCAAACGGCTATTTGCGAACACATACAAAATGTTTTAATGAATACTATTAATAACCTACCCTCCTATTGCCTATATCTTGATTACAAGAAGGCTTTTGATACAGTTTCCCACCTAATTATGCTTGAAAAATTATCACTTCTTGGACTTGACGAAAACACCTGCAGCTGGTTTGAGAGCTACCTTACTACTCGTAGACAATGTACATTAGCTAATAATTGTGTTTCTAATTATTCTGATGTCTCATTTGGAGTTCCACAGGGCTCAGTTATGGGTCCTGTATTATTCTCGATTTATATTAATTCTTTAGGAAAATGTGGAAATTTTGACATTACTCTTTACGCTGACGATGCTGTGATAATGTGTACTAGTAAGCATGCTATGGACGAGGCTTTACTCAATATAGCGTCCTGGTGCCTGTTGAATAGTTTAACCATAAACGAGGGTAAAACCAAATGGATGCTTTTTAATGGAGAAAAAGATGATAATTCTATTTTACAACTAAATGGAGTACCATTGGAAAGAGTAGAATGCTTCCCATATTTAGGCCTTAACCTGGATACCAAGATGAAATTCATACAGCATAGACGTTTAACCGTAAGAAACACCAGACACAAAATTGTTCAATTACCGTAAAACCTCGCGTATAAGCCTAACTCGCGTATAAGCCGCACCCCCAGTTAAGGCCGATCCTATAAGCCGCACTGGCGATCTGAATGTGCCGATTTTAGTACTGTATCATAGTGGCAAAAACTCGCGTATAAGCCGCACCCCGACCATGGGCCGATCCTATAAGCCGCACTGCCGATCTGATTCCCGCACTAGCCGCGGCTTATACGCGAGGTTTTACGGTAGCTAGAATAAGACACTATTCTGACATTGATACAAGCTGTTCTATTTACAAGAGCATGGTTTTACCCTCATTTGATTATGTAGATTTTATCTGGGATAGAGGCAATATTGGTGAAAACCTTGAGCTTCAATACATGCAAAACAAATGTTTAAGAATTGTGTATAAGGTGAAGATTGAAAAAGACGAGCTGCATAGGTTAACCAAATGTAAAAAATTGTCAGACAGACGTGCAATTCACTTACTCTTTTATGCTCATCAACTATCAAAAATAGATGACCTATTGGATAGAAGAGACCTACCCACACGGAGGCATAGGGGTAAGAGACTAAAAGTGCCGGCTACCTTAAAGCCCATTGTCTTGAGAAGTGCCTTCTATAGAGCCATCGTGTCTTGGAACAATCTCAAACCACATTACACGCTAATAGAGGACAAAAACTCTTTTAAAATCTCTATAAAAAAGGACTATCCCACCTGCTTTATGTAAGAAATTTTCATGTGTAAAGTCATTCACCATATGATATATTTCTCTTATTCATTCATCCCATCTCATTGTTATACATGAAACTCCTAAGAACTATGTAAGATACCGGTTCATCTCATGATACAAATGTGACTCGATTTCCAAGTGCTCGTCATACTGTATTTTTATTGCCATAATAGTATAATGTGATTCATCAGGGGTGCCAGCGGAGGGAAGGCAATGCGCCAATATGCTGGTTATTAATGCATTTCATATTTACTACGTATTTTGAATGTATTATTAGACCCAATAAAAACCTTAAAAAAAAAAGAAAAAAAAAAAAAGAGAGAGCACTGCGCCCCTCAAGGCGCGTCAGACGGGGTGTATACAATCACCCCCTAGTCACCGCCAGAACTCTTATTACAAAATTGGCCAGCAACGAGCGGAAGGCAGTTGTGGACAGCCTGAGGCACTTTAAGGACGACCCGCGGCGCTTCTGGCAGGTAGTTAATGACCTCTGGAAGGGGCCCAACACTACCAATGCAATCAGGCTAGTCGACGATGATGACTTCGATGTACCGGCAAGACTCACTGCCGACTACATCAACGAGTACTACAGCACCATGGGGATTAAGTTGGCCGCTGCTTTTGAGCACAATCTACCCTATGCCAATCCAATCGGAGATGCTGACATAGACGCACATCTCTCCCTGCAACCCATTGAAACCGATACAGCAACAAAATTGACAAAGAATTTCGACAGCAAAAAGAGCTTGGGGATCAACAATATCCGAACCAGCACACTGAAAGACTGCCTGCTGGCCAAACCAGCCCTGGCAAGGAAAATGATCAACATGAGCCGTTCCAACAACCTGGAAGACAGGGACTGTCATCCCACTACCAAAGGCGGGTAGTCTAGTGAAGGTCACCAATTGGTGACCGATCTGCCTCCTGAATTGTGTTTCCAAAATTGCAGAAAAAACAGTGCATAAACAACTAGTAGATTACCAAGTAGAAAATGAGCTCATTGCAAAAGAGCAAGCGGGCTTCATCCCGGGAAAGTCAACAGGCGATTCCATCTTTGGACTAGTAAACCACCTCTACTCTGCGGTAAATAAGGGGGAGCGGTCGGCCGTGGTCTTCCTCGATCTGAGGAAGGCGTTTGACACGGTCAACCACTCCATCCTGCTACAGAAACTAGGCCACTACGGGATCGACAACGCCTCTTGTAACTGGTTCAAGAACTATCTGGAGTCAAGACTACAGCAAACCAGAGCTAACGACGCCACATCTTCACTCCGAGCGGTCAATATGGGCGTCCCGCAGGGGTCCGTCTTTGGGCCACTTTTGTTTATTGTGTATATAAACAACGTGGTAAAGTCTCTAGACTCAATCAGCACATGATGCTCGCAAAACAAATTGACAGTGAAAAGTGACAAGACCCAGGTCCTAAGGATCTACATGCCGCGGTCTATTCCCGACTTACTACACAGGGACCTGCTGCTGCAGGGCAGAACACTGGCAGTAGTAAATGAATTCAACTACTTGGGCCTAACAATAGACCGCTTCATAAACATGGCAAGCCAACTCAAGAAACAAATCCGACTGGTCCGCATGAGGCTACCTCAACTCAGACGGGTGAGAAGCAAGACAGACCTACCTACGTCGGTGCAGGTCTATAAGCACATGGTCAGACCTATCTCTGACTATTGTGCCTTCATGGCCGACAGTGGCCCTGTGTGGGCATCCCGTAAATTGCAGACTTTGCAAAAAGACTGTCTCAGGGCAAGTGAGCAGATAAGATTTGCTCCCGATGTACATGTGCATGACCTCCACTAGCGCCATAAAGTGACCTACCTAGAAGCAACACGACGAAAACAACTACTAGTCCATATGCATGGCATCTCTACAACATCAGAGATGTTAGTGTTACCGACCAAAATGCTGACGAGGTGCAGAATATGGTGATCAAAAAGGACTTCAGGAAGGCAATCTAAAACACGACAATATGGAGCCTAGATGCTCTAGACATTCAGTATTACCATAACTTAGGACAATTGTATTATGATCACACTATCAGTAAATCAGTAAACCCCCTACTAGTATAAGACTGTCTACATTGATCACTCGATTTGTGTACTCTCTTTGACTGTGATGAAAAGTGCCCCAAATTGTGATTGTTATGGTCAGATAAGATAATTAAACTAGAAACTAATCGGCTTGACGGGAACAACTTTCATACTATTTAATAGAACTGATGAAGAGTGATTAATCACTCGAACTCCTCAGTATTTAATGAAACTGATAACCTTGAGAGAGACATACCCTGAAGACTGTGGCTTTTCCACTGGATTTTCCCAGCAACCACTGCAGACGTAAATGCATTAGAAATCTCCCTCTAATGTGAACAATATGTGAAGAGTTTGGTTGCAAAACGCAACAAATCCATTCCAGAATTGAAGCATATTGTGATTTCTCTAAGGCCACCATATTGGCAATTATAATTCCTTGGATATAATGTGTACACCACAGAGGACCTAAAGACATGGAAAATAGCATTTGAGGAAAAATTGTTTCAAAATTGCATTTACCTATTCCTGCCTTACACCTTCGTCAAAATATGGTGTCCTTTTTCACAATGGCACTTATTGCGTTTTGGAACCAAACTCTTCATGTATTGCATAGAAGTAAATAATACTTTTCATTCTTTGCTCAGGATGTACAAGCGCAGTTACATTCACCTGATAAACTGCCCATTAGGTCATTCTCACTGTAGACTATAATTGATATAGCACTTTGTCTGCACCAAGCTATTTACTGATTCCCTTATATGTCACCACTACCATGTACATGCAGAATCATATAAATGCCATGGAAGTGAGCCTTAGAATAGTCCATAGAATACCTTGCTTGACTTTGGTATTTAACCCAGATTATTACTTGTCATATATGCATGACATAATACATATGCATTACATATATACTAGAATCCATATTTACAGCCTGCCATGGAGTTCCTTTAGAATTGTTTATTTCACGAGTCACTGTAGGGACACCTATTCAAAAGCATTTGGATTTCCCTAGTTCAAGCTGTTAAAAGGCAGATTCTAAACAAGTTGGGGGATCTAAATCATCACCTGCATCACAGCTGTAATGCAAACGGCAATCAACACAGCTCAAACTCTATGATAACAAATAATAGATTATGTATTTTAGTGATTTTGGTTTATACTGGCAGTTTTACTAAGCACATTGGCTTTAAAA
Organism: Harmothoe impar; assembly: GCA_947462335.1. NCBI lineage: Eukaryota > Metazoa > Annelida > Polychaeta > Phyllodocida > Polynoidae > Harmothoe > Harmothoe impar. The sequence goes on along the minus strand of OX381704.1, from coordinate 87,950,500 downwards.
TAGCATGTACAATTTACAAAATGATCAAACTTAATTATTTTAGGACTCAAGGACTGTGCCCCATGGACTAACAGAATATTGCAAATACTTCATTACCGCTCTCATGATCAATGGTTTGCCAAGATTGTGTTTCCCTTCATCTCAGAATAGGTCTGCGTCATTTTTCTATGCTCATCAGTTGCTTTTTCTGATGTCATTTCTTGTTTCACCTAAGATTGTTCCCCTAAGATTCTGGTTGTAATGAACTAATGCAACGCCTCAGTATTTAATGAAACTGATAACCTTGAGAGAGACATACCCTGAAGACTGTGGCTTTTCCACTGGATTTTCCCAGCAACCACTGCAGACGTAAATGCATTAGAAATCTCCCTCTAATGTGAACAATATGTGAAGAGTTTGGTTGCAAAACGCAACAAATCCATTCCAGAATTGAAGCATATTGTGATTTCTCTAAGGCCACCATATTGGCAATTATAATTCCTTGGATATAATGTGTACACCACAGAGGACCTAAAGACATGGAAAATAGCATTTGAGGAAAAATTGTTTCAAAATTGCATTTACCTATTCCTGCCTTACACCTTCGTCAAAATATGGTGTCCTTTTTCACAATGGCACTTATTGCGTTTTGGAACCAAACTCTTCATGTATTGCATAGAAGTAAATAATACTTTTCATTCTTTGCTCAGGATGTACAAGCGCAGTTACATTCACCTGATAAACTGCCCATTAGGTCATTCTCACTGTAGACTATAATTGATATAGCACTTTGTCTGCACCAAGCTATTTACTGATTCCCTTATATGTCACCACTACCATGTACATGCAGAATCATATAAATGCCATGGAAGTGAGCCTTAGAATAGTCCATAGAATACCTTGCTTGACTTTGGTATTTAACCCAGATTATTACTTGTCATATATGCATGACATAATACATATGCATTACATATATACTAGAATCCATATTTACAGCCTGCCATGGAGTTCCTTTAGAATTGTTTATTTCACGAGTCACTGTAGGGACACCTATTCAAAAGCATTTGGATTTCCCTAGTTCAAGCTGTTAAAAGGCAGATTCTAAACAAGTTGGGGGATCTAAATCATCACCTGCATCACAGCTGTAATGCAAACGGCAATCAACACAGCTCAAACTCTATGATAACAAATAATAGATTATGTATTTTAGTGATTTTGGTTTATACTGGCAGTTTTACTAAGCACATTGGCTTTAAAATAGCATGTACAATTTACAAAATGATCAAACTTAATTATTTTAGGACTCAAGGACTGTGCCCCATGGACTAACAGAATATTGCAAATACTTCATTACCGCTCTCATGATCAATGGTTTGCCAAGATTGTGTTTCCCTTCATCTCAGAATAGGTCTGCGTCATTTTTCTATGCTCATCAGTTGCTTTTTCTGATGTCATTTCTTGTTTCACCTAAGATTGTTCCCCTAAGATTCTGGTTGTAATGAACTAATGCAACGCATCACATCGACCCACGAGATCCTGACTGGCAGTCAATACGTCATGTTCAGAAAGAAGTGTTTAGTCTATTTTTCTATTCCAACAATTACATATTCCGATACTTCATCTTCTCTATCATAGGCCTTCAAACGCATAAAATACAGAAATGTTACAACACCAAATAGGCGTTCCCCAAGACAGCATCCTAAGGCGGATGTTATTATTGTTTTCTTTTAACTACCAACTATTTTGATTATCTGCAAAGAGTCTACTTAATGCAGATGACACAATCAACGATTCCAGTCAGGTGAGAACTAAAACAAAATTGTCAGAGAGCTCCAAAGGGATCTAAATTACCCGGGATGACACTCGACCAGCATCTGTTTTACAACAACAAAAACATGAAAGGAGTCTGCAGCACACAAGACATATCTATAATACAAACACGTCATGGAAAGTATGAGCAAAGACACCAGCCTATTGGTTTACCAATTTATGATTAGACTAGATGATGTTATTCATAGCTTATGGTCGAAAAAAAAACTGCTGAAAAGGCTCCAGGACACTACAACCATTGCATGCACCCCATCCTCAAGACGGGTGGCTCAACATGTGAGAGGGGACTTTTAGTATGGGCTTGGGCCACCAGAAGGCATGCCATCAGATTGACAACATAGTCAAAGACATGCCCATAAATACGTTAAGGTATTTTCGTCTCCGAAATATTCGATTTTTGGGGCAGATGTTCGATATTTGGGATGTAAATGGAACCTATTTCTATGGGAAATTGGCAAATGCACTTTCTGGTTGCCATGGAAACCATTCCATTTTTTCTAAATGGAACACTTTGGTCCTAGTTTCTTGGTAATTACATCAGTAACCCCAAACTGAAAACAGACCTCAGGCTTAAATCATCACTTCCCCCCTCAGTGCCCCTTTTCACGTACCTGGTCAAGTCGGTACTGCCAACAGACACACTAGCAGTTACGGACATGATTCACCAACGAATTAAAAAGGCAAGAAATCCCCAATGTATGATCGGGCCCTAAAAGAAAGGTACAACATGTGAGGCTCCACTACCCTATTTTTTTTTACTCAAATCGGTGCTATTCTCACAAATCTGACTCAGACCATGAAATCATAGGGTCATATACTTTATACAGGGAGGTATTGTAGAACCTGACGTAGGTTTGTGTTTGTAAACATGTTTTTGTTTATAAATACTCCATGTTTAGATGATAAATAGAATTGTCAAGGCTATATAACACGATTTAGGTCTCGATTTAAGCCCCGATTTTGCATCTCAGGCCGATCTGTGCTTCCGATCTCATATCAAACTGGTTTGAATTATATTTATCTGATCCTCTCCCATACACAGGGCTCTAATCGGCCGATTTCTGCACAATACCAGCTAGAAAATAGGTTTTTGGTTTTAACTGTAGAGACCTATATGATCGGTTCGTGAGAATTACCCAAAAAATCGGGTAGTGGGGCCCAAGCTAAAGAAGGTGTCTGAACAGCAATGGTGAAAATAGCCCTGCTTCTGGCTCGATGATATAGTAAAGCAGATATTCAGGATGGATATTTTAAAGTTTAAAAGCTGTTTATTAACTGTTTCTACAAACTGTATATAGTTCGGCAAGCTGGTAGCAGCGTATAACCGCCGAATGATATTGTATGTAACATACGTTATATAAATATCATGAATCTTGATATAAATAAACGAGCCATATGTTAGTTGTTAAATGGGTGTGACATGTATATATCATAATGAAGAATTGCTTCTTAGAGAGTGAAAGTGATTTCACAACCGAAATTCCACATACTCTGACTATGCATCACTTTCCAGTGACCAAAGTAGGCAATGACCGTGTGAAAAAGTACATAACTCTGCACTTCTATACAGTCCACTGCAACCCAATGTGGACATTCTCCAAATTGATTATTGAGGTGACATCAGGTGCATATGACCGTTAACTGTTGGCAATGTATTCAAAAGAATAATTGAAAAGAATAATTTCAACCAAGAAGATATACACCACATGTATGGCAGCTAGTGTTTCCACATCCACAGAATATTTTGCTAAGGAATCTTGACATAGTAACGGCAAACCTATGATCCTGAAAGTTTCAAAATCTCAAAGAAAATCAAGTAACCGAAGGTTTATCTTTAAATGTTGCAAGGACTTATAAGTAGACAGTGTTACACTCTGATTCATATCTTGCTTAGTTCCATAGAAATAAATAACGTATCCACTGCCAAATAGTTTTTTCGCACGACATTTCTCCCTTTCTTTTTCAACCGTCTCACTATTTCATGATATCACCTGTCAGTGAGTGAGTGACAGTTATTGCTTGGAGCTGTCAGTTTCCCTGATGGATCACCATGGGTGGATGATCTTGGCTCTTTTCAATCGGAGAAAAATTCATAATTGGTATGTTTTCGTATTTAACTAAGGTATAACATGAGTGGTCACAGTCTATAGCATTTTAGAGTGTTTTAAATCATTATGCTAGGAATTTATATGTATCATGTCTGGCTAGCTGCGATGGTGTCTGGTATAATATAGAACTGATATGTGCATATAAGTAGAGGTTCACTATGGCTGGTTGCTCTTGATAATTGACTCTGTGCAATCATGTTGCTATCCCTTCTTCTAGTTATCACAGGATGAGTTAATGTTGCATTTACACACGGAGTGTTCAATAATTATCAACAGTGACAGTATTAAAGATTCGGACTCTCCTGAGGCAGGAAAAGTCTTTTAGTATTTAAACCCAACTTTAAAAAACATGTTTAAAGCAGGGGAAAGTGAAAGAATTATGTGCTTCCACGGGCAGGCAAAAGTATTTTTACCAGTCTGGAGGGGACCGCCAAAAATAATCAATCTCTGGTGAAGATCCGCCCCTCCCTGTTGTTAGATAGTAACCACCCCCATAGTGAGTCTTTTTATTTGTATCAATTGACTTTAGGCCACACCAATAAAACAGTCAATGAATTTAACTTCCACTGAAACTTGCGTTACAAACACCACCTGTTCTGACAAAAGCACCAGTTTTTACCTTGTCTGACTCATGAAAAGGCATTCGCTAGCAACAGGGATAATGTACGTCAACAAGGTGTATTTGTAAAGAAGTATCCGGAGGCATTTCAACCCCAGAAGAAAGTGGAAATCGATCATTTACATAAGCCTACATCTGAATGTAGAACAGACAAGACAAGCCTAGTAACTGAGAATTTGATAGTACACACCTAGGTCAATAATGATCTCCCTTTTGTTGTCAATAAAAGCTATTATTACATAACCGACGCCTATTATTTTCGAAGTTCCCTGGTTACCGCACTCTGGGTTTAGAGCTCCACTTATGCACGATCCCCGCTGTGGAAATTTCTGAGCTACTATGCCCTAGGCCTCAAAAGGTGTGTTTCAGGCAACATTCAGTTTCAAATGTTTTTATTGGTAGAACACCGTCATATCACGTAAGATTTTCAACTTTGTAAATACAACAAACAATCACAGTGAATAAACAAAGTACACACATGTAAAGAGGAAAGAGTCGTCTTAGTGATACGTATGTTCAATACAGCAGCAGGCCGGGTCATTCCATGAAGGAGGAAATACAAGACAGTACAAATTAAATAAACACATGGAAGTCGCAGAGTAGATCCCCGGGAGTAGATCACATGAGTTTTTGGTTACTTAATTTACAACCCCACACTGATATATCGCATAATAGTAAAATATTCCAAAAAGGACTTGCCTTCTTTGTAAGACGTGCAACTTGTACTTTCAATATCACAAACTTCAGTGAAGAGCACAACAGCGGCATATCTTTCCCATCTCTTACGTCAGCTTGTTATAAAACCTACACTGGGGCCCTGTACCTCTCTTTTTCTCAGTGCCCCGGTCACCACAGATGCTCTGGGTATCACAATACACATCCCAGCCTGGGACACTCTTGAGACCGTTGTGCCGCTCTCTGAACTTGTCAGGATCGAAGAGATTGTAACTGTAACTCAGTTTGCGATGTTGAGGGGCTTCTAGCTTCACTCTAAGAACAGTGTGTTGTGGGAACATGCTTTAAGAGTAACACACATAAATTTGCAACACACATTGAGATTTTACACACTTTTGAATTGTAACACACTTTTTGTCAACTCACTTACCTGCTTACACACTTGAGGTCATAGAGGTGTGTATCATATACAAAAGGGGGCAGCAGCAGTAAAGGTCTATCATGTACCTATGCTACATTCTTACAGCCATATAGTAGCTGTCGCAGTGGCTCAGTGGACTAGTCTTTGGACTGAGAACTTGAAGATCCCCGGCTCGATTCCCTATGGGGCTGACCGTCAAATGGAAATGTTTATTTTCTATAAGGACCATAATATTTTAGCCACCCCCCCCTCAAGAAGTATCAAATTTCTCTTCCCCTCAGGAGGGGTTGAACTGTTTTACAACCCCCTCCCCAACCAATCCCCTCTACGACAATGAAAGATATGACACCTATTTACTTTGCAATGAGATACATACAAAAACTGTATTATTTGAATCTCATTGAATGAGCAAACTCACTCGATCCATATTGGAAATAGATGGGAAGTTTATTCTCTTCAACTATACACACATGCTCTTTGCATGAACCAAATAACTATCCCATATAAGACCTCATTAGAGGTTCTGCAAGGCTGTAAAAGCATGGCTTATTAATAGCTGATTAACTATTGTCTTTATAATAGATATAAAGCCCTGCAAATTATTAGTCAGTGCATTGGCATCCCTCAATGAGGGCGGTCTTTGTATTGTCTAAGAACCACTTCCTGTCATAACATATCAGTACCCAAGGGTAAGTTATATAGCTTACTGGTAACTGGTAAGAAGTTGTGTGAGCTTTGAGAATACTTTGTGTCTCCTCACTGTTGTGTGTTCTGGTACCTATTTGAGTGGGGAATACACCATGATTGTACAAGGAGATTTGGTGGCCTACTGAGCAAGTGGCTGGACAAGTGTGTGAGAGGTCCTGGGTTCGATCCCCAGAGAAGACCTGGCACCAAATCTTCCCAAGTGAAACAAGTTGTCCTGACAGGAGTCGCGTCTGTAAGTGTCGGTAGACAGACTGCGGTGAACCTTCGGTGTCCTGGTCTCCCATGAGACTTGCACCGATCCGCTTCAACCCGTAGAAGCATAATACACTTGCGACTGGTAAAGATATAGCAGATATCAGTGTTGACGAAGGTGGTCCTAGCCGGGAGGGGAAAAGGCTACAATGGACCACTGGAGACTCTGAGAAAAGGTTGTGAGAGCAGCCATCCCACGCTATCTGACAGTGGTACGGTCATGGCACATTGCGCCACAGTCACCAGTTGGTTATCAGGTGTGTCAGTTTCGCCAGGGTCATGAGCTAGGATGTGTTCAAAGTGGTTGACTATGATTTGTTCACTGTCAATACAAAGTCAGTTTTGATATAATACTTCTATTCCCACTTTTCTATATATTATGAGCGGTTCAATAAACACTTTTCCTAGATATAAGAAGCATTTAAAAGTGATATGCTCAGTATGAACATGAATAGACCTGACAAGAAATTAAATAAATCTATACTAATTTAACTCTTAACCCATATAGAAAGTAATCATACTTGATATTGAAAAAACAATAATTGTCAAGGGATTCGAACCTGCATGGATAGGACTCATGTGCCAGCCCCTAGACCACTCAGCCACGGCACCTGACACACTCTGTGAGGTGTAGAAGAGCTATTTTAACCCCCACCTCCTCAATACCATGGCTTTGTACACCAACACACTTTTTAGATTCAACACACTTTTGCCAAAAGTGTGTAGTGTGTTACCACAAAAAAGTGTGTTAAAAGTGGCTTCAGAAAAGTGTGTTGAAAAGTGTGTAAACGTAACACACTGTTTTTAGAGTGTTGTCCCACGGAGGGCTACTGCGGTATAACTCACATTTTGGGTCTAACTACCTTTAGTTCACTTCTACTAGAACTTCACAATTCTCCAACTGGTTGCACGGTTAAATTCTCGTCAAGGTGTGTCTCCATCAATGACTGTCCACCCATCCGTCCATGAAAATAGACAAAGAAATGCATGGATCCGTCCAGTTTTGATGGACGGACGGACAGTTCTCTTCTCCACCAATTAACATACGTCTGTCCAGTCCGTCCATCACTTGCTGGACAAATATCAGGGTAAAATGGACGGACCGATCCTTTTTCTGTTCCGTCCGTCCATCCATCCGTCCATTCCTTCCATCACAGAGTGACCAATCAGGACGGAAAATGTCCGTTTTCTGATGGTGAAGTGGACGGACGGCCATATTCAACTTTTTTAATATTTCCGTCCGTCCGTTTTACCTTCAGAAAATAGACCTTTCCGTCCATGTTGGCCACTCTGTGATGGACGGAATGGACAGACGGATGGACGGAGGGATGGACGGACGGACGGAAGATGGAAATGATCCGTCCGTCCAGTTGTGAAGGACGGACTGGACGGACGGACGTTGGTGGAGACGGAAACTGGGGCAGACCCAGAAAGCTATATGACTCCCCTGCAGGTTACTCCCTTAGGTCAGCCGGAGAGTCACCTAGGCTCTCTTAGGCGACCTGGACTCCCCTAGGGAGGGGAGTTATTCTGGAGGTAACCTGTACTCCATTTTGACGCTGTTTCTTTTCATCTGTGTAGGTCGGATTTCTCGTGTTGTTTTTTTGAATATTCAAAGTACAATGTAGGCCTTTTAAATTGGCGATAGTTCTCAATATCCTTTCATTTGATAGCCCACACTGTAAAAAATGTGTGTTGCGGGAACATGGATAAAGAGTAACACACATATATTTTTTACACACTTTAGCATGAACACACTTTTCTCAACACACTTACACACTTTTTTGTCAAATGTGTGTAAGTAATAAAAGTGTGTACAATATACACACATTTTTATGGACACCACAATCATTGTTTTAGAAATTTCAGTCACACTTCAGGATTGTAAATGCACTTTTGATCATGTTTAATGATTTGATATCAAATTTTAAACATATAATAAAGTGTAACTTTAATGGCTGCATGAGGCTAAGAAGTTAGAATCCCTTTGAAGACTGAATGTCCTGTCCTAGTGAGGTCTAAAGAATGTGTAAGGAACAGGACACCTTTCCTGTGTGTTCAGCTATGATAAAAGTCAAGGTGTAATTGAAACCAGCTTACGGTCATTCCGTACAGGGCTTTGCTATGTAGGATGGCTGCCACAATTGGCCACCATTGCACTGGTGACTATACATGCTGTGGTTGGTGAAATTTTGCCTGTTGGTACACTAGTGGTGCTCCGCTAGCAGCCGGTGCCAGGCAATGTTGAATAACACACTTGATATATCTAAACACTTTATAGAGCAACACACATATATATCACTTACACACTTTGTCTAACACACTTTACATTTTACACACTTTTTATCGCAACACACTTTTTAGATTAACATACTTTTGACAAAAGTGTGTAGTGTGTTTAAAAAAAGGGTGTGTAAAATAAGTATACAAAAAAGTGTGTTACAAAAGTGTGTTAAGTTAACACACATTTCTTAGACTGCAAGGAGGGATTTTTTATTCATTTTCGTTTGCCTCTGGCAGCTGGGAAACTTTGGAACCTAGCCGCATCCTGCAGAGCAGCTTTTGTCCCCCTCCGCCCAAAATGTTTGCTATAAAAGCCCATCATCCAAGTTATAGGATTATCACAAAATTATTGGATATTCATGAGGCCTATTTCTTGAGGTCAGACAATTAATTAGGCCACTGAAATCAGTGAGAGCTTGTACTTCCTGACCAAAGTTTGTTAAAATTAGAAAAGATGTAGGGTAGATTCAACAAAAGTCGACCCTTCCCGTCGCAATTTTTCATGACCACCAGAAGATGCTTAATAATGTTATGAAATATAGATATGACACCATACATGAGGTACCAGACAACAGATATAATGATTCAAAGATCTCAAATAATTATGTTTTATTATTTCATAAGAAATATAATAATTATATAGAATATTGCTCTCAAATTATAAAATCTAAGATGGCCTATTGTCACTCAATGTCGACCAAAATTTACCTAGAGTCGACCAGTCTTTACCCAATCAGAATTACATGAAGCCAACCCAATGTATATCCAAACCAACTCAATTTACATGATAAAATGATAGTAGAATCATGTCAGTTCATTATTTCTCCATTAATTTTAATTTTTCTCGATCTTTGGACATTGTTAAAAGTAGGTATAATATGTAGGAATACATAAGAAATCACCCCTACTAGTCTGGAATCATATTAAGGAATAAGTGGTTTTAAAACTTTCTAAACCATTCGAAAACCACAAAAAGTGGCCAAAATAGCCCCCTTTTAGGATATGATTTTTTACAATGAAAAATGATGCTTTAAGGCCATATAAACATTTATTATGCTATTTTGTTGCTATGGTAACCAGGTAACTAGGATAACTATTAAGACCTTCTGGTAGGATGCATCTTGTTGAGACCTTTCCTTAACATCATGTGTCTTGAAAAGGTAAGACTTTTAAACTATATTCAGACGTTTGTTCATATTCAAACCGCAAGTATATTGATGGGCATTTGGTTGCTATGGTAACCAAAATTCACATTTATATTTGGTTGCCATGGTAACATATGGACCAGATCAGTTCCGTAAACATAACAGGCATATACATTTTGGTGAAACCTTTAATTTGCACTATTGCATGACTATAATACATTAAATGATAGATATTTCAGAGCATATTTTGGCCTTTTTCTGGCATTTTGGTGGCCATTTAGTTTTTTGGAATTTTGAAGGCTTAAAATGCATTTTTCGCTTTGAGGAAATGAATTTTTGGAATCTACACCCCAAAATTGACTTAAAAAAGTGTTTCACCAAATTTTACTCAGAAATGCTCCTAGAAATAAGAAAAGCTGATTTTGACTCCAGTCTATACTCTGATATGCAGCTGATACACTGTGGATATAGGTCGTCTTATGGTGAAATTATGGTCGCTTTATGGTGAAATCTATTAGTATTGATAGATAGCGTCTAAGACCGACTCATAATAACATTTTCGCAAAAATGCATTTTATTCATGCTAATTAGATATGCATCCATTCATATAAATTCCAAAATTGTAAATTGATGAAAGCAAATGGATACAAACAAGCACCAAATGCAGACATTTATGGATAATTCCTAATTTCTCTGATATCAAAACAGGTCATACAGTCTCACTTCAGTGCATTATATGTATATTATAATGAAGAAATAAACAAAGGATGATGGCAACATAGGATGTATCAACACTTCAACTTTCCTCCCAATGAAACAGTAATACTCTGTGTAGCATAGGGACTTGACAATATCATGACGAAGGTGGTCAACACATGGTAGTAGGTCGGAAATAGGTGAGCTTACTAAATTAAATTCCAAGAGATCCCAAAAATTGGGGAAGAGATGCTTGGGTCGGCCCTCTGGAAACTAGGCCAGGGTTGCCTGAAAAAACACCTTTCTTTTGGCCTCATGGTGATGAATTAGGCCTACATCAGAACATGGCCCCTATACCATATGAGCCACTGACCTATTACAGAAACTAGATTGTCCTTTTGTGTTTATACTAACAGTTTCATTCAAATAATTCACTCAACATACAATTAATACATAATACTGTTTTTCGACGAGAACCTGAAGTGGCAGAACGGATCGATGACATTTCTTCCTAGGTATTCACATACTATACCAGTGCCGTCACCTATACACATAATAACAAATTGTATATTCCCGGATGATAGTGTTTAGGACAGGGGAAGATGAATAATTATGTGATGCCTGATCATTCATACATGTTAACAACATGTTGTGTAGATAGAAATGTGAGCTATTGGCATGTACATCAATTGCAAAGCGATCAAAACTTTTTTCCCCAAAGGAATCCGCTTTGTATTATGAATTACAAAGTGTATTGTGAAAAATGTTATATGAAAGCTGTCGGGGGATGGGGGTAATAGGAATCAAAAATATCATGGACTCGAAAGGACTGGATAAAGTAAAGAGGAGGCGAGTATATATGTGAGATATTCATTTTCTAGAACTGAGGAATAATGATTAAATTATCATAAAGTATCAAGTGTGCATGGTTGGTTTCTCCACCTGTAGCTCCTCCCACTAGATGGCTCTATACAATCAACACGGCCAAAACGTGGCCATGCACAAATACAAGACAAAGTGGGCTGTTGGACGTGCGGCCCTATAGCTCAGTGGCTAGAGCACTGGTCTTGTAAACCAGGGGTCGTGAGTTCAATCCTCACTGGGGCCTAGATCAGTTTTTAATTTCACTGAACATAATAATGTGAGCTCTGTCACCTCTCGTACGACCTTGCATGATATTTAAAGTTATCATAAGGCCAAATCCCACAGGGCGTTTTAAACTGAAAATTCTCTGCGAATTGAGAATCTGTTGCGAATTGGGGACATACCCCCAATTTGCAACAGATGTAACTACAACAGGGAGCTATAACTGCAAGGGATCTGTTGCGAATTGGGCACAGACTAATATCTAAATAATTAGATATTTTTCCTTGCTTAACAGAGAAATCTCTGCGAATTCATTATACACACTATAAATATCAATCACCTGGGAAGTAAGGGGGGTCACTCCCGATTTCTGATGATACACAAACAACATTTTCCTACTTTTTTCCACGAATAATATAGCAATCTGCCTACTGCTAGTCCTACAGGATGTATTATTTAAAGTAATACCTTAATAGACACCCCTTCTATAGTAAATCAACTGTGACCACAATTATTATGAAGTAACTCCCCCCAAATGTATTATGTATTCCTCACAAATAGAGTCAATGCAGTCCAATATGCAGAGGTTTGGTGCCATGTATTATGCAGCAGTGGGATTTGAGGCTTTTAATAGGATGCAAAGACCCTTGCGATTTGGAGTATAAGCAAGGCTCCTAGAACGCAACAGGCCTAGAATGCAGAGGTTCTCAAGCCCTAGATCGCCTTGTGGGTGTTGGCCTATAGTAATTTCGGAGTATAGGAAAACCGAAGTTGTCTGTTTGTTAATATTCTCAAAAGGCATGTAATCAACGATGATTATATCCACTGACAGGTTAGGCTATAGGGTGCAGACTGAGGTCTCCCTGAAGTCGGACAATCGCTGAAAATAGGGCCCAGGTCACAAGGTCACTTTTCTAGACCATTTATACTATAGCCAAAGTTATCTTTTTTGTTAAAAGTGATATTATCAGAAAGTGATATTATCAGAAAAGCACCCCTTTCCCTGCAAAAAGGTGGCCCTTGTGAAAGAAGAAGCGATATTATGATCTGGTAAATGTTATAGAAATTCCTAAATATGTGCTCTAAAAAAGGTACCCATTTGGCCCAAAATGTTTTTTTTTAAAAGGTACCCTAGAGAGGGCCTGCATGCACAGTTGGCAGGTCTCAAAATAGGCTCATTTTCCTTCAGTTTATGTACGCACATAGTAAGCAAAAGTGTAAAGGAGTGTACCCCCCAGGAGCCACAATTATACTAATTTGTGACAATTCATGGATTTTCCTCACTTGACCGTATACAGATTCATAACTATAACCCTATAGCCTCAAGATCTCAGGGTGTTTAACTGGATAGTGTATTTTCGTATGATGCAACAAATAGCTCTCCACGTTGGATATATCTAGCTAAAACATTACTTGTAGTTTCTTTTACTACTGGGCTCTGTATTGATTTAAACGAGAATACTTATTTGAATAATATAGGGATAATAAAAATGGAGACCCGGGGTGGAGACATGGGGACATGCCTGAAAAACAAAGTATTGTCCATTATTAGTGCATACAGGGTGATGGGCCATGCACGGTCGTGGGTTTGGGTTGCAATGCCGCCTTCGGTAAGTCTAGGGGTAATAGCATGTTACTTCATACCTTGGTAGAACATTGAAAAGAGTTTTAATCATGTTAGAGCTGTACTTAGTTCCAGTTTGCATTAGAGCACGTGACCATGGAGACACGTCCCAACCTCAAACCTCCGTGTCTCTATTGGTGAGTATTATGGTAATTCATAAACGGCCATGATATTTTGTCCTTCCATCCAACTGTTGTATAAGGTTGAAAGAGGGGGGTCTGAAAAAGGACGCAGTGTACTCAGTGGGGTCCGAGGGAGCCCAAGCACATGTATATTGTGCTGTCCTCTGGTGTATCAAAGAAAGACTAGAGTGTTCCTAATACCTAATACCTAATCCTATCCCTACTACCTTTGCTGTTCAAACCGGTTTAGTATAATCTGAAATGAGGATAAAAGTTATAGAAGGCAAATGACAAGTCTGTTTTCTTTTATTGTTGATGTTTAAGTGATCCTCATAGAGATACAAAATGTCCCCCTCAGTCAATTCGTGATAAACCTGTGTATGGTGCATGTGGTATGGTGCAGTTCACATTCAAGTTGTTTCCATATGCATCTTATTTCAAAGACTGGAACAAATAAATACGTAAAGAGTCAAAATTCTACCATAGCATCCAATAATTCTTGAAACACTATCCATGCCATGCATAATTATATTGAAGTACGGTTATACGTATCCCTGCTACATATATATTTTTAACGTTATAATTATAACGTTTCTCTGTGGCTCCTTACTAGGGCATAACGTATATAAAGTTTTAAAACGTTATCTTGACGTAAAATAACGTGTTTTTTGTTAGCTGGGTTACCACCCCACCCAGTAAACCCCTATAGATACTCCAATTTGATTGTTAGAATGTACCCCATGTAATATGTTCCTTGTATGTATGTCCCAGACACCTTCACATGATTACATGGACCGCCTCCAATCTCTATTTTGGGGGTAGAGATTGGTTCCTGTGGGATTTTAGAAGGTATCTTATCAGGCTAGCAAGACTGATCACCACCAACACTGTGGTAGAGTGGGAACGTTTAAAGGCTGCATCAGGGACATCAGGAAAAATACCCTGAGTCACTAAGACTCCGAGGTGCGTATTTTAATTCCCTGTGCAGCCTAATACTAACAATGGCAGTATTGGCAACAGATTATGATAAAACACAAGTGTACTTGAACCTCTCTTATAATCTGTAGTGATCAACATTCACATCGAACACTTAACTTGTATTTGCTTGCATTTTGAGGAAGTAAATGAGTTCACACTTGGGGGAAAATCGGGATTGCTCGCGTGCCAGCACAAAATGTCACCTCTTCCCTTCTCTTTCTATTGCCATTGGTATGTTGGCAGTGGAACTATGCAGTCTGGCATGTGGAAAGCGAATGGAAACCCCACTCTCTTCTAGTCCAGATGGCAGCACCAGATCTAGGTGATCATACATTCTCTCTCTGTCTCTCTCTGTCTCTCTCTGTCTCTCTCTGTCTCTCTCTGTCTCGGTCTCTGTCTGTCTGTCTGTCTGTCTGTCTCTCTGTCTCTGTCTCTGTCTCTGTCTCTCCCTTCTTCCCCCTCCCTCCCTCCGTTCCTCCCTCCCTCCTCTCTCTGTCTCTGTCTCTGTCTCTCTGTCTCTCTCTCTCTCCCTGTCTCTCTCTGTCTCTCCCTCTCTCTCTGTCTCTGTCTCTCTGTCTCTGTCTCTCTCTCTCTCTCTCTCTCTCTCTCTCTGTCTCTGTCTCTCTCTGTCTGTCTGTCTCTCTCTCTCTCACTAACATTGTAATGTATAAGCTAGTGCTACTTACTGTATTGTGATAGGCCACCATTTACATGCCAATGCAACATAGTAGAGATTTTCCCTAATTAAGTTTAAATGTCTACACATTAACTTTGCTCGTATTATCTTTAGACGTCATCATGTTATGGATAGCAGCCGTAGACTACCCATAACTAAATATCACAATACATGTCATAATACTGATAAATAATAAAATTGAGAAGTATATAGTTTGCCGAGAGCATATTATCTAAATTTACAATTAGACAATGCTATATCTACAAAGGCAACCCACGTGGTTATCATAGTGCGCTGGTTCTTGAGTATACCCATGACACTTAAATGACCATGATAACCCAACCACTGGTACTCAAATAAGCAGTTACCAGATATGAAATGGGGACTATCAAAATACAATTCATTGATTGATGAATTTCTCAAATCGCTATGGTACGCAAAAGACCAGGGTACTTATGATAATGGCCATGGTATTCAAATGAACCGTTATCTACGCAAACAACTATAAACTTATTATATAACAACTCTCATCCACTTTTTTATCCGAGGCCTATGCCTACTATGGTGTATTATATAATTCTATACGGCTAGATGCAGAAATCCCCTGGGGATTATGCCTAAGTACTACAGGAATTACACACACTCCCTCTTCCATCTTTGACATTGCTTCCTACCGGTGCCTACATGAACCTAAGATCGTATATATATAGTCTCTGCTAGAGGCCACTCTAGGTTCCAAGCATTAATGATTAAAGTGTTTACATCAGTGGAAGCCAAGTAAAGGCTGAAAACAAGAACAGTCATTACTATCATGCTCGTGCCATCGTCTCTACCTCAGAGGCATATTTTAGTACCACGGATTTGAGCTCTAGATATCTATCAGGAGACTCATTCAAATCATTGATTGATTTATTCTGTAATGCTCATTTTATATTCCCTTAGGCCTATATTGGCGTCCTGCCCATCTACACATAACACGCTCCATCTATGGTTGACAGTCGTCATGACGTCACAATTGCTATAATATTTGCATAACCCAGAATCCGCGGCAAAATGCAAATGTCGTCTGCGTATTGAAAGTAGTCCTGGTCGGCGTCCCAGTGGTATTATATTTGCGTGGACGGTGGATACTTCTGGCGGCCCTCTGAAGAGAGGCGCCAAACGAAGGCCATAACATTATAAATAATGCACAACCCAGTATCGACTAGTTATTGGTAACCGATGGACGACCCGATTGATCAGTCCTGGCCGGACGTCTATATTTACCTTCACAGTCAGGCGATCCTGCAGGAAAAAGTGTTCTATAATGAGTCAACATCCTTGGTGAACTTGTAGCCAATTCTACACTTCAGTAGCCCAGTAGACATAGACCATGCAACGATAAGTAGTGAGAATGGGAAAAGTGTATTTTTCATTTAGATATCGAGACTTAAATTTGAATATGCTTGTTGTGATGGATATCCAATGCATACAGGTAGGACTATATTGATGTTACAAAACCAGTTATTCATTAAAAAGATGAAAACAATGAGACAACCATAGAAATGATTAAAGCACCATCAACAATTGGTGCATTTTGGCTACCACTTAAACCTATTTAACAAAAGTATTTTGGGGGTGTCTTCATAAAATCAGTCAATCGACCACAGAGAAAAATAGACAAATTCCGGCCGTCTTGCATGATGTGGAATAGGGTTCAATAAATGCAAGTGTTTTCTGTATGATATCATTGTGGCTACCACTTTATCAATGGTGTGGATAAATAAATATATGAATACCCTCAACGCCATGCAACGATGTATATTTCCCACTCTACAGAACGACTGAGGCTTAGATCATGTTACACCTAATACCAGTAGATTATAATGTACTATGTACATGTCTAGTTACCTTCATTGATTTCTTCTACCATTGACTATACCTTTAATGAGATCCACCCCTCTAATAGACTGACTTTCCAAAAGAATGGCATCTAATATACATTTTGTGCAGCATAGTTATTGTTGTTGTTTAATTTTTTATTGACTAAATAATGTAATATACAGGTACTTTTTCATTATATAGCCAAGAGGGACTCCATCTGAAGAAATAGAGCAGATAGAATATTGATATGATTGTCTCCAATTTTACGGCTCGCGCAAGTTGTCGGGTCTCTACTCTAAAGGACAACATTGAGTGTTCTCATTTTGTTCTTATGAATTAATCCTTTAATGTCAGCATGATGCCTCAAGGCTTTATGTCCATTTGTTGCCACCATGCACCAACGCAGGGCCGGTGATTAACTCGCGATGTTTGAGAAGGGTGTTTACATAATTATAGAGTGACTCCAATTGGAGCAAGGCTTATCTAGTTGTGTTTTAGACAGAAGAGGACGAAGCGAGTCGTCAATTCCTACAGGGTTGGTGTTATGATGGGTAAATTAAAAAAGATTTGGACCATTGAGGAGGGGAACAAGAGAGTTTGGACACCATCTTGAGGGCGGGGGGCAGGGACAAAAAGGTCCTTCTTAGAGAAAACACCCACAAAAAGGAGCGCGGATGGGCCGCGATAAAGTTGAACCCTATTGGGGGGAACAACCGGGGCATGACCACTTCAATTAATTTTAAAGTCATGTCAGGTGAGGTGAGGTCTACCTGTTGTCTATTACCCTGATTAATTTACGATGGCTATGTTCTAGTAGTGCAGCGGGTTCATGCACTGTGAATTATAGACACGAACGCTGCCCTGCTTGCACTCAAGCACTGAGTCCTAAATATAGAACCATCTGTACGGTTACTCCATTTTCTGCTATTATGTGTTGATTATCCTGCAAATGCTAATTCATCCACCAGTGTGGTATTGTTCGATTTCAATAGTATGTACACTGTAGCAAACATCCGGTGAATGCCAATGTGATGCCTATAGTAAT
The DNA here is from genome assembly GCA_947462335.1 of Harmothoe impar. Classification (NCBI taxonomy): domain Eukaryota; kingdom Metazoa; phylum Annelida; class Polychaeta; order Phyllodocida; family Polynoidae; genus Harmothoe; species Harmothoe impar. Next base: position 87,932,390 of record OX381704.1, on the reverse strand, counting down.
ATCATCAATATCCCATCTTTATTTGCATTGCGTTCAATGCACATGCTATTGACACATTGCTTGGTACACAAAACTGTTCTGAATTCTTGACGAATCAATCAAGCAGTGCTGCGCTATTAGAGAGTAATGATACTCTTGAATGTAAAAATTGGGGAATACAATGATTTAGAGAGTAGTATAACAATGGACCTTTCTCTGAACTTCCTGAACCGTCTGTCTGCTATACGAATGATCTGATTCTAGGACTTTTACCCCTTAGGACACCCACCCCCTTCATATTCAAGTCTTTACCTGTGACTCAAGTATGACGCAATGTTCTGGTTTTACTAATTTATATAAACTAGCAAGCTGAAGGATATATGGTATCTAATCCCTGACATCTACCCCTGGATAATTTCCCCCTTTGATATCCATCCCTTGGACACCTACCCCCTTGGACTTTACCCCCTAGGACATCTACCGCTGGGGACATTCACCCCTTGATATGCCAATATGTTTGAGTTGCATCATGTGGAGGGGATAGATGTCCTTAAGAGTCCTAGAGAGTAAACGGGCAAGGGGGTAAACGTCTAAGGGGGTGAATGTCCTATGGGATGGAAGTCCTACACTGTAAAAAATTCCCGTTGAAATTACGGGGAATCAGTGTAAAATTTTACAGTTTATCACCGTAATGTGATTTACGGTGAGACAGTGTCAAATTCAACACTTTTACACTGAACATCCGTAAACCTGTACAGTGAAACACCTTATTTTCATTTACGGTGAATCTAACGTTAAATATTTGCCCACCAGGTGGCAGCCTGGGAGATATGAGGACTTTAGTGAAACCTCTCACTTTAAAACCTATCTAAATGTGTTTAAATGATAGCAATGTCCAATTACCTCATCAATCACAAGGTCAACCTTGATTCCTTTAGTACATCATAGATAATAGATGGATAATTACTTTTCTATATCAGTGGGAACAAGCATGGATCGTAAAAACACCCATTTTGTGGTAATTAGAATTATACATAATCACACCACTGTCAGAGTTGCTTTGTAACAATCTTAGAGTACCCTTTGCTCATGGATTATACTTGCATGTTACTGTGAGGCATTCGATTATGTCTCTTATGGCCTAATATTTACAGGCCTGAAATTAAGTTGATATTATGAAATATACAAAAAATGTACCAATGAATCAAGAAAAAATGAGAATCATCGATGAATAGCAGAGAATCATCATATAATAATGATGAATCACCGTTAAATGACAACGGGAAAGCTCCGTAAAATTTACAGGGATTAGGAGAATACGGTGACCGTAAAAAAACGGTGAAAGCTTGGCATTAATTGATGCCAGTGAATCACCGTAATTTTACGGGATATTTCTAAGAGTGTAAAGGGTAAATTTGAGCCACAGACAAAGGATTGAAAATGGAGGGGTGGATGTCCTAGGGCGAAAAGTCATTTAGAAGGGGATAAAAGTCCAGGGTAGATTAGATGGGGTAAATGGCAAGGTGGTAGAAGGTAAGGGGGAGATGTCCGGGGGTACTTGTTTTGACACCAGATGATTATGCATGAATTGAGTCGAACTAGTCCTAAACATGCATACTCTTGTTTTGGCTGATATGAATTCAATATCTTCTCCAAACCTACACCGTATTTTCGTTTACGTAATCATGAGACTATCCGGTCTCCGTTACATATCCATGTAGCATATGGATAAAACCGTGGTATAGAACGCTACATTCAGGTGATCTGGCTTCCTGCTTTCAACAACCCCTGTTAATCCCATATATACCTACACCCATTAGGGTGTAATGATATAAGGTATGCTAGCTTGGCAGTACCAAGCTACCTGGTCATATTACGTTGTAGCCTACCTGCGGAGGGGACTGTCATCAAAGCAGGTACCTGACTACCGAACATCACTATAGGTGCATAATAAGTGATGAGTCATTTGATATCAGGAGGGATTGGGTGGTGATGGTGGGCGGGGGTGATGACTAGATGCAGTCCCTTTTTTTTTGGGGGGGGGGAGCTTTTTTCAAAATTAGTGCTTAGTGCATGGTGGCGTCATGATAGCTTTAACGCTCATGGGTATGGGGGTCACGGAAAAACTGCAGTCTTGAGAAAATCTACCAAGCCACACCCGTACCCCAACCAGTATAACAAATGACTCGTCGCTAAAGGCCGGAAACTAGTGCCAGTCGGACCCATCGCTGAGGTAACATCACCTCGGGGAACAGGAAGGTAATATGGCACAGGTGTCCCCTTAATGAGGATTAAATCTTGGTAGAGTAAATACAATAGGGTCCATGTAAGGCTAGTTCGGCCAGAACCAATGTACATAGGATCTATCCTTTATTTTTTGGAAATACAAGATCTCCTATGCTTAAGCACTGGAAGGCCGTATTCAATGCCCCTCATTAATATGTGAGTCCAATATTTAGGTCTTTATATATAGTCCATTGATCTTCTGGACATTGTAAGCCTATAATATGATCAGTGCATACACATGACATAAAGGATATGCCTTACATGTATTTCTATGAGTAATATAACCGACAGGTGATGGCTGACCGAATGGTTTCAATATTTGTGCTGCCTTGAGAAGGCAAATACCCGGTCCAGGTCTTCAATACGAAGCAAGATCGACAAATGCGTAGCTCCAATTGCAATCTGCATTGAATATTGGCATTGAAACCGGGTCAATATAAACAAGGTTTATTCTGGACAAATTCGCCTATAGCTCAATATATGGATGATTGTAGATTATACGCCTATAATACAAATTGTATGCCCAAGGGAGTCAGTGAGACCACACTTTCCTTTCTCTTATATAAACATTTACATACACCAGCGTGCTGTGCAATGGTGTTTTGGAATTACCAGAAAGAGCACTATGATAACACTACCTTGATATTACATAACATCGCTGACTGTATGTTTCAGAGCTAATTAATTAACATAGGTTCAAATATACGCACATTGAACCATACATTGCCGTTCTGCCTACAATGTAAGTGTCTAGCTGTAATTGATTAGGCTCATCCCTTATCTGCCTACGTTGTTACTGTGTAACCAGGTATAACACGTGGCCATAGTTACATCAATGTGACTGACGTGTGACACTGGAGGCCCAGTTTACCTTGAAAGAAAGTTGGTAGTTGGTGACAAAGGGATTGGCTCCTGTCACAAATGCCTTATTGACCAGTGTATTGATTTCGGCCAGGAGGGCGTTGTCTGTTGACTAAAGATCCTAATACTTATTGATCTCTATGGAGCCTTTGCTACACTGCAGGGCTGCCCTGGAGGACAGGTGGATATTTACGCTAGAAGCACCCTGCCTGTGGTCTGCCAAGGCCGAAGGTCAAACACTCAAAGGAGGAGCGACAGGGACGTCTGTATGAGCAGTTGTTATAAAAGAGCAGCTCACAGCACTATACAGTACTGCTCCAAGCAGCCCTGAGCCACCCCCGTACTTGTATTAACAACCATACAACCATTAACAACAAAGCATCACCAAGCCATTATCTAAAGTAACCTGGCATCAAAACACTATACATCCAAGGCCAATATCCACGTTTCCCCCCTTTGGGAGGATTCCAATACACTTATAAGTGTCCAATCCTGCACCCCTATTATACATACAGTGTTAGGACTATACTAGTAAAATTAGTTCTTGTACTTTCCCACTATATATGAATAGGCGTTAAATCGATAAGTGCAAAATGACAAGCAAGTGACGTATGTCAATCGAGTCCTGTCACAATTATGTATTACATCTCTGAGAACAATTATAAATATGCGACTGCCTTGAGTTTGCACTATACGATTAAGATGAGTTGGGCAAGTGAATCCAAGGAGGTAGACTCGCCTTTGATATATGGCCTTGCCAGTGTCTGTAAGGAAGGGTGCTGGAGTAATTTAAGTAGGCGGGCGGGGTGGGAGGGAGGGAGGGCGCTACACCTGGCTATATGCCCCATCGATCCAGACAGGTATTACTAGGATGGGTTGGTAGGTACAGGAGGAAGGCACAGGTACACATCAGTTGTTGGTGGGGTATTGCAGCCACCAGGGGTTATATATATAATATAGGGTGTGGACATCTGCCCCACCCCTCCCTCTAACACACATGTGTTACACAAGGTGTGGTTGATGACACACCTGTATCATTATAATATCATTATTGTACTATAACGGCACACCCAATGATGGTGTGTCTAATTCATGAAAAGGCTTTAGCTGCCCTTATCAGCTATTGATGCCTACTGGAGGAGTTGTCCTCCAAGCGGGTATAGTGACCCTTGGACTGGGGCTGATCGTTGGTCACACCTGCAGCCGTCAGTGTGGAGAGCCCTCTGCCCGGACTAAATACCCACAGGAGGAGATAGTGAGCTTCAGCTAATGACCACCTCAGATATTCTAACTATGGTACATTGTACACCACCCAGAGGAGGGCGGGAGGGACGCCAACCAGCTCATGGCTCATTGAAGTAGTATATAGGTAGGCTGGTGGCACTGGAGGAGCCGGGCGGCCAGGTAAACAAGCAGAAGGCTATTGCAGTGGTTGGCCACTGAGAGCTGCACACACAGGAGGACGTACTGCTGCCTCCTGTACACTACCACTGCCACCAGCACACCGCCCGCTGCAGCAGGAGCGGGAGCACAAGGCAGTGGCAGTTCCTCCAGTAGGTGCCAAGATCTTGGTCACGATTGCGGGTTAAGCAGGGATTACCTCCAGCGTTATAGTTCCCCAGAGCCCGCTCCGACTGCTCCGCTCCTACCGGCCGTAGGACGTGGGCCCCACGTTCGCCGCCGCTACTGAGCCACTGGAGGAACAATGGTAGCGGCCTCAGCCAGTGCAGCAGCCGCTAATACCTCCTCCAGGGCATGGGGAGCCTGCCCGCAGGTAAATCAGAGTTAAAGGCGTGCCCACCTCTGGAGGTGTCGTGTTAGGAACCGTGGCTGTGTTGACCAAGGTGTGCACGCTACCCTGTGTGTGGGGTTGAGTGAAAGGGGTCGAGTTGAGCCTCCTCCAGCGGCTACAGGCCAACCCCAACAATACCAGTTATTGCAGCTCCAGGGTCTGCTACATACCACCGTAAGGACATACGAGTACACAAGACATCACTGTACAGGGACTTACTCGCCAATGCCAATATCCTTCTTCTTGAACTCCCAATTTCTTGGATCTACATGGGTTCAAACAGTACTGCTTGGGAGTGTTAAGCATGGCTAATGAACCCTGGAGATGTCAAACTGGAGGAAATAACTGCAACAAGACAACTGGAGTTTATGACAAGAGTAGGAAGGATTCTGTACGATTAAAGCCAAGTCATCAAATCAAGGAAAACGACACGAATCTTAAGTTGAACTTGAATTGTATTAAGACATAAACAGTAAGTATTGAGAAGGTGAAATGAATGACAGTTTGAACGTTGAAGAGAAGTCCCTGTGGGATATAAAAGGAAAAGAAATGAATGTCAAATGTGTGTATGATTACCGCAATGAAGATATACGTTTGTATACATTTACTTTCAAAGTATAATGTGTGTACCAGGAAAAGGAAAGGGTAGACATGTAAATTATAAAGATAAAATGCTTTAGAGGTTGTTATAAAGTATACCGTTTAGTTTAAAGTATTATATCTAATACAATTTATATAGGAGTAGGATCTAAATGTCAAATCAACTGGATCATAAATGAATAACGCACCTGTCAGTTGCCAGTATAGCTACATAGAACACGTAGAAAAGATGCATAAAAGAAAGGTTAGCAAGACATGTGTACATGATAAGTTCTAAATTCTCAGCTATTGATTTATTTTACTCTCTATAGCCTATCAAACCTTTAAGTTTAACTCTGTTCTGTATCATGCAAGAACGTGTGTGATTACTGTCAGGTAAATATCCTAACCACTACCCGCGTCTAGCTGGTGTTGAAAATCTAACAGTTAATATACTTTAGCAAATATGTCCTGTTGGCCAAATAGAGTAAAGTGCTGTTACTCTGTTTGGTTGTGGGCTGAGTCGTAAGCCGACTTCGCAACGGCATTGACGCAAGCAATACGGCTACGGCTTCAGTTGGCAATCAATAGAGCCGGCATTAGCGAGCCAGGCCCAGTGTGTATTCATGCACAACCAAGCCTGAACAATCAGTAGGTAACTCGGATAAGCTGCCCACACCGCCACCATTTCATTTATTTGAGTAAACGACCTATGGTAGAAGTGCATCAAATTAAAGTTTTAATAATGAATTCTGATCGGCTTATGTGTGGCCCACCACGGGCACACTGCTCTATTTTTGGCGCAATAAAAAACAGCACAGGAGGGGGTTAAGCTTTTTACTCCTTTAGATCAGTAAACAACTTAGTTGAACTTTTATGGGACTTGGCCGTCAGGAAATACCATAATTAAAGCCACCTGGGATAGCTATTGTAAAATATAATGACTAATAATTGCATTTTAATACTACATGAATTGCAATACGTTTTAATGAATATAATATACATTTTGACCGTTAGACATATTAATACCTAATGTGCATGGAACTGGACCCTGCACCTTATAGATTATATCAGCTATAGCTGGGCATCATACACAATGCTATAGTACAATGTATCTTGACCCTCCCATAGTGTAAGGTAATGAATTATTAAGGCAGACATCTGATGGGAGTTGGATCAATAGAATTAGAGTATCTCCATGGTAGTGCTCCTTCCCGCAGTGATCAAGGCATTAAGCTTTAGGTGCTATGCACGCTAATGTACCGGGAGTAATTGGGATATGGTACATACACTGGACTGTTAAGATTAAAGCATGGGCCATTGCTTCATGTTATATTGATCAGCAAGATGTACTTGTCAGAGGGATCCATAAAACAAGAACTTCCTGCTCTGAATGTCTAGTCAAGCCATGCAGCATTAATCGAAGTCTGCTTGCCAACCACGTATCTCACACATAAGGTGAAGTAAGGTGAGAACGATAGTGTAGGTATAGCTTTATTCGACATAATATGTACCACATTTACCATGGAGGACCAGGTACCATATTTCCCAAATAATAATAACAGCACTGACGCAAGTTAAAGAGTGGTTATCGGTCAGGTGACGCTTAAACCACTCAAAATAAAATCTGGTTTCTCATCACCAAGCACTGATAAATGTGACGATTGTATTCAATTATTTTTTTATACTGAGAGGCCATAATGTATAGGAAAATGAAAACCTTTGGGAAACAAATTTCCCACGTTAGTAGTAAAAGCATTTATTGATTTACAGAAGTTGGAAAATGTAAGTTTTGTTTCATTAAAAATGTTTCCCCCAAATCATGATTTTCATGACGCGCGCGGTGATGAGAAACCCGTCAATGGTTAGTTAACAAATGTGAATGTTATAAACGCTAATAAACACCTGTGTTATTGAAAGGTCAAAATCAGCTATTCTAAGATGGAGTGGATTGTCTGTTATTCAGATGTTTCCTTGTTTGATGAGTTTGACCTAGACCTACGCAAAATCGTCGACACCGATGACCATTAGCCACAATTTAGGTGACAATATTACAGTCAATTCAATTCAATTTTCAATTTGTAAGGTTTTTATTCTGCTGATCTCAAGAAACATAAAAGTATGAATACAATTACATTTGATTCTATTGGATAACAGAAGAGGTTGATACTTATAATGATAACACCATTTAATTAGCATTTTTGGTAACAGCACCTCCATTCCATTTGTTTAATGATGATGACTACCAGATAGCCTATCATTGTGATATTACTGGGGGGATGGGAGGGGAGGGGGGAGAGGGGGATGGGTGATGAGGTGATACCAAGTTCACAAAAAAAAGCATATAAGTGTAGTCAGGCCGGCTGGATGTATGATATACCTATGATCAATATCCATACAAAAAGATACATTGTATTCCAGTGAGTACTTTATGACTGAGGTTCCTAAGGTGTTTGTGCAGATAGAACACTAATATTCAGTATGGCATGACAGATACTTATGCATACAATACAGTGCCAGGATTACTAAAACTATACAAATACTTTATAAGTATTATTGTAATTGCCCACCAAGTTGAATAGATTTAACGAAAAGTTCATTTGTAGTAGGTTGACCACTGGGCTTTGTAGTTAATATCTGTACATGGTAATGCAATTTACAGGTTTGTGAATTGTATGGAAGCACAAGTACATTGCCACAGCATTGCCACCAATCACTCTGCTATGACATTCTTTTTGATATCACAATACTATGGGTATTCCCCTGACGCAAGAAAGGTGATATATATATACCCTCAAAATTAGATTATTAGTCAACATTATATCAGATAACAATACTACCTATTACCATCCATTTCGGACGTATTTAGACGTATTACTATTCTGATTAAGGGGACGGACATAACGGAGACAAATGTATATATATATATATATATATATATATATATATATATATATGTATGTATATATATATATATATATATATATATATATATATATATATATATATATATATATATATATATATATATATATATATATATATATATATATATATATATATATATATATATAAGGGCCCAGTACTGTTCCATAGGATATACTGAAAGTATCCAACTCTGCAAAGAGTTTTTAAAATTTGTGTGTTGATGTTGCGTTGAGATACTCACTTCACAAAATTCCACAAGAGTTTTTAAAATTGATTCTATGGTGGTGAATTAAACTGGAAATTGATCCACTTAGCCTTAGATATAAAGCGTTATCAACTCTGTAATGGGGAACTGTTTACTGGTTGTTGAGGAGCTTCCCATGGAGCTTGGGATAGACTGTAGAAAGTGTGAGAGGAAATTCTGGTGGAAACATTTGTTTTTTGTTACATCATAATTATTTTGGTCTGTTTTTTGTCCTCTTTTTCAAATGCCTGACGGCCAGAAAACGTGTAGGTGGCTACTTCTCATGTGATTTAAGCATGTATGTCATCATTGAAATGTGATCAAGGTTGTTAATCCAATTGGAATTTGAAGAAATCGGTGGATTTGAAATAATACTTGAATCTTAGGAAATTGAATTGAAACAGTATTAAGATCTAATAGATGCCCATATTGTCGGTTGCAGTACTCCTGGTATAATTGTACACAATTATATAAAGAAAAGGGCATAATAATGCAAAGCTGTATTTTCAATATGGGACGGTCAATCACTTTCATTTTTGGTTTGGGCATTGGTATGAGTATGATCTTGAGATACCACGAAACGACCTTAAGCACTAAACCACTCCTATTACTAATCCTTATGTGATATAAGATTAAAATTGATTCTATGGTGGTGAATTAAACTGGAAATTGATCCACTTAGCCTAAGATATGTTAGATATAAAGCGTTATCAACTCTGTAATGGGGAACGGTTTACTGGTTGTTGAGGAGCTTCCCATGGAGCTTGGGATAGACTGTAGAAAGTGTGAGAGGAAATTCTGGTGGAAACATTTGTTTTTTAATACATCATAATTATTTTGGTCTGTTTGATCCCCTCTGTACACACACATTATAAAGAAAAGGGCATAAATTTTAATGCAAAGCTGTATTTTCAATATGGGACGGTCAATCACTTTCATTTTTGGTTTGGGCATTGGTATGAGTATGATCTTGAGTATGTTTTTGCTTCCTCTTTCAGAATCATGCATCACCAGGAACAAACAGTCTGCAGGCTACATTGAGACCCACATGGAGAATTACTAACGGAATGTCCCAGTGAACCTTTGATTGATATACATGTCTCAAACATAGTCCTTGTAATATCCATTCAAAGACACTGAGATCCCAGTATGGCGTTGTCTGTGATGGGTGGGGAGTTCGGGGGCAGGAGAGGTCACCCACCAAACCCAGAGGATGACGTCCTCTGTGAACTCAACGCCGAGTTCAGGCAGTCCAAGTGTGAACTCATCCAGCGTTTTCTAAAGGACCAGGAGGACCTCAATGATAAATTCGCTGAATATGCACTAAATAGTGACGATTGCGACGGTTCTGAGGGTGGGCAGAGCTCGGGGAGTCCCTCTGGCCTCCAGGGTCTTCAATTACCCCCTGGATTCCAGAAGGGGAATGCGGGGGAGGTTTTTGATGTCCTGGAGGACATTGAAGACTTGGATAACCTCTCCATTACCAGTGCGGTTAACTCTTCCTCGGATGCACCATCTCTGTCTGACGGAGGGGAGAGGGCCAGTTATGAGGACCTGGATGAGGAGCATGACTATGATGAGAACTGGAATGTTACACCCCAACATAGTCAACATCCTCCAGGCTCTTATGATGACCAGTACTATGACCAGTACAGACGGGATGGGCCATTATTGAACCCACCCGTGTCTCCAAGTGATCAGATAGCACACCAACCTCTTGAGATTGTTCCTCAACCAAGGAAGTCCAAGAAGAACAAGGAGGGCACGCCGACCCGCAAGGTCAAGAAGTTACTTGTTAAAAAGAACGTTCGTCCACAGACAGCTATGGGGGTTAGGGCTCTACCAGCCACGGATGACTTAATATGTGCTCAACCCTCTGACTGCAGACCGAAACCCATATCGGCAGGGTCTACCACTTTCACACTGCACGACTCGATCAACATGGTCGGTGCGCGCTTCAAGAAGATCTCCTGGACAGGCGGCTCGGACCAACACCCTGAACTGGGAAGACTTTCCATCTCTGCCTCAGTGCAGAAGTTCCAGCAGCGGAGTCACACACCTGGAGGAAGACTAAAGTCCTCCTCCAGTCCCCTTATGGCGACCGCAGCACTGAGTGGCCTAAGGGGAGGTGGTGGTCACGACAAGTGGGATATGGAGGTGGATAGGAAATCCTCAGGGCACTGTCAGAGGCGGAGTCCCCTGTCCAGTCCCCTGTCCCCAACGGCCAACCCAGACTTAAGTCAGCGGGACCCTTTCAGGGCTTGTACACCGCTGGGCCGCCCAGACAGTACCATGAGCAACCGCAGCCTCATCTCAGTGGACTTTGGACCTGAGCAGCTCGCCGGCAGGAGGCCGGGCAACTCACAGCCTCTGCAGATGCGCAGCAGCGTCTACTCCGCTGAGCGGGGCGGTCGGCTGGTCATGTCACCCTCTTTGGCGGACGGCAAGACCAAAAAGCGGCCAATTGCTGTTCTCAAGTTGCCGCCATTGGACAGTAGTGTGGTGAACAGGGCCATAGGGGCGGCCACCCTGGAGGGGGCAGGTCACCACCAAACCAGCCTGGTGTCTCCAGCTACGGCCAAGGCCAACACAGTGGCCACGCCATCAGCCATCTGAGCCCTGTCAGCCATAGACCACGGTCATTCATATCAATTTGTGTATGTGTAGTGTGATGAGGAAGTGTGAAGAACAAATTTGTGAGATTACCTTTTTTTCTCACATGACAGTTTTCGTCGCATCTGTACTATCATTCAGAAATTGATAGAAAGGGGAAACCAACTGAGCCAATGATGTAAATTCGACACAATACCAAAGGCTTTAAAATCAGTATCTTGTATTTGGTATTTAGTACACACATTGATATGGCTGGTCAGGTAGATGTGCAGTACAAGGGTGATGGAGCTGTTGACTTTTCAGTCCACATTGTATCTCAAGGTGACGATTCTCCACCTTTTGCGTTGGAGATGAGAGTCAAAGCCGTCCAGTTATGATAAAGCTTGTCTTAAAAGGTTGTGGAGTGGTCTAGACGACCGACATGGATTTCTATATGTCAACAGGAGGGGTTTATATTCCTTAATTAACATGTGATCGGAAATAAGGAATACATGTGCCAAAGCTCTTATTGTCTGTCTAAAAGTGGCAACATATATCATGAAGCTCAACAGAGATGAAGTAATTTTGACTGGTTGCTGGTGAGACGAATACTTATTCTCAGTGTCATGTTAAAGCTATGTAAATTTGTGATGTTGAATGTGATAAATATTATCAATGTCATGATCTTTAGCAGCATAGTCAGCGTTTTCGACTATTATTGTTTCAGATCTGTTTTATTTGTTGATGTGTGAACCTTGTTAATTTGTTGCGTTATTATAAACATGAAGTTATTTTACTTATGATGCTATGATCTTATTAGGGTATGTCTACATTTATGTAGACCCCATAACTGATAGGCATGCAGATGGTGTCCATTCATTGGACCAGGTGAATTTCTAATAAATTAGACCTCCAAACATATTTGAATTACTGTTATATAAACTGTGTCACGATAACACATGCATTAAGGCCAAATACACGGTTAGAATAAGCAGAGATGTCTAGATCCACTATTAATAAGTTAAACAATATTTGCCTAAATAAGGTTTTGAATTTCTCCCTCGACAAATACATTTCATAATAATGGCCCTTAACATATAAAAATAAAAACTGGTTTCTTTGGAAGTTTGAAGTAAACGGTTCTAATTGCTATGCCCATTACACACCAGATTGGCCATCAAGGTAGGATTGGTGTTTGCCGACCGCCTTCTTACATAAAAGGATTCAGCTACCCCCCTAGTGCAGGTATTGGCCGTAGCCAGGAGTCCTCCTGTGTCCTGTGGACCCTACCAAGTGGCTACCACGACTGGGGGGTCCCTCCAGTGCGTGGTAAGCCAGGCCCAATCTGCAGGTAAAGCCTGGTCTCAATGCCTCCCACCTTTGTGGGCCGAGACTGGTGTAAGGGTTGAGGAGATCATAACTGGTAGCATGCTCTTACACATTGCTGCTTGCGTACACACAAATCCCCATTCTACAGAAACCGATTGTTCCGTGTTCATACATAACCAACCTATGCCATAACTCACTCGCCTCAGTTTAGGCCTGGGCCTTGTGGCACCCATGTTGGACCGCCCCTGGTTTTAGCTCTTAGATTGCAGTGTTCTAAAGACATGTCAATATAATAGGCTTTATGGCTACTTTTCGGTCAACAAACTGGCATCAAGCGGTTATTGCCGTAGAATAAAATATATTAATCAAATATCTAATATTTGTTCTTGACCAGTTGGTTGACATATGCTTCAGTAATGTTCCAATGCCTATCTTTTTTTTATTGTTAATGATGAACACTTTTGGGATTATGGCAACAGGGTGTATCCAGATATCCGTGTGTTTTAGTTACCATAAGCTGATGTATAGGTAATTCCCCCATGTGCCAGGATAGGATGTAGACCTATTTTACTTATAGGAAACATGTCAGATATAGGATACAATCAAAAGAAAATGTATTGAGTTAAATGTTACAATGCCTGTGATACAACCATTGCTTTAACGTATTGTTGATGCTTTTAAAATGAAATATATATAGTTATAAGTATTTCAGTGAACAGTTTATTCTGAAGGGTAAAGCTTATTAATTAAATATGTGTTCTAATAAGTGACACGTTGTAATACCAGACGTCTTACAACAGTGCTGTCTCAATGCTTCAATATGATATTTTAAAGTGTACAAAATAGACTATAGTTCTCCTCCAGGTACGATGCCACTTATCGTGGTAGTTTGGGTATATAATGTAAAGCTTTTATGGTTTCATTAATGGTTACAATGTTAGGCGCATACCAGATACCATGCTGAGATTCGATATGTTAGTCTGGGATGATGGATGGTTTGCATTGATTGGAATTGAATGGGTTGCTCTATCAAAATCACCTTTGGATCAAGTTCAAAACAATATCGCCCAATGGCGATATAATATGGAGGTGCAATCCTTTGTATCACCCTGGCCTGAATGGTAGATCAAGATTTATTATGTATCTGCAGGCTAATCAATAAAACCATTTACAAAGAAACACATAATGCTAGATCCTCTGGTTCCTGTCATATGGTATGTGAACATGCCTCTGCTTTCATAGCAAACCTCAACCCGGATCTACCTCAAAGAAGAAGATTAGTCGGTATCAGTGTGATAAATAGCTCACTGTTATTCATTCATGCGTGGTGATTTGCTATACTAGTCTTCCTGTGGAGACTCCAGTAGGGCTTTCATGCTCATCAGCTAATGTACAAACACAGTGTCTCAGTCAGTTGAATTTGTATAGTACCCATGGTTGTGTTAGAATCATGTATGGCCATCATTTTGATGGCTCGCTAAGGCTTATAGCTTCTACTGAATTGTAAAATCATGCTGTGGGATTGCTGGGAGTCTGATTTAAGTAAATAGAATGAATCGTCAAAACTCAAAATTCGACATACTGTATGCTTTAATCTACTCATTTAAATATTATCTGTGGCAGCAGTAACATTCCTGCAATATCCTAATTCAGATGTCCTATTGGTTCAAAAAAAAGAGTAAAGATGAGTATGCAATTCCCTGGTTGTTTTAAGTTGCCTGAGTTCCATGAGCATGTGTATGCAATGATAAAGAGGACTGGCACACAATGCCATGATGTAATAATATCGGTGACGTACAACGGCGGTCTTCCTGTGAAGAGCAGATTATCATGCCTATCCTATAATTGTTAGAATAATGAGCACAATAGCTTCAGTCATAGTACCAATTGATGGATTGTTATAAAGGAAATATCTTGATTTGATTTTACGACTGGATGCTTAGGTAATAGTGTAGAATAATATTATTTGAAATGCATACTATTTTTGTATATGGTTAAATAAAAGTCGTAACAAAATTCACATGTACCTACACGTTTATCTTTTGTTTCAGTAAGTCCACACAGAACTTAAATTTTTGACAAAATTACTTCTGAGGCACGGTATAACTTTTGTGAACTTGCTGAGATTTTATATGTCAGGTCATGTACTGGGCTTGCTATTACAATTCGTGCATTGGGACAAACATTGAATTATAGATTTATCAATGAGTTAGATGAGTAGAATAATGTTTAACAAGGATTAGGCAAGTAGCTAGAGTTGAGCAGTAGAGAATTCATATCACAACGTGTGTAATAGATGTATGTATGCCTATTAACGAGACAATCCTAAGGCGTGGTATACCTGTAAAAAGTCACCTCAGCTTTTCATACACAATATGAAAAGGGAACTAGGGCCTGTATAACACACACCACAACCACTTCATATACTACTTCACTACATAATACATCATCATGTAGAGGCTTTTTCATCAAACCCCACTATCTTATACATGATCTACAATGACAATCCATACGTCTAATTAAGAGGTTAGTCAGTAGTGGCTATCCCAGATTCATCATTCATTGGCCAACATGGCGAACTTATAATCAGAAACGACAAAGAAAAAACTAATGCCTTAGTCAAAATGACTAACCCTATTACGCATAAACAAGAAAGGACTAAGGTGGGTTTAGTCAGTTTGACTGACCTAACAGAATTGACTAACACAGGTTGGTCGTATAGGGAGCCAGAAATGACTGAGAGACCCTCAGTCTTATTTGGCTCCCTATATGCACAACCTACTAGTAGGTTAGTCAATGCTGTCAGGTTAGTCAAAACTGACCAAAACTAACCTACCTTACTCTTTTCATTTTAAGGCATATTAAGGTTAGTCATTTTGACTAAGGCGTTAGTTTTGCCTTAATCATTTTTCAATACCTGGGATAGCCACTACTGACTAACCTCTTAAACCTATAGATTATCTGTGTACGTCTAAGGCCACTCCAAATAATAAGTCTTGTTTCTCATCGCCAAAGCTTGAAAAATATGACAAGGACGCTTTTTTCTTTCTCTTTATTTTTTTGCTGAAGCCTGAAAATGAGATGAGAAAAACAATAGGCCTAGTATATTATTTGGAGTGGCCTAAATTGGATATCTCGCTCTGAGGTTGGTGAAAAATTATTTTTAGATTTCTCTTAAACTGTGCTTTTGATATGATGGCTCTGGACAATTCTGACTGAATGTTCCAGAGAATGTAGCCCCTATATACACTGGGGATTTCTTTAAAACTCGCAGTATTCCCTGGACCCTAATTAGTGGTCGTGTTGTGCTGGCTTTCCAGCAGTGCACCTGTCAGCTCTATACCATGATACTTATACGCCTTAGCCTTAGGGTAGCCTTACGGTCAGCACGAGTTCATCCCGACGCCTGGATGCTGTGGCAAGTCTTCGGGTGAAGCTTTCAGTCAGGTTAAACAGCTTGTTGTTTACCTTTTTGCGAGCTCTGCTATAAGGCAAGCTCGAAAACCAATCTAGAATCTAGGGGGACATCAAGGTACATAAGGGGGGGGGGTGTCTAGCTGCACCCCATTCATGGTGACATGCATGTCTGTAGGGGTCTAGGTAGGGCCCCAGATGTCCAGATGGGGGGTTGTAGTCGTGTACAATGCATGATATCATCTATTCCTATATAATCATATAACAAAATACTCGCATACTGCAACACTAAATTCTCATATGAATGCTGTATCTTCCTCATATATCCGTTGGCTATTCCGGAATAACAGCATGATTATTACATAATTGGTATCCACTACTGTACTGATCAAGGCCAGTTCTAAGAAAAGAAAGTATATCGTATTAGGGAGTGGTCATTTTTTAACAACAGGGGGGGGGTGGTGGATTTGGGGGGCGGGACCAAAAAGATTTGGACCCCTTGAAGGGGGGGGACCAAAAACATTTGGACCCCTCTAGAGGGGGGGACCAAAAAAATTACACCCCTTTATAGCGGAAAAGCCCGCGCATTACTATAGCTCAAAGGGTTCGGCCGCGCTCAATTTCAACCTGCTGGAGGGGGGGGAACCAAAAGAATTTCGACCCCTCTCTGGGGGGGGGGGACCAAAAAAATTTCGACCCACTCGCGCGGAAATCCACCGACCCCCCCCCCTGTTGTTAAAAAATGACCACTCCCTTAGATATATTACATGCATCATCATTGCTCAACAATTACTGGGTTTCTTGTTTATCAATTAGATAGACATAAGAAACACATACATTTTCTCCATTATCTTCTCCAATAGTATTGCCTCCTGAGCAAAATTCCCATACTGTCTTGGATAGTACATGGGTATAGGTGCATTGTTGCTGCCAAGGCTTCACTTGAATACGAACAAAACAATAGTTCTTATAGCCGTCAACCACACTGCACGGTATTCTCATTCTGCACCATATACATCCCTCGGATTGAATCTTAATCCCCACAAGTAGGGTCACCCAGCAGGCGCCCATAATACATGACTTGTAATACATGTTATGTACTCAATTGCTGCAATTGAAGTTCCCATTTTTAGACTCATGGTATAAAATGACCTAGTATCTTGACTCACATAAGAAAACAAGACTCGAGAAATGAGACAAAGTGATACCTAATTAAGAACATATTTATCATTACCAGGTGATGATCGTTGAGACATCATCATCAGTTACTATTATTGGTATGTTTTGTGCATATCCGATGGCGCTATACCATAACCATCTCAATGATAATATAACAATCAGCTCTGATTACTTTAACAAGTACCTAATGAGAGTTTTACCTGTGAGCAGCAAATAATTGTATCTGCATCGAGTTCCTTTGTTAACATGTTGCGGCTTATTTATAGATCATATACATCAAAATAAGTATTATGTTTGTGAAGGTCAAATGGTGAATTTCCTCTCATTCATAAAATTTCCCATAGAAATGTATATTGCTATTATGCCAAAGCCTTGGGGGGACTGGCAAATACAGATGACAGTCCCCAGATTCTTAACAGGTAAGCCATTTCTGTCATGAGTGGGTGCCTTATCCTACTCAAAGATTGTCTTCAGGGTCACCTTTAAGAAACCCAAGACAATGCCGAGTACAGTCAAGAACGCTGTGGAACTCAAAGGACCTGGGCCGGACTCTAAAGAAAAAAACAATCGGATCTATAGCCGATAAAGAGCATCTAGAACATACACCACATATCTTTAAAACAGAAAGGAAATGGTGCAGAAAAGGTTCGGATGAGCTATTAAGGATGCGGCTATTAAGGCAGACAGTTGGCACATGAATCACACACAGTAGCACCAACGGTGATGGTAAACGGGCAGGCCCCCAGCCTGTGGACGGTCGTGAAGCAGTGTGGCCATCTGGTGTAGAGGGCATGAATGCGCTTTATGTATGTAGTAGTTATAGGACGAGTACCAAGCTGTACGCGAAATACAGTGAAGGGAGCCCTATAGCATTATTATGAATTCCTCTACAGCTTGGTACAAGGCATATACCTCTAGCTGAAAGCAGTATACAAGAGGTGTGAAATAAATAGTATATATTTGGATATAAATGTGATAGCAGGCAAATCTTCAAGTATTCAAATACACAATACATTGGTTGTGTGACCTTCTGGGTTTTATTTCCTAAACGATGTTCCCTATGTATATTCCTCATATTAAGTGGTGAGAGTTGTTAGCCATGGTTTCCTCTACTATTGTATTGTGGCATTAAATTTACCCCAAATGTAAAATGTATCTCTCCCTTTTCCATCCACCTGCTCTGACAAGTGTGCAAATACACAAGTGTGAAGTACGAAATCGTTTTTCAGGTCTGTAAAATTGTTTTTGTTAAGTTGCATTTTCGCTAAGGAAGGAAGGAAGGAAGGAAGGAAGGAAGAAAGAAAGAAAGAAAGAGAGGGAGCTAGGAAAGGAGGGGGGAGGGAGGGAGGGAGGGAGGGAGGGAGGGAGGGAGGGAGGGAGGGAGGGAGGGAGGGAGGGAGGGAGGGAGGGAGGGAGGGAGGGAGGGGAAAACGTTTGATTTATGGAGTAAGATTTATTTAACAAAGAAGTAAGGACGAAATGGATCCAAGGAATAAAGAGAAGAATGACAATAGGATGTGCGAGGGAATGCAGGGAACGAATGGACAAAAGCTAGGAAATGCAGGAAATCGGGAAGAAAAGTAATGAGGGGAACGGAAGGAGAGAAAGAAAGAAAGTTAAGGTAACGGAGCAAAGAGGGAAGGGGGATATAAGGGAGTGCTCATTTTTTAACAAACGGGGGGGGTGCGGTGAGATTTCGCGGGGAGCGCGCGAAACTTTTTCAACCCCCCCACTATAGACGGGTCGACATTTTTTACCCCCCCCCCCCCCGGCAGGCCGAAAATTGTGTGCGTTCGCGCCCCTTTGTAGCATAGTAACGCGCTGGATTTTTCCCTCAAAACAGGTTGAAATTTTTTCACCCCCCCCCCAAGAGGGGTCTAAATTTTTTACCCCCCCCCCGGTCAAGGGGTCCAAATTTTTTAACCCCCCCCCCTGTTGTTAAAAAATGAGCACTCCCTAAGAGAGAGATAAGGGGAAGAATTCGGGGGCTAAGATAAAAGGGTATCCTAAAGCGTTGAATGGAAAAAAGAAAGTAATTGAAAAAGAGTAATGGCAAATCCCTAATGGTAAACATATGATATGGCTATCAATACGCTGCTCAATACGCTCTGTATACTGCTGCCCCCTAGTGAGAAATTACTCAACAACAAAATCTGCTGTTTAACATTTGCAAACATGTCTACAACGTTTACAGGAGCATAGTACAGGCAGTTCACAGTTTGACCTCAAACTGATTGCAATATTTCTATATGACAATGCATTTATTTCACGTCCCTAGAATAATATACTAGAATTTAATGTGACATCTACTGGCAAGTGTGCTAAGGATATTCACAAAGAAAGGGAAGGGAGTCAAAAAGGAGTCAGAACCGAGTCTGGATGACCTTTACTACCTTTGATATGAACACAGCTCTCTCGGCTCGGTTTAATAGTGAATCAGCCGTAACTGGACCCTCTTAATGGAAAAAGGAGTCAATAGGAAGGGAGTTACTAACAATTGGTTCCAAAATATAGCTAGGTGGATCTAGGTGGCAACACCATGCTCATATAGTGGTACTATAATCCAGAGGCTCATAGTTATGTGACTATACTTGGGTACAATTACCCAAATTATTGACCGTGTCACCGTGTCGATTTTCCAAAAGGTGTCGTGCGGCAGTGTTGACCAAGTTTCATCTTCCTTGGAAATGCACCATGTTGAATAGATACCCATTTATGGTCAAAGCATTGCCAATGTAGATTAGATTCTATTGATATTGCTTAGGGGAACCGCTTGAGAGCTAAAGTACAGATGTGTTATAGATGTCATAATCTGACCAGATAAGGATGTACTACATAGTTAAAGTATACATAATGTTGATATTCAATTTATCACATCATTTTAGCATGCACCTTAATAAGGCATGAAATTGACATCAATGTATTACGTGTATAATTTCTCAAAAAAAGATGTAATATTCTGATTAAGATTAAACCACTCGTTACATCAAATAGTGACCACATTCAAACGTACGTATGACATCAAATGACTAATGTCTCTTTCACATTGCCATTTTCATGTAAATAATACAATCATGTATAATGGGTCAAGCCACTGACTTATGTAGGTCTGGTCTTTTCAGGCCTTTTAAACTTTAAAAGCATTGAGACTTTTGCTTCAAATACTTATATTTTTTGGCACGCATGAGAAAACATCCTAACATTTCAGGGAAAAAAACAAAGATTTTGTGTACTGGACAAAAGTTTTGTCTTTATTGGCCCCCCCCAAAGGCAGAAAAAGCTAAAAAAACATTTAAAAAAACTGACATGTTTTACATGCCCCTCATTTAATCTGAGGAATCAATAGCCCATCCCAATTAACTTTTTCCATTAGGCCTATGTTAGGGAGTGGTAATTTTTCAACAACATTTTTGGACCCCTTGAAGGGGGGGGACCAAAAAAATTTGGACCCCTTCTGAGGGGGGGACCAAAAAAATTACACCCCTTTTTAGCGGAAAAGCCCGGCGTTACTATAGCTCAAAGGGGTCGACCGCGCTCAATTTCAACCTGCCTGGAGGGGGGGACTGAAAAAATTTCGACCCCTCTAGCGGGGGGGACCAAAAAAATTCTGACCCCCTCGCGCGAAAATCCACTGACCCCCCCCTGTTGTTAAAAAATGACCACTCCCTTATATTAGATGGATTCAAGAGATTTTACCCTGATATGTATCTTTTATTTTTTGCTGTAGACTTTTTGCTGTGAGTTTGTCACTTATTGTCAATCTATGTTATTATTTTGGTGTCCTCACATAGTAATCAAAGAGATACCACAGCATAACCATTTTACCCCTCATGTTGAGGCGACATGTGAACCATATACTGGAAAAAGACAGTTTTCAAAAGAAAAACCAATCCTCTAGGCTCCAGGGGCAGATGAATATTTGATACAACCTGCCATTTCTTTCTATCCTGTCGCTATTTCTGGCTATAATTACAATGTATATTGAGTTATTATGTTCAAAAAGGACTTGTGGTGACAGGGGGTTAGTGCTTGATAGCTATGGTTGATCACCTATTCACCCATGCACACCCAAATGCTTCACTGTGACAAAAGCTGAGATGTAGTTATGAATAGTAATTACGGGAATGGTGATACAACATATATGGGCCTAATAAAGTATAAGCGTAAGAGTTAAAGCTGCTATATACCGCCTCAGATATTAGATAGTTCACTTTCTGCTTATCTATAAGCCTAAATTGTCTTCTTAGTGCAGTGTACTGTACTGATAGGATCTCAATCTGTTTTGTGACTTTTAACTGTGCTAAATTCAAAGAAAATGTCTTATTTAATAAATAAAAATATCCAGCACATTATATCAACAAGGTAGTGTACTGATAGGATCTCAATCTGTTTTGTGACTTTTAACTGTTCTAAAATCAAAGAAAATATCTTATTTAATAAATAAAAATATCCAGCACATTATATCAACAAGGTAGTAGCATCTGTAGTGATACACCATATAATAAGACTACATTTGACCCTCACTTCCTCGAATTTGTAAAAGGCAGGGAAAATGTTCGAGGAAGCGAGTTATCACAATGGAACACATACCTATATTAAAGGGCAGTTTGCAGGCAACTGTCTGAGGTTCCAGTGTAGCGCCGTTTTTGTACATAACATACAATACATAACTCCTCTATGAAAAACGATTACATTGATTTAACTATCTTCTGTCATTGTTTGATTTGTCTAACTTGTAGAGAAAGTGAGGTAGGCGAGGTACTAAATGTTCGAGATAGTGAGGGTCAACTGCACTCAGTGCTGCCACCTGATGTCCCTTGTGAACACTAAATAATCAAAATCCACCAGAATGTAAATAACAGTTGGAATTGGAGTATTGTATTGCACCCTCTTGTAAAAATAAATGGCAGATTATGAAATGTATACAACCATCTGGAATACAAATAAAGAAAACGTATGTTAGGGTGTGCCAACTTGTAGGCCCCTATAGCAGCTTTAAAGTTGAATTAGGAGTCTATAACTACTTATAACACATTCAATAATCACCCTTATATATCTTACAAATGTTTATGATATAATAACCCAGAGAAAATCGTAAAATAATGATGCAGAAGAGAGTTCCTATGTTTGCCACTGGTGGCATGACCGAGCCACTATCAGAAATCTTCATAGGCTATAACATTGTGTATGCTGGAAGGCGTTTCTCGTTTATGGAGCTAACTGACGGACCTCAATAAGAAAGTTATGGACTCCCTAAGTCAATTTATGGGCTATGGACTTCTGTAAAATTCTGTATAAATGGATGACCAAGATGCTATAAACTATGCTATGCCATAGCAGGGGTGTGGCAACCAGGGGGGGACATGTCCCTCCCACTTTTGACCAACCCAAAAAAACTGCTTGCCACGCCCCTGCCATAGAGGCTGGGTCTCACTTTCCCATGCAAAAATTGTGCTCTCCTTAGCCTAGATTAAGAGAAATTGAAGAATTTAAAAAGTTATGGCTTATGGAAAATAGTTACGGTTTATGGAAAAAAGTTACTGACTCCATAAGTACCCACCAGAAACGCCCCCTGCAGATGGGATATGCCTACACTGAAAAGGTAAACTATTGTCTCCAGACTTGTTTAAGTGACTGTCATAAAAAAAACGAGTGAAAAGTTGTCTGACTTATCAGGTTACCATCCCAGAAATAGAATATGGACCCAGATAAAATTGGTCCCTGGGGCCCATTTGTGTTTTACTTGGACGCGCTGGGCTTGCCCATATCTGGGTTTTGGTCCTTTTTGTCCAGGGCTACCAGTAAGACTCCAGATGGGTCAAACTCATGACTTTGCAACAATTAAAAGTGAAAAAAATGTAAATAAAAAATATTTTTATTCTCATTATTTCTTAAATGCAAAAGAAAATATAGGTCTTTGGGAACATGCCCATAAAATTTTGTGATATAGCTATGATTATTTCTCATTGCATTGTAGCCATGAAAATACCATGTAAAATCATGATTTTTCATGGCTTCCACAAAATCGGATATTTTTCATATAAAAGGGCTGGTTGCTAAGCAACCATTTGAGATAGAGAAAAATGGATAGCTTCATTGGAATCCTTGACATCGATTTATGGGGGGGTAGGTACTCTTAGAATTATTATGGGACAAATATTAGCGACATAATGAGCTGCCATATGTTAAAATCTTCTGTGCTAAATATGGCGCCATATGGCGCCATATGGCGTAACGGACGCGTAACGGACACGTAACGGACACCTTAAATGGTTATTTTGTGACATTGACTTTAAACTAGTGAAAATAGGTGAAAGAATTCGAATATCTATATGCAAATGGTGTCTATTAACATCAGAAAAAAAATTCCAATCGATCTGGACCATTTCCAATTATGCATTATTATGTTGTATATTTTTTAATATTTATACAAAAAATGAAATAACAGCTTTTTAATTCCTTTGAATTATAATGGATTTTTCTGTAAAACGTGGAAAGCTGAAAAATACCACAAAAGTTCTAAAATTACATCATTGAAAAGGGAAGATTACAAACTTTGTTGTAATAAATAAATATGTATGATAACTGAAATAATTCTAATAAAATATTTGAGGTAAAAAAAAAAGTCGACTTTGTGACATCTAGGTGTAGCTATTCTGTGGTATTCTCATGAGCCTGAGCCAGATGGGCTAAGCCCATTTACTATTTTTTCTAACATATGTTGTATATACTTTGAAACATGCTCATAGATAGATCTTTTATTTGGTTGTTCTTAGAAATAACAATTTAAAGTACCATTTTGATGGTTTTGTGTCAAAGTGGGTTTTGCCTGGGCTGGATCTAGTTATGGTGGGCTAAAAATCTCCTTTGGATTTCTATAGGAGTAAACCTGCAGGGCTGCTAGGTGGGCCCCAGCTGGGCTCAGCCCACAGACCAAACTTCAAATATAAACATTTAACTACATTTTAAATACTTTAATTTGTCTCCATTAGCAGTGATTCTTTGAAATTAACATTTAAAGTAAAGTTGCTATGCTGTCATGTCGAGATGGTTTTCACTCAGGCTGATTTTGAGCAAAGTGGGCTAAAGGGTCAGTGGGCTTTACATGGGATTTGAATGTACTGTGAGGTGGGTCCCATTTGGGTTAGCCTACCACTTAACTTTCTGGACTCAACATAACTTTCATGGCTACTTTTCAAATCCCATTCCCTTTCATCAATGGGATTCATATGGGCTGGACCTGTGTCAAGTGGACAAGTCATGTTCTTGAAGAAACCACTAGATGTCCTTGTTGAAGTTAATACCACAGTAATGTTCTACAGAGCTTTTTATATTTGGATTACAAAAGTTTATGGATTTTCAATAATTCCAGAATGGCTGGGTGGTGTTTCTCCACGAATTTGCGGAGCTACGCAAATATATGTGGATGTTCGCAAATATATACGGAGCTCCGTATTTGTATGCTTAAGTACCAAAGAGACATAATTTGCGGAGCTCCAAAAATAATATATTTGCGGACGTCCGCAAATTTGCAGACGTCCGCAAATTTGTGGAGAAACACCATCCTGGGAATATAACCGATTTCATAATAGGTTCTTGAAATGCCATTTTTTATAACCCCATTCTCAATATAAATGTGGAAACAAGCACACTGGCTACTCGCATGCTGGCTGCATCACACAAGTAAAGAAATGTGTCCAGCCCAAGAGTAAGTCAGCTAAAGGATACATTTCTCTACCCTCTGAATGGTGAAGGAAGAGATTCCTATACCTAAAATAATATGGAGGAACCAACTTAGTTAGGACATGAGCCATAACATCAGGATATCAAATAATGGCAAACAACTACAGTAGAGTTTTACAGTCCTATGCCCCCCCCCTCCCCCCTAAAAGAAATAACAAAAATTAAAATAAATAAAAAATTCAAGCAAGCCCATGTGGGCCCCACCCTAAGCCCATACGGATACACTCAATTAAGATCTGAGCAGGCCCATCTTGGTCCTAGCAGTTAGCCCAGGACAAAAATGTGGTGGGCCCCATATGGACAAAGTGACGTGGGTCCCACCTAACGGCCCACCTTTAGAGGCGTATGAGCCCCAGTAAGCAATGCTGGGGAGCTGGCAAATGTCGGGTTTAGGGCTGGCAAATGCCAAGTTGGTCTTCTATCTCCAGCTAGATGTCCCGCTTCCTTGATGAGTTTTTAACTCGTTTATTTTATGACAGTCACTTAGAAGAGTCTGGAGACAAAATACCTTTTCAGTGTAGTGACCGCCATAGGCCTATAGTCCCATCTGTGTATCGAAACTGAAAGAAAGGCTGAAAGAAATGCAGAAAGTAAGAAAGAAAGAAATGCTGAAAGAAAGACAGAAAGTAAGACAGAAAGAAAGAAAGAAAGAAAGAAAGAAAGAAAGAAAGAAAGAAAGAAAGAAAGAAAGAAAGAAAGAAAGAAAGAAAGAAAGAAAGAAAGAAAGAAAGAAAGAAAGAAAGAAAAATATAAACGAATGTGCATTGAAATAAAGGCCTACTAAAAAATTTAATGAAGACAGGATCAATTGTACTCAATTGTCTCAGGATGGTAGAGAGAAAAACTGAGAGAAAATGTAACTAGCTGTAGAAAGTTTAAATTTAGTGAAAAGGCGAGTAGGCTTACAGCAATCTATTTAAAACATGACTGACATAACATGCTGCATAATACCAGGTAGGCTTAAATATGCTAACATTCAATATGTAAGCCACTAAATGAGTAAATCAGCGCGGCAACCCCCTAACAGGTGCTTGTTCAGACGCTATCCACCAGATGGCGCCAAAAGCTGTCTTCCTCGCGCCAACCATTCTTGGCCCAAAACGAGGTAAGTTCAACAAAAATTCAACATGGCTGTCTCGGTCGGAGGAAAGCGGAGATGTCCCTCAAATCTCCGTAAGTACAGTATATTACGTAATATTTTATTCATTAAATGATACCAAGAAGTTTATTGAATACCCTGTGTATTATACGAGCCCTAAAACCAGCTCACAAAAGGCACACCGCCGCTGTTCGTCATAAAAAGGCGGCGGCCAAAGGGGTTCTATTTATTCAATATGGCTGCTATGGGCGAGTAAAGTACCATTTGGCACATGCATGATCGTGTTTATTTGGAATTTTATGGCAGATGAAATGTCCCAAGTACACCTACCTTGATTTTCTTGCAGGTGGATGACTCCTGTGTTCGTTTTACGTGCACCTGTGTGGAGTGTTTCGTCTTTGTGACTTGACTGACGGGATATTTGGACTTCCCAAGTTTTCAACCTAACCAACTTGACTAGTCGAAGACAGAAGATTGTCATGTAAAGGAAATTGTTCATCTGGGAATTGCACACACCGTCCTATCTCGGAATATACGACATGATCAACCCCGAAAGCTGTCCCAACGGAACATTGCTTTCTATTCAAGTTTTGTGGTGTATTGATGCCATTATCATTTCCACGAGGGGTAACTTGGTTAGCTTTCATGCCCCAGTTTAGGTTCTGCACCAGTCTGGAACTACCTCCTACATTTACTAGGCCTAGCTGTCAGTGTCAACATCACTGACCACACAAGACTTAAGTAAACCAAGTGCTATCAGGAAGGCCTAGGTGGACCACTGGCAACATGTCAGCCCTGGCAGTGTTCATATGTCGACCAAATTCGCACCCATTCCAAGAACGGCGGGTTTCGCTACATGAAGAAGTGAAAATAGGCCGTTCAGTTGCCAGAGCAAGACCAGCACCAAATAATGCTGTCTTTGACTGTAAAGTGTTATCCCGGAATCATGCCCTACTTTGGTATGACAGCAACAATGGAAAGGTAAGATGCCCTTATAATTGCCATTCCTAGATATATTATCAAGTCAAGTTCAAGTTCAATTGTCAACTTGCAAAGTGTTCAAATGGTAAATTTATAGGCTGTGTGTAACAAATCACTGTAGATCTAGCTATACCCAGTACGGTACCCCGGGAAGGCTGTATTGAACTACATGTATAATTCAAAGGTGAAGGTAGGCCTACATACATGATAAACAATTTGGAGTCCGAGAAGAACACACACCACTGGCATTTAAAAACTACATTGACATTCCATGAGCAACAATAGATAAACATGGGCCTACTCGGAGGTGTGTTCACTTCAAACACGACATGGCCATAACTGTTTCAATACACATCCATTCCCCAGTAGTAATTCTAAATGTGTCACACAGCTATAATTCTGTTATGGGCACATATAGGCCTAAACAACAGATTCTAATGGTTATTGATAGTTTTGTTTTGTATTTTCATTGCAATTAGCATTCAAGGTTACTTGTTAATATCTATGTTTTATTGCAGGATCATGTTTATGAATAAGATGGATTTTATGTCTATTTAACAAAAGAGTTGTCTTAATTTGAATATGATCTGTAGGTGGTTGAACATTACTCATTAGCGTACATACTTTGCCCTACCGACTAGGATGTTGGATGATTATGTAAGACATACTGGTCGTCAATGGTTAGTCTTAAGAGGTTAGTACCCCTATCACGCTCAGGGTTACATTATAATGACTGAGTGTGTCCATGTGTGATCACTGATTCACACATAAATAGCCAGGCTGTCCCGTGTACACAGACATATGTATATCTGTACTTCTGTTGGACAGACCATAGAAATGGTATTGCCATTCGATGAATAAGCCTTGGTGACTATGACAAATACAACCCATCTGCCTGACGAATCAGTTGGCTGGGGTACAAAGTCCAAGAGTAGTGGATCTATGATACCACAATATAGTCCATATACATGTAACGTAGGCCCTAATTGTGACACTTTTTAAGTGATTCTAAATCACTTATGACCCAGAGATGTACACTTAGTCTTAGGTGTAGACCTACACTTATGAGCCTTCAACATCTATTGACTTGTCAGAGGATATGTATTTAAAACAGACCGTCCAGGAGAATTCTGATGTCTCCTAAGCAAACATTTTGTTAGTCTGTAATACTCTCACATGTAGAATGGTCTTAATATATTTGACCCATAAATGACATATGTTTCGTATCTTTATACATTATCAATTCATGCTGAAGTATAGCGTTGAGCTATAGCAAAATTCAGTTTTGTAGAACATGACATCATAACAGTCCCCAGACATGTCAGTCAAATAATGTTTTCTCTCATCATAACATGAGCATGTTTGCCCTCTTCTTAGTGCTATTTACATTGCCGTATAGAACTACCGACCCCTACGCTACAGCTATGTCCGTCTATTGGAGTACTCGAGGTGAAAGTAAACTGGCTAACATAACCGTGGAGTGCGAGATGGAACCCGCGTGGTTAGGTGCTTCTATTTTTGTGCCAATGTGTTTCTCATGTATAGGGAACAAGGGCGGGTGGCCAGCGGCTTCAGCAGTCAAGTGAACAGAGCAGGAGCTAGCCTCCTCCCTCCCTATACTAGCACCATGTGCTCGCTATATAGTATTAGCAGTCTCTACACACCCCCAACGGCCATAGCTGTTGTTAATTCTGCATGTACTAGACCCCAAGCTCTACCTAGACCCACATGGGTCCCATTCACAGTATTCTGTAGGTGCAGGAGCAGTAGAAGACTACAGGCTGAGTGTCTGTACTTATCCTTAAGCTACTGGAGGAGGTTGGCGGAGTTAACCTGCTACATGCACTCTATGCGAGCAGCAAGATCCAACAGCAGGTCTGGGCGGATGTATTTTGGGTGTTTGTAGAATAGAATAGAATAGAGCCCTACATTGAGCTTATCCCCTCTACAACTATTATTAGTCTTAACCGTAGTCCTGGCCCTAGGTTAAGAATTAGTTATTTATGTGTGTACGTACACAAGTATTCCACAACTCAGGGTTGCACCCGTGGTCATCATAGCACAACAAGAGCGTTACCTATTGACTTTTATTTTAATCAATATATTTGTCACCTTTTGCAGATCTATATATCTAGATTCTGGCCGTAGATCTAATCATATGGCAGAAGTTTGGATATAAATTATCCTAAGCTATACATTCATTTGATACATTTACCTTTTAACTTTCTAAAGAGGGAAGGTGTGTCACAATCTAAGGTAGTATTGGGTTTGTTATTACTCTTTTTAATTCAATTTTATGTTAACCTAACTTCTGCTGTCGTTGGCAGTTGTCCAGCGTAACCGAAAAACTAGACAGTATTAGTCACTCAAGCCCGTACATGTAGGAGTTCTTACAGTGCTGTTATTTAACATTTTGAACGCCTCCATGATATAGTCTGTACACATTAGAAGATAGAGAATGTTTTATACATGTCCCGTATATTCACCCCTCCCAGTCTGACATCATGTCTTGGCAGGTCTAGTATTTGAATTCGGAAAATAAAAAAAATCTAAAAGCACCAGAGCCTGAATCAGACCTCGGCTCTATGAGCATACCCAATTCCATCCTCGAGTACTTCTGAGTTCCTTCCCAGGCTGGTATCTCCTGGCTAGAGGCCTCTTGTGGAGCTCATTATTCGCAACATTAACATTACATTACCTGGCCTGGGTCGTGAGTTGACCTCAGCAGATGTGAATACTGCTGCAGTGCAAAATGCAACTGCTAGAGTTAGAACCGCATGAAATTCTTGCCCAAAGCTTTTGCTATCGGTTTTACAGGAATGCTCACTGCAAAATAGGGGGATCTTCATACCAATACATTGCACATAAATAATGAACGTATGCACGCCTATTTATCTTTGATATGCTCAAATTCTTTTGAGACACTTTATTCCTCATGGTGACTGACAAACCTTTCGAGGAAATGTCTGGCTTGAGAGTCAGTGTGGGTAGTGCTATTGGTAGGCGGGTATAGCAGAGTACCATATGTGGCTGATGCCAATGGGAAAGAACCCAGACATGACTGAATGTGCATAGTTGGGTGATCTCTAGCATGGGAAGAGCAGTAGCAGTGTCCTTCCCACACTAGACCTACACCACAACACTGGACCCCCGCCTCCCCCTACATGGGAGCCCACCCGATGGGAGCCCCTTCCCGCTCCAGGCAGGTCATACTATATGAGATCAAAGCAAACATCAGCCATCCAAATGTAAACCTGTTACTAGCGCCACCTTCACCGGTCCTAAGGGCAGACATGTATATCATTTTGAAATACACAGTAACTGGATGCAGCCCTATAGAATGACGCAGACTGAGGGGAGGGCTAAACAGCAGTTGAGGGGACGTGAAGTGAGGAACCTATTACATTTATGCATATATTTGGGAAGTAAACTGTCTACTCGAGATATAAAATGGATGGAAGATCATGGTGGCTAGTTGAACTGGATCTGTCTATTCCACGGCGCCGTTTCAGTCGAAGAAGTTTGATAATAGACTATTATAAATGGGAGTTCCCTATAATAATAACTTAGCTGCTATAACCATTCGCTATCATGGCTTATAGCATACACAATAACATATGTGTACCCCTAATAGAATCGTTATGGCCGTTCAGTTATGGTAGAAACCCCCTCAATGATTCTAACATATACTGTGATCATAATTATAGCATTGTCGCTCTAATTGATTGAGGGTAAAATATCAGGGGTGTTACTCTTGAGATTAAACAATGTCCTACAGTACCCATCACACGGATTTATGTCTATGACAATGCATGTACTCCCATGTTCCCTACCACCTGTTGGAGGAAATATGAAATGTCTATATTCTACCCTGGTTGGTAGGCTGTGGTACTGAGGGTACGGGTACTGGAGGAAGCAGGTTGTCTCTGCCTGGAGGTTCTAGCAGGAGATCAATAGTCTGAAGTATCTAAACCACCCTCACTGCCCCACCCCTGCACACACACACACACTTCACACTATGACGCCGGCCTGTCTCAAGAGGTAATTCATAATATATAGCACCCTTAATATAGCCCATACACCCCATACACCTCCCTGATTTATTCAAGGCATGAGCAGCAATATACGGTACATAGTGGTACTTTCCTTCATGTCTATTCAGCAATGCCATACCATCTATTAGAATTAATGATAAAAAAGAAGGAGAAAGTCAGCTGCACTGCAACAGGGCCCCCGGACAGGGCCCTCTGATGCTTGTCGTATAAAGGTGTAAACGTATTCTTTGACAGATGCATCACAAAGCCTGTCGTCCGTATAAAACACTAACCCCATTGGATCGGTATTAGACCATAAATATAACCTACCGGTATAATAAAAAAACAAAACAAGAATCCTTCATATTGATCAAATAAGCATTACAGGGTTGGGTGTAATCGATATATCCAACGGCGTATGACCCACTTTCAGTGGAACTCTGTGGGAGTACCTCCGTTTGTGATTCATAACTTTGCTGGGTTAATTTGACCGCCATGTCCTATTGTGCGCCTTGTGTGGTATTGATGCCTATTTTAACACCATAAATAATAGACCCCCGTCACATTGGGCAGCGCGTGATGTGAGATCACCCACTGCGGCTGGGTACTGGTGAGGGATCGGGGGGGGGGGGGGTGTATAGCAGTACCCCACTACTAGTCTCCCACTGCAGTCCTGGATCCACCATCCATCTAGTGATATATTGATCTTAATACCACGTGCCACGGTTGTTATTACACCCACCCCTCAGCTCCACCCCATATAGCCGTGGGGCTCCAGCCCTGGACAGAATCTAAAGAAAATACGGGATATTGAAAATGATTTCTTTTTCTCCTTATGGTTAAATTCCCTATTGGGGATGAGGAGTATAACTTTTGCGAGGAATAGAATAGCCTGGTGGAGAATATTGGGTATCATTACATCGTATTCTACAGCATGTTGATCATTGTATGCAGTGGAGTTGGTACCGGGGTATTTCCCTCGAGAATCAACTATAATTCCATATCGCTTGTGCCAAATATATTTAAGAAATGATGAAGATGTTTAGACTATTTCAAACAAGGAATATATAGGCCATGAACACCCTGTGTGACCTTCCAGGAGTCTTGCTTCAGTGGAGGGTGTGATGTATTATGGCAAGCTATATAGTCGGCTTGATATACATCTACCGTTAATACCAAAGGTATACACTACATCAGGAACTAAGCTACTAGTATTTAGAAAACAGGTCTTAGTCAGGCCTGAATGAGTACGTAGGCCATAGGCTGATACAATAGACTCAAAGTCATATTGTACCACACACTAACTCATCATCACATGGTATTTGGGGACCAACTCATTGCACCTGTTTCTCAGGCTGTCATCATTCATGGCATATTCAATGTACCGCTATAGGTTACGGAATTTGCAAGTACCAGCCTTAATGAAAGTGAATGGTACGTTGCGCCCCAAGCTTTTCCACCCACTTAGACTAATCCAATTGACAAAGTAGGCCGATTGCAATTGGTCCTCCAAAATGAAAAAAGTACAAAAGGATAAAATATACCGTTACATTAAGAGCACGTTCATAGGATTAACTGAACGTGCGTCACTTAGGGAGTGATCATTTTTTAACAACAGGGGGGGGGGTGGTTTTCCGCGCGGAGCGCGCGAAATTTTTTTCACCCCCCCCCCCCGGTCAACGGGTCGACATTTTTTACCCCCCCCCCTACGGGTCGGAAATCGGCGCGCGCGCGGGCCCTTTGAAGCATAGTAACGCGCGGGCTTTTTGGCCCAAAACAGGTTAAATGTTTTTGACCCCCCCCCCCAAGAGGGGTCCAAATTTTTTACACCCCCCCCGGTCAAGGGGTCCAAATTTTTTTGCCCCCCCCCCCCCCAAACCAACCCCCCCCCCCCCCTGTTGATAAAAAATGATCACTCCCTTAATTCGCCTAGTAAAGAAAAGGGAAAAAAGAGATAAAAAGAAAATAGTGAATAGTAAATAGTAAATGTGCCCCGTCCCACGTTGGCTGCCACGCCCACGCCCAAGTCTCTGATGGGAAGGGGAGAAGGTAGCTCTGAGGTATGATTCCCTCGGTCTGTGAGACTGAGTGGTTCAATAGAGCCTGATATTGGGGAATAGGCTGATGAGCTGGCACAGAGACATGGGTGGTGATACTGGTCCCCTTACACTGTAATAACTGCACCCAGATGACCGCCATACCCCTGCCAACGGCCGACTCATTACCTGTCCTTGAGGCACGCTGTCTGCACCATCAAAACACCACAGTATCATACACCAGTATCTAGACGGGTTTGGAATAGGATCAGTTAAGGGTTATCTTTCACTTTTCAGTCTCAGTAAAAAAGAATATAGACCTACATATTCCACGCAAATGGAGTTCAGTATTAGAATTATATCATGTGAGGGTAGCTCTGCGCCAGTGTTGACGAGATGAGGCCTAACGCCTTGTATCAATAACTTAGGTCTTCTACAATAAAGAAATGGACGCGTCCGTGCCTTATTAGCGTCTGGAACTGTGGTCCCTATTATAGTGGACAGTCTACTTGTTAGAGAGGGAGAAAAACTATTAAAAAAAAACACACACAGACGCGGCAGACATGATAAGAATGTGGGGGCGGGTCAGATGAAAGTCATGATTTTAACTACTTGCAGGAAAACGGCTTTAACCCTTTAAGGGTTGCATAGTGCTTTAGTGAATTATACCCTTGGTAGTCATGATGCATGAATGCAGCCCGATGCTACACTCAAGCATCTCATGTCCATTCTATGGGGTCGATACACTCCTGTAGACTGGCCAGGGCTGCATCCATGAGTTGTTGACGACCAAGGACATGAGGCATTAAAGCACCATGTTACTTGTAAAGAGTTAAATCGCTGTAGAGAGAACTCAAGTTGCCACCCCAGGGTTGTCACTTTATTGGCGGGAAGGGATGAGGGTGCTAGATGTCAACCACCAGAGGTTGGTGACAGCACCTCTATAGGGTAGGAGGCAGGGCTGCGTGTGGTGCCGGGGGGCGGGCACTGATCTGTCAGTGCTAGCCTGTGATGTTTGCAGACTATTCCTGGCTTGACATTTACGGAGCTCTCAAGTCTTGATGCGCTCACGGTACCGGCTGGCATCGACGGGCTACACCTCGTCTAACCCCTACCCTGCGGGGTGCCCCGGGGGTGCCTCCATCTAGATTATACATGTAGTAGCCTACCGCACCCTGTTTACTGCCATGCAGATCAAGGCATTCGGCACCTACACTGTAAAAAGTTGGTTGCCATTTTTGTAGGTGTACAGTAGATTCTACTGTAGGTGTACAGTTTGTCGTAGGTAAACAGTAGAATCTACTGTAAATATACAGGAGATTCTACTGTAAAACCATTCTACAGTAGATTCTACTGTAGATGAGGGTAGATTCTACTGTAGATCTACAGTAGATTCTACTGTGTACCTACACTATCTATTTACAGTGTATGGCAGCAGTGAGAGGAAACTGATGAGCATAGGTTAGCAGTAAATGGTTATGAATACATGATGTTCTTCAGGAAACAGCCGTCACCAACATATTATATGCCGCGCATTTGTATTCTGCCTAGTATTAGATCCCGTGTGCCTATTGAATACATGGGAAAGGGGTATTGCATATATATGTGTATATGATATTTTGCTGCCAGATCCATTATAGGAGTATTCCTATAGGACTGCCATACTGCCTCTGTGGTCTGCACTATTCATGGTGTAATCTA
The DNA here is from genome assembly GCA_947462335.1 of Harmothoe impar. Taxonomy (NCBI): domain Eukaryota; kingdom Metazoa; phylum Annelida; class Polychaeta; order Phyllodocida; family Polynoidae; genus Harmothoe; species Harmothoe impar. The sequence continues at coordinate 87,897,613 of OX381704.1, read as the reverse complement.
TGCAGTCTGTTTAGCATAGTATGATAGTTATGGACTATGTATAATGCCTATACATACTGGGTTAGCTTTCTGAGTAGAGCCACTCCAGGGTTACCTGGGGTTACCTGAAGGGCAGCCACCTGTGGGGCAGGCCCTTTGCTGATGGAGAAGATGCATGTTTCACATGCTGGAGCTAATATCTCCGTGAGTGTCTAAACCACAGACCTTTACACCTTGCACACCACAGGCATGCCTCCCTCAGCAGCCCCCCCCCCCCCCCACCCACCCACCATCCTCCCACCGACTGAGCAACTCCCCCACCTTTCTGCAGCGCATCACCTGCTCTCAGCCTACCCATCATTCAACCCCAACCAGACTCCCCAACTTAAGAACTAGAATCTTAAAGAGTGCCACGCCCTTCCGGTTGGCCTTTGAAAACATCAATATTGAATGGAAAAGAAGTCTTCCCAGTCGTAAGACTTATAATTAAAATGACTTGGCCCGCACACACGCACCTCATTTATAGTCTAGTCATGAAGTGACTGATTGGATACAAAATAGAACAGTTTTAATACTGATATTAATATCACAAAACCAGACTTGAGTGTCAAATCTAAAATGAGCTAGGTCTAATCTGCTTCGACCAGCCTGTGTTATGGAGAAGGGAGAGGTGGCCAGCAGCCTACTACTGTATCACACGGCAGGCTGATGGGAGGGATCACGTCACCTCCACCCACACCATGGAGGACCCACAGGAGGAGGAGGCGGCCAGCATCACGTGGGGGTCCTCCAGCTGCTGTAGGGGTTCTGACGTACAGTAGTGGACTGCCTCCCAGACTGGGGCTATATTTAACCAGGATATATAGCTACACAATAATAAGTCATATATATTTTGTATCAGGGGCTGTCTGCGTCAACAGCGAGTAACATATGGCAGCTTGTGGTCACATCATAGGCATTTGAATGTATCAGATTTAGTGTACATTCAAGTACATATATTATGATTACATTTATATACAGTAGGAAAAAGATTTGCTGGGAGCGTGGCCAACAGTGATAAACAGCTGATAAAATATGTATACAACACAGTTATTTAGATCGTAATTCTCGCTCGTGTGTTCATAATAAAAGTCGCTTTATATGGACCACCACCATAGCCATTAAATCTCCTAAACCGCCCCTAAAGCTAACGTGGTAATAAAGACTACACTGCTCTGACTCCACCACCTCACCCCTCCACCCTACCCATATGGTCGTCTTCCCACGAGTCACTCACCCTGAGTGTCACCTATGTACCCGGTTTGTGCAGGGAGCAACTCGCCGTGTCGGCAGCAGGAGGGCAGGAGCAGCTCCCTGACCCTCTGACATTTAGCTCGTCACCCTAATGTCGTTATGTGACGTCACGCCGACGTCAGGGCATGTGTGGTGGAGTCCTCTCTAAGTCCTCTCTGCTAACTGAAGTCATTTTCTGGGAAGCTTTGATATAAGTAATAAGCTCGGCAGTAGCTATTTTCAGTGCATATGTAGCTAGTACTTGCATATTGGTATGGTAGCCATATGGTGCCAACTGCAGTCTGGCAGGACACATGCAAATACCGGATAGCTCTCCCAGGTGAGAGGACAGACGTTTAGAGCGTTATCTTAATCTTAAATCTTAATAACTTAATTCAGTGTCTTAATTTGGGGCAGCAGTGTAGAAGAAAAATAGGAAAAGAAACGGGGGTTGGGGGGCAGAGCCCCCCATTATATACTAGTTGTGATAGTAATACTTTTAAAGGGGCACATACTGTTCTGAATGCAGTGAATCAGCTGAAATAATGTAAACAAATCACACAGAGAGAAAGTAGAAATGGATGTGGGAGCGATCATTTACTGTGATAGTTACTATGGGAAAATGTTAGAACCATGATTTTATCCTTCAAGATCTATGTAACTACAAAAACAACAACCATAAGGATGCTGCCCTTAGCTGTATTACTAAGGAAGGCCTACAAAGTTTGCCAAAATACTATTTATTTTCAATGACATAAGTGGCCCCATAAGACAATTAAGACTGTCTTAATAGTCTTAATAAGATAACGGTCTAAACGTCTGTCCTCTCACCTAGGAGAGCTATCCCGTGCGTGCAGGACACATGGCCATCTGAAGTATGATATTAGATTCTATACAACCAAAGCAAGCAGTCATACATGTTTTCATGTAACGAATCTTTAAATACATACGATGTCTTTGAAATTTAACTTTGGTGGTACGGAAATGTATACATGCTATTTATAGTTTATTCAGTTTCACGTCCCAGCATCTATATCTGTAAATACCCTGTATCCTGTGCACCACATGTTTTGATTGTTTTCGGTTGGAAATGGACGGGTTATAGAATGCGTAGGGAGGGTGGAGGGGAGGGGTTATGTCCAGTTTCTGGAATGGTCAGTCGCCCCTGGAGGACAGGTGGGTGGCAGTAGAAGGCAACAGATAACCCATATCCAGTACATCTACCCCTCCTCTCCCCCTTCTCCAGTATCTAGAGACCAGAGTTATAGATTCAGAGACACTATGGACTTGATGACAGCTGCTGGGTGACAGCTGCCATCTGGGTGCTTGTGTTAATTGTGCCTCTACATGGGTAAAAAACGACACGGGCGACACGGCGACACGGCCCTTTCAGGCCATTTTAAAAATCGACGGACCCAGGAAAATTAGAGATAAAAATCGACCCACAGAGATTTTTCTCTAAGTTCTTACATACCTAAAAATCGACACAGTGACATGGTCCTTTTGCTTAAAATCGACACGGCGACACGGTCAAAATTCTGGGGACCCATGTAGAGGCACTTAATTGCTGTGTATGACTGGTGTGCGTGATGTTGTACATTTACTTTGCCCCCCTTAATCACCTTGGAGGTCTGGGAGGGCAGTGCGGCGCTAATCATGGCAATCATGGTAATTTGGCAGATATCTAGTGGCCAAGAGATCTACTGGTGTAGATACATGTATTACCCCGCGGGGAAGTACCACCTAACATCTCGTTCTGCTCTGTGCATTAAGTACCGGTATGCACCCCCTCTAGATGTTGGCTGCTTGCTATTCCTACTTAGTGAATGCATTATTAATTCAAATAATGGTAGGTATATGCTGAAATGGTCTATGCTTTATATAAAACGTATGGCAAGGATACAGATCCTCATGTTTGCCCACAATATTAGATGTAAGGTAACAGTATACAACTGCTGGTGAAATGCCAAGGCCATGCTACATAGAAAGAGTGTATGAGGTACTAAAGTAGAAAGATATCTCAAAAGGCAAAAGTTGGAAAATACATGTACGCTGTCAAGTACTTGATACACGAGCGCTGCTCCTCCCATATTGCCATCATATTTGTCCGCACTTCAGACGAAGCATTAGGATGACAGTCGTTTTAAATAGAACATCATTAGCTTGGCATGAAGGCCTTACAGCCAATCCCCAGTCGGCAGGTTGCCTCTTTGGTTACTAATGAGATCTTTATCGTCCTGAGTTCAGGTGAACTTGAAAAAAAAGAGTAAAAATCTATTACTTGTAAGCCGGTTCTAAGAATTGTGTGGGGTGCGGCGTGGGGGGGGGGGGGGGGGGGCGCGGATATGCAGACGTCAGCAGTTTTAGCAAAAAAAAACATTTTCGACCCAATTAATTCAATTTACCGGTATACTGAGAAAATATTCTCACTTCATTTTGGAATGTGGGAATTATTTCAATCGATTGCATATAGTTAAACCATTTGAGGGTCGTATAGTGCTGCACTTTGATATCTTTGTTGTCATGATGCATGATTCATGCTAATCCTTTGGGGGAGTGCATCAATGTCGTCATGATGCATGAATGCAGCACTGGCGAGTGACAGGGATGCATTCGACAGGGAAACACTCATGTATCAAGGCGACGAGGGATAATGCATTCAAGCATTAGATGACCCTTAAATGTTTAACAGTCCTTAATCAAAGACGGACAAAGACGGGAGTGCAGGGTTGCGGTATATAAATACCACCAGCCCGGTAATCATTAATGCATATATATATATATATAGTATACCACAATATCAAAAACTAATAAATTAACATTCTATTGCCTTTTCATTGCAATATTACCGTGTCCCATGAATGGCATGCTCTCATAAATTGTAAAGAAATATAGAATGACCAGGCATCCATCATCATGAGCCTGTGTAAACCGTGTAAAATGCTGACCGCCTCGCTCCCCTGCTCTGTACATAGGGCGGCCATATTGGTATTCCTCACAGCCCAGCTTGTAATATTTTATCAGAGCACTTAACAGTTATTGCAGCGGACCGTGGAGGCGGTGAGGCACGCGTCCATGAGACCAGATAAAGGGATTTATAAAGGCTAGCCCCAGCTGCATTACTAATAAGAGACCCTTGGGACTGGGCCTTTTCACGCTGGACAAGAACCTTGGCAGTAAAGTTGAGTTAAGGATAGCGATAGGAGTTTGCCCCTCTGGGGATGGGTATAAAATAATGATAGGGGGAAGGTTGATCAGATAGGGGTATGGGTTTGAGTTGGGATGAAGATGAGGAAACAGTGCTAAGATAAGCATGCAATTTTAAGCACATTCTCACTAAATATAAAGATAGAGAATGTAGTTCCTATCCCTGGCGTCCTCTGACCCCGGGGGGGGTACTCAGATCGGAAATGGGTACCCACCTCCAAACGGCCCAAGAAAGCGGGGGCGGTGGGCCTCAAAAATAGGGGGCGGTAAAACCGAAATAGGGGGCGGTAAGGGAGTTATCGGGCCAAACATCCCCCCCCCCCATTCGAAATTTCTTAGCCCTCCAAAGGGTAGTAACTGTGTTGTATTTAGTAGGGATTTTGAAAAGTGTAAGGTGTGGATCAGTATAGCCCCTGAGGTATAGCCTATACTTTATGATGTGTCACCCTTTCCTTTTGTAATTAGCATCCAGGCTGTAAGGTTTACACAGCCATAAGAACAAAGGGAAATGCTCATTCAAGGGAGGTGAAATATGAGGGATGGTATAAGAGTAGTCACACTGATTGAGGGGGGGGGGGGGTTCTATGTTTGTTTTACTATTAAACCGTCCTATATCCATACCCCAGGGATGTCCTGCCATGAGGAAAGGAGGAAGGGGGGGGGGTATTCCTAGGTATCTGTAGTTCAATGGACAGTCCATTTCCAGGGCGGTTAGCACTGAAATACCATGGGCGGTGGCTTATGTGAGAAAGATAGAGGCGGTGACATCCTGCATTTGGTGGGTGCGGTAGTTTGGAGGTGGGTAGTTACCAACATAGAGTGACTACCCCCCCCGGGCCTCTGACCATGCCCAACTATCTCAGACTAACTGGTGAGGCCGACAAAGGGATTTCTTAATGAGATCACAGTATACGTGGCTGCCCTGTGCCAGTCCCTATGACTGGTTCTTCCACAACACTAACAGTCCAGGAGACCACACGGGATGCGATGAGGTGTGATGAGTGAGGCTCCCCTGACAGCCCAATGATCGTGACCACTGGGTATGTCATTGGGGTTTTAGGGTGGGTAGGTCACAGCTTCACTCAGCCACACCAGGAGAACATCCCTTGGACCGTTCCCACTGCCAGAGTTTGGCAGATTTATACTACAAATATAGTGGTCTGGTTTAGGGATATTAACATGAAATAGCCTATTGAGGTTAGAAAATGAGACACCCCATGCCATGTAACATTCCCCTCAGAACACATCCTGTGGCTGGCTTAATCCCCGGCTGGCTCCTCATCCCAATAATGTACATAGGGAGTGCTAACTTTAGGGAGGTTGTGAATGTCAAGTCTAAAGTGGAAAGCAGTGTCAGGCGGCCTCCATTAGTTGTACCATTTACTGCACACACTAAGATAACGATACACCAAGTGGACAAGTAAAGTACATTACCCTCCCCCTGCCCGGTGTAGAGGGTACTGCACATCGTCCGCCACAGCCTCTAACCTACATCTTATAATAGCAGCACCCACTGCTAACTAGGGCCGGGGCTAGCCCCTGTCAGGTCCAGCATGGGAATGGGTTCTCCCAGCTTCCTAGAAATCATATGGACTAGTTGAGGTCCATGATTATGGCCCTACAGCCCTAAATTCGACATGGTGAGACGGGCCTTTTGGAGCTTAGTGACACGGGAGAGGAGGAATAAACAGATAAGAGACATGATGCATTTCTTGAAAAGAATATGGCGACATGGGTATTTCTAAAAATCGACATATCGACATGAGCATTTCTTACAATCGACCAGGGACCCACCAAGAGCCCCATGATTGATCATTGCCTATTTACTACAAATGCAATGATGAAAGTCCTAAATATCTTGAATTCAGGGTTTCCATTTGGATATCTTACAGTCGTCTTCTGTGATTTGTCACTTTCATCCCTGTTTGTGCCTTTGTGGGGCATTGTTTAACATCACATTTATTATAAATATGACAAATATGCCAGAAAACATCATATTCATTTTGGTTACAGGAACTGTTTGCACCAACAGTCTCTGCTCAGACTTCTTTCCTTGATGCTCGTGCACTGGTCTCACTAGCTGTCCCAATCGGACGGGGCCCCTGAAGCTCGATGGAATGAGAAAAATATGGATTTGGCGGAAGCCATATTGCCGATCTAAAACTGTCGCGTCCCACTGCACACTGGTGGAACTGCTCTATTTTCCCCAGGCGGAGGAGTTGGGCTGTGTGTGAACAGGCCCGTGTCGTAGCTCTGTATTGATCCGCCGTAGACGAATAGTCAGGACTATAAATAATTGTTTTAGCTTCTCCTAATCCTATCTGGCTTCTTCCTCAGTCGCACTGCCGAGGTTGAATCAGGCTGATCTGCTCTTCTTAAACATTCCTAACTCGTGTAACAAAATATATTAATCAAAGTGTGAGAGGGGCGAGAGGTAGGACGTTCTATTGTTAAACTAGAGCATGTACTATATCATACTTATTTGCGCTTAATGGTGCTTCTATGAGGCAGGCCATAACAGACCCTAGGGCCTCTCAGACAGCCTCTGGTAGAGAGGCATACACGTCGGCCTTTAGAGCAGACCCCAGTCAGAGTTTAGTCCCCGAGAAGGCTATGCCCCTTTAAAACTAATCGTCTTTTATTCTTGTATATTCTTACCATCCGATAAAACCTCTCTACCAATCCATTAGAGCGAAAAGGAAAGTGAAGTATGAAAACAGAGACATTATTATGAAAAGGCAATAATTGATTTTCTGCCAGTTACATTGACTCTGCACGGCAGAACTGAAGCCTCACCCTTTGTCTTGCAAGGGGCTCTCCGGAAACTCCTCCCCAAACCCATTAAATTCAGGCTAATTAAGAATTCTACTGAAAAGAAAAACTGGTATCAGTTCCAAGAAATATAAAAGCCTTCCCCATGAGACAGTGACCGCCGATTGACCTTGACCCAGATTGTGACGGTGACCTCCCCTTGGAGCAGCTCACGGTGGGTGAGGGTAGGCTGGGAGGTGGGTGTGACGTCGGCTGAGGTGAATTAATGATGAGGTGGGCAGATTTAGACGGGGTTGTGGTGGTTTACATGCAGGGTCTTATTCATGGCTATCTGTTGGAACTGGCACCTAGGGGGTTATACAGCTGCCCTGCTGTCAGTATTAAACCATCCCCCCACATATAATGGACTTCACCTTGTAACACTAAATGTAAATATGTAATCATTATGCTACATCAGGATATGGGGAGGCAGTTTACATGTGGGTTACGGTGGTTTATGGTTGTAGTTTAAAGCACTGGTGGATGCATGATGGCCTTGGATACAGCAATATGGATATATGCACATGGCATCACTATCATGTCCCCTATCTGAATTGGTAATGACAGGGGGTTATCTCTGGGGCAGATATCTATCTCCCAGGTCGGACATGTGTGGTTACATTTCAATTAGAGATATATGTCGTGTACGGTGTTTGCTGCCAGCCACGGTATTCCCAGTGAGACATCCCGGTTTTAGTACCTAGTCCCTAGTTTTAGTACAAGGAGAATCAATGGGCAGGACAGTGTCTCCATTGTACATCTCTTTTTCAGCAATGCAGTTGATCCTGCACCCCTTGTTGGTGTAATGGATCCATCTATGGTATACTGCTATATGGAGGGTGTATTTCCTGTGTATTTGCCCCTTGTGTTAGCAGCACTTGGCCCCTATTTCTGCCTATAGTGTATAGGGTATGGACGGTGCCTGTGTATAGGGTGTGGTCCACTACACAATGTGTGGGCCTCATTACCCTTGTATCAAGGCCACCTTTGTGTTAGTCCAAACCCATCATCTCTCTCTGTGTAGTACTCTGGCACGGGACGTAGTGGTGCAGTCGCTCTGTTTGTCCTGGATGTTAAAAAGGCTAGCTGCCATAATTTATGCACTAACAGCTACATATCCGGGGCTAGTGTAGCTTTTAATTGATTGAAATGCAATGGAGAGCTCTCAACGCAATCGATACACCAACTTTGAATGAGCGTGTCGATTTTAAAGTAATAAAAACGAACAAATGATTAATTCAAACCTTATATGGTGAGGTGTTGCTGGTACTACTAGTACTGAACTTCCAGTATTAAAGCTATATCTGTTAACACTTGTACGAATAAATATATGCTGGTCTCTTCATAAATGAAAGAAGAAGAAAACATCAAATAATTAATTCAAACCTTATATGGTGAGGTGTTGTTGGTACTACTAGTACTGAACTTTCAGTATTAAAGCTATATCTGTTAACACTTGTACGAATAAATATATGCTGGTCTCTTAATAAATGAAAGAAGAAGAAAACATCAATGAAATATGAACTAAAGCAGATGCAAGCAGATCCTGCTGGCCATGTGTCAGGTGTTCAACCGGGGTGTTCAACCATCTGGAATTGAGCTAAAACAGGATTGATGTGTAATACTATAAATAGGAGTAGAGTAGTAGAATGTACAGTAGTTCTGTGCTGTAACCACACGACCACTGCACCAGACACACAATTAGACAATACAGGATCAATACTGCATACTAGGCCATCTCTAAACACGTACATAGGCAGCAAGAAGTGTACAAAATGTACATTGTATTAAAGAGAGAAATTCAGATGTATAGCACCCGACCCCACCAGCATTATGCCAATGGCTCCTATGCATCATTAAAATACATATGATTTAGTTGATATGGGTTGTCTAAATGTGTCAGAACTTATGTGCATGTATTAGAGTGAAGGCAGAAGCACCTTTTTGGACGTGAGGCATTTCATGGCATATTCTCGGTAACTACCGGTATCTCTAATAACCACGCCTACAATAACACTGCTGTGCACACTGGAGGGTTCCTCCAGGGTTGACATAACTGGGCTGCATAGATGGTGGTCGTCTCCAGGGTAGCCGCAGCGGCCAGGGAGACTGAGTCATCATCCGGGGCTTTGTTGCTGTATCCCTCCCATTAAGATGGCATATTCCCACGGAGCTCTGCATCACAGTGCCTCCCAGCCCCCACCACTCCCTCCCTGCTGGCCTAGGGACATGTTGTTACAGGCAGTTTAATGGGATACAGCAGAAGCCACCCCCATCAGCGCCTTTGAGGCATAGTGAGAGTTGAACACGATATTTTGCTTACAACTTGCAAATAGAAAAATGTATAAAATGAAAAACTACAAATAACATGATATCGGCACTATTTCTAAATACCCAGTAGTCACGATCCATCATCATGTCTGTTGTATAACATTACAAAAGTCTTGAGGCGGATAAACATCTGAATTAACTGACGAATTCACTCTGCTGTGGTTATAACATACAGCATAGCAAAGGCCTGTCCATCTCACACTGTGCCTATGGCGAGCCTTGGTAAAAGTGTAGGGACATGCTTTCTACCTTAACTCACCTCATAGATTCGATCACCATCACCGCCATGAAATAACCAGGAAATGACCACAGCTGTTAATTATGGCATAAAGCAACCCAACAACCAAGTAATTAACATCCAAATTAGAATCATATAAAACCTTGCCTTTAATAGTGGTATTTGGTGGTCTTACTCCAAGCAGTGCAGCAAATTGAGTGTTAAATTGGACATTACGTACTTGGCGCTACATTGTAACCTTTGTTTTGAGTGAGTAGTGAGTGACATTGCTGAGTTGTGTGTGGTGACAACATGAAAAACACGGGTCATGTCGACACAGGTCTGCAGTCATGCTAACCCCACACCACCCACCTCACCACTAGACAACTGAGTCAACATAGCATGTAGATAGGGGCCACCCTCACATAGAAAAAGGGAATACCTTTAAATACTGTTACAGTGTCAAGGAGATCCAGCAACATTACCATCTAACCGGCCAAGGGAAACCACCGCAGAATAGCAGTGTGGGAGTGAAAGGAGTAAGGTGACTTTTAGTGAGGCAAGCGGTATATTAGAGCATATACTGGTAGTGGGGTGGGCAAGACATATGTAGGGGTATGTTTACTTGATTTTTGGTTCGAGGGAGTTTGTTGATATGGTTAGATGTGTTAGTCAATTCAAATGTCAGCCCAGAAATATGCCCTCCAGACTAGGTGAGCCTAAATCTGTTCAGTATTTGAACCCCATTAAATGTTTAGACCTGTCTAGAACAATATGTACCTACGCATGTGGTTTGTGGTTGACCTTTGGTTAAATATGACGAGAACCCGGACCTAGGAACGATTCTGCAGCTTGAATCAGTCATTGAGTTGCTCAGCTTTGGTCAGTTTTCAACCTACATTATATTTTATTCAATCCTAAGCTGCCTGTACTCTAAGCATTGATTCAGTAGGGAATATCAAATCAGATGAGTTTTCAGCTCCGAGCAGCTCACCTGGCACTATACATAGACACATATCATTGATCTTATTATGCGTATATCATAGGTCTACTTGGTGGTCTATTTGAGTAGCATATATAAGGTGTGTATCTTAGGTTATGGACAGGGTATAGTGGCTGCCTTTGCTGCACTGGCTGCTGATCTCCTGGATGTGGTCGCCTTGTCCCACCTGGCCAGGTGCTCAGGACGATGAATCACCCCTCCTACCGCCGACAGGTTACCTGAGCACCAGACATAACACCCCTGGAGGAGGACAGGGGGGGGGGCAGAATGTCCCTTAGTCCAGGCCTACGTGGGGAAGAAGGAATAGGACATGGGTTTAGGTGGAATGGGGACAGGCATACCTGTAGAAATGTGGTACAGGAGCCTCATATTGTGGTCTTCACCGGTACAAAATGTACCGTTTAGTAAAACCAGTGAAGACCCCATGCATACATGATATTATGTAGAGCTTTCACCCCCTATAAACTCCAACCAGGACAGGTCACTATGGTAACGATAGCTATTAAAGTGCACATTATTAGTCATGAAACCCATTACTTTGAGGATAATGATTTGGATACTAAAGATAACCTCGGATAGCATTACGAGTGCGACATGTGTCATATGTACCACAGGGTGCCAAGATAACCCACTGGCTGGCTACCATAACTAGGGTAATAGTAATAACACGCCCTAACCATACTGTAAACCCCCTGTAATCCTGTCCAAACATAAATCATTGGCCAATATAAGAGCAGATCCGCCTTTAATTCACTTTGCTATTTTCCAAGAGGTGGGAGTTGATACTATAACATGTTAATGAATCAGTTTCTCGATCTGCCTTTTGATTTAGCAACGAGTCAGCATATCTGCCCCTCCCCTGCCCATATCTAACAGCCATGTGGGTGGGCAGGCTGGTTGTCTACAGTGGAGAGCTATGTACACCTGGTGGGATCCCTCTTATCTGGGTCGATCCTGCACAGGGCTTGGTTACCACTACCCCCTACGGCACTGCATGTCGACAGGCTGGGTTATTTACAGCAATTTTCTTTCTTTTCACTTAAATCTAAAATATATGATTTTCTTTCTCTTCACTTAAATCTATGTTAATTGCCTACAGAAGTTTTCCTACTCCTTGTTTACCTAGGAGTGGCCCTCTGGCTGTACATAGGGCATGTCCCCACCACCTGCCCCTATGCATGTAGCAGTGTGAGCAGGTTGAGTTACTCAGCCAGCATTACCGGCCTCTTATGGTGGTGTCGTGTGGCAAACACCTTGATTAGCTACATTTAAATTGTTCTTGGCGGCCTCTTCATTAGCTGAGCAGCTCAGCGATGGCAGAATAGCATGGGTTAATGTGCGTCTGAATAATAGACCACTCTCCACGGGGTAATGTCTAATGGTATCAGGAAGCCTAGCACTAGTCCACTTTAAAATCTCAAGTCTAAGCTCTTGACAAGGTGCTATCAGTAATCACGTCCAAGTCATATCTCACTAATACATGTAGTACATTTTATAGACATGTACTAGTAGGGGTCAGGAAGATTGTGCTGTGGATGCATCCATTATTGAAGCTGATTCTTGAGAGATAAGCATCGATAACAGCTGGCACAATGGGTACCAGTTGTGACATTGTTTATACCATGAATGGAGGGAATTATTTCATTGGTCTAAAGTGTATCTCGCCGCTGGCCTATAGTAACAGGTAGAATAAGGACATACTATTCGACCTTCCTGCTCCATCTGAATGAGTAGATACAGTGGGTAATACCATTGTCATGCAAAGGTTATGTGACACAGATTCTAGGCAGTTGAGTGTAGGAAGTTATTTCTAGAACTACATGGAGTGGTTTTTAGACACACGTGGCTATCTTTAGATCTAGACAAAAGCATGTCCTTGGCTGCTATTTCACATCTAGATAAAGCACGACTCTTTTTTGCACGATTCCGAAAATTAATGATACCCCAATTATTAAGAATGGTGCACTGTCCACGGCGCACGTATGGCTAGTTACTACATGTACATGTATTGTGCCCAATGCTGTTGCGTTCTTCCTGTGGATTAAGGCCATAGCCTTACTGTTGCATAGGGTTAGGGTTATTTAATATCTCGGCAGACTAGGCTGGACCTGACGGGTGCCAAGACACCATACAGCGTGCCAAATAGTCATAGTGTGTATGTGTCTCTCACAAGTTGGCAAAAGCTACTGTCTACTGGCTGTCAACGTGTATCACAAGGGGAGGGGCAACAACTCATGGAGATGCAGTGCCAGTAGTAATGTGTGTTAATAAATGGCGTTTTATTTGAATACAATATGAACAAAAAAAACTCGGTTATACCCGTATTTAACGGTTAGCATGTTTTAGGTTTCCCTATGTTGTATTCCAAAGGTTATCACCAATTCAAAGCTAGGCCTGTCTATACCATAATAGACTATGATGGAGGTGTATTTGATACCTCTGCCAACTAAATGGAGGTGCACATTAGCAGCAGCTTGCGGTGGCCGCTCCTGTTGTATCCCTCTGGCTGCTGCTGGTGGTGGTGGTGGTGTATAGAACCCCTGTATTGATCCCCAATACTGAAACACGCGCAGCACGCACTCCCCAGGTCACCCAGTGCACCAGTGTGCCTGGGGGTGGGCTAGTTGGAAGAAGATGGGGGGTCGGTGTCTGGTGTCTCTTAAAGCTTATAATTCATTAAATCGTGATGATTGGTTTTGGAGGTAAAATGCTGTCATAATGATCGGTACATGTATGGTGACAGTTTGTGACTGTCTACGTTTTATTTATCAAATATAGAGTGCTTAAGATAAATTATACTTATCCAATGAATAAATGTATGACTCACTAGTAGTGAGTAGCACATACACTTCTATATGCATCTTGTATGCATCTTGTTTTCATGATTCTCATATATGATTTAGCTATCAAGGCTGTATCCGGCTGTATCCGACTCTTGTACACTCTTGGAAGCGGGGTATTCCATTTTAATCAACACCAATGTGCATGAGGCAGATAGTAAGGAAATTGAGATAGAATCCCGAGATAGAACACGCCACAAGAAACCCTATATGATTTATGGACGTTATGCAAACACTTTTTCTTCTGTGCTAGTGGGTAGTATAACCTCGGGTCCCTCACTGCCGGCGTCTTGGTTTCCATGGTAACCTATAGGCTGTAACTCTGGTGCAGGGCATGAGGGGGTCTGAAGACATGGTTACATTATCACTATCTCCTCCAGATTGGGTCTTTGAGTGAAGAGCCCCCCGGGGTGCGCCATGCTATTTGGATGTAACGGAGCGAGGATAGTTCACACTGTGTGGTCAGATAGGATGTTTACCCCTGGAGCTACCTGCTGTTGGATTAGGGTCTGTGTATACATGTACAAACTCACCCCCTCAGGGATAAAGAGGAGACTATTGTCCCCTTAGTTCATACTGTAAGATGAACTACTTTGCAGACCACAGGTTGAAATATCTACTCGAAGCGTTCTTCCATGTACACAAAGAAGATATTCTTATGGATTAGGTTCCCCATGTTACAGACGGAAAGAATCCAACTGGTAAAAATGGAGGGAAAATGATACTTTATTAAAATCTTGTCATGGAACTAGCGGTACTCAGATCGAGTTAATAATTCGTATTACATATATAAGCACACATGTAGGTATGCAATATTTAAATACCGAATTGTAGTTTGCAAATGAAAAGAAAGATTTTCGGGACAGAATGAGTTATAGGACTTAACCACGACATTAAAAACTGAAGGTGAAATGCAGCCCACTAGATGTGCAAATCATTGTGAAGCACTAAGAACAGGTTTACATCACAGTATAAGTGGACTACTCGCACACAGTTTCTCATCCCCCAGTAGTGGAGTTAAAGAAGACACTTGGCATGTGATGGAGGACGGTGGGCGTTGCCAAAATCCTGTCCATTTAAACTGGACTAGGACTTCGTGTGCATATGCATGAAGTAGCTTACACTTCTATGTAAAACAGCCATATATGGTCCGGGTGATATCTTAGATAACTATACGTGTTTTGATTCCCATGTTCAGGGAAATACCGGTACTACCAGTTTTCCTTAGACTATGTCACACTCACGCATTTCATAGAGAGTACAAGGCTGATTGCAGAGAACTATTATGACTTTTTACCGGACTGCACTGGAAACTATGAGTGATGGTCGCTAGTATGTTAGAGTTGACAACCTGTCGGAATAATGATTGACATCCCATGACTAATCGTCATTGGCACTTGGCTTGCTAAAACTAAAAAACTCTCTGGGCTATCCCTCGCCACTAAAGAGCTATGTACCTCCAGGCTAAGTTAGTGTGTAACAGTACTTTATGAATATTGTCTCCTGGGCGTCCATATACAGAGTACAGTGCTACAATGTAGGGCGTCTATACATTACTGTCTATACAGGGGGCACCTGGGGGGTCAGTGGACCTACCCTACACACCGACATATCCCACCTCTGGCTTTTAACCTGGACGCGTTTATTTAAACGAGGTGACTCGTCCTTTCTCTTGTTCAAATTGAAGCACAAAGGAGTACACATGACCTGGAGGGCCGTGACCCTGGAGGACCCCTGACCTGGCCCTCTTCCACCAGGTGTTGATCCTTGGCCCGGTTGGATCCTTGCCGCGCCCTTAACCTGCCCAGGTCGCCGTACACTGCTGAGTGCCCACCATCTGCTGCACCCAGTACGCCTCATCCATGTGGATGGTATGCCTTACCTTACCATGTCTGTTCCCTGACATCCCAGCTCTACCTACCCAGCGTAGCTCCCTATAATAAAACAGTAAACCTGGAGCAGGGAGTCATGCATGGATATCTCTTGGTCGTATCGAAGTTTTAGATTGATATTAATACATGTCCCGATACATGTATTGATATAATCCATAAACCCCCTGTGAGGCCCCTAAGTCTCAAAAAGCCCCTATAGCACATAGGGATTTCACCTGGTCCCTATCTCTCAAACATACCAATTTTGAGGGATAGGGGCCATTTGAGGGATAGGGGCCTCACACCCCCTCCTCCTTTATACAAGGCCCAGAGTATCGGGTCATCGCACCACCCACACTCTTGTAGGATGGGCAGCAAGACATGGGCAATTTGGGACCTTCTGGGGCCTTAACCCTGTGTATCACCTGGAGGTGCTTGGTCCAAGCAGCCAGTGATACCTCCCCTCACCCCAGGGTTAAGGTGACGTGTGCCGCATACAGTGAGGGCCGCACTAATGAGGGCAGACAGTGTTACCCACAAAAAGAAATAACAGACAAAATGAGCCCCCAAAAAAGATGTCTGACTTGGCCTGCCCATTATGCTGAGTGAGAACCCACACGGGGTCCAACATAAATACCCGGCGCCGGTCGGTGTGTTTTTAACGCCCGTCCTTATTCAGCCAGATCCGGACTTATAATTGAAAGCGTGCTAATGGAATATGACGTCAGGGAGGTGAGATGAGATGAGGCACTCTCCAAGCTGATTACTGTCCGTGTTGTTAACCAAACAACTGCTTGGAGACTTGGTGAGGACTTGTTGAGGGGCCTCTCAGGAAAGACTGAGGCCCCTCCCCTCCTGAAGCCTGAGGCGGGAATCAGCTATGATGGGAAGGCTCATACATCGTGTATAATGCAATAGTTCTGGGAAAGGGGGTAGTATAGAGTGATATCTATATTATACACACCCAAGGAGGAAAGGAGTCAGTGACTTGTGCTCACATCGTTATTAATGCTGCATGGATACGTGCAATATTATATATGTACTGTGGTCGCGCTGTACAGGGGAAATACTCATAAACGATGAGTGGTTGGCAAGACAGCTGTGAGTTTTTTAAAGGACCGCATTTAATTGAATTTATTTGCTTGAGAAGACGTCGTTTACATTTATATTATAGGACCCGTCATGTTTTTTATTTATGCGAATCCAAAGCATAATGCTTTATCATGTTGCAAACAAATACATACGAGAACGACCGAATGTACACGTTTATGGGAACCTGTGCATCCTCACAATCCCTAACACAAATATCACAAACTGCAGGAACAATCCGATTATGTGACAATACTTACAGTTACTCATGCCCCAGCTTCGTATACAACCCAGGCAGATCTTAAACACAAATACTGCACATGTACTCGAAACATAGTGCTGCACATTGTAATACAGCGAAATTTACCACTTTGTTCATATTCTAATACATCCATGCAGGACACATGGAACGTTAACAGTTGACGTTATCTACTTTGAAACGCATTGAATAACCTGCAGCACACACACAAACTCCATGTCCTGTGACGTCATTTGTGAACGTTCGCGTACACAATGACCCTAATCACATTACATTTAGAGACAATTGTCCTTTGACCTTATAATAGCCTCACTCCTACAGGCCGGCAGCCCGGTCCCACGCCCCCAGGCGGGAGGAGTAAAACACACACAGCTACAGTTAATCTGCTCAGCATCCAATTATTACTGTTGACATAAGAGGCCCTGTGTTTGACTAGACCATCAGGGCTGAAGCACTGAAGTGGGCAGACTTCAACATCAAGCGGCATCTTTTTAAGTAGACTGCATCCATAGATTAGAATGAGGATATCCACTCTACAGTGGGAGTGTCGGGTGTAGGGAGAATGGAAGCATAAATACAGGCCATATCTATAATACTGCTGAGGTTGCACTATTAAAGGTTAATGTGGATATGGATCGCTAGCACTGGTGACATGTTGAGTTATTGCACAAGCACTGTGTGCCTGCCACTAAGAGAATATTGGACACAAATACGAGCAGAGTAGCAAGGAGGCTGGGAGTGCTTTATACACAAATCTCAATGAACATATTTCATTAATGTGTGGCTGATATTCTGTTATGACATTGTAGCTTATTGACACAACCATCTGCTAACTCAGCAAAATGGTACTACCGTTAGTCGGAATAGTTGGGAATACATATAGCAAGATACAAATCTATATATCGGTCGACTTTCGACAATGACAAGAGGGTTAATACATAGATTTCTTTCTAATCTATATAGAGAAGGACAGTATTAAAATCATTACCACGTTGCCCTATTGGCATGCGGTACTTGAACAGTCCTGTGGCAATGGGGCATTTCCTATACTACTACCAGTGACATTCCGAGCTAGCAGCAGCTTAATGCCCCTCTACTAACAGCCCCAACCATGGAGGACATGTATTCCCTCTGACCCTGCCTGACCTGTCCACCCTGGATGGACACTAGATCAATATACACATACTAAGGACGCCCACCACCACCCCAGTGATTGATTTGTCCAGCTACTGACCATGCCCTGTGCTAGATAAGTGGTGGTCAGCATCAGAGGTGGTCACGCACCTAGATCCTAAGTCTGTAGACACAGTAAACAGTAGACATCGTCCCAGAAGTCTAGGTTCTGAGCATTGATAAAAGACTAGGTGCTGGTCATTAATAAATGACTAGGTTCAGGGCATTAGAAAAGAATACTGCCATGTGAACCGGGGGGGGGAGGTTATAAATAGCCTCAACAGTAAGATCTCTAGGTGACATCATTGGCAGATGGCGGTAGAGACATGGATGTGTCTGTGGTGAATGGTACCGGAGATGTAAGCGGGGGAGTAGGGGAGAGCACCATCAGTATTCCCGTCTGTAAGTGACATGGTTACCAGGCCCACAGCGAAGACAAATCTCCCCCAGCCCAGGGAGTGACTGCAGCCTGCGGCATGAATGACAACATGGCCAACTACAGACAACTAGACTAGTAGAGAGAAATAGCACCACAGGCTACTCTACCTTGTGTCTTTTTTTAGGTGGGGGGGGGGGGGAGATGCTCAATAGGGTCAATATATGGCCGGGCTTTAGATGAAACAAAAAGTTCTGAGGATAAGGATGGCCAACATAATAGGAAAAGTGTCGTACAAAATGTATTGTAAAGCAAAGGTAGGGGGGACATGAGAGAGAACCCTTTCCAAACAAAACCTGTTGAAGCCAGACGTTTTCCCAATGAAAGGACCTTTGGGCATGGAGAATGGAGCTTGTCCAGTGAACGTGTAGAGATGGACTGGGTGCATCTCTTAAATTGATCTACACGTGTTAAACTGTAAAGGAAGAGCTGCTGGGCCACACCTGCAATGCTGCTGTAGATACAAAAGAAATATAAGAGTGTAAGGCTTACATTATGATTCAGAACACAGCCTATAGTATTCCAGCCCTCCTTCTCCTTGACCCTAAACACCTCATATCGTCCCCATTGGGACCTCTCCTTACCAGCTTCCGGCGCGGTGGCGCCGCCCCACGGCCAGCAGATGAAGTAGTACCTGGTCTGTCTCTGGTGCCGTCTCAGCCTGCGTTCTGTTGACCCCAGTGACCCCGACATGAGTCGAGGTGTGCCAGGCGGTGTCTGACTTGTGTCAGGTAATAATTGGATGGCACGGCCTGCTGTGTACAACAGGTAGAGATAGTTAGGTGCCGGAGGAGGTGAGAGGGAGCCTATTCCTCCTGGGTGTCCAACCTATTAGTTAATGGTATATCTACTACCTGACTCCATCACTCAGGGTATTGTGTTGAGCATCACAAAGAGGGATTTGTGTTGCCGGGAGATGGGTATAACAGGTAGCCATGAACAGTTAGTATTTCCTTAGTGTATAATACAGCTGTCCAACTTGGCTCAGCTTCGGCTTATGCTACATGTGTTACCTCTATACAGACATTAACTTACAGCCACAAACCACACACTGCCTCTCACCATAGACATGGAGGGGTCCAGTTCCATGCTCTCACACATGCAGTATTATACTTCCTAGAATGTCTCTGCTGATCTACCCCATACGAGTATATAATGTCGCCGCTCCCCCCCCCCCCCCCCCCACACACCAACTTTGCATCTGCCCTTCAGTTGTCATACACCTGTCCTTCATGCTGTCCTCTATTTGACATAATCAACCAAAATGAGCACACACTGTCCTTAAACCCCCACCGCCCCTATTTATAGGCCTGAGTACCTGTCCCGACTGCACTCTGACTGTTGCTGGAGGGGTACCGAGAGTTGCGCCTTTAACCTAGATTCACCGTACCCCAAATACACGTTTTCTACCCTGCTCACCCCGGTGCGTGCCTGTGCCCACCTCAGTCAGTACTGTAGCTCACGGACCATCAATACATCTTATCTGGGCTGTCCTTGCGGGGCTCGTGGCCCACATTGCCGACCCCTGCTTGATGAATGGGCCCAGAGCACACTTCAACACGTCCTCGTTTGTCTGCAGTCAGATAAACATTCCACTATCGTGTAATAGGTCGAGTTACATATACTTGATTATTCTATTTATATGGGAGGTGCGGTGGGCAAACAAACCACTGGACTGTGACATCTAGGTAGGGTGACTCTGAATCAGGCAGTTGTATACAAATATAAATGGATATATGTTCATCATGAGGTACATACGCTCACACACATTTGATAGAATACATTGCTTCATGTATGCTATGGATCACTGAAACTCAAACACAATTAAAAATATAGTTTAACATAATAACTCTGGTGTGTGGCTATCATGGTGAGGCTACCTAATCACGTGTAGTCTTTGTTTGCCCACGCTGTGACGTAGCAGAACTGTATATGTAACTCGACCTATAGAAGCTGCACTCTAGTGTGCTCGTTTACAAATCAATAACAGATAGCCACTATCTAGCTAGTTTCAATATTAGCATGGGGAAGTTAGAGTGGATGTCTTACTGATTTGGTGGCTGGAAGACAGTATGACTTCCAACAATATCGTAGTCAGATATGACCCCCTCCCCATGCCTTTATCGATTGTACCTTTTGTTTCATTTTTCCATGAATTATATTTCCGAGAATTACCGGTACCATCGATGTTGATCATATTTTAACTGGTATCTCTGACTCTGACCCGGCCAATACCACTACAGAGAACACCCAGGGGCTGTCTATGCGTCCAGTAGTGATACATGTATACTAGTAGTATTTGCCATCAGTGAATATAGTCTACGTTTCGTTGTGTGGAGTCCAGGAGTGGTATTGGGGAGAGAGGTGGGGGAGACAAGGGGAAGGCATTTCCACATGACGTGTATCACGTCTGTTGGACGTCATACATGATGGACGTCATACATGATAGACGTCCTACATGATGGACGTGTGATGTAGTGGCAAGTGGCGGCTGACCTCAAAATACCTCAACCCCTAGGTGGCAGATCCAATACACACAGCTTGTACATCATTGTGCTACATCCCCCTCCCCTCCCCGAACACACAGACGCATCATATATGGAAGCTTTATAGCCCAAGTGTGGATTTCCCAAGGATTTGTGGAATAATGGACTTCCTAGTAAGCCGGGGAGGTGGAGTGGGATCAGGGAGGGTTTGAGATGGAATATCCTCAGATGCAGGGATACCAAGTGTTACGATTTTTCGTAGTTTTACGATTTTTGACCCCAATTATGACCATTACGATTTCTGCTGACAAATTACGATTTTTGGGATTTTTTGAAGTGTGTGTACAGAAAAGGTCAAGCTCCCTTGCATATTGCAGGGAGGGGGGTATACCCCTCCACTTTCGAGCAAGATAAGAAAATGGGGGGGGGGGGGGAGAGATGGGAAGATACCGTCTATGATTCACTTCGTCTTGTTTGGGTATACTAATTACTGATTGAAGCTCCCATTTTGAAGCTACACCCTGTGTATGGTATCTCACCAGCCCACCTCTGTAACTGCCATAACAGGCCCTGGAGGCAGCTAACGACTGGCCTGGTGCCGACCTGTAGTGCCGTAACGTCAGTATGACGGATACCCAGTATTGACGTACTTGAGACGTGTGTAGGGGGGAGAGTCGGAGGCTGGGGTAAGGGCAGGTTAAGGTTATGTCAGATTGATCGTTGATCCATGCCTGCCCCTGGTCTGGTACCTACACGAGTTGCACAACACACTGACCATGCCCCCAGTACCTCTAGGTCTTACACGTGTATATTTACATGTTAAAACAGGCACTATTGGATTAGACACTGAGCTAATCTAAACAGGCTTCCGGGGGATATATACATATATACAATTGTTCATGAATATGTACAATTGTACACTATTGTACATGACATGGATATCCTTGTAACTTTTAGAGGTAGTATTTCAATCTTTAGGAAATGATATTTCATTCTATAGTCATGTGCTGTCATACGTTCAAGTTCGATATACGTATATACACAAATAAGCTTTTAGGTAGAACATGAGATAGATCTATTTCATTCCTGCCGGCCATGTAGTATTTCATCCAACACTGACAAATGATACAATGTGAAAACCATGTACTTGTTGGAATACAAAAACAAACCAAAAACACTAGTCAATGAAACAAGTCGGTGATTAACCCTAGATCTTCATTCTATTACAGAAGAGCCAATGGAACCATGACCACAGCCTGTGACGCCATCTGGTGGCATAGTAAAGCACTATTTACAAAACCCTTACTTCATTTCTTCCCTACAACAGGTTATCCGATGCTCAGTCCAATCTAGTAACATCATGCCATATACCTACTTCTATTCATCAATGAATACCGTATTAAATGTATCTCTCTCCTTACTTACAGTTCTACCTCCAAGACACCAAGAGCAGTAATGGCACGTTCATCAACAACCAGAGGCTCAGTAAGGGGTCGGAGGAGAGCGCGCCGCACGAGGTCTTCTCGGGCGACATTGTCCAGTTTGGGGTGGACGTGATGGAAAACTCCCGCCGGGGTAAGAATCATTTATAAGCTCTTCTGTCTTCCCGAAGCAGATATAAGCTGTATTATACCACCTTCTACATTCTATTCCCACCTCATCGTTCTACCCATCCCCATTTACCGCCAAGGTGAAAGGGTTATAGTAGGACAGCAGCCAATCTAAAGAAACAAGAAAAAGACAAGAATAATAATATGACAAAAGTCCCTTAGGTGCAGGTACCAAGAATTCATTTATCTTTCTTGGGTCTCAGAAATGATACATGAGTATGACAAAATGTAGTAGAGTTTGAAATGTAAGGACCGGTGTAGGATGATTAGGTTACTATAGTCATCTACTGAATATTATAGTCACATGTCTCTTCTCTTTGAATTAGCCTAGCAGTTTTCCCATATGCTGTTAATGGCATGTTACGGACGAGGGTGCTCTTATCTGGTACTGTAAATACATCCTGATGCCCATTTCCAATTTGCATAAGTTCTCTCCACAAAAAATGCCTTCCATATCACGGAATCCTCGCTTCAGAGTTTGGTTGGTAATGTCGAGTCTCTCATTTCTTGGTGGCGTGTTGTAATTTGGGAATGTGGGGGGGAAAACTGGAACTTTTTCAGCAGAGGAATAACTGTTGTGT
Source organism: Harmothoe impar (assembly GCA_947462335.1). NCBI lineage: Eukaryota > Metazoa > Annelida > Polychaeta > Phyllodocida > Polynoidae > Harmothoe > Harmothoe impar. Next base: position 87,874,448 of record OX381704.1, on the reverse strand, counting down.
GCGACAAAGACATTCCACCACCGTTCAATGTTTTATGCATACTTAACTAGTCATAACATTCTTAACACTAACCAAATCTCGTGCTAAATATTTAATCGATAACACTTTGATAACATATTGGTATTGTCCTTTCTCAGATAATAAAGAAAAATAAGTTACTTACATTAAGTATAAAGGTGAAGCAGGAAAGGGGGTGTCTTTTCCATGGGAAATGAATATATATTATTAAGAAAGAAAAAATACAGTGATATGTTACACATGCCTGTTATACATTGTCTATTGTGTTGTGTTTCAGTAACGCACGGTTGTATAATAGCCACAGTTAAAGTATACTACCCGGACGGCAGAGAAGGCAAACCCAGGTATGATAGGTAAGTAGTCACTGAGAGTAATCTCCCACTTCTAAAAATATTACACATATAGTAATAGTCAGCATTCACAATGTATTAAACAAGATGGCAAGTGAGCATAGTTGACATTAACTTAAACTAAAATGAGATAAGTTAGAGGCGTGTGTGAAAATGAATCTTTTCTAGTTGTCAGAATATCTAAATTTATCGTCTAACTTAGTGCATGGAAAGGCCTCAAATAGTTAGATATAATAAATTATAAGCTGTACTAAGTGGTTTAACTATGGTACATTAAAGACAAATCAACGCGTTTGGCACGTAGATTAGATACCGTGAGCGATTCACCTGCACGGATCATTCGGGGGCAAACAAATGACCCTGTGGGTCCATTCAATAGGGAGGAGTGTAATCCATCAAAATCGCCATTACATGTAGTCTACACCCTCAATCCACCCACTCAATCCTAGTCACGTCCTGGGCCTTAGTTAACACGTTAAGAGGTGGGCAGTGGCACGTGTTAAGGATAGGGGTTTGCAGTAGGATCCCTGGAGGATTTAGAGGTAGGGTAGGGTAGCTCATGAAGGATTGAGGTGTGGGGTAAGGTAGCCTCTGGAGGAGTTGTTTGTACAGTGCAGGTTGTGTGGTGTAAACGGACCCACCCCCTGCCTGCACGTCGGTGCCAGCAGGGTGGCACGTTATGTACGTGTTTGTCATGTACACGTGCACGTGCTGGGTACCTGTGGGCCTCCTCCAGGGTGAGCCGGGTCTGAGATAGGGGCAGGAGGAGCATGCCAGCAGTGCACATGTATACACTTATAGACAGGCAGATAAACAGATGGGCTATTTAGAGGTTGATTCTGAAAACCGGAATGAAAGCTTAGGTTTTTTGCTGGATTTTAAGGTTGTATCTTTATGTCGCGAAGGCTTAAGATTATCAGTGCCTCCATCTGAGTCACGTTCATCCCAGTGAAAAAAATGTCATTAAAGAAAAATACTAGGTCTTCCTTACTCCTGTGTCATATGTTGACTAAATATAGTATAAGAAGCTCAGGTGTATGTAAGCTAAAGGTTAATTAACCAGGTTTCTATATTGGTAATAATCCAGCGCAAATATATAGTGGAAGGGAAGACAATGAAAGGACTTATCATCCATCCTTTTAACTGCCACGTCTCATCTTTGAGTGTAGATATATCTAGATTTCCCAGTTAGGTAGGCAGAGATAGACATGTACAATATAGTTTTCAAAAATCAACACCTAGACCTCGACAAGCTGGTATTGGTGAACAGTCAGACGCTCAGGATCAGATACATGTACCGGTAGATATAAAGCAGGAGTACGTGTTTGGCATGTCAAGCTTACTAGGTGTTAAATTGTAATTTTCATATTTCATATTGCAGCAATTCCAGTCCATTCCTCACTGGCGGTTCGTCCCCCGGTGCCACACTCCAAGCTCAGGACCTATACCAACTAGCACAGTATTTACAGGTAGGTTGGGTTACCCCATTCCAGTATGTCTCCTCTTTCTCGTAGAAAAAAAAGGTAGAAGTGCGGCTAATTGAGATTTAATTAAAGACATGCTGATATATGGCTTCTTCCTGTTATCTGTAATAAGAATATGATATTAAAATGCCATGTTCTGCTACGTTGCCAATTACTGACCTGCCACGACTGGTTGTTTTTTCAGGAGGCGCTACACCGCGAACAAATGCTGGAGAACAAGCTTGCCACGTTGCAGCGTCTCGTGCAAAATACACAAGAAGCATCCGAATCTGGATGGCAGGTAAGCTGACTAGTTACATCTATGAGTTTTAACCTAAACTGATATTACAGATTTCAACTACTCTAGGTCGTAATAGTAGGGCATGTTATAGCATGTGATAGTAACGCCAATAAAGTTCTATGATTGGACGCAAGTAAGAAATTTGTAACATTGACAATACATGAAACACTGAGAATCATTGCGATGTTGTAAGATACATGTGTCGTTTGTAATGCAGACATAAAAAAAGTGCATGCACGGTTGTCTTGGGAAATACAATTTGGTTGTGCTAAAGCTAGGTTGACGAAAGTACATGTACACATATATAACCCCAAGTTTATCTTCCACAGGCACTAATAGACGAAGACCGGTTACTCTCCCGACTAGAAGTATTAGAAAACCAACTACAAGCATATTCAAAAGTAAGTGTTGATGCTCTGTTTCTTTCTTCATTTCTTTTTTTCAATTTTATAAAAAGAAATTAAAACTCCACAAGTGCGACAAATCGAAGACACGTTTCTTGAATTAACTCATGTCTTTGATTATTTTCAAAAATGGATAGGTATGGGTGGTATCAACATACATTTGATTATAAATCAGAACTTTATGATTGAACTGTACATAGATGCATAGCCAATTCTAACAGACAGATACATGTTTACTCACTCTTCTTTGTTGGCTTGTTTACAGAATCAAACAGAAGATAGCTTACGGCAAGAATTAGTAGCGTTACAAGAAGACAAATATAATTATGAAACGACAGCTAAGGTGAGTACACTATAAAAGTTTAATCGCTAGGCTCCAAAGAACGCATCTCTTCTTACCTTCCAAGTAAAAAGCTTGAGTTTTCTCAGCTCTTATTATAAGGCCATGTACAAGTATACTACCGGTATTTATTGAGGTACAATTGACATATCTATACTAAATTGTAACTGTATTACACATGTTGTAACTTAAATTTGCATAGTTTACTTTTCCTGGAATATTCCTAATCTATAATACCATGGTCTGCGCTTCTATGACAATGATACATGTTATTTTGCCTCATTATTCAGGAATCGTTACGCAAGGTGCTACAAGAAAAGTTGGACGCTGTCCGGAAATTAGCAGAACTTGAGGTAAGGAATTAAGTACGGCCAGGATAGCATATAACGTAGCTCTTTTTGAACAGTCATCATAGGGTATACATACACCTTACTATCCATTGATAACTTATACTGTATATTAACCCAATTGAAAGAGAGTAAAACATGTGAACCGATACTGGTAAATGTACATTGTATATATTTTTCCTCCGTTTGATCTTCTCCCTGAAATGTAGTTTGTTACCTTTGTATGATGTGTATATCTTGATCCCCTTCTGACAGCGGTCGCTAAGTAACACAGAGGACGAGTGCTGTCACCTGAAGGACATGTGCGAAGCGTCACAAAAAGAGCTTCAAGAACTAGCCGAGAAGCACCAAGAACAGTTAGCTGAGATGCAAGCGCTACAAGAAAAGTTACAGGTAAGTAAGAAATTACACTAGGAGAAGTAAGGCCCGTACGTTTTTAGAAAAAGGGGGTTGTGTTGAATTATCACTCACTGGCCCAAGAATGGCATAACAAAAGGTTAAAGATGAAAGATGACACCAGGGCCTTAGGTCTTCTCCCACAGTAATAGGAAAAACTAGATCTTGTTTGACAGCACATACAATTTACTGGGTAGTTCCCAACTTGGTCGTTTCTCACATGTTTTACATTACATTAGTAGAAATTAAACCCAATATTTTCTTTAAATCAGGAGGCAGAAAAGCACCATGCAAACGAACTAGAAGAAGTGGAAAAGGTAAAAGCAGAGCTACAAGAGAAAATGGACGAAATGCTTAAACAGGAAGATTTGCTCACAGCGAAGGTAAGCAGGGGGATCTACATTACATTTTACTGTAGCTCTTTCTCTCACTGTTGGTTCCAACCGTATTTAACAGAAATGATCTCATTTACAGTGGTTCTGAATTAGTTCCAGTCTTTAAAACCTACATGATACTTAACTTACGATAGTACATGAGAATGATATAAAACTTAAACATGACTGCAACATTGAACTGGCATGATTTGATGGTTTTCTCTTATTCACAGGTTGAAGCCTTGCAAGCAGACAATGACTTTACGAAAGAACAGTTAACAAATATGAAAGGTAACGATTTGTTTTATTTTCTGAACAGCGATTTAAGTTACCCTAAAATGAGCAATATATTCTCATTTCTGATCCTTGGTAATGAACTTGAGCGATTAATTCTATGTGGATTTACTTTTGCAACTTTTGTTTTTGGGAGGGAAAGTGTCACAACATGTGAATGATATAATGATAATTATAATGTAATGACATTATTTATGTGCTTGTATGTTGTTTCTCAGCACGAATGGAAGCAATCAAAGAAAAGAATGGGGACATAGACATTCCCGAAATGGAGTCACAAGGTAAGTAGAGGATGTGTTGTACTAATATGTATCAAGATTAGGTTAAATTAAGAATCCTTGGCAGCAACTTTAGAAATTAGTACATGTAGATATGACTTATTAAGGACTGGATGATGCTTCAAAAACTTCATGTTCATTTGTCGTTATGATGCACAAATGCAGTCCTAGCAAGTTACTTATAAATCATGCATCATGACGACCAAAAGGGTATATCAAAGCACTATGCTGCACTTCAATGGTTAAAAGTCTTCAGGTGCTTAGGATATAGCATTGTGTGTGAATCTGACGGTGGACTGCCCTATGACCTTACAGGAGTCCAGGTAGACCTGGTGAACCTGCTCGACCTGCAGATGCTGCAGAACCAGAGCGATGACGATGACGATATGGAGAATGGCGACACGCATAACGGAAGCCTCGACCTGGACGAAACGCAACTCAAAGGTGAGTGGTCAACTTCTGTCCGCAGTGTCCAGCCACTGTGACCTGTGTGTTATCAGCCAGTGAAGTTGTCAGAGAATGAGTGGTCAGTTTTAGGTGTCTACCTCAAGAAGAAGTCTGTAATTGCTTTTCATATCAGCCCTTTTTAACTTAAGTGTTGTAATTCATAGGTAGATAGGAAAGAATTGCATGCTATTTTACGTAAGGTTATTCAGATAGATGCATACGCGTATAAAAGATTAAGACAAAGAAAAATCCCAAATAGGGGCCAATTTTGCTCTTGTCCTTTTAACCCGTTGGAACAACTTGATGGAACGCCGAGAGTACTGTGTAACGATCCTGCCTTTGATAGCCATAACTGTTTGGCTTGTGATAAGTACACAAAATATTACTGATGGCATGTTCCCTCGTTCATTTAACCAGAGCCGTAAGCATTTTAGATTATAAGTAAAATGGAAACGTGGAAAATAAATAATAGATATAGGGCTGATATAGAGGATTTGTTAGATTTGTATAGCGGTAACTAAATGTTGTCGGTCTAGTTAAAGCGAGACGCGCACTACACAGTAGAGCATGGTGACCAGGTGACGTGGTGTGGATGTGTGTGTTTGTCCGTGTTTGATGTTGTACGTCTTCTCTCTCTTGCAGCGTCTTCGACTCTGTCTGAGTCCACTCTGACTCTGTGTGAGCAGACACAGGGTTATGGTGAGAGCAGCTCGGCCTCAGAGAGCGAGCAGCTCCTCGCCTCCCCCCCTACCTCACCCAGCCACCTTCAGGCAGCCGAAGGTACTACTGACCTCCTCAACCCGGCACGTCCTTTGGCCGCTGTCTCCCTGACCATACCAACTCTCTTCCCTATACTAACTTTGATCGGTTTAAAAATACTAATGTTGCTATCTATCTAAGGCATTAAGGAATCATGTTGCCCTGGTGATTTTTATATTATATGCGTCTATGTAGTAACACATTTGAGGACACAGGACAACCTAGAATTAAAAGAAAATCATTATGTCCCAAAGCTTCTCTAATTTTAAGCTTACCAAATTCCACGACAATCTAAATCACATTTTTTAGCTCTTGTTCCTGGCAAGAAAATATATTTGATATGAGAAATCCGTGATTGATTCGAGAAGATAGTTGGTGACATATGGTCGGATTCTGCTTCTTATTAAGTTGGTTCTCATTATGTTGCCTGTGGTGGCTGCTGGCAAAATCAAGTTCTGTTCTCCCCAGCGGCTGCAAACTCTCACGCCTAACCATGTACCAATAGCAGGATCGGCTTCCAGACCAATAGTTATTTTTCACATAACTCATTTGGACTGATGCCATATGCCTGATTGGATGGCTGATCAAAATGCTACATAGCTTTGGAAAAATGCTTATCTTCCTTGAAGAATAGGATGGAGTGTAGCATGCTTTTAGTAAATTTACATTATTTTTTTCTTCTAAAAATGCTTGGTAAAGTCTGGAACGGTCTTGAGGTACAACATAACCCTACACTCCCTGCTCCTCATTTCTGCAAAGCCTCACCCAAACCTCCCTAACTCATATAACACCAGCCCCTCCTAAGGTTCATCCTGTAAGTGAATTAACATGGGACTTCCTGAGTTAATATCCCATAGGTATAGATGTAACCTAGGGTGTAGGACAGGTCAGCGGTGATATCTAGTGCTGTGGGAATAACACAATAATAAATCGTAGTTTTAGTAGAGTGGAGGGTGTACTAATTAACTGACATTAAACACAGTATTGTAGTTGGAAAGGCCACAATTATACACACGTCTTACTTCCTGAAAGCATTTAGTTGTAGGACAGTCTAACTAATCATTGGTTTGTGTTTTGATGCAGGCATCCAGCTAACATTGTCGTGCTGCACTTTAGATGTATTATGTTAGTGTGATATTCTCGTGGATCACATCAATTGTTCTATATACCACCTTATGTGTATATATCTATTTTACTTAGTGCACATATTCTATGCATACAATTTGAATAGAAAGTGAGACAGTTTAACCCACTAGTCATAGTCCCACACTTGCATATGCTGTGAAAATTGTATTATATGATGGCAAAACAACAAATATGAATATTTGCCAGTCTTCATATTCATATTTCTATGTATACTTAGTTGGCGCTTTGTTGACGGTGATTCCAAAAGAAATGCTGATTTTTTTTTTGTGGAGCGAACCCTTTGTCATTTTCATGTGTTCTGTGGAGTAAATGCTGTTTCCCTTAACCTCTGTACAATCACCAAGTACACTATTTGTGTTCCAGAAAAATTACAAGAAACACAAGATCAAATAAAGAACTACAAAGGTGAGGATGGTTTGCGCAATACAACTGAGAATAACGTTAGGAAACATTATTTCACATACCAAACACTTTATTGCATATCACACACTATTCTACTACAATATTGTATTTTGAAATTAATATATAAATAGTTTCAAAGAATGTCTTTACTCCTATAAAAAGGGAAACTGTAGAACAAGGATACACAAATACCCACATGATAATTGATACATTATATTTTCTATTTCTCAGCTCAATTAAAGGAGTCAGAAGGCAGGTTAAGAGAAAGCAAAGAGGCTGTGGAGAAGTTGCAAAGTAAGTTAACTCAGGTTTTTATAAGAGTTGCACTTGATCGTTTCGCCCCTCACCTGACACGAAATAGTGCCAGTTTACCAGAGAATACACAATGAAAGGGTATCCAAGGATGTAGCATTAGGACGTTAGTTAAGATACTACACATGGATGTATATGTTTCTCTAGTGCACAACTCGTCAGCACACAACTTTACCACAAAATATAGTGCTTTTTGGTCCTATAATGAGAACACAACACAACTATGAGTACTTCATTGTGTCATGGTCCCGTGTAATGTATTGTTAAGTCTCAGGTGTGGACACCTACAGCTGATGTTTTGTCATCCAAGAATGTCTTGGTGATTCTGTAGTTCTCCATAGATATCCATTTTTATTTTCTGTACTATGTCCGAGTATACTATATATTATAGACCCTTGTGTTTGGTATCATTAAGTTCGCCCATATGCCTGCCATGCTTTAAGTGCTATCTCACGTTGTGTCTTCATTGTTGTGTTTGTAACAAGGTGCGACTTTTGTTACAGAAGAGTTGGAACAGGCCCAAATAGAGGCGGTATCACATCGAGCCAAGATTTCCACGTTAGAAGGTGAGTCTTCGGACAACAATATGGGTCCTGAAAGACCGTGCCTGGAACTTCCATTTTACTTGTCCAGGCACAAGAATCAACTTCTTGGTGGTGAAAGCTCTTTGAGGAGTTATGGTTTTCCTTGAATTTTAATTGCTGTTGTCACAGCTGTTTGGGGATTTCTGAAGAAGGCGAAGAACAACAGGCTTTTATTGCCAGGTGAATTATCATAGTTTCTGTGTTTTTGAATCGGGTTAATTAAATGTTTAAAAGGGGCTGCTGGTTAAGCCTGGCCATTTTCAATGACAGCACAGAGTTGAGAATCGCGGGTTGAGAAAACTATTCAAGCACATATTCATATACGCCTATGTTATGTTTTATCAAAATGATGTGTTTTTTTTTTTATGGAATGCTGAGACGACTGCATGTAGCGTGGTAGTAAAGTTGGCTGCAGTGACTTATTTATGAAGCTTGAAGTGATTGTAGTTGTATGTACATGTATATATTGTAATCATTTCGTTTCTGTAAAACTAGATTTCCACATTCAGATATGACTTATTTTAATTTGATACCTTTTTCAATCACTTTGTCACATACCAGGACGAATCATTTACCAAATAACTTGTTTTTGTAGACAGTCACGCTTTTATAATTCATGCCTTCAGGAAATCATAGTCTTTGAATGCAAAATTTGGAATTTATTTCGTTCTAGACTTTATTCAGAAAGAGTTTGACGAATTGCACCAATTATACTTTGTAGAAGTTTTGTAGGCATGGCGTATGCTTTTAAATCGTCCTGATCAAAATATATTATAATAAACTTATTAGGGAGATTTTGAATTTATTCCCTACAGAAAATTTACTAGTCCATGTAAAGTTATTAACCACGTTTTGATATGTGACAAAGACTTATCCTGTATTCTGCTGTTCTGGTCAGTGCAGTTACAACTGTAGCTGTAAATAGGTGTGCTTCATGTTTTGCTTCTACACCTACCCCCTTATATAACCGCAAAAAGCATTGGTGACGGTTAAAAAATTTATATTTGTTTTAAAAAAACAAAGTGTGTCGATGTACCAACACGCTTTCTTAAGCCCCAGGGTACACTATGACTTTAAATCACAGAAGTAGATTCGTTGGGGCGTTAACCCTTTCAAGACAGCTTGTTGCTAAAAGGCAATATTTGTTGTCGTGGTGCGCCAATGCAGCCCGGGAAGTAACTATCTCGCCGGTTCTCTATTGGTGCATCATGCCCACCCTTAAGGAGTGTATCAGCCGAGTAGGTTCGGGGGTACTCGCCAGAGCTGCAAGGGTTAACCCTTCAGAACAAGTAGGAGTCTGGAGATCAGTGATCTTTCTTTCTAAAGACAGGTGGTTTATGATTGGGGTGGGACATACATATATCCCTGTGAAGGCACTACATGAAGCACCTTATCTTTGCCTTTGCTGACCAACTGCAGAAAGTTTAACTTGTGTTTTTGTTCCGCTGCCAGACACTCTTAAGCTGTCAGACATGCACATGAACCAAGTGGTGGAAAATGCTGTCGCCGATCTTAAAAGTAAGTTATATGTCCGCGTCACGGAGCGGTGGACTGGTTGACGCGAGCCGACTATTTGGTTCTGAATGAGAGTGACGTCAGACGTATGGCTGGCGTTGTGTCTTCATGTCCCTGTGCTGTCATCACCTCTCCAGGTCCTCTCACTTACCCCCACGCTATCTCTGTGCCGATGTATGTACAGAATAGAATGCTTCATAAAACTGTAGCAAAACGTTTTCTGTTTTCGCTTACTAATGCCTGACTTGACGACAAATAAGTGTTTAAATCAACGCAAGCTATGAGAATATCATGCAAACACCATAAACGATAAAACTACATGAATCATGCACTTAAACCTGTATAAGCCAACCTACTTTTGAGTTCGATTTAACAAAAACTAATTTTGTTTTGTTGAGCATAATTCAATCACAATTGTTCACATATTATTGGCTTCGGCACATTTTCCCCATTTATTTCAAGATCATTTGCTTTCTGTGTTTAGATGTAGACATTTATTGTACCATTGAAATCCCTATATGTTTTGTTGTGTTGGGTTTGAGAGAAATGTTATGTACCTAGATTTTATGTTAGAGCAAAATTACAATCCCCCTCCCCCACATTACTGCTCTGTATGATTTAGTTAAGTAAGAGAGATGTAATATTTCACCAGGTTATTAAATACCACAAACGTCTGTATCTTGCTCTTAGTTTTCACATGACACCCAAATACCGTTGTATGGTTCTTTCATCAATTATAAAACCAGTTATAACTGCTTATCAGACGCGCATTCTTAAACATACATTTGTTTCCCCTCGATTTAGACCACTTGTAATCGAAGTCGGATTATGATTTAAAAGGTTTTGGCGCGTTGATACATAACACCTTAAGAAAAATATTTTAACAATTTGTTAATCTACAACTCACAAATGCACTAAACACAATAGCTGACAACTAGCAAGCCTCGACTCTCGATTCCTGTATGGTGTTGATGTATATTCATTGCCTTTTCTGTTCCAGTTCAATTAAACGAATCAAGAAAACAAGCAGAAAACAGTAACGAGTTGGCACGTCAATTAAAAGGTGTGTATAGAAATTGATACGTCAAATGTTGCAACCAGATTGCTAACTTAACAATTACCATAATTATCGGTCTCCGAGGTTAGCAGTAATGAATATATTTAATATATAAATGCTTTAATAAGAAATTGTAGTTGGCTTTACATCTGGATTAACCTGAAATAAGAAAATGGTTTTAATCCTAATTCAAAATCATTGGCCATGCTTTCAGACGATATCTGTCGGTTAGAGAGTGAAATGAGTCAACTACGAGAGGATGCCGACCGGCGGAACACAATACCCGGGGACACCAACGATGTGACAAACTCCAACGATATACCATGTAACAACACAGAGGAAACCTCACCCAACCACCTCAGGGAGGAGCTAGACAGACTCAGAGGTACATAGACAATTGTTATTCTTACATAGGATTTTATGTTTTCCCAGGGATTTTATCGTAGAGATCATCTTGTTTCCCGTCTCAAGTCACATTATATTGGCATGTGGACTACCCCGTAATACGATTTCCATGAAGAAAAGTCGGTATCTGTCTTTTAACATTTATCAGACGTAGTATGTGTTGGGTGTTAAATCATACACGTTATAAACCTCCTTAACTCCAGCAATGGTAGTTCAATGTCACCCAATATTAGATCATTTCGAATTCGTCTCCAAAGCTTAATCTAAATATTGCCATTTCTTTCTCCATTCAACATCAGAATTATTACAAGAAGCTCGTGATGCTCAAAGAAAGAGCGAGGCTGAGGTCGAACGGTGCAAATGTAAGTAATGTTAAAATCCTCCTAATGGTAGTTTATCAACTATAAACATGCACATGAATGGATTATTGTATTATCTCAACTATATGTATAGGATTCGCGTGCATGTATTAAAAGGAGTGGTCATAAACAAAATATAACCTCGCCCTCACCACTGAAAACAAGTGAACGTTGTTGTTACTGGACATCGATTCTCTGTCTCTTTGTAGCTCTATAGTGATCGATGCCCAGTTTTATACTTCAGACCAGTGGCTCATTTTGGCTGTTTTTCGCCTCACAGATTGCTCCTAGCGCAAAATCCTGACTAGGTGTCAATATATTCTCTATGCCAATGTGTAATATGAGGGTAGAAAACAGTGGAACCTCAGTTAGAAAAAATCCTACTGAACAGTTTTTGAGAAAATTAGGGTTTTGTTGCATATTTTTGCTGTTTTTAGTACATTTCCTACATAACCCGTGAACGTCAGCATTTCTCAATTTTCAGGTATTTAGAATTAGAATTTGACATTTTTTTATTCGCAGTAGGATTCCTGAATACCGAGCCATTCTACACAGGGTGTTATTTTGAAAAAATATAAATCATTTGATAGTGTATTTGGTCTCCTAAATAGAGAGAGTTTGGTCATGGTTTAATTGATTGTTGACAATCCAATCAAGGGCTATTAGGTTCAGTTCAGTGCAAGTTGCAAAACAAGTGACTTGCACTTTTTAACTTGACCTCATGTCCACTATGTAGGTCTTCACTATGCATGGGTCTATCCAGAGTCCATCAATGGGATGACGCATGGAGGCAGATTCCGCAGCTTTTGGCGAGAAAAAAGTTCAAAATCGCAAAAAAGGGAAATTTGCATAAAAACACCCTATTTGACGAGAAAAAAGTTCAAAATCGCAAAAAAGTGAAATTTGCTTAAAAAAAACCTATTTGGCGAGAAAAAAGTTCAATATCGCAAAATAGTGAAATTTGCATAAAAACACCCTATTTGACGAGAAAAAAGTTCAAAATCGCAAAAAAGTGAAATTTGCTTAAAAAATCCCTATTTGGCGAGAAAAAAGTTCAAAATCGCAAAATAGTGAAATTTGCATAAAAACCCCCTATTTGGTGAGAAAAAAGTTCAAAATCTCAAAAAAGTGAAATTTGCCTTAAAACCCCCTATTTGGCGAGAAAAATGTTCAAAATCTCAAAAAAGTGAAATTTGCCTGAAAACCCCCTATTTGGCGAGAAAAAAGTTTAAAATCTCAAAAAAGTGAAATTTGCCTGAAAACCCCCTATTTGGCGAGAAAAAAAGTTCAAAATCGCAAAAAAGGGAAATTTGCCTAAAGACACCCTATTTGGCGAGAAAAAAAGTTCAAAATCGCAAAAAAGTGAAATTTGCCTAAAAACACCCTATGACTGTAGCATGAATGCAGACACTCATGGACACAGACTCATGTACACCCACACAGACATAGACATAGGCATGAACATGGCCTTCTCCTTCATATAGCAACCTATGTATTTCTACTTTGATGAGACTGAATATAGCTTTCTGTTAGAAGGACTCTGATACATGGATGTCGATGTCCAGTTTTAGATATATACCCATATAGTGCATTGGAGTGCTATTATGTTGGACTGCTGTATATTTAAATAAATGACCACCTCTTAAGCATACAGTACCCCAAACCTTCAAGACTAACTAGAATGTACAGTAGACCCCTATTCTAGTGCAAAGGATAGGAACCCAAGGGAACTCATCTTGCTGTCACTATATTTACCCCTTTGTCCACCTCTCCCCAAAGCCTAACCCCCCCCCCCCCCCCCCCACCCTCTCCCGGCGCCCCATTGAGTGGGCTGCACCTGCCACCCCTGTCAGTGGTCACCGCCCCTCACCGAGCCCCACCCTGCTGCCACCTGCTGTAGGAGCAGTGTACCACACAGCTCATTATACATGCTAATCTATGTGACCTGCGGCAGCAGCCTGTGGCCTGCCATTGCTGCTGCTGCTGCTGCTGCCTGCAGCTTCTACTGCTGCTGCCTCTATTGCCGCTGCTGCTGCCAGCCCCTGTTGTTGTCGTCCCCACTGCCGACCTGCTGCACACCCATCCCCCGTACCCACCCCAACAGCCTGGCGCCATAGAACCTTTGTAGTTATGTTAATGAAGGCATACTCAGTAACCTGTAGGGAGGAGATTATAGAGTTTTCTGGTCCGATTTAGCGTGGGGTATTTGATTCATTCAGAGGAGAGATGAAGTTAATAATTATGTACGTTTGAAATAAGTTTCATCCAAAAATTAAATTAAGATTGACAGTAATGAGGTTGATTCTGGTGAGATGTTTATTGCTGGGGGTGTGCAACGGGTCTATGGTGTTGTTTGTTGTGAGGAGGGGAAGGGGACCACCGCTGAGAGAACTAGTAGCAGCAGCGGTGGTGGTGCTCTCTACAACCCTAAACACCACCCCACCCTCTCCCACAATCACACCCACCCACCAGTGGAGGCGGATTAGAGAGAGGGGGAAGCCTATAGAAATCAATGCAGTGATGCTAGCAGCGTGTGCATAGCGAGTGATGGACTAGGATTACTAGTATCCCAGCGATCCATTGTTTACGTGGTCGTCACCAATACAGACTCAGCTTGCTGAATCTTGCTGATCTTAATTCCCACGGGCCTGGAGGGTTATAAGGGTGTCGCCTCCAAGGTGGAAAGAGCAGGATCGGGGTATGGTGCATGATTCAAACAACACCACTCCCCCCAGGAAAGCGCCATCATCAGAGCACCAGCTCTATGTACTACTCACACCACGGGAGTGGTACAGAGACATGTATTGGGTATTGTTATCACTGCGGGACTGGACAAAGGAGGCGGGATGGACTCACTGATGACACTGTCAGGGGTACTTGTCAGGACGTGTCACTGAGTGCACCTCACTGATATCTGTGTCTCAGTTAGGTGCACCTCACTGATATCTGCGTCTCAGTTAGGTGCACCTACTGATAGACCATGTCATCTTAATGTGTCGGCAAATGCAAGTAGAGATGGAGTAATGTACCCTGAGACAAACATATAATATGCCTTTCATGGTTGGTACAAAAGACTATTGGTACCATTCAGTTGACCTAACAATGCTATAGACTTCTTTAACTCGGAGACACCTGACTTGACCATGGTTTCACCTAGTGTGTCCACGATGCATTACCACCAGTATACGTACTACCCTTACCAGTACCACTACCACCACCACTACATGGCACCGCTGTGCGCCCCACTCATGGTCCTACCACCCTATAACCAGGACCTTGGCACCCTGCTGCCCTCCGGCCCTACCGGCCATGATAGACTGACCGCCAGCCCGGAGAGGGTTAGATTAAAGCCCACGAGACGTAGGGGCAGGAGGCTGAAGGCACCTGAGCCCACATGGAGCAGGGGTGGGGAGGTGTGTGACAGCCTGGTTGCAGGCCCCCTGGAGGGTTATGTGCCCTTAGAGACGAGTGACCCCCTACAGGCGGTGTCGCTGTCGGTCGAGCAAGGGTCACTACAAACTCACACGATAAGCCCGCTGAGGGCGGAACTCGCAATGAGCTATGGCCCCAGAAGGACTAACCACACAGGTCAAATATGGGGAAATTGAGCAAATCTACATTTACCACTGCTTTGATCAATAATCATTATATTACTCTTAAGCATTCACTATGCATAGCATGTTGTCTGAATTCGTATTTTAGTCTAAAGTTAGCCTAGCTCTTAGGAATTTCGAGACCGAAAACATGACTGGAACTTTTCTATATAATATAATTTTAACATTCCTCTTGTCATTAACAGGAATAAGATTGTATTCATTCTGTGGATAAATATAACTAATCCGGACAATTCTGTTGTTTTAGGTGAGCTGGAAGAAGCAACCAAGGCAGCTAAGAAGTCTGCGGAAGAAGCGAAACAGCTTCAAATCCAACTCAACGACGCACAAAAGGTCGCCAAAGACCGCTCCGATGACGTCAGTCAATTGAGAGGTAATTATACAAACTTTACTCATTTGGATTGGAAATTAATAGCAATTCTAAAGCAGAATTAGCAGCAATTTGATGATTTAAGTAATTTGCTTAAGCATTACTTTAGAATCAGTTTCTGCCTTACATTTCATTTAACACAACCAACATCGTTTCAAAGTACGTTTTACCGGTAAAACTTTTGGAATATCTGTGAATAAAAGCTTGGGTCTTGGTTCTGCAAGTTATTTAGGTGTCTCCTTTCTTTTTCCAGAACAATTGAATAAGGCCGAGTTTACAACCAAAGAAGTGAAGACACACATCCTAACACTTCGAGGTGAGTGGAATTTTATACACAGCAAACTCATTTTTTCTACAATCTTTTCATTACATATCCTCAGTTAGATTAGATACCTGTTTTTGATGCAAATTAGGGATTCCTTCGTCATGTGTGCACTGCCTCCACCTTCCTCCTGCGCACCCCTATCTCACCCCGGCAGTGCACAGGTGCTGGAGGAATCCTTGCAGTATGTGCCGTCCTTACACCTGTAGACGTGTGACACCGAGGTAGGATCTGAGTCTGTACCATGCTGGGGTGTCTGAGGTGCCTTCTCCAGTACCTAGCAGCATGAGAGGGAGCTATCCACGCAGTATAAAGTAGAAGTAACATAGAACAGCAGTCATAACTGGACGTTACTAGGTAGCCTTTTCTGCATGGAGCCAACCAAAGCTAACTGCTAATCTGAATAATCAGAATGATATCAAGCCGCCATGTAGAGATGTGGTTTACTTAAAATATATAATGATATTAAACACTGCTTAAACATTATGACTGCATTCACGTAGGCCACAGGGGGTACATACATGCGGAGTCTGTATGTTGGAACATGTAGTATTCTTAGCACAGCCTGACTAGTTTGGTATACTTGTATCATATATCCAATTACAAATTATGTTAGGGTAAACAGGATATAGGTATTTCTTTTTACAATTAAAATAAATACACTGTATTTTAAAAAGAATGGCCACAAATTGATATGCCGCACACAATCAGTACTCTACACTCTTTTGGTCAGCACCGCTACCAGCATCGTCCACGGCGCGCTTCGCCCGTCTCCGCAGGTGCACTATTGTACCAATCTGGTCTGCCTGGCCACACTTTTTAAATAGTACATGTCTTCTCCCATTCAACTGCTCACCGCACCCATGTACATACACATTATGACATTGTGTTGTATGTCCTGTCCAACTTTGTGTCCACTCGTTTCATTGAATTGGTAAAAAAAAGAAGGATAGAGAGTTTCATGTAAAGTCTCAGTGGTTCAGAAATTTAGGGACCCATTCTATGGTTTTCCATCGATTAGCATAATCAATTTGTTTTTGGGTTTTAAAAAAAATACAAGACCAAGTATTGTGTTGTGAAATTGCTACACCTCACAGATTTATGTCCACACGAGTCAAGGTGCCAGCAGTGTGAGCGGTCAGTGTGAGCAGGTGTGAGCGGTTGGTGTGAGCGTCGTCTGTGAGCAGCTCCCAACACGTGTGTGTCCGGTCGCGTGTCGGTCTATGTGTCGTTAGTGTACCTGTTGTAGAGTCTGTTGTGCAGTACCTACTGTGTGTTGTGTGGCCTTGTCAGCTTCCCTTTCAGCCCAATAAAGTTCACACAAGCTCACTACAACATGGGTATCAATCAGGCCTCAGAAGTAAAGCAATCTGTAGAGTTTATGAAAATGTATAGAAAAGCAGTGCTGGTTGCAGTGGTTTAAGGGTAATGCACTTTGAAGTGGGATGGGGGTTAAGATTATGAGAGGCTATCTGGTTGCTATCATGTTCTGGTGAGCAGGTCGTGAGCAGGAGCGCTGAATGGATGACATCTGAGCAACTCGACACAGGCTCAAGCTCAATGCTACCACCTATCTTCAACGGAGGAAACTACTACTAGTGGATAGATTACATACATACTGCCAGGGAGAAGAGCCCTATATTAGAGAACCAAGACACAGGTCTGTGATAAAATGAGATAAAACTGAGGTTTTCCGTGAAAGAAAATTAGGTAGATGTTTTCTACTAAAATAAGATGCATCTTAGTATGTGTGTTACCTGGGAACAACCAGAGATATGTATATGTACTTATCTATACTATATAGGGTTACCTCAGACGTCATGCGACTGTATGTAGTGTACTATTGGTGCGGACAAGACTCAGTCTTTGTAAGGCGGCTTCTAATTGGATGAGGTAGTGGTTGAGGCATGCTGGGCATTAGTTGCTTGTTTCTCATTGGCTTACTGCATGTTGTTGCTCATCCTGCATGTTCTCAGTAACAATCATCCTCGGTATACATCAGCTATACAGGATAACATCCCCCCAATCCATGTATGTTAGGAGGTCGGCGGCTTAAGGGTCATAGCTATTAACACTATCTATTTTCCATGTCATCAAAATTGATATTTTCACCTAAGGCTAGTGTTTTCTACCCATGTTATGTGTGATAAGTTTTGATAGTAATTGAGAGTGGACCCTAGAAGTCTACCTTTGTTTTTTGTGTATTTTCTCCTTGATATAAATAAGCACATCCTTAATAATGCAGTTGTCAAAATATTTCTAATTTCTTTCTTTTCTTAAAGAGAAAAGAAGTTAATCTGAATCAGGATTTGTAAATCTGAGGATTTAGGGCTGGGGTTGGGTCGTAGTTTGTACCTCTCTGTGACCTACACGTGAAACTGTCAATTTTGTCATCGGGTTCATTACATATTTCATACTACCTTGCTTTCCATCTTTGACATCTTTTTAAGTCTCATTGTACTTGACCTGTCATCATGCCTACCATTCGCCTCGTGCCGCCAAGCTGGGCGCGCTGTACAACTTCAGCTCATGCCATAGTCCTAAGACTTGCACCTTATCCAACAGACCTGCCAAGCCAGAAACAATCACCTCTCCCTGATTAATTTGCCAACCCAAATTTCACCCTTTCATTTCATTGGGCAGTTTTTACTTATGTCTAAAAAGTTTTGGTTTAGAGTGACAAAAAACAACACCTGGCAGGTCTGATTTGAATGTATTCCACATTTAAGTTGACGAAGGCACTGATACTTTCTGGCATGTTTGCACAAGTTGGCCTAACATCAGTCGTTTTCATTGTGTACAGTCCGCCCGAGCCTGTTTCATGTTGATTCCTCTCGGAAACAGAGTGGCCCATTGTTGGTGGCACTAAAAGCGGTTGCTTGGCATGGTGTTGGTGTAGCTGAACGTAAAGTGAAGACTCGCGAGTCGTTAGTTTACGTCCCGCTCACCAAGCGGCGTGGTGTAGTGAGTGTACTAACCACAAGGTGTCGCTCTGTATCAGATCGCTTACTGGAGGAGCAGGAGGTGACCCGGAAGAACAACCAGGAGTCGGGGCGCCTACGCAGTGAGTCAAATGTTTGGAGAGTGGGTATGAGCGTGCAGGTCACGTGGCATGGATAGCACGTCATGTGATGGCTATAGGCCAGGGTGATGTGACCCGGCAGGAGAAGAGCAGCTCTGGACGTGGCGACGACCCCTGTGGTGGCAGCGAGCAGCTCACGGCTCGCACAGAGCAGCTCGGTCGGGGCGCTGCCGTATGCAGGAGGCACCGGCGTCATGTGCTGTGCGCCTTCCCGCACCAAGTCGAAATTAATATTTAGAAAATTGAGGCCCAGTTATTTCAATTTATTCCAAGAATGCCCACCCAAATTTTAATTTGAGTCGGCAACTGAAAATTGTTAGAAAGCGGATTTGTTATCATAAAAGCCAAGCAGACGCGACAAACGCTGGTGTTCTGTCGACTATCTGTTATTGTTATCGCAGTATCTAGGGTAAGAATGAAATCCAAATAATCTGTTAGTGTCACCTACTATGCTTGTATCAGGCATGTTTGCTGCAAGTGTTACCATAATGTGGGAATATTTAGCCCCAAAAAGTTGTGTATGTAGCGAAAATGAAATGAACAGTAACTTTGAGGAAGTCAAGACAAGTATAATTCCTTTCTGTATTAGTTAGGTTATGAGGAAAAATCAATAGGGATTTTATTTGGTCCTTTGAGGTCATCAAGAGTATTACTAACCCCGCCGGCCTGATCCTTGCATCTAACCCGAATGGTAATGTTCGGATAGCAGACAACTGTAAACCAATCATGAACAGTGATCAGATCCACTTAAAATGCTGATAATTACCAGGGACTACATGTCTTTGCATAAAACAGGGTCCATTATAGCAAAACAAAAAATCATTCCATAAGCTGAGAGATCTATCCGAACATAACCATCGCTACCATGGCACCAAAACCCCAGTCAACTTGTACTAACAGTTGTTTTATAGTTCTTTCTTATATGAGCAAGGCATTTAATTCATAACTACCTAGCATCATTCTCTATTAAGTACAGCTTCTAACATTGGTAAGAAGTTAATGTAGTGCTTCCAATCCATGTTAACGAAATTCAATATGTAACTAATTCTCATGCATTGCACAAGAGCCCTTGATTGGGACCATACCGGTGTAGCAAGCAAGCATCCGTTTTTTTTAAAGTAGTAAATACGTTTTTTAAAGTTGTAGATAGCTTTAAATTTTCACACAAAGGAGGTTTTTCAAAACTATATACTCTTTTTAGTACAGAGATTTCCTTATCTATGCTCATTAATTGTATTCCTCATGATATGAACAGCGAAAAGTAACTATTACCTCGGTGTATGTATATCACAATTATGCCATATTCCTCTTGATTCTACTCAGGTAAACCTCTTTCTATTGCGCGGGTTGCACTAACTAATATCTAGGTACATTGTAGTATACTTTTAGCCAAGACTCCATGAAATTAGTCAATGATACTGTCTAAATTATACTGTCTAAATTATTTTATCAGTATGGATACATTGGTTTAGCATCTACCAAGGCTTTTAGATTCATATATAACCTGCTGGACATCATGATGTGGTAATGCTATTATTTTATAGTCACTCCTTGACATTTCCGGGACAAGACGAATATATCATTGATATTTTACATTGTTAAGGGTGGCATTCAAGAATTTTTATTTTCAGAAAGGATTTTAGATAAGACCCCCCCATGTTATCTAGATAAGGTAATGCAGTGTGTATTTATTAGTTAGGAAAGTAAGTGATTCCCTTGATATTTGAGGGTCATGAAATTCGGCCATTGATTTCATGGTTTACTCTTGCGGAAATGGCGTACCTAACGTGAATTGTGTGTACATAGTCAATTATTCAGTACCCAACAACGGAAATGGTGTTTGAATGGTGGGCCAAGTTATGCTGTCCTCTGAGAAAATATGATACTTTTCAGTTGGAGGGGAGAAGGGATAAACTCTGGGCATGAAATATGTATTCTTATTTGCATGAGTAATTCCGGCAGATCCGTTGGTAGTGAAGAGCTTTAACATTGCATTGTATTCTCTATCGGTAACCTTGCCTAATATATCATATATAACTATTCTGAGTTTTGAACATTGATGTATATCTAATTTCTCGTATTACAGAGGGTTATCATACAAGTACAAGATGGTCCACTTTTATGAGATACTCCTTCTTGATATGTACATATTTAGAGAAAGGATTAGAGAGAAAGGAGAGATTTTACATATATATATATAGGCAGTGATTAAGAAATCTGTCATCAAACAGATAATGAGTAAATGTGATTGATGTTGCATGATATGAAGACAGACTGAAGTAAGTGTAAATTGGAGAGGCGGTATGAACGGGGGAGAGGTCCGTTCTTTTTAAGTCGGCCTGGTCACGGCACCACTGTATTTCTCTGACCACCACTACTACTACGGTGTAAGACTACCATGTAGTGTGTATTTTTGAGTCGACTTGAGTTTACCATGTCAGTGCCTTTGACACGTAGTGATAGCACATGCCGTTACAACCTGGGTTAGTGTTATTGTATAGAATAGGTCGTTGGGTTCTCTTCCATACATGTACATCTTTGTTCTTAAAAAGGAACCGGACCTCAAGCACCACAGTGTACCCCGTGTGTTGGGGTATCAAGCCCACGCAGAGAGAAAGAGAAATTATATATCTATATACTGAAAGGATATTGTGTGTATTCCACCGCCGCCACCACTACCCTAGATGGAGAAAATAAAGTCTGAAATTACCAAAAATTGACCAAAAAGACTCCAAAGATACTTTGTGAATGTCCATCCTTTTTGCACACACACATATTCAACATATTGAAAGTTTCGTTTTCGTTTGGCTGCTTTGGTCAAGATGTGGAGTGCATTGTATGAGGATGGATGGAAACAACTGTGCATGCCCAGAGATCTGCAGATCACCAACCCATTGAGCATGCCCAGTGGGGGTAGAGAGTCACTGGGATGGGTCATTGGGTGGAGTTAAAGGTGTGTGGGCAGCCTGGGCATGGACAGTGACTAGGGAGTGAATGTCAGACTGGCTTATTATCAAGCACTTGTGGCCGTGCAGATATCAGATATGATTTTGTCAATATCATTATTTCAAGTGTATACCCACCCAAACCCCTCATGTGATGGCGAAGAAAAATATATAATTGATTCTGATAGTTGATGTGTCAGGCATGCAAGGTGTATTTCCATCAGTGTACCAGTTTTGCAATATCGTGTGCACCATCAGTGTATTTGGTTTGTGTTTTATACAGATGTTGCATGTTTTTATTATCTGTCACAGGGATTTGCCTAAATTACATTAAGACATTTACCTTTAAAATACGTGTACCAATCGTAGACATGGCAGAAATATGTTTTTACAATTGGTGTAATGTGCATAATGTAATTTGGCAAATCTTTTGGTTAATTTGATGTTACAATTATCTGTTGATATTGAGACGGACATGTCCTATTGTTAAGAATATTTTCAAAACGAAAAGATTTCTTTTCTGTAAAAGTTATCTTGAAATGCCAAATTTTAGACCATGTAA